>OY757940.1:39002943-39117943 GCA_963585895.1 Sepioteuthis lessoniana | reverse complement strand
ATTTAAAAGTTAAAGACTGAGAAAAGGAATGTAATACGCTACTTGAAATCCTCTTGGACCAGACTATCGATGAACACTGAGAATCTGAAAGTCAAAGAAAAGCGAGCATAATACTCTATTTGAAACTACCTTGAGCCAGACTATCAAGAAATTGAGGGAAGCTAGAAGCCAGAGACTGAGAAAGGCAAACATAACTGCCATTTGAGATTGCCTTATACTAGACAATAGAAAGCGAGAAGAGAAAAGCCTAAACTTTATATGATGAATTGAGAAGCCTTGTGCCTTACTTTGAATGCCGAGAAACTGACTGTTTATTCGTGAATTAAGCCTTCATTCTATAACTACCATCTACCGGGAATGTATGTACTATTTCAAAGGTTCTTTTTAAAACAAAACAAAAAATAAATTATTGTTGTTACAAAGCTATGTCCTCTTCTTTGTTGGCGTTCGACTTTTTTTTTCTTACTTTCTTAACTGTGCAGTCTCATCCGTCCACTCACCGACTAACGATTCTGATCAGCAATTGACCGGCTGTCTAGATCAAAAACACAAAGTGTAGAGATAAACGGATCCATCGTACCATCCAAAGACAAAACCAGCCCAGCGGAAATGTCAGCGCATTGAAAGCCTAATCTTCCCTCACCCACTGTGCTTGAGGAAAGTGGGTGTACTGCCACATATCTACCTTCATGGGTTATTTGACACCAAAAGCATCTTTGTAGAAGGCCGGTAATGATGTTATTCAACCCATAACGGGGTAATAAGGAAGTTCATTCATTTTCCGAGTTTATCAATCCGAAAGTGAACGACTGGAATTTGAACTCGTTAACAACGTTGTCGTAGTTCAGCACTTTAGCCACAACGTCACGGGAACTCTCATAGATAGATAGATAGATACAACAGAGATTGATTTGGCATTGGTTTCTTTGTTTAATGACATATCAACTTCAGGGTATAATTTGATGGTTTGGTTTGGTTTCTTCGTTTAATGGCATGTCAACTTTTGTAGGTTATTTAATGCCAAAGCCATTCTCTTAGAAGAACAGTAGTGGTACTATTTAACCCATAGCTAGGAGGATAAGGGGGTTCATACCTTTCCCAGGAGTATTTGCCCGAAAGTGAACGTAATAGCGCGACTAGAGTACGATTCCGCAGTCCATCGCTTTAACCATTTCACCACGAGGACAACCCCAACAGTAGTGGTACTATTTAACCCATAGCTAGGAGGATAAGGGGGTTCATACCTTTCTCAAGGGTATTTGTCCGAAAGTGAACGTAATAGCGCGATTGGAGTACGAACTCGCTTACTACGATTCCGCAGTCCATCGCTTTCACCATTACACCACGAGGACACGCCCCTGGAATTTGAACTCGTTAACTACGTTGTCGTAGTTCAGCACTTTAGCCACAACGTCACGGGAACTCGCATGGATTGATATTTATATATATATGTATATATATACGACAGAGATTGGTTTGGCGTTGGTTTCTTTGTTTAATGACATATCAACTTCAGGGTGTTATCTAATGCCAAATCAAACCTTGTAGAAAACCTGTAATTGCACTATTTAACCCATAGCTGAGGGGGATACAGAAGTTTAAACCTTTCCCAAGGGTATTAGTCCAAAAATGAAAGTAATAGTGCGACTGGAGCTCGAACTCGCTTACTACCATGCTGCAGTCCAACACGCTGACCACTATACAAAGGTACTTTCCATCTCTTGTATTCATTGTGGCGTAAGGATAAAAACTTTTAGCCTTTAATCCGCTTGTCGTGTGTCCTCTAATAAACAAAACTAGATATACTGGGCACCCAGTGAGAATAGCACTCACTAGCCTACTTTGTAAGCATTCATACCACACTAGGCTCAATTTACCGACATTCTGAAGAACGAAGAGGAGAGATTAATATGGGAATGTCGAAAATAGACAACTTGACTTACTGTTGTGTGAATGCATTGAAATTATGGTTTTCTCAGAGTAATAAAACACAAAACGTCTCGGAAAAAATGCTACTTCAAGAAAGACACTCCCACAGATGAGGAAAGCAGGTGATTTTCTTGGAAACTATATATATATATATATATATATATGTATATAAAACAAAAAATGTGATTAAGTATTCTATCACATTGGCAAAAACACACAGATTCGTTACCTTTCTTTTTCGTTTTTAGTTTTTTATATCGTTCCTTCCTTCCTTCCTTCCTTCCTTCTTTGGCGAAATCCCTCTTACATATTGCTCTCATTGACGTATACAAATAAGCTAAGAAAAAATCCAAACATGTAAACCATCCGGAAAATCCCCCTCTCTCTCTCTCTCTCTCTCTCTCTCTCTCTGAGGTCAACATCTCGTTTAGTAGGCTAAATATAACAAGATATGCTTTATATACCATTCTGGACTGAAAACAGAAATAAACAACAAGTTATCGAAATCATCAACCTATAAGCGGATGTAAAAGAAAGAAAGTGAATGGAGTTTTTGTGTGACCACGAGTTTGAATTTCCCTTTCTGATATGAACAATTTCTTCTTGCCATCGTCTCTTTATCTCGTCTTTGTCTCTTAGTCTCCACCAAATTCTTTTGAGACGTTAGCAACACTTTACAACTAACTGCCTCAGCAATAAAGAGCTAAGTAATTCATTTAATCATCCGTGTCTCCCACCAGGCAGGATTTGACACAATGTCTTTTTTATAATGAGGATTAAAGCGGGGAGGTCCAGCACGAGCCGAGACCTGTGCCCAGCTGGACTATGCTGGTCATAGGATCACAAGGTGCAATTTGAACTATTCTAGCCTTTGTTAAGACTCCCGGCACGAAGCCAGGTGACCTTGCTGGTTATAGATTCACCAGACCCAGAGGTCCAGTGTAATGTGAATTAGAGTTGAGTAAACTTCAAATACACTTCTCAGATTTCCCTAACATAACACAAGATATAGCACGAACAACTTTTACACCAATCTAATATTCATTCTGCCCACATAGAGAACGCAAAATATGTTAAGATCATTTTGAGTACAGACTGTAAAGATAAAGATGTACCTCTGACATTGTTCTTCCTGGTGCTAAGGGGGTAGGTTGCGTCTGAGGGAAGATCTCTCGTCAACATTGTCTTTTCGAGATCTGTGACAATTGTAGAAACCATCTAATGTTTTTGCCAAGTGCAGATGGAAATATCACCATAGTAGACACCTTAAATACATTTCTTTTCTCTTCTTTTCTTTTTTTTTTTTCTTTTTTCGTTTTTTTTTTTTTTTTTTTTTTTTCTTTTTTCTTCTGGTGTTTGTATGGAGTTGATGGCGTATGGGGGATTAGTTTCAAGGCGAATATGTAAAACTAGAATCAAGGACAAAATATATGATTTATTTATATTATGCACTTAAATATGTACTTTCTTTATTTCTTTCTTTTCTTTTTTTTTTTTTTTGCATCTTTCATTACTTTTGTTTTTTGTTGGGTTTTTTTTTCGTTTGCTTTTTCTTCTCATTGTTTTTGCTTTATCTCCTTTTCTTTCTCTTGCCTTTTTTCTAGTCAATTTCTTTTTATTTTGTATTCCTTTCTTTTTCTCTTTTCTTTTTTCTTCTCTCTCTCTCTCTCTCTCTCTCTCTCTCTCTCTCTCTCTCTTATCTCTTTCTTTTCTCGCTTTCTTTCTTTTATTGATTGTGGCCTTTCTACTTTTTGTGTTGTCTCTTTTCTTAATTAATTCATGTTTTTCATCCTAATATTCTTTTTCCTTCCCTTTCTTTCTATCTTTCTTTCTTTCTTTCTTTCTTTCCTTTTGTCTCTCTTTTCCCCTTTCTTTAGTTCCTTTCTTTCATTTTTATTCAATTTCTTTCTTTTGTCTCTTGTTTTCTTTCTTTCCTCTCTTCTTTCCTTCAGGTTAAAGATTCTTGATGACTTAATACACTGTTAATCTACGCTTGTCTTTTTCCCACCCGGTATGAATGCCAGGTGATCGAGTTGGGCTTACAGGCAATAAACCTGCGCTTCGGAAAAATCCTGGTGTCACCCAACTAAAAGTTAAATAGTATCACTGCTGTTCTTTTACAATAATATCTTTGGCATTAAATAACCCACGAAGGTGGATATGCAATAAACAAAGAAAGCAAATCTTTCTTTTATCCTTACTTTCTTAAACCGAAAACATCTGTTTGTAAATTTATTTAACCAAGCTTGATATGCGATCAAGTCATACAAACCTATACATATATTTACGAGCTATATTTACGAGCGTTGGTTACAAAACCAGCCGCAGCTCCAGGTAGCAAGTGGAGCCTTAACACTTGGGTGAATTAAAAGTTTTACAAGACTGGAGTACGAGTTGCGTGATGTAAGCAGTTCAGGCAGTGGGAAGTACCCACTGTGGTTGGTAGTAACGTGGAAGTTGGTGCATTAATGTTGTATAGCATCGACAGAAAACAAAACTGATATATAAAAATATAATCTGCTTCTTCTCTTTTCCTTTTATTACGCGAAATGTACGAAAGGGAAAGAGAGAAACTCGAAGACGTTTGAGTTTGAACACACAAAGATGCCGAGATACAAATCTGCGGTGAAATCTCTTCTGCCTTTTTTTCTTCGTTCTCTCCTTTTGAGAGACTGGTACAGGGCCATCACAATGCATTGAATCATCTTAGTTTCTCCTTGCTTCTCTGCTTTAGTGAGTCTGGCATTATCTCAGACCACTCTCAGGCTCTCAACCCTGGGTAGCCTGAAGCACGGATAGTTCTCAGAGCGACATGACGTTTAGTAGTTGTCTTCCGCGGTCTTCTCTTCTTCGCCCGTTTCTGCTGTTTATATAATATTCTGGACGCCCACGCAGAATCTTGTAGTCACACATCTCATCTGCAGCATATGCATTGCACGTAAACACACCTTCTTCAAGCATACCACCCACGCAATTTACGTGGCACTTCCGTTGAGGAACACCTGCGTCCTATTTACTTTAGGAAACAGGTTTATTTCCTGTTTACTATTTGGTTCCAGCACGACTTCTTTCTAGCATGCCACTCACACAATTTACGCGGCATGTCAAAAGGGATCTTCGTCTATGTAACGCTACAGGGCAACACCAAATATGAATTTAGAGTAACGCTACCCTTAAACACAACACAAAACGGCTTCGTTGATTTTCATGATACGAAAAGTTTATTGTTGATAACTCTTTTTTTCATAGCAGACGCGAAATGAGAGAGATAGAAAATAAGGAATTACTTGTGTCCTATAGATAGACAGAAACTTCAGCACGTGGCAGACGAGACGACAACCACAGACTTTATTTCTTCTTCGCCCCGATCAAACCCTATCCCAAAGGGGGCTGCTTGTCTAAACTGCTTTTGTCTCTGAATAGTATTCGAACTACAACTGACCGACTCCAACTCACCGACTGACTCTTCTTATATACCTTATTCTAATTATTCTTTTAACTAATCTGGTAATAACACTTATCATTAAATCTTTCCATTGACACGTCATACTAATATCAGCTGACACCCATGCAAATATTTATTTTAACATTTCGGTCACAGCTGATTTCGAACAAACCTTTATTATGACAGAGGCTAACTGTTGGGTATCACCCACCTTTTTCCACACAATGACCTTGTCCATCTGCCATTTATAGTAGTAGCTACTAATACCAGAGCAGACTAGAAGGTAAAGTGCAGCTTCTTATAGGAATAGTATTAGAGCGTTGGAGACTGGAGATCGCACTAGATCACCTTACTTGCTACCGTAATAACGGAAGCCAATACTATCGTTGGACTATATCTTTATTCTGTATTCACTAATCCTATGTTTTTGTCAACTAATAGTCTCTCTATTGTATATACTTTTTCCTGGGAATATATCTCTATTTCCTCTCATATCGTGGTTTGTCCTTTATTCAATATTACAAGCGTTCACTAACCAGAACGCAACACTAACATACACATGCAAAATAAGGTCTACCCACTTTTAACCTTTCCTATTAAGTTTGCAACTACAAACTTCAAGTTTGTAACTAACACAATTTATCACTAGAATAAAATAATTAACTAAAATAATTCATAAGAATCCCTAATTATATTAAGATTTTTGAACATAGACATGTTGTGCATTTTTCACTCCACGTGTGATTTTGAAAGCGACACAGGTTCGAAAACTTTACAAAAATAATTCTTGTGTGAAAATTGAAGGCGTAGTTGAACGCGGTACAGTAAATAGATGGTTCAAGATATTGCAAAAACCTCGATAATAAGACAAAACCGGATAAGCCTAAAGCCGTAGATTCCGAGGCCGTGCTCTAAACCATAGGGGCAAATCCGGCACTTATCGCTAAAATATAAAATGAGCTCGAAATCTCACAGTGTGGTTGATAATCTTTATGACCTCGTCAAAAGCATCCGTGACCCAATGGGCTCGGGCTGCAGAATACACCGACTGCATCTCTACAGAAGGCTAACACTCCCCCAACAAGTGTCCTGCATATGACGCTAAACGATCTGATGGTGAGGTTCCAATAATACTGGAACTTTGGGTAATGCGGAGTACTCCTTTATTGCCATCGTTCCCATGAGCACTCTGGCCCGGAGTGGTAGCATCTGATAGGGTCCTATGTATAGTTTGAATAGAACTAAACAGTGTACACATGCTAAACTCAATTGTTTGAAATAAAACTGTTTATATGAATAAAATGGATTTGGCATTGAATAACCTACAAAGGTTCATGTGCTTTAAAACCAAACCAAACCAATCAAAATCATCCAAAATAGCTTCATGTTACCAAAATATTGCAAAACATTTGACTAATCCCCGTAATTATATAACTTCAAATTGTTATTGTTGTGGTATCTAGTATTCCTATCTAATACAAATAATTTTAAATAAATCTATTTAACCCATTGATGGGAACCACCTAACAGGTCTGCTACTCCGGGCCAGAGTTGACCCGAGAATAATGGCAATGAAGAGGTATTCTCCACTCCCCAAATTTTCAGAAGTGGGGCCTCACCATCAGAATATGCTGGTCGTAGTTCCGGTCGAGAAGAAAGACCACTTAAAAAAGTGTGACTTGATTTGGTTTGGTTTGGTTGGGTTGGGTTAGGTTTTTTAGCATATAAACCATTGTACGTTATTTAATGTCAAATCTATCCTTAGACATATATATTAAATATATGATTTCTCAACACATTTTGTTGATAAATCAGTCATTTGTTTACGTACAGTTAAATGTAAAAATAGTTCTGTTTCAAACATTTTAGTTTAGCACAAATACACAGTTTTTTGTTTACACAGTTAAATGTAACAACATTTCTATTTCCAGCAATTCAGTTGAGCAGATGTACAAAGTTTAAATGTTAACCAGTTCTATTTGACTCATATATAGGACCTTTTCAGGAGCTACTACTTCGGGCCTGAGTGGACCTGGGAGCAATGGCAATGAAGGAGTACTCTGAATTCACCAAAGCTCCAAGACTGGAGCCTGACCATCAGATTGTTTAGTGTCATACTAGGACACTCATTGGGGGAATCTTACTCTTCGGCAGAGTTGCATCATCATCTTCATCATGTCATGCCATCAGCACGGATATCCCGGACCCTCTCCCACCACCCTTCTCAATCGTCCATTGCTTCCGGCGGGTCCTCAGGGCTACATCCTCTATCGGCACAGAGTTGATGTATGAAGGTTCTAGCTTGTCGACTTGCCTTCGCTCGTCCATGTGTAGGGGACCACAGGAGTACATCACCTATGAGTTCGACCTTACTTATCCAGCAGTGTCCCGCTTGTCGGGTTCGTCTAACTTGGATAGTTTTCGATATAGGTGGTAGGTGGCCGTACAGCTGCTGCTTTGTGGGGTGCTGCCTCCAGGACTTGTTCAATATTACTCGCAGCATTCTTGTGTAGTTGCTGTCCAGCTTTTTCTCCATACGTTTAGTTAGCGTCCAAGTAGTGCATCCATACAGCAGTATCGACATGACTGCTGCTTGGAAGAAACCGCGTTTTATTTTATCAATCAGGTCTAACTTCTATATGACCGATAGCCTAAAGATAGCTACCTATGCCTTTGCTAGTCATGTGTTGATGTCTGTCTCGGTTGATGAGACACTGCTTTCTTGGAAGGTGAACTTGTCAACTAGTTTCAGAGAGCTACTGTTTAGTGTGGAGATGTCGCCTGTTTGATTAAAGAACATATATTCCGTTTTGTGTGCATTGACATGGAGACCTATGCATGCAGCTGCTTGTTCCAGACTATGTAGCAGGGTTTCAGCTTGGGCGGTTGCATTCAGTCGGTGTATTCTACATCTCCAGTAAACAGGGCCAGAATCTTGTGTATGACTCTAAACTATAGTTATATTAAGGACTTCCTTTTTAAGAAAAAGAGGATACTGCCTGCATGTTCTAATCTCTGACGACAAATCATCATCATCATCATGTCGTGCCGCTAGCACGGATATCCCTGACCCTCTCTTGCCACTTCTCCTTATCATTCATCGCTTTTAGCAGGTCTTCAGGGCTACGTCCCGTATCCTCACATAGCTGCTGTATGTATGTTCGAGCTGGTCGTCCTGCTTTTGCTTGGCCATATACGCAGGTCCACAGGAGCACATCACTGATGAGGTCGTCCTTGCTTCTCCAGCAGTGTCCTGCGTGTCTGGTTCACCTAACTTGAAGAGTTTTCGTGATGGGGGGAAGGTGGCCGTATAGTTGGTGCCTTGTGGGGTGTTGCTGCCAGGACTTGTTCAATATAGCTCGCAGCATTCTTGCGTAATTGCTGTCTAGCTTCTTTTTCAGCCGTTCAGTTTGCGTCCAAGTAGTGCATCCATATAGCAGTATCGATACGACCACTGCCTGGAAGAAACTGCGTTTCATTTTATCGGTCAGGTCTGATTTCCATATGATCGAAAGCCTATCGATCGCTGTCCATGCTTTCGTTAGCCGTGTGTCGATGTCTTTTTCGGTTAATGAGACGCTGCTTCCTAGGTAGGTGAATTTTTCAACTAGTTTCAGAGAGGTTCCGTGTAGTGTGGAGATGTCGCCTGTTTGATTATAGCACATATATTCCGTCTGGTGGGCATTGATATGGAGGCCTATGCATGCAGCTGCTTGTTCCAGACTATGTAGCAGGGTTTCAGCTTGAGCAGTTGCATTCAGTTGGTGTATTCTACATCCCCAGTAAACAGGGCCAGAATCTTTATGTATGACACTAAACTATAGTTATAACCAGGACTTCCTTTTTTAAGAAAAAGGGGATACAGCCTGCATGTTCTAAACTCTGAGGACAAACAAGGATATGATATTTGTGTAATATTTTCTTTTTGTCGAAATTCACAAAGTTTTACTGACACTTTGCCCTAATGATATAATTACTTACTAATCTTAATTGTGGCTCAAAGCCAGAAATATGCAGTACATCAGTGAGAATCGAACCCACTAACATTAACTTGTTTATGTCCCTACTAACCATTACACTAAGTGAGGCACCTGTCCCATTATATATATTTTTTGCAAAGTTCTTTCAGCTTAACATAATACTAAGTACGAAAACTTTGCTGACACAGCTAGCCGCGTATAAGTGAACCCACAAAGGTCAATCCGCGGTTGGTGAGGTCCTTCTATAAATATTTTGTGTAATTCTTTTCTGGGAAATTGCATTATGCAAATAACTGCTCTACTTGTAAAATTCGCTGAACACTTGTAAATGTCACAAGAAAATGGGGAATCAGAACGTTTGAAACACTGCCTGTCTCGCCCCCAACAATAAAATGACCTTGTGTCAAATCTAGCCTGGTGGGAGGTTGGATAAATATTAAACACTGTCCGTCTCAAAATTAGCAGTTTTTTTTCTTTTCATTCTTTTTATTTTTATCTATATATTCTTCCTTTATCTAATTTTTTTTTCTTTATTTTCTTCTGTTTTTCGTTCTTATTTTATTTGTTATCTTATTTGTTATTTTATTTGCTATTTTATTTTTTGTTTTATTTTTTTATTCATTTATTTCATCTTTTCTTTATCCTTTCTTTCTTCCTTCCTTTTCATTCTTTTCTTTCTTTTTATCTTCATTTTTATTTTTATTTTATTGTATCTTCTTTTTTTTATATATTTATTAACTTTTTTATTTTTACTTTTATTTATTATTTCTTTCTTCTTATTTCATTTCATTTTATTTCACTCTTTCTTTTTTTCATTTTATTCTTTCTTTTTTATATATCTTTTTATTTTTCTTTCTTATTTATCTTTCTTTTTAAATCATTCTTTCTTTTTTTATTTATTCTATTCGCTCTTTTTTAGTTTTTCTTTCTTACTTTCTTTCTTTCTTCCTTTTCATTCTATTCTTTCTTTTTATTTTCATTTTTATTTCTATCTTGTTGTTTCTTTTTTCTTCTTTTTTTAATATATTTATGAACTTATTTCTTTATTTTCTTATTTATTATTTCTTTCTTTTTATTTCATTCCATTTTATTTCACTCTTTCTTTTTTTCATTTTATTCTTTCTTTTTTATATATTTTTTATCTTTCTTTTTTATTATTTTTCTTTTTAATTCATTCTTTCTTTTTTATCTTTTTTCTTTTTCATTCATTCTTTCTTTTTTATCTTTTTTCTTTTTCATTCATTCTTCCTTTTTTATTTATTTTTCTTTTTCTTTCATTCTTTCTTTTTTATTTATTTTTCTTTTTTATTCATTCTTTCTTTTTTATTTATTTTTCTTTTTTATTCATTCTTTCTTTTTTATTTATTTTCTTTTTCATTCATTCTTTCTTTTTTATCTTTTTTTCTTTTTCATTCATTCTTTCTTTTTTATTTATTCTATCTTTTTTTATTCTATTCGCTCTTTTCTTATTTTTCTTTCTTACTTACTTTCTTTCTTTCTTTCTTTCTTTCTTTCTATTCCATTTTTTTTCTTCTTTTCATCTACTTTTTTCTTTTTTTCTTTTCATCCCTCCTCCATTCTGCGGAGTTAAAAAAGAATGTTTTTCTTTGAAAAAAAGTCTCTAAATTTTTTTCTTTTTGTGACATGTGAAAAATCCACATAAATATTTTCAGTTTTTTAATGTTTAAAAAAAGAAAAAAAAGAAAAAGAATTTTATCCTTTCGTGTTTTAAGAATTTTACAAACAGATGAGTCACATAACACTCAATCATTTTATTATTGCATGACCTCAATACTCATTGGGTATCCCACACATGTGATTTGTGACGTACTAAACCTAATTTTGACGTAAATCTAATGGAATATCTCCATAAAAAAATAGTGAGCAAACTAGTTTCGAAAACTATTTCTGGCATAGGGATTTTCGTCCTCACTAAGTGCTCTACTCCTAGTGAGGTTCTAATGACGCACAATAGTTTGTAAACCATAGATACACAGGTCCCTTGAAAAATATCAACATCCTTAGAGTTGTTGCAGTTACTCTACCGCGTCTGAACTTGTGTAGGCAGAAAGAAAGAAAGAGTGAGTGAGTGAGTGAGTGAGTGAGAGAGAGAGAGAGTAAGTGAGAGACCTCACACACAAATTAGAATTATTAGAGACAAAATCATTCAAAATTGTCTCAACCCGTTGATATGATAATCATTTATTACTGAGACAAGAAACTCAAAAAAAAAAAAAAATTTCATGTCCTGGAAGCTGATATAACAATTAAAAAAACATTGAGTTGATATCTCTTGCGCAAAGGATTCATTTTTTACAGTATGTGTTCCAAATGACAACCATTGCGCTTTTCGCAGTAATAAATCATATTAATGGGTTGCATCTATTTTGAGACACCCTGTACATCATATAAATGGATGGCATCTATTTTGTGACACCCTGTATATTATTACTCCTAATCTTCAGTAATTCGAAATAGATATTCAGAAATTCGAAATAAATTTTCAGTTTATTTCAATCTTCTTTTCTGTCAGTGTATATATATATATATATATATATATATATATTTGTTTTTTTCTTCATTTTTTCATCATATATATATATATATATGTGTGTATATATATATATATATATATATATATATATTATATATATATATATATATATATGTGTGTGTGTTTTTTCATTTTTTCGTCATATATATATATATATATATATATGTATTTGTTTTTTCATGTGCTATAACCAAACGGGGGACATTTCCACTCTAGAAGGAACCCCACTTAAACTAGTAGACAAATTCACGTACCTAGGAAGCAGCGTCGAATCAACCGAAAAGGACATCGAAACGAGGCTAACGAAAGCATGGACAGCTATCAATAGGCTATCGATTATATGGAAATCAGACCTAACTGATAAAATGAAACGCAGTTTCTTCCAGGCAGCGGTCACATCGATACTGCTATATGGATGCACTACATGGACGCTAACAAAACGGCTGGAGAAGAAACTGGATGGCAATTACACAAGAATGCTGCGTGCAATCCTGAACAAGTCCTGGCAGCAGCACCCCACAAGACACCAACTGTACGGCCACCTGCCCCCTATCACGAAAACTATTCAAGTTAGACGAACCAGACATGCAGGACACTGCTGGAGAAGCAGAGATGAACTCATAAGAGATGTACTCTTATGGATCCCCACACATGGCCGCGCAAAAGCAGGACGACCAGCTCGAACGTACATTCAGCAGCTATGTGAGGATACAGGATGTTGTCCTGAAGACCTACCTAGGGCGATGAACGATAGGGAGGAGTGGCGAGAGAGGGTCAGGGATATCCGTGCTACCAGCGCGATATGATGATGATAATGATATATATATATTTTTTTTTTTTTTCATTTTTTCATCTTATATATATATATACTTGTTTTTTTCATTTTTTCATCATATATACATATATTAGCTTTTTTTTAATTTTTTCATCTTATATATATATATATATATACAAGATGAAAAAATGAAAAAACAAATGGGAATGTTAGTTTTTATACTGTTAAAATTCATCATCAAAAGACTGGGAAAGATATAAACATATCATCAATGATTGAGAAAAAAGATAGATAAAAAGTCTGAAAATATATTTGGATTTAAGATGAAACTTAATCACCCGACCTAGAAAGAATAAGAATTTATCAAACACAAACATCTATACAAACAAATAAACCAGACAATAAGTCCCTGCTAATTTGAAAGCCCCTCCTCTCCCAAACACCACACACACAGACACACACACACAGACACACACACATACATTTAGAAAATTACACTGGACAGTCACAAGAAAATCTGTAGCATCACTACATAATACATAGCCAAAATATAAGTATGTAAAATATTCATATGTAGAGAAATCCCGAAACACTGACGACTCTCCGTAGTTCAGGTACGAAACGTTTATTAACTTCTTGAGTTTAGTTTTTCGACACGAGGAGAGAGAGACACACAATTTTTACTATGCTGACTGTTCCTATATCTCCCACAGCCAACCCCCCCCCAGCTGGACTGGCCCGGCCCAGAGTCAAATCTCAACTCACTTTTGGACTGCCCGGCCCAGAGTCAAAATCTCAACTAACAGCTTTTTACAAAGATCACCAAAATTCCCAGCCCATCGCTTCCGGGAATGACGTCATTAACACCCCAGTCACATTTCCTATCTGTTTTTTTTTTTATGACATTTGTGATTGTCAGATCCTCTGCACGCGAGCATGAACACCTGCACTAATAGCCGAATAGTTCAAAGCCCAACCAAACTGAATGATAAAATATAATTAACCAAAAATGATTAATATAAAAAAAATCATTCCGTAATTATATAACAAATCCATATAAACAAACAAGTCAGATAAGTCACAGCTAATTTGAAACGTAATCCACCCAAATAAAAACACATAAACCAGTTGAGATTTCCACAGATGATTTCCAAACAGAAAAAAGTGTTTATTTTTCTGTGCCTAAAATATACCTTTTCCAGTTCAAAATGGAAAAATTATTATAAGTATAAATATAAAAAAGCTGCAAAGAGACAATATGGGGGTCCAGTTGTGATGGTTGTTGACAATGCCCCATGTCACTCAAACATTGAAGAAGTTTTTAGGGAAGAAGAATTTCTAGGATGTGAAGTGCTTAGGTTGGGACCATACAGTTTAATGTTTAATCCGATTGAACAAGTATGGTCTTTAATCAAAGCTTACGTCAAGCAGGAATTGGCTGCTAAAATTGTGAGTATTCTTGCAATGGAGAGAAGAGATGGCTTGTCAATTACTGAACAAAGGGCAAGAGCTTTGACTTTAATGAAGTCAAAGCTCTTGAGGAAGAATTGGGAAGGGTTACACCAGAAGTCAAAGGGTTACACCAGAAGTCAAGGGTTACACCAGAAGTCAAAGGGTTACACCAGAAGTCAAAGGGTTACACCAGAAGTCAAGGGTTACACCAGAAGTCAAAGCTCTTGAGGAAGAATTGGGAAGGGTTACACCAGAAGTATGCAATCGTTTCATAGCTGGAATTCAATCTAAAATTCCTGCAGCTGTAGCATTAGAAGATGTTGTGTTCTAATAAATGACTTGAAGAATTTTTTTTATATTATAAAATGTTAGCTATTTTATTGCTAAAATAATTTATAAAATATTTTTTATATTTATACTTATAATAATTTTTCCATTTTGAACTGAACTACTCCCATTTTGAACTGGAAAAGGTATAGACTCCAGAAGCTGTAATTTTTGTATATGCATTTTTAAATTTATCGACCAATCGGTGCATTGGCGCTAGTTTTTAAATTTCAAGATACTTCGAAGACGACAATATTTGACTTGCCGCGAAAAATTTGAAAGATCAAAACACAAAATAATTTTAGCTATCTTTTCCCTCCAAAAATACTAATAATTCTTAGCCAATTAAATTCATCAACTTTTTAAAGTAATTTCGAACCTACCTCAATTTTTTAAGGGGGTGTCCTCGTGGTGTAATGGTTAAAGTAATAGACTGCGGAATCGTAGTAAGCGAGTTCGTACTCCAGTCGCGCTATTACGTTCACTTTCGGACAATACCCTTGGGAAAGGTATGAACCCCCTTATCCTCCCAGCTATGGGTTGAATAGTACCACTACTGTTCTTCAAGGAGAATAGCTTTGGCATTAAATAACCTACAAAGGTTGATATGCCATTAAACAAAGAAAACAAACCAATTTTATAACTAAAAGAAAAAATAAATATTTCTTCAGTAAGTATTGATTTTTTTTTACATACTTAACGAACAATAAGTCATGAATTATTTCTTTCACAAAAACCTTTCAGTTTATTTCTTTTAAGAGAAAATTAACATTCTTGTTTTGTTTTTGTTTTTTCAAGGGAGCATTTCATTTCAATTCGTTGAATTTTTCTTAAATTAAACGAATGTTGCTTTCATTTATATTTGCGTTATTCACTTACATATTCTTTAAGGCCCAATAACATTTTCTCTCTCGCGTAATGACATACTTACTCAAAAGAAGTTTTACTCACAAAATATGTTCCTTTATTTTAAGCTAACAATTACTCCTGAAAAGTCAGTACTAAATAAAGGTCTCAACTTCGCCACCCCCATTAAGTGAATCCACACACACACAAACACACACACATACACATACACACAAACTCTGGCGAAGGAATTGTCGGCCGCCGCTAGCGTAATGCAAAGCTCTTCGAAAGAATTGAGCACTCTGGTAGCCGATAGGGTATAAAAAATTAAATAAACGGCTGCTGCTGCTCTTGCTAAATAAATACCTTAAAAATTCCTTTAGCCAACGTGGTCTAACGTAAAGTTGGGCGGGTTTCGATCCCGGCTTCGAGCGTCCTGTGTCAAGCCACACTGAAGAGTTCTGATAGAACGAAACAGTCTGTCTGTGGATGACAGTATATATATATATATATATATATATATATATATATATATATATATATATATATATATATCAATCATGCATGGTTTCAGGAACCAATGAATCATTACCAATAACGTAAACAGCGCCTGGAGTGTCTTATAATACCACCAAACTTTCTCGTTTTCCGTCACACGTTGTAACCTCAAATCAAAATGCAGCCTTTTCGTGGAATTCTTTGTTGTATTCTCAACTTTACAGTAACAAAGCGTGAATTCAATGGTGTAAGATTTGAATTAACTGACGAAATAAAACGTCAATACACTGAATGAGAAGTCGAATTCTGTGAAAGTTGGGGTGTAAAATTTCGATAATGAACCGTTGAATAAATGTTCGAAAACTGATAAGGTACCAGTCACTTTTGGACAGATTTATTTTATTTCTTAACCCTATTTATTTATTTTTGATTTTCTTCTTTTTTGTACCAATAGCGTTATATGGTGTTCTTTTCCCGCGAACAGTCTCCCTACTCTGGTGAAATTAGTTTTTAGCGAAGGAAAATATTGATACGTGTGTTGGTTACGTTATATATTTCCTCGCTAAATGTTGTTGGAAAATAAAGGAGTGAGAGAAGACGAAGATGCCGTAAGGTTTTATATGAAGGTTTTAATGGTAGCATGGAATAAGGGTTTACGCTGGTATGCTGCAAGTCTCGTAGGAAGGAAAGAAATAAGGGAGGAAATGAAGTTGTAATTGAGTTGAGAAGGCATTTTAGCAGCTAAATGCCCGAGCGAAAAGTGCATCGTTAGGTTAAGGGATTGTTGAATGTGTGAGGGAGATATGTTCGCCATAGTGTAGCAAAAGTCATGTTTGCTGGTTGAGGACAGGAACGTTGTCGTCGCCTATGAAAGTGTGGTCCTGGTCGTTTGGGGAGAGAAGTGTGAATGTCTCCAGAAAATGTTGCCCTGGGATAAAATGGCTGGCTGTCAGAGCGGTATTTTGTGTCGCAGTCGACATAGCCAAAGTTGTTCCTGTGTGAGGCGGATTGATTTCATCTAATTCATTTTCAACTGGGAACCCAGAGTCTAAGTGAATAGACGCAAGGGCTCCATAAATTAGATGGCTTTCCTCATGGTGGTGTGATGCTGCAGCTAAAAGGAGAGCAGACAGTAATTACGTCTGTCCAATTTGAAAGTTCTGAGGAAGAAAGCGTTTGGCGGCCTTTCCCCAATTTGGTGCTGCCCGGAAAAATGGTCCGGGATGAATAGGATAAGTCATCCTGATTGGGTGAAAGTATGCGTCGATCCTAACGGTCAAATTAATTAACGCGCCAAACAAAAATACTAAGTTCTTTCTGCTACAAGTTCAAGAGTTGCTGAGTTAGAAATGAACCTTGCGAGGTTGAATGACTGTTTTGGTTGGGTTTTATGACATATAAACTATTGTAGGTTATTTAATGCCAAATCCGTTTTATACATATATATATCAAATATATATGATTTGTATACACATTTTGTTGATAACATTTTTAAACCCGACTGGGGTCATATTTTTACACACAATTAAATGGTTTCAAGTATTGTTACGCATAACTAACAGTCCAGTTAAACATCATTCATTTGTTTATACACAGTTGAATGATCAAACAGTTCTATTCCAAACTTATATATATATATAATGAGTGTGTATCATTATTTTTTATTATTTTACCGACAAAAACATCATATTTCATCCTTAACTGAAAACGTTATGTGATTACACACACAAGCAACCATTCCCGTGTAGACATACGAGTTATTTAAGATTCACTTATAGGTCAGTTCTACCACCGACAAACGGTAACAATAAGTTTCAGTGGAGATGTATAATCTACATTGACTTCAACAAAATATTGCCACACCCAAACGAAATTGTCTTTATCATTTTATTGCTTTCAGGAGAGAAAATGTCAGTTAGTGGTTTATAGCACCTGTCCTTGAAAATGACACACACAAACTTCTATGAGACTTTAATATATAAACGAATCACCTAATCTCGGCCAGAAGACCAGACCTTATAATAATCAACAAAAAAAGAAAATCGACAAAATTGTCGACTTTGCTGTCCCGGCTGACCACAGAATGAAACTGAAAGAATGTGAAAAGAGAGATAAGTACCACGACCTTGCTAGAGAATTGAAAAAATTGTGGAACATGAAGGTGACAATAATGCCAATTGTGATTGGTGCTTTTGGCACGGTAACTAAAGGATTATTAAAGGGCCTGGAGGATTTGGAAGTTGGCGGCCGAGTGGAGACCATCCAAACAACAGCATTATTGAGATCGGCTAGAATACTGAGAAGAATCCTGGAGACTTGAGGAGACTTGCTGTCACCCAATCACCTGTGAAAGACATCAGTTTACACTGATGTGAAAAACTCTAATGAGTAAATAATAATAATAATAATAATAGACAATGCACAAAGGCAAATCAGCAACCGAGGCAAAAAGAAATAAAACAATTTTCGGCGTAAAATATAGAGAAGGAAAGAACATAACGGAATTGCTGAATGGATAAATAACTTTGAAAAAAAATTAGAAAATCTCGAAGAGTAGCACTCCAGAAAATACCTAATTGTAAAACACCTGGTCACGACAGACTGCCTCTAGAATTGTGTAAATGCCAATAAGAAGCAAGCATACCAGATAGGATGACAAAAGGGAAAACTACTCTTATCCAAAGGTAGCCCCATAAAGGAGCCATCCCAGCAACTATAGACCGATAACGTGTTTGCCTAAAATGTAAAAAATCCTGACCGTACAGATAAGAAAAGAAATCTATTACTCGCTTGTATGCCGCGGACTATTTCCAGAACAAAAAGGATGCCGCTGGGGGACAAGAACAAATGACCTACAAAACATTGATTATCACAGCTTCTGGGAATCCAAAACGAAGCGGAAAATGTAACCATGGCATGGATTGACAACAAAAAGACCAACGATATGATCCTGCAAACGTGGATAATAGAGTGTTTGAACATGTACAAAATATCCGACAAAATCATAAACTTCATCCCGAATGCCATGGAAAACTGGAGGTTGGAATTGACACCGTAGAAGAGACATTTCCAAAGATACATCTTCCAGGGAGATTCACTCTCGCCACTGCAGCTATTCGTTACTGCAATGGTGCCATTTAACCACGTTCTTAGAAAATGTAATGATGAGCATGGCACATTTCTCTATCCCAACTCAAAACAAGGAAAATAGAATAAGCGGAAAGAATTGAACTACCAAATCAATTATGCATTAGGACGCTTGGAGAAAAGGAAAAGTAAAAGTACTTGGGAATATTGAAAGCGGACACGATCATACAAGCAGATATGAAGGAAACAATAAGAAAAGGTTACCTCAGAAAATCGAGAAAGCTTCTCAAAACCAAGCTTTACAGCAAAAATCTCATCGAAGGAATAAACACCTGGGCGGTCCCCTTTGAAAGATACTCTAAACCATTCTTAAAATGAACAGACAAATGAAACAAAGAACAAGACAACTGATGACTATATAGAAGGCGTTAAATCCTCAGGGCAGATTGTTTCTATTTTCTGTACATGTATGGTTAGCCATAATCTATCCTCGTGGATTAAATAAATGATTCAATTCGAAGTTCCGTGTAGGCCCTTAAGTTCAACAAGAAACACCTAAAAAAATGCCCGGGGATATATCAGTCGAAATGTTGTGAATATAACGATAAAGATGAAGACGATGTTTCGAATACTCTAAATGATAAAAATCATCAAGATTCATCTAAAAAATTAAACTAATCATTTTCTTTGTTCTTTCTGAAGCGAATGTCTAAATGATGCTGTAAGAGGTAAAAACTAAACATGTTTTTCATAATTTATTTACTCAAAAAATGAAATGTTTACTCAATCATCAGGAACTTATGTAAGCACCAGATCACTCTGTTTGAATCACTTTAATCCTATCTTTTTAAAATAGAATTGACATGATATCCAAAGAAGGTTGAATAATGGGAAAGAGAGAGAGAGAGAGAGAGAGAGAGAGAGAGAGAGAAAGAAAGAAAGAAAGTATCGAATCCAAAATGATATATGGCCAGTTACATCTCAAATAACTAGTAGGACAGTCTGTGCCCTTTAAGCTTGGTATTCCGAGCGGTCTAGAAAAGAAAAACACTGAATTCAAATCTATTAGATTCCGCTTAAAATTGACCTTGTGTCGAATCTTGCTCGCACAGAGGGATATATATATATATATATATATAGTTTTATGCTAATGTTATTCTTTCTAGCGGTCTTTTAATGAATAAAATGTAGTTTTGGTCCAAGCCTTCTTTTGTTAGAATCGTCCCGAGGATCCGGTTAGATCAAACGTAAATAGATTTTTTCAGACTCTGTAGGCATCTCTCTCTCTCTCTATATATATATATATATATATATATATACGAAAGTCAGCAGAAAGGTTAATCGTCTGATGAATAAACTCTCATGGAATTAAACCAAAGAAAGTTTATTTTTAAATATAGTCCCACTCGTCCCACACACTTCGTCCACTTCGGTGTTGCAGTACTTCGATCCCATTGTTCAAAAATCAATACCAGATGACCTCATCATATGAACTTTTCTAGTTCACTCCGCTTAAAAATTGACCTTGTGTCACATCCTGCTTGTCCGGGGGGATTGGTAAATACATACATCTCAAATGAGAGGTAACTCCCGTCTTCTATCTTTACAATAACGTCTACCAATGGGCTATGGGTAAATAGTAGGGCAGACTAGGTTCTTCAGCCTTGGTGAGGCAACTAGTCTAGGAGAAGGAAAACTCTGAATTCAAACCTGTTAAACTCCGCTTAAAAAATTGACCTTGTGTCATATCCTGCCCGAGCGGAGGGGTTGGGTAAATATGATAACGTCTACCAAAATAAACAACAAATATCATGTTTAAGAAAACAGTTGTTGCTGTTTACCAACCCTCATGATGATCTCTCTGTAATCAGTCAAAGATTAAGTAACACAAGTCATTCCATCTGGAAAAAACCAACAACAACAAGGGTTAGCCCAGTCGGCTGGGACTGTAGAATATACACAACGAGTATCCTGTATACGACACTAAACAATCTGAAGGTGAGGTTCCAGTAATGCTGGAGCTTTGGGGAATGTTGAGTACCCCTTCACTGCCATTGCTCTTGGCTCCACACTGTCCGGGAGTGGTGGCAACTTGTAACATATTGACCCTCGACCAAGCCATCAATCAAGAGATGCACCTGAGTAAATAAGCGGAAGAACAGCGGAAGCAGGTGGATGTAAGACAATTGTATAACCAGATGCCCGAGGCGGTCCGAGCCAGTTGGAGTCAGTTGGAGACAAAATGCCGAATTGAGAGTCAGCGGCAGACAGAGGGGTTTGGGCCCTCAGTGACCCATTGGTTGAGCAGCCCAGCCAAGATGAGAAAGAAGTACTGCTGGGTCAATATAGCAGTCTATCCCCATCTCTAACTCACCTCTCACACACAACCAACATCAACCCTTTCGAGAATAAAGTGTTAGAGATATATTTTTATAAAGAAGTGTGTTCGTTCGTTCATTGAAGTTCGTCATTATGTTTGATTATGTTCCGCATATATTTGGATATGTATATGTATATGGCTATACAATAGTTAGTTTCTACTCATCCTCTTATTTACTTACTTTATTTATTTTTATACAAGATCATGTTCAGCCTCTTAGACGAACAGAAGTTTTTATCGATATGGTATATCTGTTAAAATCTAATCAAGTGACTTTTTTGTTTAAATGTCAAATTTTAAATTTAAGTTAGTATTGACAATCTCAAAAGCTTATTGATCTCTGCTTTATAAATGAATCTGTTTGGTTTGGGTTTATGGCATATCAACCATTATAAGTTATTCAATACAAAATCCTATTATATAATATAATATATGATATATTACAAAATGTGACCCACGGTTGAGCAACTCCATCAAAGATGAGGAAGAAGTGCCGCTATAGACCTTTGTGTCAATATGTAGCAGTCTATCCCCGTCTCCAACTCACCTTTCACACACAACCAACATCAACCCTTTCGAGATAAAGTGTGAGAGATATATTTTTATAAAGAAGTGTGTTCGTTCGTTCATTGAAGTCGTCATTATGTTTGCTTATGTTCTGCATCTATTTGTATATGTATATGTATACGGCTCTACAACAATGTCCTATCTATGGGTCGACTAGAAGTGTTTGATATATAAACTGAGTACAAACAAATGACATGCTAAATTGAATTGCCAAAAATAGAACTGTTTGACATTAAACTGTGTGGAAACAAATAACTGATGTTTAATTGAATTATTACAGGAAAACTTGGAACAATTTAACTTTGTTGACTCATGTTAGAATAAATTGTTTAAAATAGAACTGTTTTATCATTTAACTGTGTGTACCTACAAAATGGGTTTACAAATCATATTTTTAATATATAATTAAAAACATGATTTGACATTAAATAACCTACAACGGTTGATAAAACCCAATCAAACCGAATCATATATATTTAATATATATATATATATGTGTGTGTGTGTGTGTGTGTGTGTGTGTGTGTGTGTGTGTGTGTGTAAAAAGAGGATTTGGCATTAAAGACCTACAATGGTCGACATGTCATAAAACTAAACCAAATCAAATCAAATAGTCATTCAACCAAGTGACAAAAGCTGCTTGGTAGCCCCAGGAGTGGCAGTACCGCCTTGAGCTACCGAAATTGTGTTATCACCCTTGGTTGGTGGCTGATGAGGGCAGGGTATCGCACGTGTTTTCACACGTTGTATGATGAAAAAAAATATGTATAAAGAGGATTTGGCATTAAAGATCTACAATGGTTGATATGCCATAAAACCCAACCAAACTAAATCATATATATTTAATATATTTGTATAAAAAGGATTTGGCATTAAATAACCTACAATGGTTGATATGCCATAAAACCCAACCAAACCAAATCATATATATTTAATATATTTGTATAAAAAGGATTTGGTATTAAATACCTTACAATGGTTGATGTGTCATAAAACCCAACCAAACCAAATAATATATATTTAATATATATGTATAAAGAGGATTTGGCATTAAATAGCCTACAATGGTTGATATGCCATAAAGCCAAACCCAACTAAATCATATATATTTAATATATTTGTATAAAAAGGATTTGCATTAAATAACCAACAATGGTTGATATGCCATAAAACCCAACCAAACCAAATCATATATATTTAATATATATGTATAAAGAGGATTTGGCATTAAATAGCCTACAATGGTTGATGTGTCATAAAACCCAACCAAACCAAATCATATATATTTAATATATATGTATAAAGAGGATTAGGCATTAAATAGCCTACAATGGTTGATGTGCCATAAAAACCAAACCAAACCAAATCAAATAGTCCTTCAACTACGGAAATTATTTGCCGCTCTTCTAGCTACTGTCGATTTCAACTAACCTTCTTTAACCATCCCTTTTTATGTACGCCTAAAGCATCAGATGTTTACTCTCAAACTTCATTGTTTTTTGTCGTTTAACGGGGATTTTAATAGCTTAAACTATTTTCCATATTTGAATGTTGAACTCCTTAAGAACCAATTGTTTATTTATGTGTCTCTCTTTCTTGCTTGCAGATGTTGTCAATCCTGATAATTTCTGGGATGCTGTTGACGAAATAGTAAGACAGAGGGAACATTACCACCGGCGATGGCGCTCGGACGCAGCCAAAAATATGAACGGAGAACGAATTAATAAAGGTAAACCAGGGCGTTTCTTTTTCTTTTTCTTTTTCTTTTTCTTTTGTCTTTTTCTTTTGTCTTTTTCTTTTTCTTTTTCTTTTGTCTTTTTCTTTTGTCTTTTTCTTTTTCTTTTTCTTTTGTCTTTTTCTTTTTCTTTTTCTTTTTCTTTTTCTTTTGTCTTTTTCTTTTTCTTTTTCTTTTTCTTTTGTCTTTTTCTTTTTCTTTTGTCTTTTTCTTTTGTCTTTTTCTTTTTCTTTTTCTTTTTTCTTTTTCTTTTTCTTTTTCTTTTTCTTTTTCTTTTGTCTTTTTCTTTTTCTTTTTCTTTTTCTTTTGTCTTTTTCTTTTTCTTTTTCTTTTGTCTTTTTCTTTTTATTTTTCTTTTTCTTTTGTCTTTTTATTTTTCTTTTGTCTTTTTCTTTTTATTTTTCTTTTTCTTTTGTCTTTTTCTTTTTCTTTTTCTTTTTCTTTTGTCTTTTTCTTTTTATTTTTCTTTTTCTTTTGTCTTTTTATTTTTCCTTTTATTTTTATTTTTCTTTTTCTTTTGTCTTTTTCTTTTTATTTTTATTTTTCTTTTTCTTTTGTCTTTTTCTTTTTCTTTTTCTTTTTCTTTTTCTTTTGTCTTTTTCTTTTTCTTTTTCTTTTTCTTTTTATTTTTCTTTTGTCTTTTTCTTTTTCTTTTTCTTTTTCTTTTGTCTTTTTCTTTTTCTTTTTCTTTTTCTTTTGTCTTTTTATTTTTATTTTTCTTTTTCTTTTGTCTTTTTCTTTTTATTTTTATTTTTCTTTTGTCTTTTTATTTTTCTTTTTCTTTTTCTTTTTCTTTTTCTTTTTCTTTTGTCTTTTTCTTTTTATTTTTCTTTTTCTTTTTCTTTTGTCTTTTTCTTTTTCTTTTTCTTTTTCTTTTTCTTTTGTCTTTTTCTTTTTCTTTTTCTTTTTCTTTTGTCTTTTTCTTTTTCTTTTTCTTTTTCTTTTGTCTTTTTCTTTTTATTTTTATTTTTCTTTTGTCTTTTTATTTTTATTTTTATTTTTATTTTTATTTTTATTTTTATTTTTTTTTTTCTTTTTCTTTTTTTTTTCTTTTTCTTTTTCTTTTTCTTTTTCTTTTTATTTTTTTTTTTTGTCTTTTTTTATTTGATCTTTGTTTTGGTTTGGTTTGTTTTTATTTGTTTTGGGACAAATACAAATAAATCAGTGCAAAGAAGTCGTAGTTTGTTTTTTTAATAAATAAAAAAAATAAGATGAATAAACAGAGAAGAATCCTTGACTACTAGTCTGCACTCTCCTTTCGTCAGCCATAATTATATACCAGTAACGATATTTTGATAATTATTAATCATAAATAATTAAGCAAATTAAGTAATTAATACTTGAGAGGGATTATAATACAAATTGTTATCAAGTTGATTCTATAGTTTTGATGGCTTTCTAGTTGTTTATGGAGTTCCATTTGTTGAAAACAATGCGTGGTGTAGTGTCAATGTTGGTGGGGAAGTATATCATAAATATTTGAGAGGTTTTGACTATCACTGAATATCCAATTTTTTTTAAAAAATGTGATAAGAAAGAAAGAAAGAAAGAAAGAAAGAAAGAAAAAAAAAAGAAATGAACAGACTGAGAAAGAAATAAAGAAAGAAAGAAAGATATGGACAGATTCGGAAAGAAAGAAAGAAAGAAAGAAATGAACTGATTAAGAAAGAAAGAAAGAAAGAAAGAAAGAAAGAAAGAAAGATATGGGCAGATTGGGAAAGAAAGAAAGAAAGAAAGAAATGAACTGATTAAGAAAGAAAGAAAGAAAGAAAGATATGGGCAGATTGGGAAAGAAAGAAAGAAAGAAAGAAAGAAAGAAAGAAAGAAAGAAAGAAATGAACTGATTAAGAAAGAAAGAAAGAAAGAAAGAAAGAAAGATATGGACAGATTCGGAAAGAAAGAAAGAAAGAAAGAAATGAACTGATTAAGAAAGAAAGAAAGAAAGAAAGACATGGGCAGATTGGGAAAGAAAGAAAGAAAGAAAGAAAGAAAGAAAGAAATGAACAGATTGAGAAAGAAAGAAAGAAAGAAAGAAAGAAAGAAAGAAAGAAAGATAGGGACAGATTCGGAAAGAAAGAAAGAAAGAAAGATAGGGACAGATTCGGAAAGAAAGAAAGAAAGAAATGAACTGATTAAGAAAGAAAGAAAGAAAGAAAGAAAGATATGGGCAGACTGGGAAAGAAAGAAAGAAAGAAAGAAAGAAAGAAAGAAAGAAATGAACAGATTGAGAAAGAAAGAAAGAAAGAAAGAAAGAAAGAAAGAAAGAAAGAAAGAAAGAAAGAAAGAAAGAAAGATAGGGACAGATTCGGAAAGAAAGAAAGAAATGAACTGATTAAGAAAGAAAGAAAGAAAGAAAGAAAGAAAGAAAGAAAGAAAGAAAGAAAGAAAGAAATATATGGGCAGATTAGGAAAGAAAGAAAGAAAGAAATGAACAAAGAAAGAAAGAAAGAACGAAAGAAAGAAAGAAAGAAAGAAAGAAAGAAAGAAAGAAAGAAAGAAAGAAAGAAATATATGGACAGATTAGGAAAGAAAGAAAGAAAGAAAGAAATGAACAGATTGGGAAAGAAAGAAAGAAAGAAAGAAAGAAATATATGGACAGATCGGGAAAGAAAGACAGAAAGAAAGAAATGAACAGATTGAGAAAGAAAGAAAGAAAGAAAGAAAGAAAGAAAGAAAGAAAGAAAGAAAGAGAGAGGGAAAGAAAGAAAAAAAGAAATATATAAACAGATTGGGAAAGAAATAGAGATGAATACACTGAGATAGATAGATAGATATTAGCCAACAATTAATAGTGAAAATACTCCGTCTAAGAATTCAAATGATAAGTTGCTTTCCTTCATAATATCTTTTATCACATGATACTTATTTGGCGATTGTCATCTCTCCAAGAAACAGGCGATTAGTTTTACGAAGACAGACACTAACACTACTGACTTCAGGTCAGAATCAGAGTGTGATGTCAATCGATGTACTTTAGCTTTATTCTCATCTTTGAGTAAGACCCGGCAAAAAGTGAGGCGTGCCTATCCCTGGGGGTTCTAACCATGAAATGGCAATCACCACCCCTATTACACCAAGGGGGAAATTGGTATCACTCAGGACTTCTCGAATCTTCTTCTTGATGCACGCTTTATGAATGAATTTATTTCCATTCACCAATCAATAAATTCATTGAATATCAAATTACAAACCTCGACTAATCTACAAGTGTTTAATACAAATTACATGAAAAAAATCAGTAAATATGTAACTTGAAAATCTCTAGTTTTATAAGAAGTGATAATGAGTTACCTCAAAAAATGTTCGGCTGTGCTCTTCTTTATGAGTGAGCCTAAGAACTTTTATCAGCAACACTTTTAGATTTTCTACCTTAGGTTTGGTTTTTGCTTTCTTTGTTTAATAGCATATCAATCTTTGTGGGTTATTTAATGCCAAAGCCATCCTCCTAGAAGAACAGTAGTGGTACTATTTAACCCATAGCTGGGAGGATAAGGGGGTTCATACCTTTCCCAAGGGTATTTGTCCGAAAGTGAACGTAATAGCGCGGCTGGAGTTCAAACTCGCTTACAACGATTCTGCAGTTCAGCGCTTTTAACCATTACACCACGAGGACTCCCCACTTAGGCTTGGTTTCTTTGTTTAATAGCATATCATCCTTTGTGGGTTATTTAATGCCAAAGCAATCCTTGTTGAAGAAGAGCAATGATTCTATTTGACCCATAGCTCGGAGGATAAGGAGGTTCATACCTTTCCGAAGTGTATTGGTCCTAAAGTGAACGTAATAGTCCGACTAGAGTTCAAACTCGCTTACAACGATTCCGCAGTTCAGCGCTTTTAACCATTACACCACGAGGACACCATCTATTACGTATGATTCTATTTGACCTATAGCTCGGAGGATAAGGAGGTTCATACCTTTCAGAAGGGTATTGGTCCTAAAGTGAAAGTAATAATTCAACTAAAGTTTCAACTTGCTTACTCTGAGGCTGTACTCATAGTTAGCAATTATGTCACTGGGACTCCCCTCTTCGATGTTAGTGCCTTCATTTTCTTTTTCGTTGTCTGACCTCTATCATTGGCTGTTATCTCTGTTGTCCTCTTATGTTGAATCTGTCTTCTCTTACGATTTAGTTCATTGCTGTTATCGCATCTGTCTTTGCTCTTCTTTGCTGGGACAACAATTATGCAGACTCTGTTTTTATGTGCAGAAGAGCCATTTTACCAATGCAACCTTTATTACGAGTTGAGAGTACAGATAGAACTCAACTGTTCGTTCAAATGTTCATCTGCGACTGATTAACTTATTCCTAGCAACTAAACTTCTTGAAGTATTTTAGTCACCTAATTGAAATTATCCAAAATGAGTTGTAGTCTCAAATGCATTTTAATTCTTAAATTATTTTTTAGTGGGTTGGTTGGTTAGTCGGTTGGTTTTACGGCGTGTCAACCCTTTTCGGGTCATTTGACGCCGAATTAAATTATTTTGATAAAAGTTTCAAACAATTCAGTCTAGTATAATATAGTTTTTTTTGTTTACACAAAATAGTTCTATTTCAAACAATTCAGTTTAGCATAAGTACGCTGTTTAAATACAAAGTTAAATATCATCATCATCATCATCATGTCGTGCCGCTAGCACGGATATCCTTGACCCTCTCTCGCCACTTTTCCCTATCGTTCATAGCCTCAGGCAGGTCTTCAGGGCTACATCCCGTATCCTCACATAGCTGCTGTATGTATGTTCGAGCTGGTTGTCCTGCTTTTGCTTGGCCATATGTGGGGGTCCATAGGAGTACATCACTTATGAGCTCGTCTCTGCTTCTCCAGCAGTGTCCTGCGTGTCTGGTTCGTCAAACTTGGATAGTTTTCGTGATGGGAGGCAGGTGGCCGTATAGTTGGTGCGTTGTGGGGTGTTGCCGCCCGGACTTATTCAATATTGCTCTCAACATTCTTAGTTAATTTCAGACAATTCAGTTTCGTGTAATTACAGTTTATTTCTATTTGACCCATAGATAGGACCCTATCAGGTGCTACCTGTCCGGGTCAGAGTTGACCTGTGAGTGATGGCAACGAAGGGGTACTCCGCATTCATCAAAGCTCCAATATTACTGAAACCTCACCATCAAATTGTTTAATGTCATATCTAGGATATTCGTTGAGGGAGTGTTACCCCTCTGCAGAGATGCAGTCAGTGTAATTTGCAGCCCCAACTGACTGGGCCATAGTAGGAAGGATTTTGGTGGGTACCAACGAGATCACGAATATGGTGTTGTAGATTTTTTAGCTTTGAGCCGTAAATCAAAAAGTTATGTGTTAAAAGTGCTTCTCTATTTGCTTTTTAAATAGTGCCCGAAGCTAAACCCAGATTTCGCCATACACGAACTTAGAAAAGGTATTAGAATGGACTCAACTGTCACACAAAGCTTCAATTCAATAAATTCTTCTCTAAGAAAGGTGTCTAAATTTGCCGTATGTTACATATTGACCCTCGACCGAGCCGTCAATCAAGAGATGCACCTGTGTAAATAAGTGGAAGCAGGTAGACGGCGAACAAAAATATAACCAGGACACAGACGGCTTGAGTCAGTTGAGGATAGGATGCCAGCGGAGTGAGAACCAGCTCCAGACAGAGGGCTTGGGCCCTCAGTGACCCACGGTTGAGCAGCCCAGCCAGAATGCGAAAGAAGTGCTGCTATGGTCAGAAGAACTTGGGGTCAATATATAGCAGTCTGTCCCCGTCTCCAACTCACCTCTCACACATAACCAACATCAACCCTTTCTAGAATAAAGTGTGAGAGATATATTTTTATAAAGAAGTGTGTTCGTTCGTTCATTGAAGTTCGTCAGTATGTTTGATTATGTTCCGCATATATCTATATACGTATTATGAGTATACAACACTTTCCATTTCATCAACGTTTGTTTATTTTAATGACCTGTATGTTCTGAACAGGTCGGTATAGCCACAATGTCCATCATATCCAATCAGACAGTCTTGGCCCAGTTGGCAAGGGCTGTAGAAAATACTGACTGCCTCTCGGCAGAAGGTTTAGACCTCACCCCACTGAGTATCCTGGATATGATATTAAACAATCTGATGACGAGGCCTCAGTAATGCATGAACTTTGGGAAATGCTGGGTATCTCTTCATAACCAATTGTTCCCAGGTCTACTCTGATAGGGTTCTATCTATTGGTCAAATAGAACTGTTTGATCATTTCAACATATGATTTATGATAAATCATTTAAACTGAATGCAAACAAATGACTTATGCCAAATTCAATTGTTAAGAATAGAAATGTTTGATCATTTAACTGTGTATAAACAAATGGCTGACGTTTTAATTCAATTGCTAGTGATACATAGCAATACTTGAAACCATTTAACTTTGTTGACTTTGTTGTTGAATTGAAGTGTTAGAAACAGAACTGTTTGTTTTTTAATTGCATGTATCTATAATGTGTATACAAATTATGTATTTAATGTATATGGAAAAACAGGATTTGGCATTAAATAACTAACAATGATTGATATGCCATAAAACCAAATCAAACCAAACCAGACATTCTGCTCGATGTATGATATCTAGCAACAAGTCAACAAAATCCAACGATTTTTTTCATTGTTAGAAAGGGGTTTATAAATGCAACTAGTAACTTCACCCCTTTGTGGGCCCCTATGTTTTTATTCACCCGGCCAAAATTGTATTCTCCCCCGGGCGTCTACATGAAACACTTTGAGAAGCCTTTGTGTATAGCGTAACGCTGATTACGATAACCTACCAATTTTTGTACTTACCCACGACTACGAGCGTTAAACCCTATGTGTTGCATACAATTCATGAGCTTTGGCAGTTAAATATCGACAGGTTGTACTAGGTTACATGGTACCACCAACAGAGAACGATCCCTTTCTTGGACTAGCTCGTAGCAAACACCCAAAATTGCTTTGATCAGGTTCCAAAACTCTTATTCAGCCATAGCTGAGGGAGATATGGATTCATGCCTTTACCATGTACTTCGTAAATATCTATATTAATATTGTCCAATCATTCTAGTGAAGCAGCGAAAGCAACTGGTACCAGGACGCAAATAGATAAGTTATCAAAGAAGCTAGCAGCTGAAAAACAGGTTGACTGAGTTCAACATCTCTTCCAGTGGGCTAGCAGTTACATGATATGCTTGATTTAACACCCCGAACTTCGGCTTTTGCTCAGGTCACCAGGTCTAAGTAGTGATGGAGCCTGGCCATGTCACACACCCGAAGTGGAAGTAGTGGTGGGATGTTCTATTAACCCCAATGTATATATATATATATATATATATATATTAAAGATTTGGTGATTCGGCTTCTTTTTCTCTTTTGGTAGATGGGGTTCGAGAAGACAACTAAAAGTTTTCAAGATAAGACGGTTCTTTAAAGAACTAAAAAAAATAAACCACGTGCAGTGTCTTCTTGCTTCCACATCCCCAGGAATGAACAGGAGAGAATAAAACAACAAAGGTCCTAACGCTAAAACGATGTGTGTTTTTTGTGTTTTGCCCTCTCCGTTAGACGATTAGCAATCACTGACATTAATAGTCATCTCGAACTTCAACACATGACTAGCAAAGACATAGGCAGCTATCTTTAGGCTATCGGTCATATAGAAGTCAGACCTGATCGATAAAATAAAACGCAATTTCTTCCAAGCAGCAGTCATGTTGATACTGCTATATGGATGCACTACTTGGACGCTAACAAAATGGCTGAAAAAGAAGCTAGACGGCAATTACACAAGAATGTTGAGAGCAATATTGAATAAGTCCTGGTGGCAACACCCAACAAGGCGCCAACTATACGGCCACCCTGCCTCCCATTACACAAACTATACAAGTTAGACGAACCAGACACGCAGGACACTGCTGGAGAAGCAAGGACGAACTCATCAGTGATATACTCCTATGGACCCCCGCATATGGCCAAACAAAAGCAGGACGACCGGCTCGAACATACATACAGCAGCTATGTGAGGATACGGGATGTAGCCCTGAAGACCAGCCAGAAGCGATGAACGATAGGGAGAAGTGGCGAGAGAGGGTCAGGGATATCCGTGCTAGCGGCACGACATGATGATGATGATGATGACCTTATTCAATTTGATTGATAATTCGATGCCCTTGTTTGCCGGAAAATCCGAGAGGTACCTGCATCTCTATTACTCATGGTAGAGTCCCAGTGGCGTAGTGGCTAACGTACTGGACTGTGAGCTCCTAATACTCTTTAGGAAAGGCATGAACGCCATATCCACCTCAACTATGGGTTAAATAGTATCTCTACCTACTGTTCTTCTACAAGGGGGTGTTCTCGTGGTATAATGGTTAAAGCGATGGACTGCAGAATCGTAGTAAGCGAGTTCGTACTCCAGTTGCGCTATTACGTTCACTTTCGGACAAATACTCTTGGGAAAGGTATGAACCCCCTTATCCTCCCAGCTATGGGTTAAATAGTACCACTACTGTTCTTCTAGGAGAATGGCTTTGGCATTAAATGACCTACAAAGGTTGATATGCCATTAAACAAAGAAACCAAAATGTTCTTCTACAAAGATGGCTTTGGCATTAAATAACCCACGAAGGTTGATATGCTATTAAAATAAAGAAACCAAACCATCTACTACCTATGTCAAACTACCCTGGCCGATTTATTCGACGGGGGTCAAACTACCCTGATTTATTCGGCAGGGGACAAGCTTTTTGTATACCTGCAGGGTTATTTTTATATTCACACCCTCAATGTGGGACACAAATAAAAGATGTATAATTACTAAACGGAGAAGAATTTTTTTTTGCAAAAAAATGTTTGTCTTATCAATGTAACACGATTCCTTGTGCTACTAAATGGCATAAAGAAATACCGCATTCTCTTCCCTATCCTCTTTGTAGTACTAAAAAACCTGGCAAATACTAATCTCCATACACCGAAAAGTAGAGGCTTGGTATCTTCTTGAAAGCTGAAAGATGATGCTCACAATATATATATGTATATATATATATATACGCAGACACAGAGGGTTTTTTTTAATTGCATGCAAAAAATGGACTTTTGGGGATATCACCACCACCACCACCATCATCATCAAGTCACGCTAGCAGCAAAGAGTTCGCTTACTCTCTCTCTCTCTCTCTCTCTCACACACACACACACACACACACACACCATCCGTCCCTATAATTAATCGCTCCTGGTAGGTCCTCCAAACTGCCTTCAGTGTCCGCACTGAGCGAATAATAATAATATTTAGAAGTTGGCGGCCGAGTGGAGACCATCCAAACAACAGCATTATTGAAAACGGCCAGAATACTGAGAAGAGTCCTGGAGACTTGAGAAGACTTGCTGTCACTCAATCTCAAATGAAAAAAACATCAGCTTACGCTTATGTGAAAAACTCTAATGAGTAATAATAATAATAATAATAATAAATGATAATAAAAGTCTTTGCTGGTCAGCCAACACTGGCGCGTCTGTGTGTAGGGATCCATAGAACGTCGATTATGAGTTTGTCCTTGCTTCTCCAGCAGTGTCCCATATGTCTTGTCCGTCTTACTTAGATAGATTGTGAGATGGTTGGTAAATGGCAGCACAGTTGATGTTTTCTAGGGTATTGATCATTCAAGACAATAAGTAACATTCTCATGTACCTCCTACGCACACACACACTCACACTCACACACACACACACACACACACACACATATATATATATATATATATATATATATATATATATATATATATATAATAAAGACGTTAGAGTTCTCAGTAAAAGATTAGTGATCGATACCTAAGAGTCCTTCGACTGTTATGTAGTAAAATGCGCCATCCTCAGAGAGGAATATGAATATATATATATTGAAGATGATGATTAATTGTGATTCTTGGTAAACGAGGCGAGTTCGTTAGATACGACATGGTCACGCGATAATCCAAGAATTCATCTCGGTTTCTTTTTCCTCTGTTCATAGAACAGTGAAGCCCACATGGTTATAACCGTTGTACTGTCCATCAAGAAAGCCGTTTTCCTAAGCCTTCTGCTTTTTTCCTAGAACGGCATGTGCATATTTCATCTGTTTGTGTATTTGTTGCAATACTACTTTTATCTATCTATCAATATATATATATATATATATATATATATATATTAAATGTATCTGTAAGGAGTAAATGAACTTCTCTTTATTCAGAGTTAATTTATCAAAGATACGCTAATGTTATTGTTGAGCTTAATGGTGTATATATATATACACACACACACACACACACATATATATATATATAGCAGTTGTAAGTTGGCCGATCGTAGTCGAGAGTAACACGAAGACTCCCTTTTCAATAGCTACCACACCAAGGAGAAAAGGAAGGTGTTACTCCTTTCACTGAGTTGCTCCACTTACCCTTGACCCGTACCTTATAATGCTGAGTTAAGCAAAGAGGCATCAAGTACCATTTTTTTAAGTTTTTGGTATGACTCAACCTGGGATTGAACCCCAGTCTCCCGTAACAATGGCGAAAACTTTTACCATTATGACAATGGGTCGGTAGTATATATATATATATATAGGGTAATTAAGAGAATATCATAATTATATGATTCAAAACGGTCTCCATCCCTGTTAAAGCTTTGAGATCTCCTACAGGTAATTTTAATAAATGTTAAATATTTCTTTGGGAGTATGCATATCCCTATCCGCTACACCACGACCAAGTCACACAAGGTCAGTTTTTAAGAGTTTTAATTGTACTTTTTTAAAATGTTTTTCTTCTATACCTTTCCAAGGGAATTACCTCTCTGTGAAAAGTAAACGGTCTCATTCAAGATTTGAATTCGGGTCGCCGAGTCCATTCCCTTATGAGGAAAACCATTACATTATGAGTGAATCCTGAATGGGAGTTTCTTTATTAGCAAACCAGAGCTGATATTTCGGAGACCACCCAGAAAGATTCCGATAATCTATCAACGGGTATGGTGAATAGAATTTTAATGAACAAGTACTTTAAAATCATGAAATCATAAAGAAACTCCAACAGAAATGATAACTTCTTTTTAAAAAAACTGAGATATATATATATATATATATATATATATATATATACATATATATATATATATATCAGTCCAGTTAAACCGGAGTCGGGAATAATTCCGTCATATCAATACCCATAACAGGATGGAAATAAATTTATAATCCTAATGTGACCGGTTCTTGTTTTTCTTAAAGGTATATATATATATATATATATATATATATATATATATATAATGAATGTAAATGTCAAATCTATTTCCTGCCCATGAGATTAAGCCTACGTAGATACGTAGGGCCGACTTGACGTGGCCGGATGTGGCCGGTCCACTATAAGGATGAAATATACCTTCAAGTCACATCAGGGTAAATGGTCGCGCATTTACCATAACTCGTTAATTTGGCATCTCTTCTGTGCGATATGAACCGTTGGCCCAGTGGTAGATTTTCGGCTCTGTGGTTGCTGGTTCGATCTCCAATGGTGGTGATCACGATATACATTGCTGATTAGGCCAAATAAGGTCGAAACAGCTGTTCTGTATGTCCCTTGAAAGTGCTCGCCGGGTTTACTAGTCATGGTAATTCAATTAACATATATATGTATTTTGGTAGCAAGTCTTTGTTCAGTCTTTGTAATAAACCACGGTGTATTTTTTCTTGTGATCTTCTTGTTTAGACGTTCAAGTCTTCTTTTCACATGTCAGGATCCAAATGTTGGAGAAAGTGTCCCATATTTACCCAAACACTTATAATGTCTTTGGTCGTCGTCAGTGGAATTATTGGTTTTGGTTTTGTCTTTGTTTTTCGTTTCGAAATTTTTTATTTTTGTTTTTGTTTTTTTCGTGTGAGTTTTATTTATTTGTAAAGTTTTTATTATTATTATTATTATTATTATTATTATTATTATATATGGCTGGTCCATTCATTTAGTAGGGCTGCTAAGGTTAGTTATCTAATATGTTTAGTAAATTGGTGCCAGTATTAAATGCTATTTTGTTTACGTTAGGTTATATATATATATATATATATATATATATATATATATATATATATATATATATATATATAGTGTTACAGTGTTGGTTGTCACTTTTTCACTTTGAGGGTTTGTGGCGAATCAAATGCGATATAATTTGGAGAGTGCTCAATATCTGTGATAGAGCTGTTATATGATAATAATAAGGAAATATATATTAGATTTTGTATATATTTAATAGCATGGAAGCTTGTCTGTAAGTTTAGGTTTCATAACGTTTTGTAAATGACAATCATCAGGAAGATAACGAAAGATAAAGATTATCTTTTGTTATCGGCCTGATGATTGTCGTTTATAAAATGTCATGAAACCTAAGGTTACAGACAAGATTCCGTGCTATCAAATATACATAACATCTAATATATATTTAATAATTATTATATATATCATCATCATCATCATCAGAATGCATCAAGTCATGTTTTATTGTTTTGAAAATTAAATATCTGTAAAAAAAATTTTCTGCATAGAATTAAATTGTGAATAGAAAAAATTGGATCAGAGATTGAAAAGGCAAGCTAACATTATTCTTTACAAAAGTCCTCAAACTAAAGGCATGAACTGTACCCACCCTCTCTGAAGCCATTACTATAGCGTAATAGTTAAAAGTGTTGAACTACAACCCTGAAGTTATTGAGTTCGAACTCCAATCGCGTTATTACATTCTCTTTTGAACTAACCCCCCCCTTAGGAAAACCTTTGAACCCTCTTATCCCTACTAGTTATGCGTTAAGTAGTATCACTACTGTTTTTCTAGGAGAATGGCTTTGGCATTAAATAAGCCAACAATGTTGATATCCCATTTAACAAAGAAACCGACCACTCCGATAATTTTTAAGAGAATTAAAGCTGACTTTACTTCAGATTTTCTTTTTGTTTTTGTTTTTGTTTTTTCCTCTTCCTGGAGTGGTTGACTAACCAAGAATAAGAACCCCAGTCTGCCAATTATTTGCCAGAGAAGTAACTCACCACAGATATTTTTTTTCTTATGATTACAAGAAAAGATAACCTAGTAGTACCAGCCTTCCATTACGGGCGAGACACAACATAGAGTCAATTTTTAAACTAAGCACACTTGGTTTGAATTCAGAGTTTTCATTCTCCTACATTGGTTGCCGTACCAAAGCTAAAAAAATACTGTCTGCCCTGACAATTACCAATAGAAAACGTTTAACTTTAGAACATTAACGCCAAGTGAAACGCAAGCATCTTCGTCCAGGGTCCATTCTATGAGTCGTATACCAGCTTGAGTCAAAAGTTTTGCAATATTTTTGTAGTACATGCAAGTTTGCGGCATGTACATCACGTAACTAAAGCTATTCGAACCAGATCGAGACCTGAAGAAAGAAAAGAGATTTCACTCTAAGAAAAGGGGGTGTTCCCGTGGTGTAATGGTTGAAGCGATGGACTGCGGAATCGTTGTATGCGAGTTCGAACTCCAGTTCACTTTTGGGAAAATACCCTGGGAAAGGTATGAAGCCCCTTATCCTCCCATATATGGGTTAAATAGTACTACAGTTGTGAATTTAAAAGGATAGATTTTGGCATAAAGTAACCCGAGAAGGTTGATATGCCATTAAATAACAAACAAACACCCAGAAAAAGGCAAGAAGCGGATAGTATCCTACAGAAGCTCTTATTGATGAAGACGAGGGTAGGGTTATTGTATGTCTCATGTAGAGAGTAGAAATGAACCGACCTATTAAATAATGGGAACTTCCATAGGCAAGCTCCTATAATAATATAAAAGTCACCTCCTATGATAATATAAAAGACCTCAGTCTGGACACCACGAGTGGTGTAATGGTTAGCAAACTAGACAAACTACACGAGTTAGTTCGAGTCTCATTGGGCGCTCCATTCGTACGACCTTGTGCCACATCTGAACAAAAAGTTTTGTAAATTACTGAAAGAGACCAGTCTTTAAAGGCAGAATTTTGTTGATACTGAATAAAGTAATTGATGGTTGCTTGGGTTTAATGGCATATCAACCTTTGTAGGTTATTTAATGCCAAATCAATCTTTATACAAATAAACAGTTCTATTTCAAACAATTCATTTTTGCGTAAGTACACGGTTTAATTGTCAAAAACATTTCAATTTCAAGCTATTCAGTTTAGACAAATAGTTCTATTTCAAGCAATTCAGTTTAGTATAAGTATAGTTTTTTGTTTACACACAGTTAAATGTCAAAACAGTTCTATTTCAAATGATTCAGTTTAGCATAAGTACAGCTTCAATCTTAAAAACAGTTCCATTTCAAACAATTCAGTTTAGCATACAGAAATAGTTCCATTTCAAACAATTCAGTTTAGCATACAGAAATAGTTCCATTTCAAACAATTCAGTTTAGCATATGTACAGTTTATTTCTATTCGACCCATGGATAGGACCCAATCAAGTCCTACTATTCCGGGTCAGAGTGGACCTGGGGGCGATGGCAATGGAGGGGTACTCCGCATTCCCCAAAGATCCAGTATTACTGAAACCTCACCATCAGATTGTTTAGTGTCATAACAGGACACTCATTGAGGGTGATCTTACTCCTCTCCAGAAAAGCAGTCAGTGTATTTTATAACCCCACCTGTGGAGGGGGTATTACCCCTCTGCAGAGAAGGAGTCAGTGTATTCTACACAGCTCCCACCGGCCAACGGGGTAAATAACAGTCAGCATATTCTTGACCCTTTCGACTAGACTGTGAGTTTATTTTTTCTTTTCTTCCGTTTTATCCATTGTTAGTATTAGACTCAAAAAATGGTACTTGATGCCTCCTTGCTTAGCACTCAGCATTATAAGGTGCGGATCAAGGGTAAAGTGGAGCAATCAAGGGAATAGAGTAGCGCCCTCCCCGATATCTCGGTGTAGTAGCTATTGAAAAGGGAGCCTTCGGGTCACCCTCGACTAAGGGAGACAACTTTACTGACTTATTACGTTATAAATTTTTCCTTTTTTTTTTTCGAACTTGTTTATCTATTTATTTATTCGTTTATGCGCTCGTTCATCTTTTTTCCTTTTTTTTTTTTTTTTTTTTTTTTTTTCGTTTATGTCTTCCACAGGCTCACAAGAGATCGCCATTTTGAAAGGTACTTTACTCGCCTCTCTGAAGTACGATTCCATCTATTCTTCGATGCGAGTTTACATTGCAAACGCTCTCCACATACTTCAGATGTTTTACAGCAACACTAACTGGGTGGAAATGAAAGGAGCAGAAATTAATAAAGACCTCGGTAAGTTACCCAATAATCATTATGATAACAATAATAACAACGCCATAAAGACTAACTATATCAAAGCGAGAATAGATAATGTTGTATCCTATTTACCAACCCCTCCGCTCGGGCAGGATATGACACAAGGTCAGTTTTTAAGCGGAGTTTAACAGGTTTGAATTCAGAGTTTTCCTTCTCCTAGACTAGTTGCCTCACCAAGGCTGAAGAACCTAGTCTGTCCTACTATTTACCCATAGCTAGAGGGAGAATAATTGAATTCACACCTTTCCCAAGGGTATTAGTCCTATGTGAAATGCAATCAGTCTCGTCCAAGATTTGAACTCGTATCGCCGTGTCCATTTCCTACGACGATAACCATTACGCCACGTTGTATAGCCATGATATAACTATACAAATATACAAATGCAGGGAAATCCGAAACACTGACGACTCTCCGTTGTTCAGGTACGAAACGTTTATTACCTTCTTGACTTTTAGTTTTTCGACACGAGGAGAGACAGACACAAATTTTTACTATGCTGACTGTTCCTACATCGCCCACAGTCAACCCCCCGCCCAGCTCGACTGGCCCGGCTCAGAGTCAAATCTCAACTAACTGCTTTTTTCAAAAATCACCAAATTCTCAGCCCCTCGCTTCCTGGCAGGACGTCATTCACACCCCAGTCTTATTTCCTATCTGGGGTTTTTATTATGACATCTATGATTGTCATATACTCTACGCGCGAGCGTGAACTGTACTCAATGTGTGCACCTGCAGCTGCACTAAGCCGAATAGTTCAAAGCCCAACCAAACCGAATGATAAAATATAATTAACGAAAAATGATTAATATAAAAAAAATCATTCCGTAATTATATAACAATAAGACCCAACAAAATAGAAAATGTAGGTTATATGGTGATAGAGTCGAAACGATCAATCATATAATAAGCGAATGCAGCAAATTAGCACAGAAAGAGTATAAGACTAGGCACGACTGATTGGGGAAGGTGATCCACTGGGAATTGTGCAAGAAATTGAAGTTTGATCTCACGAACAAATGGTATATGCACAACCCAGAATCTGTCCCGGAGAATGAGACACACAAACTCCTTAGGGATTTTGAGGTACAAACGGATCACCTAATCTCGGTCAGACGACCAGATCTTGTAATAATCAACAAAAAAGGGAGAACTCGCAGAATTGTGGACTTTGCTGTCCCAGAGGACCACAGAGTAAAACTGAAAGAATATGAAAAGAGGAATATGTACCTAGACCTTGCTAGAGAATTGAAAAATCTGTGGAACATGAAAGTGACGATTATACCAATTGTAATTGATGTTCTTGGTACAGTCACCAAAGGATAGGTACCAGGACGGGAGGACTTGGAAATAACGGGACGAGTGGATACTGTCCAAAGTATAGAATAGTTGAAATCGGCCAGAATACTGAGAAGAGCCCTGGAGACTTGAGGAGACTTACTGTCACTCAAACTCCTGTAAAAAATCATCAGCTAATGCTGGTGTGAAAAGCTCTCTAGAAGAAGAAGAAGAAGAAGAAGAAGAAGAAGAAGAAGAAGAAACGATTATTCACATACTAAAAAAATGCAGTAAATCAGCGCAAAGAGAGTATAAGACGAGACACAACTGAGTGGGGAGGTTGATCCACAAGGAACTGTGCAAGAAGTTTAAACTTGACCATACGAACGAATGGTATATGCACAAACAAGAATCTGTCCTAGAAGATAAAATTCTTTGGGATTTTGAAGTACAAAAAGATCACCTACTCTCGACCAGACGACCAGACCACTGAAAGCAACTTATCCTGATATAGGTTTTAGCAACTTGGATAAGTTGCTTTGAAAGCTCCGAAAGCACTTTATAGGCAACTCAAGGAAACTTAGCACCCAAAGTACTTAGCCATATGAAAGAACCCAAAGTACTTAGCCATATGAAAGAACCCAATGCAACTTTAAATAACCCAAAGCAACCTAGTTTTATTTTCATATAATCAGCCTATATGAAAATAAGTTGCCTAGGGTGCATTTTTATGGCTTTGCGTGCTATTTTATGTTGAATAGTCCAGGGTCGCTTTGATATGGCAAACTTTGCTTTGGGTGAATTTCCATTGCCTTAGATCCTTTGATTGTCTAAAACCACCCAAAGCAACCTAGCTATATTTTCATATGGGCTGCTTTGAAGTTGCTTTGAAGATGCAACCTAGCCTGAAGTTGCAACATATTCACCCTAGGCAACTTGAAAGCAAACTCTATGAAAGTATAGCTATGTTGCTTTGGTGCACTCAGATTTGCTCAAGTTTGCTAGGTTGCAACTTCAAGGCAACCTAAAAGTGTCCAAAGCAACAGGTATACTTTCATATAGGCAACCTAGCTAATATAACAAACCTAGGTATACTACCTATAGGCAACCTAGCTAAATATTTATTGCACCCAAAGCAACCTCGCTATATAAATTGCTTTGAAGCCTGAAGTTTGGGTGCTTTCAAAGCAATTTAGACTTAGCGTCTCGGGATTGCCCAAAGTAACTTTTCACCCAAAGCAACTTTTCACCCAAAGCAACTTTTCTATATTATCTTTTGCAACTTAGCCAATATAAAAGCACCGGAGCGACTATAAAAGCTCCAAAAGCAACTTATCTGGATGCATATCTTAAACTATCGAAGTATAGGCAACTTAGCCAATATAAAAGCACCCAAAGCAACTTCATGGCAACTTTAAATCACTTAAAGCAACTTTTGCCATATTAAAATTGCACCTAAAGCAACCTATTTTCATATAGTTTTATTATCAACTTTGAAAGTTGATAATATGATGATAAAACTAGGTTGCCTTAGGTGATTTAAAGTTGCCATGGGTGCTTTCAAGTTTCCTTGAGTTGCCTGTGAAAATAAGTTGCTTTTGATGCTATCAAGTTACCTAAGATGAATATATGTTGCGGTAGTTGCTTTCAAGGCAACATCTAAGTTGCTAGCAATCAAAGCAACTTATTCTTATATTGGCAACTTAGATATTTAATGCACCTGAAAAAAACTAAGCCAAATAGGTAAGCATACTAAGTTAACACATTTTCACCCAAAGCAATTTCAGCCTAATGAACATAGGTTTGGGTGCTTTCAAGGCAACTTATCAATATGAAGCACCCAAAGCAGCTTTGAAAATGTGGTTACTTTTGGGCACCCGATTGAAAATGTAGTTACTTTTGGGTGCCCAATATTTTCAAAGTTGCTTTGGGTGCTTTCATATGGATAAGTTGCCTTGAAAGCGCTAGTTGCTATATGCAATGCACCCATAAAAGCTAGATCAAAACACCCAAAACAACTACTTTGGGTGTTTATTTTAGTTGCTTTGGCTGAAGTTTGGGTGCTTTCAAAGCAACTTAGACTTAGCGTTTCGGGATTGCCTAAAGCAACTTTTCACCCAAAGCAACTTTTCACCCAAAGCAACTTTTGCTATATTAACTTTTGCAACTTAGCTGTATAAGCAACTTAGCTTATAAATAACCCAAAGCAACTTAGATAAGGCAACTTATCTTAGTTGCTTTGGGTGCTTTCATATTGATAAATTGCCTTGAAAGTGCCATAAGGCAATTTATCAATATGAAAGAACCCAAAGCAACTTAGATAAGGCAACTTATCTTAGTTGCTTTGGGTACTTTCATATTGATAAATTGCCTTGAAAGTGCCCAAAGTTGCTAGATCAAATCACCCAAAGCACTTTCAAGGCAATTTAAAAGCAACGTTCAAAGCAACTTAGATAAGGCAACTTAGATAAGGCAATTTATCTTAGTTGCTTTGGGTGTTTTCATATTGATAAATTGCCTTGAAAGTGCCCAAAGTTGCTAGAACAAATCACCCAAAGTTGCCTCATCTAAGTTGCTTTGGGTTATTTGATCTAGCTTTTCTTGATCTAGAGTGCCTTATCTAGCTTTCAATAGGTTGCTTTGGGCGCTTTCAAGGCAATTTATCAATATGAAAACACCCAAGTTGCCTTATCTTGTTGCTTTAAGTGCTTTCATATTGCATTCATGGGTGCATTCTATATGGCAACTACATTTTTTAGATAAGTTGCCTTATCTAAGTTAGTTAGGCAACTTAGTTGCCTCATATAAGTTGCTTTGGGTGATTTGATCTAGCTTTTTTTATCTAGGGTGCCTTATCTAGCTTTCAACCTAGCTATAGTTGCTTATGAAAGCATCCAAAGCAACTTAGATAAGGCAACTTATCTATGTTACTTTATCTAAGTTGCTTTGGGTGCTTTCATAAGCAACTAGTCGCATTCATAAGGCTAAATTGCTTTGGGTACATTCATCTGTCAAAAGTTGCCTTTGGGGTGTTTTTGGGTGCTATCATATGTTGAAGGGTGCCAACACATTTGCATGAGTGGTGTCTATCTGTGGTGCCAGGATGACCTGATCAACACATTTGCATGAGTGGTGTCTATCTGTGGTGCCAGGATGACCTGATCAACACATTTGCATGAGTGGTGTCTATCTACCCATATATTTATCCAGTAAATGGCAATAGGAATCATTTTCTTCTTGTGTGTCAGTCTACTCTCAAGTCAACCAATATTCATCATGGCGCTGCGAACAGGATCCGAAGATTGGCAAAAGCTACTTACCAAAATTGGCATTCCACCTGACTCTGCCAGGACTTATGCTAAAACCTTTGTGAAGGAAAGCATTACCAAGGATAGCCTCACCATGATAGACCGGGAAGTCCTCAAAGAACTAGGTGTCACAACCATGGGACATGCCCAAGCCATCCTTAAGCTAGCAAAGGAGCAGCCTTTAACATCAGACAGCTACACGAAGGCCCCTGCAGTTAAACTTCCCTAGCTCCATTCAAGGATGACATCACAACAATTCTGAAAGTTTAGAATCGACTAGGAGGTGTTTGTACGAATGACAAACATGACCCTTGCACAGACCAACATCCAGTTATACAACTGCGCCGATGTGGCTGTCCAAACATTAATTATAAATACATACCCAAAATTTTTCTCTGAGGAACCAAATAGATTCATGGACTTGCTGGAGGTATTAGTCGCACAAAAATCAAACCCGATGGTTTATAGATTATCTTTTGCCTCAATTTCTCAAGGACCAGGTGAATCGGTATAGCAATTCATCGTCCGCCACAGAGGTACGGTTGTGTGATTTCACATGTCCCATTTGCAATCACGACCTATCAAAGATCAGCTGATCAAAGGCACAGCAAATGACACTCTCCAAACAGATTGATTAGCAAAGGCCCGTTCCTATTTATCAACCCGTCTGCTCGGGCAGGATATGACACAAGGTCAATTTTTTATGCGGAGTTTAACAGGTTTGAATTCAGAGTTTTCCTTCTCCTAGACTAGATGCCTCACCAAGGCTGAAGAAATCAGTCTACCCTACTATTTATCCATAGCTAGAGGGAGAATAATTGGATTCATACCTTTCCCAAGGGTATTAGTGCTATGGGAAATGCAGTCAGTCTCGTCCAGGTCGGCGTGTCCATTTCCTATGACGATAACAATTACACCACGGGCACCTCCAAGCAAAGGCCCGTTTATTAACGAAGTTAAATTCCAGTCACACTGGTAGCTTCGATTTCAGATTACAAAGCTTTGGAAAGGTAAGAACCACTTATTTTCCCAGCAATGGATAAAACAGTACCATTAATATTCTTCTACAAGGATGACTTCGGTATTAAATGACCCACGAAGATCGATACGTCATTAAACAAAGAAATCAAATCACCGTTCGATTACGGCATTTACATTTTATCCTTTAAAATATCTTTTTTCCTAAATTTTATTTCTATTTTCTGTTGCAGTAGTTTCTGAAGAATAAGTTTAATAGGTTTATTAATAAATTTAATAAATCTATAAATAAGTTTAATAAAAAGTCAATTAATAATTTTAACATACATGTAGGGATGTCTTCATAGTATAATGGCTAATGTACGGGACTACGATAAAGAAGTAAGGTGATTTGAATTCTAGTTGCACCATTACCTTTAATTTCGAACTAATACCCTTGAGAAAGGTATGAATCCCATTATCCTTCCAGATATGGGTTAAATAGTACCACTACTGTCATTAAACAAAGAAATGTATTAACTCTTATTCTCCCAGCTATGAGTTAAATAGTATCACAACTGTTCTTCTACAAAAATGGCTTTGGCATTAAATAATCCACGGCGGTTGATGTGCTATTAAAAAAATTAATGAAACCAAATGTATCAGCGTACAAAAAGCTGAAACGTGTGGCTATTACATTTGAAGACATAAACATCGTGAATAAAACAGATCTAAATCTGCAAGATATGTGAGTGGGTCTGTATTTTAAGAGCTGGGCTAGTTAGTCATCTGAGATTGCATAAACCCGCCTGAAATACAATTCACCATCTGGCAAATGAACAAAATGTAACGAATGCAATAAAGCCGGCAAAAGAGTCGGAAGCTTCAAACAACACATGAAAGAACGTAATGACAAACTGCATCCTGCTCCTTAACTAAATCACGTGACTTTTGTCACGTGATAATCCTATCAACCAATCAGCACACAGACATCTTCTTTTAGAAAAAAAAACCCTATTTCATTCAGTTCGTTTCTTTTTCTGGGTGGTGACCTCATGACTTTTGCCTGTCAATCATAATTTCGGTTGTCCTCTCGGCTTCCTGCTGGTGTTGACCCCCCACTAATGATATGCGCTCAGCGACGTACACAAAGTGTAACATTGTAAGCAAATGGTATAGGAGCGTGAAGTTATCAAAAAAGACAGACGACAGAAGAAAGACGAACTGACAAAGTTCAATATCTCTTCCAGTGGCCTAAGTATAATAAAATATGCTTGATCTAGCACTTGCTGGGGTCACAATATAAGTGTTGACAAAGGCTGATCATTGTACCCACTTGTGACGGAAGTGGGGGCGGAGAGTTCTTCAATCGAACGAACATGTTTGTTTATATTTTTATTGTATTAAAGATATTCGTACTAATATTCAATTTGCCCCCCACCCCGATGATAAAAAAGAACTGTCTACTGCAGCTGCATACATACCTTATAAATGCTAACGCATGAATATATTTTCCAACTACATAGTGACACATTAATACACAGATTTTTTACTCACACAAAATATGTACATTTAGATGAAGGCTAACAACAACTACATTTCGTGCGTGAATCTTCACTTTCTCTCATAAAATATCTACATTCAGACAAATATCATCTTTTCTTACAAGAAAAGACTGTTTTTCAACAAACTTTTCACTCAGTCAAAAAAGATTCATTAATTTGTTGATTAGTATTTTATTCAATCATTTAGTCTATAACATGAGGGCAGATAATATTACCATTCATACAAAAATGGCAGTTGAGGTTGTAGAGTTCAGTTGCCTCTTGTTATATTAAAAGAAAGAAAATAAAAAATGAAGGCGTTGACGAAAATATTGATAGTTTTCAAAGGGGAAGTTTTAATGGCAGCTTGAGACGGAGTTTTCCTTTGTGCTGTGAATAATAATAGAAGGACAGTTGTAAATAGCCGTGCAGAAATTCAGTACTCAACCAGAAGCTTCGAGGTCTATTTGATTTAGGAGGGAGAAAAAATTGAATAGAAATGGTCTCTTAAAGGAAACTGAGGAACAAATGTTGAATGTGCTCTCTCGAGATGAAAAGTCAATCTGTCTGCTGTTGGAATCAGCCAGGGATAGAGAGAAAGAGAGAGAGGGGGGGGGAATGTTCTCTCTCGTGTCGGCTAGTCTTTCCTTGCTGCTAGCAAGGAGGAAGCGAAAAGAGATCGAGGAAGTTATGCACAGCCTTTTTTATGTTGCCCGGGGGAAGGTGACCCGGACAGAATGGCATCAGTCATTCTCATTGGATGAAATACATAAATTTGAACTCCAACGGCCAAAGCAATTCCCGCACTAAATAATAATTTGAAATTCTTTCTGCAACAACTCCTATGTCGACTACAAAATAATATTGCATTGCTATTTTTTCTTTGTTGCAGGTGTTGATGGTAAGCTGCTAATAGTTGCTGACCGTTACCAAGCAACCTGTAGAAACTGTTCGTAAGTTTTGCCTCTCTTTCTTTTGTTACAAGATAGAGCTTTTGTGATGCCTCTTCCCTGTCTAGCAGTACCTATTCGCCAGCTAGCCGACCTCTCCACTATGTTGTGCTATTTTTTAAATAAGAAAAGTCGGCTACCGGTTTTGGTCGAAACTGTAGATGTTACAGATCAGTTCCACAAATAAAGAAAAGAAACAAAAACGAACTAGAGAATACGCTCGTACAGCTGTCTTTACCATATTTACTGACCCCTCCGCTCGGGCAGGATATGACACAAGGTCAATTTTTAAGCGGAGTTTAACAGGTTTTTCCTTCTCCTAGACTAGTAGCCTGACCAAGGCTGAGGAACCTAGTCTGCCCTACTATTTACCCATAGGTGGAGGGAGAATAATTGGATTCATACCTTTCCCAATGGTATCAGTGCTTTGTGAAAGGCTGTCATTATAAACAATGTCTCTAGCTGCAGTTCCTTCCTCGAACTGCTAATCCCCCCCCAGTTTGGCCTAGTTGCCAGCACTCTTTTTCTGTCCAACGACCAATTCTCTCTCTCTCTCTCTCTCTCTCTCTCTCTCTCTCTCTCTCTCTGACTGACTGCTACTGCTCCTAGATTCGAATTACCTCCTTTAATATATGGGGGTTTAACTTCCGGAAAAGAAAATCGCTTCTCCTACTGCGACCACTCAGTACAATGAAACATTAAAAAATCAGCCTCCTGTCTGCTGACATATGACCATAACAACACCGAAGATCTCAGTCCATTATAGACATAAAAACAAACAACCTCTTTATTCTCGTCGAGAAATCCTTCTCTTTCTATTTTATCATATTTTAAAATCTGCCAACTTCCTAAACTTATTTAGTTATTTCTTAAAATATACATACGCATACATGTACATTCTGTGACGGTCGGGGTGAGGGATAATCAAAAATCGATATGGAATTCTAGTCAATAGGGATTCCTGTAACAATGAAATATACACAAAAGTAAAGGTCATTGAAAGAAATGATATCCATATTTACTAACCCCTCCGCTCGGGCAGGATATGACACAAGGTCAATTTTTAAGCGGAGTTTAACAGGTTTAAATTTAGACTTTTCCTAGATTAACTGCCTTACCAAGACTGAAGAAACCAGTCTGCCCTACTATTTATCCATACCTGGAGGGAGAATAATTGGATTCATACTTTCCCAAGGGTAATAGTGCTATGTGAAATGTTATCAGTCTCGTCCAGGATTTGAACTGCGTATCTCGTCTAGGATTTGAACTGCGTTTTTCCTACGACGATAATCATTACACCACGGAAATGATATAAACGAGGGTAAAAAATCCAATAAAACTTCAATAAGCAAAACAAGAAGGAAAAGAAAATAAAAGAAAACAGTTTATAAAGGAATATGCAGAGTACAATCCTGAGGGGTGCAAACTGCTTATCTTTAATCACCGAGTTAGTTTGGTGGGTGTTTGTTTGTTTGTTCGTTTTTTATCGGGCGTCCCTTTCTTTTTAACTGGCAACACACAGAATTGCGTCGATAAAGTTCTTTTGGACTGTTCGTCAAACGGTAGCATTTCTACGACTGTGTGTGTGTGTGTTTTTTTTTCTTTTTAAACTACCATAATAACTACGTTTTTTTTTTTGCGTTCTCTTAGGATGCAAAGGGAGAGAACTCTTTTGTCTTATCGGGAAGTGTAATCGTCCCCCTCTTTTTGGTTAGGCTCGTACGCAACTTAAGTAAAGTATGTAAACAATCTGATGGTGAGTTTCCCGTAATGCTGGAGCTTTGGGGAATGCGGAGTACTCCTTTATTGCCGTCGCTCCCATGTCCACTCTGACCCCGAGTGATAGAACCCGATAGGGTCCTATCTATGGGTCAAATAGAACTAAACTGTGCATTTTTGCTAAACTGAATTGTTTGAAATAGAACTGTTTTGACATTTAACTATGTGTAAACAAAAACTATATGTAAATTGGCGACCTTAGTCGAGGGTAAACCGGAGGCTCCCTTTTTAATAACGACAACACCTAGGTGTTAGGGAGGGCGCTACTCCTTCCCCGAATTGCTCCACTTTACTCTTGATACCTTATAATGCTGAGTGTTAAGCAAAGAGATATCAAGTACCATTTTTAAGTTTTTGGTATGACGCAACCTGGGACTGAACCTTGGTCTCCCGGGCCATTGGCGAACACTCTACCCACTAGACCAATAAGCCGGTCAATCTAGTTGAATTTAGCATAGCAATCATAACAATACGCATATACGCAACCTTCATACGCATGAACACTTATCTATATCACTAGAGTGAAATTTGGGGGTGTCCTCGTGGTGTAATAGTTAAAGCGTTGGACTGCGGAATCGTAGTACGCGAGTTCGTACTCCAGTCGTACTATTACGTTCACTTTCGGGCAAATACCCTTGGGAAAGGTATGAGCCCCCGTATCCTCCCTGCTATGGGTTAAATAGTACCACTGCTGTTCTTCTGGGACAATGGATTTGGCATTAAATAACCTAAAAAGAGGTGATATGCCATTAAACAAAGAAACCTAGAGTGAAATTTGTTTCTTTTGGGTTTTTTATAATAATAGTAGAAATACTGTAAATGTACTGCAGTTCATTAAATTTATGTGTATTTTATATACAAGTTGACATTGGTAAATAAAATACAATATTGTTTGATTATTTGGAATAGTGATTTACAAAGTGTTTTGTTTAGATATGGTACAAGGCCACATGAATGGGACACCTAATAAGATTCGAATTCACTCGTTAAGGTTTGATAGTCTAGCTTGCAAACCCTTACACCACTAGAGGCGCCCTCGATTATTTCAAATGGTAATTTACAAAGCATTTTGCTTAGATGTAGCAAAAAGCCAAATGAATGGGGCACTTAATGAGACTCGAACTCACTCGTGTAGATTTGTTTGTCTACCTTGCAAACCCTTACACCACCAGAGGCGCCCTCGATTATTTCAAATGGTAATTTACAAAGCATTTTGCTGAGATGTAGTACGAAGCCAAATGAATGGGGCACATAATGAGACTTGAACTCACTCGTGTAGATTTATTAGTCTAGCTTGCAAACCCTTACACCACCAGACGCGCCCTCGATTATTTTGAGTAAGTCATAAAGAACTTTCCGTTTGAAATAAATACCCATCGATGTTGCATTCTGATGAAAATGAATCCTTTAATTGCTATAAAACAAACTAAAGAAAACCATTTTATCTGACGTTTCCAACAAGGGAAAAAAGATATATTGCAGATGATGGAATCAGTATTTGGATTTACCCATTTGGAACTTTACTCTTTCTGGATTTAATGCTAAACTGGATTGACTTGGTACTTGATACCAATCATTTGTGAAATGGAACTGAAACCCTCTTCACAATTTTATTACCGTTTAATGTGTCATCTTCCGACAAACATTTCCTTCAAAACTTTTATTTTACTATCTATTTTTCTACTTATATGTTACTTATATATTTTTTCACAGAACAAGTGGTACTTGCAGTGGAAACTTATTGGTCAATAACGTCTTGACCAGTGGCTATAAAAGTGGACAAGATACTAAAAAGCCCGAATGGGACGAACCTATTTACTGGAATGGACAATTGATTCGAGGTAACAATCCAAACATTGAAAAATTATGCTTCAGTTGTTGGTTGGTTGGTTGGCTTTCCGGCATGCCAACCCTTATTGGGTTATTTAATGCCAAAGTCAGTCTTTCTTCTTTTTTTCTTTTTTGTTTTCAAGTGTCTAATACGAGTAAATAATTATATCTTCAACTGTTCTGAATATTGATAATTTACACAGTCATATGGTTTCAAGTATTCCTCTCAAATACAAATGATTTACACAGTTAGTTTCAAGTATTCCTTTCTAATACAATTAATCTTCACATAGTCATATTGTTTCAGGTCTTTTATATAATACACATACAAGTAATTTACACGCAATCATATGGTTTCAGGTCTTCTATATAATACAGATAATTTATTCAGTCATGTGGTTTCAAGTATTCCTATCAAATACAAATAATTTACACAGTTATATAGTTTCAAGTATTCCTTTCTAATACCAATAATTTACACACAATCATATGATTTCAGGTCTTCCTATCTAATACAAATAATTTACATACAATCGTATGGTTTCAAGTATTCCTATCTTGTACAAATAATTTAAGCAGTTATATAGTTTCAAGTATTCCTTTCAAATACAAATAATTTGTTCTCAGTCATATGGTTTCAAGTATTCCTATCGAATACAAATAATTTAAACAGCTATATGGTTTCATGTAACTTCTTATTCAATAATATATATATATATATATATATATAAAAATATTGAGGAAACGTTTTTCTTTTAATGGCCGTCATTTACGATGAATAGATAAATAAACAAGTAAAAAAGTTAATAGGTAAAGGGCAGTATGTTAAAGGAATCATATACCCGGTAAAAGGTATCAGATACCCGGTAAAAGGTACCAGATACCCGGTAAAAAGTACCGGATACCAGATAAAAGGTACCGGATACCAGATAAAAGGGTAAAAGATACAAACTAAAAATTAAACGATGATACGTAAGGGTCATGATAGATAATCCTATTTACCCAACCCCTCCGCTCGGGCAGGATATGACACAAGGTCAGTTTTTAAGCGGAGTTTAACAGGTTTGAATTCAGAGTTTTCCTTCTCCTAGACTAGTTACCTCACCAAGGCTCAAGAACCCAGTCTGTCCTACTATTTACCCATAGCTGGAGGGAGAATAATTGGATTCATACCTTTCCCAAGGGTATTAGTGCTATGTGAAATCAGTCTCGTCCAGGGTTTGAACTCGAGTCGCCGTGTCCATTTCCAACGACGCTAACCATTACAGCACGGGCACGGGTCATGATAGATAATATGCACTACGAAATATATAATACGAATCAGTATTAATGTAATAATTAATATGTATTTTGCAGAAAGTATTATGCAATTGTGCAAAAAAATGAAATTTGCCCATACTACCAAATAGTATATGCACAAAGCAGAATCTGTCCGAGAGAATAAGACGCATAAAATTCACTAGGTATTTGAGATGCAAGCAGATTACTTAATCTCAGTCAAAAGACCAGACGTTGTGCTTATGAACAAGAAGAAAAAAAGGACTGGGTGTCTATTGGATTTAGCTGTTTGGACGAACCCCAGAGTAGAAATAAAAGAAAAGCGAAAAAAATGCACAAATACTTAGAGCTTGCCGGAGAACTAAAAAAGCTGTGGAACATAAGGGTGACGATGATGCCAATTGTAATCGGTGAACTTAACCGTCCCTAAAGCCTTAGAAAGGAGATTGGAAGAATTAGAAATCAGAGGAAGAAATGAAACTATCCAGGCTACATGATTGTTGAAATCGGCCAGAATACTGAAAAGAGTCCTGGAGACCCGAGGAGACTTGCTGTCACACAGGCTCCATTAAAAGATCACCAGTTAATAGTGATATGAAAACTCGCAACAAGTTAATAGTTTACTAAAACTATATATCTTCATTTAACTATTCCTATCTCTTACTAATAATTTTCAACCCTAATATGACATTTAATTATCCCAAGATCGATTTAGATAGTTCGTTGGTTAGTTGTGTTTTACGGCAAATCAACCCTTGTACGTTAATTAATTGTCTATTTATGCATACAGAGCTTGAACAAAATAATGGAAACACCTTGAAATCTCAAACGAATTTATTTTAATATGATTTTCTGAATGCAGCCCTTCCGTGAAATCCGGCTTTATGCAGCTCCCTTCTTACAGTTTTTGAGGAAACTGGGTTCTTGAGATAGTCTGCGGTAATTTACGGAGCTGTATTCTAGTGATCCTTCCTAACAGTCCGCGTAAGAGTCCGACGGTCCAAATCCGACAGCTTTCACTTTCTTCCAGAGCTTTGCTTCTGTGAAGAGGTTTTTCCTTTTTTTCTCAAATGCTGTCATTACTTTCGAGACAGTACCCCTTGTTACACCAAATAATTCAGCGGTTTTTGTTACACTAGCGCTTGTCATACGAGCGGCAACAATTTGACTTCTTTTAAAGTCTGATAAATCTGCCATTTTAATGAATTTCGATAAATTTCTGATGATGATATCAGTAAAAAGAACAATTTTAGTAAAATAAGACGAGAAAAATTAATAAATCGAAAAAACATAAAAATAACAAAAGTTTGGTGGTTTTATAGGAGTTTCAAAATTATCATACTAAGATTCGAGCTATTTTCATTATTTTCTCCAACCCCTGTATATATAATCAATTTATATGATTTGTAAACAAATAATTTGTAGGCAACATTTGTTGTGCACGCTGTAGGATAGTTCCAAGTATTGCTTTTTAATACTAATTATTCGAAATAACTTTTGTTGTACAGTTAAATAATTTCGAGTATAGCAAATGATTGAATATTTTTATTTGACCCATAGATGGAACCCTAACAGGGCCGGAGTGGATATGAGAGTAAGGGTAATAAAGGAGTACTCAAAATTTCCCAAACTCCAAGACTGAAGCCTCACCATCAGATGTTGTTTAATATCATAATCAGGGCACTCGTTGAAGAGGGTCTTAGCTCTCTGCAAAGATGCAGTCGGTGTATTCTACAGACCCAGCCGACTGGGCTGAAGACAGATAAATAGATAAATAATCATATTGTGGATCATCGAAAAGGTTGTCAAGACGGAAAAGTGGTGAACAGGTGTCGATAACAGAGATTAACTTTGATCTCGATCACAAAAGAACATACAATCGGGTTATTACAAAAACCCTCTTACGTTTATTTCGGATTTTTCAAGTTTCCTTTGGACTGGCCTCATAAACAGATAAATATGAGGTTATTTTTTCTTCAGTCGATCTAGGATAGTTTAATTCTTTTATAAATCGTCACCTATCACCAAATCTCGCCTAAGGCCCAACAAATGCTTACTTTGGCGTATACAACTCAATTTCTTATTTTTTTGTAAATCTCTCTTTAAATTCGCACGAGACAATCCACAGCGGCCAACAAGACACTCATTGTTTCACATAGCTGGAGATTTGAACCACCATCTGTCAATCACTCCTACGCAAATTCTTTCTACATCCGCTTGGTTTATGGGAAAATTCATTCCATAGGTAAATAAATAGATATGAACAGACGGAAATAGACAGATAGATAGATAGATAGATAGAAGTAAGAGACTAGGGTAGATAGATTTTGCTTGGTCCATATTATACGATGTTTTTTAATCATTTTCTCTCGTCTATATCGCCCTCGTGCACACCACCATGAATAATTTTTTCTCCTTTTCTTCCCGTGACCAGTTCCGCGAAACTCGGCCCAAGGCAAATGTAGTCATGGCGGGAAAGAGGACGAAAGTCGAAAAAGCACAGCTTCCGGGGGAATCAATAAAGATTCCAGCATTGCGGAGTTTTCTCCACACCATCACCTGCATCGAAAAGCAGTTGATGCAGCTATCAAGGCGACAGAGTTTTTCTTCACTGATCCAGGTGAGTCAACGTTTATTCTCTCTCTCTCTCTCTCTCTCTCTCTGTATATATATATATATATATATTGCTCTCTTTCATTCTTTCTCTCTTTCTCTTTATCTTTCTGTCACTTTCTTTCTTTCTCTATTTCTTTCACTTACTGTCGCTTTCTTTCTCTCTTTCTCTCTCTCTTTCTCTTTCTCTCTTCCTCTTTATTTTCCTCTCCTTCTTTCTTTCTTTCTTTCTCTCACGCACACATAATACTGACATAGGCTCACTCCTTCAACTGATACTTTCTTTCACTCTTCATCTATCTACTCTCTCTCTCTCTCTCTCTCTCTCTCTTTCTCTCTCTCTCTCTCACACACACACACACACATACACGTGATATACTGATATGTATACATGCTTCCACTTCTACTCTCAATTTCACTCTATTTCTCTTCCTTTTTTTTTCTTTCCAACTTCTCTCGCTATATTACCCTCTTCCTCTTTTTTTTCCTTTCTTTCTTCTTCTTCTTGCTTTCTCACTAGCTTTCTTCCATACAAACACAGCACATAATAATTCAATTATATACATAAGCCCTTTCCTTCACTATCTCTCTTTCTGTCTTTACTTCAATGCCTTTGATGAGAGACGAGGAACTTTTTTTAATGTTTAAAGGCCACAATTAAACTTTTTGTCGATTAATAATGGTACAGGGTGTCTTAAAACAGATGCAAGCCATTAATATGATAAGGATTTATTACTGATACAAGCACAATGGCGGTCATTTAGAACACACCCGGTAAAAAATGCATCCTTTGAGCCAGAGGCATCAAATCAATGTTTTTTATAATTATTATATCAGCTTCCAGGACATGAAATCTTTTCTTTTTTTCTTTTTCTTTTTTTTTTTTTTGAGATTCTTGTCTCAGTCATAAATCATTATCATATTAATGGGTTGCATCTATTTTGAGATAGTTTTGAACGATTTTGTTTCCAAATAAGTAGTGACGCAGAATATTTTTCCTCTCTTGTCCAAGGCATTGTGATCGAGGATTGATAATTATTATTGTATAGTATTTTAACAAAAAAAGAACACAACAAAAAAAGAACACATTATTAGTAGTAGAATCATTAGTAGTCACATGGGTCCCATATATATTGAGACGCCCAAAACATTAGCAAAATCTGATGTTAACACTATAGCATTTGAATAACCGTTAAAATGGAAGTGTTACGTTCCGCTCTCTGGTCAAACAAACGACAACACAGAATTTATATATAACAATATATTCTTATTTTCTCGACGGAAGCTTGTGTGAAGTAGGAGCAGTCAGGAGAGGAATCAGAATCGTTCGTCTATGAGGCTTGAACTCTTCGATGTAAGTAGACGATGGCCGAAACAACGCACACAGAGTGACGACGAGGTCAGCTTCGTGAACAGCGGGATCCTTTTTCACTCCCTTCTGTTCAATTCGTCGGCCTTATATTACCTTCAAACTCCCACGCGGAGATATGGATACGCCTCCACGCCTCCGCAATTTCTTCCGATATCTGGCGATCGGGATGTATCACTTCCGCTATCTTTGGAATGGCCTGTGTGATCGTCATCGAGAGGAAATAACTGTCATGCAGTTCACAGGTCACTCTTTTCCAGTGCATCACTCTGAAGTGGGACCTTCACCTTGTCCCATATTATCAGCCGAGCACACCTGCGCGATTTCTTTCGATTATTGGCCATTGGGATGTGTCACTTCCGCTATCTTCGGAATGGCAGGTGTGATCGTCATCGAGCGGAAATAACTATCATGCAGTTCATAGGTCACTCTCTTCCGGTGCATCACTTTATTTCGGCACAGTGAGAATTTTTATCTTGTCTCATATTGTGAGCCAAGCTGTATTTTACAGTAGAAAGATAACGGAAGTCATTTATTCAAGTGACTGGCAATGACCCCAGGAGTCAGTTTGAATCCACGTCGATGATTCGTTAAGACGTTACGAGATTAGATGACACTAGGAAAACAGTTGAACGATGTCATTAGCTAGGGAGGAATGCTTGAACACAACGGTTGTGTTCCACCTCGTGGTGTAATGGTTAAAGCGATGCACTGCGGAATCGTAGTACGCGAGTTCGTACTCCAGTCGCGCTATTACGTTCACTTTCGGGCAAATACCCTTGGGAAAGGTATGAACCCCCTTATTCTCCCTCCAGCTATGGGTAAATAGTAGGACGGACTAGGTTCTTCAGCCTTGGTGAGGCAACTAGTCTAGGAGAAGGAAAACTCTGAATTCAAACCTGTTAAACTCAGCTTAAAAATTGACCTTGTGTCATATCCTGCCCGAGCGGAGGGGTTGGTAAATAGTACCTGTACACTGAACATCAAACGGGTAAAATGGTTGTCGGAGAATAAAAATATGTACTTAAGTTTTATGTCCACATTGTTGCTATCCCATCAAATAATAACTAAAACGTTTGGAGTTGTGTCAGCGAAATCGGCAAGAGAGAAAAGACGCAGAGTGGTGGGACAAGGAGACAGACGACAACAACAAAGATGACGTCCAGAAAAAAGGATCTGAGTGAAAGGGAATTTGGTTGGTTGGTTGGTTGGTTGGCTGTTTTGTTTGACTGCATATCCATATTTACCAACCCCTCTGCTCGGGATCAGTTTTTAAGCAGAGTTTAACAGTTTTGAATTCAGAGTTTTCCTTCTCCTAGACTAGTTACCTCACCAAGGCTGAAGAAACCAGCCTGTCCTACTATTTACCCATAGCTGGAGAGAGAATAATTGGATTCATACCTTTCCCAACGGTATTAGTGCTATGTGAAATGCAATTAGCTTGGTCCAGGATTTGAACTCGTGTCCATTTCCGACGATGATAACCATTACACCACGGGCACCTCCTTTGACTGTGTATCAGCCCTTTTCGGATCATTTAAAGCCGAATTAATTTTCAGACAGTTCCGTTTAGCATAAGTATAGTTTTGACCAGACAATTGGCCAAATGAGTAGTGTGTTCGCCAATGATCCAGGAGACCGAGGTTCAATCACAGGTCGAGTCATACCAAAGACTTAAAAATATGGTACTTGGTGCCATCTTGCTTAACACTCAGCATTATAAGGTAAGGATCAAGGGTGAAGTTGATCAATCCGGGGAATGGAGTAGCGCCCTCCTCTACACCTCGGTGTGGTAGCTATTGAAAAGGGACCCTTCGGGTCACCCTCGACTAAGGTCGCCAACTTACTCACAGTTTTAGTTTACACACAGTTAAATGTCAAAACAGTTCTATTTCAAACAATTAAGTTTAGCATAAGTATTCAGTTTCAATGTCAAAAAAAGTTCCATTTCAAACAATACAGTTTAGCATAAATACACAGTTTAGTTCTATTTGACCTATAGATAGGACCCTATCAGGTACTATCACTCAGGGCAGAGTGGACCTGGGAGTGATGGCAATAAATGAGTACTCCGCATTCCCCAAAGCTCCAGCATTACTGGAACCTCACCATCAGATTGTTTAGGGTCATTCCCAGGACACTCGTGGGGGTGAGGTTTACCCCTCTGCAGAGAAGCAGTCAGTATATTCTCCAGCCCCAGCCGACTGGGCAAAAGTAAAAGTGAAGGTGAAAAAAAAAATAGACTATATCGAAGGTAGAAGATAAAGAAAGATGGAAAACTGACAAGAACACCGCACTTAATTTTTAGTATCCATAGAGGTAAAAAATGGAGTTACGATTCTTAGTTCATAAAATCATATATACACCTTGTTGTGTTCTGGTTAGTGAACACAAGTTGTAATAATAATAAGACAAACCACGATATGTGAGGGAAATAGTTATATTTACAGGAAAGAGTATTTACAAGAGAGACTGTTAGTAATAAGAACATAGGATTAGTGATAGAGTAAGGATATACTTCAACAATAGGAACGGCTCTTCTGGTCTAACTCGGAGGCTTATTCCCAGACTGATCTCCGCTACTGCCATATATGGCAGATGGAACAGCTCATTATGCTGAAAACACACCTTAAAAGAAATTTAACACATTATTAAATTTTATTTTAGATTGTTTTTAGTGAATATTATGTTCTAAAGCGAAGGTAGGCAAATCTAACTCATCTTTCGACAAAGCTGAGAAAGGTCGCATACAGCCAGTGTGTGCGGAAATTATTTTTATGGTAAAATTCTTCAAAGCTGTCGCCGTGTAAGTACTACCCTATGCTTGCACCACTGAGAGTTTAACAAAACGCGTTGAAGAAAAAATAGGTGGGAAATAAACTCTGATGCGGTGTATTGTTTTAACAAATCCTAAAGGCAGCACTTCTCAAAACAGCAGCTATATGGCCACTTACGTCCCATCTCACTAACCATCTTAGTAAGTCTAGCAAGTTATGTTGGGCACTACTGGTAAAGAAGGTACACTCATTCGTGATGTTTTCTTAAGGACTCCTACACAAGGACGCATCAGTGTTGGCCGACTAGAAGAGTTTACAATCACCAGCTCTGTGCAGACATTAGGTGCTGCCTAAAAGTATTTATGAGAGTGATAGCCAATAGGAACGGATGGCAAGAAAGTTTCAAAGGAATCCATGCAGTCTGAACGCTTTAATGAGGATGATTTTTTCCAGTAGTAACTGTTCCTAAGTGGTCACCCATGACAGAACTGATTAGAATCAATACATTAACTTCAGTGATTTGACGAGAACCGGTGCTTTTAGTGTGACTTGACTTGTATGAATTTACCGAACCCCTCCGCACGAGCAGGATGTGACACAAGGCCAGTTTTTAAGCGAAGTTTAACAGATTTGAATTCGGAGTTTTCTTTTTCTTAGACTGGATGCTATACCAAGGTTAAAGAGCCCTGTCTGCCCAACTATTTACCGATAGCTAGAAGGCGATTAGTTGGACATATACCTTCCCAAAAAGGTATTAGCGTTATGTGAAATACTGTCAAGGAAAGATTTTTTTTTATATTAATCATTTTTCCTTAATTATACGAGGTGCATACGATAAGTTTCCAGACTTTTTTCGTATGAGCACTTTTATTAATAGTACACACATGAAACTCTAGTCCTCTTTGAAGTAACTTCCTCCAGCTGCAATACACTTGTTGGAAGGCCCCATGGAAGTTCTCTTGTGTGAGCGTGTCAATGACCTTCGTCACAGCCTCTTTCATCTCCTCAATTGTCTCATAACGACAACCTCTGAGCCTAGGGAATAACCAAAAGTCACAGGGACCAACGTCTGGACGATAGGGACGCTGAGGAACTGTCTTGATGCCCATCTTGATCAAATAGTCTGTGACAAGAATAGAGTTGGAGATTGGTGTATTGTCCTCGTGGAAATACCACTGACCCGATTTGAAGAGTGATGGCCTCTTCTGACGGAATCTCTTCCTGAACTCCCTTAAAACCTCAACATTGTAACCCTAACTCTAACCCTTTGGCAAATCAACTCTGGTGTATTGACTTCCTTACTCTTCCCACACCTCTCATCATCCCTCACAGACTCCCTGCCTTCCTTGAATCCCTTATGCCACTCAAAAACTGATGCTCGATTCATGCAACATGGTCGAAAAGCAGTCTGAAGCATTCCATACGTTTCTGTGTCATTTTTTCCAAGTTTAAAACAGAATTTTATTGCTTATCGTTCTTCTAAAGTGTCAGATTGCATTTTTGAAATTCACCAGCTGTGACAATCAGGGTGTATTCTAATTCCTGCTGTAGCTGTCATCTTATAAGATGTATAGCAATAATATACTGAATTGTCAAGAGTCTACGACAATTTTAAATCCCCATACGAAAAAAGTCTGGAAACTTATCGTATGCGCCTCGTATTTTATCATTCAGTTTGGTTGGGCTTTGAACTATTCGGGTTCAGAACCCTATTGTATAGTCAATTGGTGCAGTTTACGCTCACACGCAAAGGATATGATAATTTCCATTGTCATAATAAACCCCTAGACAGGAAATGGAGCTGGAGTGTGGATGACGTCATACCCGGAACAGATGGTCTGGAGAATTTGAGGATTTTGAAAAAGAGTCAGTTGAGAGTTGGGATTGGACCATAGAGGTAGAGAGTTGAGTTTCTACCATTGAGGCAGAGATCTGGATTTAGGCCGTTGAAGATGTATTTGAGTTTTTTGGATCTCAACCGACAGAGATCTTAAACATCACAAGATGCGCCGCGTGTTGGTGGGGTCAGCATAGTAAGAATTGTGTCTCTCTCCTCGTGTCGCTATGGGCCGAAGTCAAGAAATTAATAAACCGTTCGTACCTGAAATGACAGAGTCCGCCTGTGTTTGCCTATGTGTTTGAATATGTATATATAAATTATTCAACAATACAAACAACCTTGTACAGAATTTGAACTTGGGTCACCGTCTCCATTTCCTATGACAATAATCGTTACATTACGAGTGCTTGGTAACTCAAGCTTTGCTTAATTTGACACAAGACCTAAAGTATGTGTTGTGTTCTGGTTAGTGAACACAAGTAGTAGTAATAATAAGACAAACCACGATATGTGAGGAAAATAGTTATATTTACAGGAACAAGTATTTACAAGAGAGAGACCGTTAGTAATAAGAACATAGGATTAATGATAGAGTAAGGATATACTTCAACAATAGGAAACGGCTCTTCTGGTCTGACTCGTAGACTGATCTGGACTGGAACCTCTTGGTATTAGAGCTACTGCCATATATGGTAGATGGCCTAGCTCATTATGCTGAAAAGGTAGGTGATACCGAACAGTATGGGACACCCGGTCAGAATCAATATCACCAGAAAAGATCTAACAGACGAGCACGTAAATCATTACCCGATTTCTTTGATGCAAGTTGCCCAGTCGGATGGGGCTGGAGAATACACTGACTGCACCTCTGCAGAGGGGAAAAACCCCGCCTCAATGAGGAATACGGAGCACCCCTTCATTGCCATTGCTCCCAGGTCTACTCTGGCCCAGCGATAGGGCCCTATATATGGGTTAAATAGAACTAACGGCATACTTATGCTAGACTGAATTGTTTGATTAAACTGAATAGCTTAAAATAGAAATGTTTTTGACAATTAAACTGTACTAACATTTAAACTGCGTGCTTATGCTAAACTGAATTATTTGAAATAGAACTGTTTTTGACATTGAAACTGTATTTACACTAAACTGAATTGTTTAACATAGAACTGTTTTGACATGTAACTGTGTGTAAACAAAATCTGTACTTATACTAAGCTGAATTAGCTGAATTAGAACTACTTGACTAAACTGAATAGCTATAAATAAAAATGTTTTTCCCAATTAAACTGTACTTACATTTAAACTGCGTACTTATGCTAAACTGAATTGTTTGAAATTGAACTGTTTTTCACATTGAAACTGAACTTACACTAAACTGAATTATTATATATTACTGCTTGAATAGTTTGAAATAGAAATGTTTTTGACAATTTCACTGTGTATACATGCTAAACTGAATTGTTTGAAATAGAACTGATTATTTAATAAAAATGGATTTGTCGTTAAATAACCTACAAAGGTTGATATGCCATAATTCCCAACCAACCCAACCCTTGATGCAATTAGATTGAATTAGCCAAAATTCTTCCGTTCTGCTCATATTACTTTCCTTAAGAGAATTGAATGCCACTTCAAAAAGTCTGTGTACTTTTCTCTCATCTACATTATTAAGCTTCCCTCATTTTCATATCTGGTAAAATATTCCTCCTATTCCTATACTTACTCCTCCTCTTGTAATTATTCCCCGGTGACGCTTAGAATATACTGACTGTATTCCCTATAGAGGGGAAAGACTCTTCCACACCACAAAAAATAAGGGTGTGTTCTGGGTATGACTCTAAACTGCATCTGATCGTGAGGCTCCAGTTCTGGCGATCTCGGAAGTGAGGAGAACTCTTTTATTGTCATTATTCCCAGGTCCACTCTGAGCTGTAGTGGTATCACCTGTTACGGTCCCCTCTAGGGGTCAAAAAGATATGTTTAATGCAAATAATTCAAAGTAACATTAGTCATTTGTTTGCACAGCCAAATGGTTTCAAATACAGCTTATTCGTATTCGATGGGAATGGATGCAAAAACAAATATTCTTAATGAAAACTAGACAAAAGATTTTGATATGAACGTACAAAGACCACGGTTCCCTAATCTCGTGGCATAAAAAGCTGAGAAAGGTCGCATACAGCCAGTGTGTGCATAAATTATTTTTATGTTAAAATTCTTCAAAGCTGTCGCCGTGTAAGTACTACCCTATGCTTGCACCACTGAGAGTCTAACAAAACGCGTTGAAGAAAAAATAGATGGGAAAAAAACTCTGATGCGGCGTGTTGCTTTAACAAATCCTAAAAGCAGCACTTCTCAAAACAGCAGCTATATGACCACTTACGTCCCATCTCACTAACCATCTTAGTAAGTCTAGCAAGTTATGTTGGGCACTACTGGTAAAATAGGTAAACTCATTCGTGATGTTTTCTTAAGGACTCCTACACAAGGACGCATCAGTGTTGGCCGACTGGAAAAGTTTACAATCACCATCTCTGCGCAGACATTAGGTCCTGCCTAAAAGTATTTATGAGAGTGATAGCCAATAGGAACGGGTGGCAAGAAAGTTTCAAAGGAATCCATGCAGTTTGCACGCTTTACGCTGGACGGATTGACATGCCGTTAAGATCTATCTATCAAAAATTGCATTACATAGGAATACTTGATATCATATAATGGTAAATTATTTGTTTGGTATGGTTTGGTTTGGTTTTATAGCATATCAACCAGCGTAGGTTATTTAAGATTATTTAATATTTTCCTATAGAAGTTAAATAGGAGCTCATAAAAAAAATAGACCAAGTATTTTTAGACTATGGAGATGATCTAGTGCTTCTTACATATCATAGCATAGTATATCAACCAACGTAGGTTATTTAATGCCAAATCCTTTTTATACATTGCCCAGTCAGCTGGGGCTGTAGAATACACTGACTGCACCTCTGCAGATGGGTAAGACTCCCCCAACGAGTGTCCTGGATATGACACTAAACAATCTGATGGTGAGGTTCCAGCAATGTTGGAGCTTTGGGGAATGCGGAGTACCCCTTCATTGCCATCGCTCCCAGGTCCACTCTGGCCCGGAGTGGTAGCACCTGATAGGGCCCTATCTATGGGTTAAATAGAACTAACAGCATACTTATGCTAAAATTAATTGAGTAAACTGAATAGCTTGAAGTAGAAATGTTTTTGTCTATTAAACCGTACTTACACTTAAACTGCGTGCTTATGCTTAACTGAATTATTTAAAATAGAACTGTTTTTTGACATTAAAACTGTATTTACACTTAACTGAATTATTACATAGAACTGCTTGAATAGTTTGAAATGGAAATGTTTTTGACAATTAAACTGTCTACTTATGCTAAACTGAACTGTTTTCAATAGAACAGATTATTTACATAAAAATGGATTTGGCGTTAAATAACCTACAAAGGTTGATATGCCATAAAACCAAACAAACAAACAAACTTTTTATACATATAATAGATATATAATTTCTAAACATATTTTGTAGATAACATTTTTAAACGAGTCTTTCTAGGGTGGATTGCGAGATGGGAAGTAAGTGATCGTACTGATACTGTTTTGTAGAGTGTGACTTTTTTTTTCAAAAAAGCACATCGAGCTTTTTTCTCAGGGCGTTTTGTTAGAGACCAAGTGGTGAAACTATACAGTAATACTGACAGCAAGGAAGAAATCCCGTTTTATTTTATCACTGAAATCAGATATTTGTATGGTCGATAACCTCAATAGCAGTATAAGCTTTGCCTATCCTGTATGTTGTCATCACTTTCAGTTGATGAGATACTGCTGCCGAGATATTTGAACAGGTCTAAGGCTGACCACTTAAAGTAAAGATTGCTCTTTTTTTTTAAATTAACTCTGTTCTATATGAGTTCACGTAGAGACCAATGTCCCCTGCTGCCTGCTCTCGGCTATACAGCAGAGATTAGGCTTGAGCTGATGTATTTGTAAAAAGCGCTAGATGTGTTCAAGACTGCACATAGCATTCTTGCGCTGTTGCTATCAAGCTTTTTGCCCATGCGTTTTGTTAGTGTCCATGTGGTACATTTATATAATTGTATTGACACAGCTTGGCGTATGTTGACATCACTTTCAGTAGATGAGATGTTGTTGCCGAAGTATGCGAATTAGTCAACTGATTTCAGATGGCTTCTTTTTTCTTTAAAATACATATATTCTGTTTTATCTGAGTTTACGTAGAGACTAATGCTTCCTGCTGCCTGCTCTTGCTTATGCAGCAGAGGTTTGGTTTCAGCAGGTGTATTTGTAAGAAGCGCCAGATCATCTCCATAGTTTAAAAATACTTGGTCTATTTTTTTATGAGCTCTTATTCAACTTCTATATGTAGATGTATTTCATTACTTTTCATTGATTTATTTGAATTTAAATGACTGAATTTTATTTATTCTTTTTTTTTTTTTTTTTTTTTTTTGTATTTATCTGATCAGATCACGGCCTGTTTAAGAAGATGACTAACCAACAAGTTCAGGATTTGTTCAATATTCGTATCACACGAGGTTCCCTCGTTTTTGTCATTGACGTTACTGATTCAATGAAGGAGGAAATAGATGCGGTCAAAGACAAAACAATTGAGATTGTAGAACGGACGAAGGGTACCCGAAATGCACCCAGCAGTTTCGTCCTGTCCACATTTAGCGATCCAGGTATTGTAGTTTTCTTCATTTATCTTTATCTATATTTTCTACATCGCTGACCACAATACATTTTCTTTTTATTCATAATCTTACCCTTCTTCTTCACGTCAGTTCGAGTGGCTTAACAATTTCATCTTCTCATTGTAAACGAAGGTGTTCTGAGTGATCGTTTTCAGTCAATCGAATACCACTCGACTACCACACGGGTCCCACAGCTGTCTGGGAACCTTACGAAATATTCGGCCCTAAAGAACTTCTGCCTTCGGTACTCCATAATCACATCCTTCACACCGATCCGCTTTCAATTTACCTCGCTTCGGATGTGCTCACGCAACAATATTCCCTACATGGATCTTTCCATTGCCTTCTATGTCATAAATAGTTGCTGTACCTCTTTCTATGCGATAGCCACGATTCGTTTGCGTATAACGTCACAGGCAAAACGGCGCTTTAGAAGAGATTGGCACATAGGCTCTTGTTTTGCTTGACCTTGAGCAGATCCTTTATCCTGATAAAAGCCTTCCACATATATATCTCTATATATAAATATATATATGCGTGTGCGCGTGCGTGTGTGTGTGTGTGTGTGTCATGGCTTGATTTCGTGGACGAAGATCAAGAAGGGTGTGGTTCGTTCTGACTGCAGGCACGCCAGTAGCTGACTAGGTCAATGAGGGACCGGCAGGAACATTCGCAGCAGCTGTAGCAGAAGGTCTGTTCAGGGTTTGACGGCATAGCGGAGGTTCATCCCTCCTGAGCCTTTTGCCCTTGAGAGTGGTTCTGCGGTTGATTTCAAAGGATGTAACATTACCCATTATTTTCCAGATGTATAAAAATACGGAATAATAGTAAAAAACACATAAATACCAAATTAGAAATCATTTGTAGATGTTTTCCTTTTAATATATATGAATATATATATATATATATATATATATATACACACACATACATGTGTGTGTGTGCTCCCCCATGAGGGTTGAGCACTCTGGCGAAAGAATTAACGGCTGCTACTCGCATAATGCAAAACTCTTCGAACGAATTGAGCACTCTGGTATCCGGTAAGGTATAAATGTAAACAAAGGAAAGGTATTACTTAATGCTTTATAATTCCCGAGCTGACGTTGTTCGCTTGTTGGCTGAACGGTATGATACTAAGTCTAACGAAAATTTGGGTGGGTTTCGCTTGAAGCGTGCTACATGTCTAGCCACACTGAAGAGTTGTGATACAACGAAACAGTCTCTCTGTGGATGTCAATATATTTAAAGGAAAACAAATGTTTTCAAATTTGGTATTTATGTGGGATTTTTTACGATTATTCCGTTTTTAGTATATATCTGGAAAATAATGGGTTAAAAACATCTAAATATCACATTTGAAACAATTTGTAGATGTTTTCTTTTTAATACACACACACACACACACACACATATATATATATATATATATATATATGATAACAATAATAAATAAATATATATATGTGTGCATTATAATAATAATAATAATAATAATAATAATAATAATGAATATATATATACGAGGTGCATACAATAAGTTTCCAGACTTCTTTTGGTACAAGCATTAAAAATTGTCGTAAACTCTTGAGAATTCAGTATGTTATTGCTATACATCTTATGAGATGACTGACCAATTTTTATTTTATCAGGTTCAAATGAACAGCTACAGCAGGAATTGGAATACACCCTACTAAACCCTGTTTGCCACAGTTGGTGAATTTCAAAAATGCAATCTGACACTTTAGAAGAACGATATACAATAAAATTCTGTTTTAAACTTGGAAAAAATGACACAGAAACGTATGGAATGCTTCAGGCTGCTTTTCGACCATGTTGCATGAATCAAGCATCAGTTTTTGAGTGGCATAAGAGATTCAAGGAAGGCAGGGAGTCTGTGAGGGATAAATGGGAGGTGTGGGAGGAGTAAGGAAGTAAGAACAGCAGAGTTGATTGGCCAAAGGGATATGGTTAGGGTTACTATGTTGAGGTTTTAAGGGAGTTCAGGAATAGATTCCATCGGAGGACAGCACTCTTCAAATCGGGTCAGTGGTATTTCCACCAGGACAATGCACCAGTCCACATCCCCATCCTTGTCACAGACTATTTGACCAAGATGGGCATCAAGACAGTTCCTCAGCGTCCCTATCGTCCAGACGTTGGTCCCTGTGACTCTTGGTTATTCCCTAAACTCAGAGGCTGTCGTCATGAGACAATCGAGGAGATGAAAGAGGCTGTGACGTTGGTCATTGACATGCTCACACAAGAGGACTTCCATGGGGCCTTCCAGAAGTTTTTGAAACGGCAAAACAAGTGCATTGCAGCTGGAGGAGATTACTTCAAGTGGACTAGAGTTTCATGTGTATACTCTCAATAAAAGTGCCCATACGAAAAAAGTCTTGAAACTTATCGTATGCTCCTCGTATATATAATAATAATAGTGAATATATATATATATATATATATATATATATATATATATAGTAGATATACATATATCTAATCATGGAAAATAGTCTGCAACCCTGAATTTCATGAAGTCTTTTGCAAAACAACAATCATCTGGCAGTTAAGAAGATGAACCAAAACTCTTATAATATATATATATATAATATATATATATATGTGTGTGTGTGTATTATAAATGAATAAATTGATACAAAAGTTTTTCTTAAAACAGTGTAGTACTCAAAAATTGGCCAGTAGAGCAGGGATAAGACCTAAAATAAGACGATAATTTCACTGCTTTTATTATTTTTTTATTTAGATATAATATATATATATAATATATATATATATTATATAATATATATATACTATATATATTCCAAAAATGAATGAGTGTTTACTCAGTCCTCTGTGCCAGTCCTTCACGGTCAATTTTATAATCAGCCAATCAATGCACGAGACTTCCTTTAAAAATGAAAGCCAGATCATTTTAGTTTTCTGTGATTCTGGTTTACATAAAAATTTACAGGTGTATTTTGAGATAAGAAAGCTGTTATTTTCCTTTACAGCAGACACAAGCCTCTCTCATTCGTTTTTACGTCCTTGGCAATTTTTCACTTGAGTATCGAAGTGTCTACAACTAACATTTATATATATATATATATGTGTGTGTGTGTGTTAGTGTGTGTGTGTGTGTGTGTGTATGCGTTTTCAGGATACCTGGCAAATGAGCTCTTCATTTGATAGATACCTGTTTAAACAGGGGAGTAGTGGGAAAAGGAATTTTTTTTAAGTACCTCCAGATACGAAAAAAGAATATTCGATGATGAACATATTAGTTATAAATCTGTAACAATCAAGGGTGTATGATGTTATTCCCTCCGCCGGGGCAACGCTGTGTCACCCTTCCAGTAAACACATAAATAAGGTTTTTATGATACAAGTGACATCAGTTTTATAGGTCAGTATTTCAATCCAAGGATAAAAGAAAATATATGATGATAGCGCCAATTAATCTATTAAGAGTCATTATAAGCTCAAGAGATGTTCGACCGATTCCTTCTATAGCCTTCATTTCGTAAGTCTCCTCAGTTCTCAAGGTCTCTTATAAGCATCTTAGCCGATTTTAGCAGTGCTGTGGTCTGGATAGTTTTAATTTTCCTCTGATCGTGTCTCTTTCCCAGGTTCTTGGGGACTGTTCCAAGGGCACTGACTGCGATTTCTATAACTGTCACTTTCATGTTCCACAGCTTTTTCAGCTCTCTGGCAAGGTCCAGGTATTCATTCAGCTTTTCTTTTTTCTTTTTAATTTCCCACTGTGATCTGCTCGCACAGCAAAGCCTACTATATGACAAGTTCTTTTCTTCTTGTTAATTTAAATTAGGTCTCGTCTTCTGTCCAGGATTGAGAGATCCGTTCTCATCTCCATGTCCTAGAGTTTTTTTGTTGTTTTTTTTTTTTTCATTTTTAAGGACAGCTTCTGGTTTGTGCATATATCATTTGTTAGTATAGTGACATTTCAGTTTCTTGCACAGTTCCTTGTGGGTCACCGTTCCCACTCAGTCATACCTGTTCCTTTTTGTACAAGTTTGTTGCATTCGCTTATTATGTATCTTGTGACTCACCGTTTCATCTCTATCACCACATAGCCTACACTTGCTATTCTTCAGAGTATTATCAATTTTTGCTTTATTTTCAGAACGTATGACACAAGTAAGACAGACAGGAAAAGCTGATGAAATGATTCGCTGGCTCCGGGAGATTAAAGTATCCAGAGGAGGAGATTGTGAAGAATATGCACTTAGTGGTCTGGAACAAGGTAAATATGGCGACAACGCTTTGAAACAGGGTAAATATGGCGACAACGCTTTGGAACAAAGTAAATATGGTGGCAATGCTTTGGAACAAGGTAAATATGGTGGCAATGCTTTGGAACAAGGTAAATATGGCGGTAACGCTTTGGAACAAGGTAAATATAGCGGTAACGCTTTGGAACAAAGTAAATATGGTAGCAACGCTTTGAGTGAAAAAAGGGGATCTAGGACCCTCCTACAAACGCATAAATATATATCATTATCATCGTCAAATCCTGCTTATAGCTCGGAGTTCCTGAACCTCATTCGCTATCTGTCCCTTGGCAGGTCCTCTTGACTTCAAGTGTACTTGTTTATATTGGAATCTATAAAAGATCGTCTTTACTTTCTCCAGCCGTGCCCCGCATGCCTTGTTCGTCTTTATTGGATGGTTTGTGAGATGGGAGGTAAGTGGCTGTACAGCTGCTGTTTTGTGGGTGGCTGATTTCTGTTTGACTTTACCAGAAAAAGATCAGATTTCAATATGATTGACAACCCGCGATTAGCAGTCCCACGCCTTCTCGATGTGTATGTTGTCATCACTTTCAGTGGATGAAATATTGCTGCCGAGATATGTTAACTGGTCAACTAATTTTTTAGCCTTACTACTTAAAGTTGTGATGGCTTCTGCTTGTTTAAAATACATATGTTCTGTTTTATTTGCTTTTGCGTAGAGCCCAATGCCTCCTGCTATTGCTTCCAGTGATGCAACAAAGTTTCAGCTTGCGTAAGAAACCAGCTTACGCAATTCACAAAATAACTGAAGTAGGATGTGAGGCTTTTGTAATACCCCTTCTTTTAGGCGATATTAACAATTTGTATCCATGGATATTTTCTCCGGCCGTTTCGTCTTCCACGCTGATAAAAAAGACCAAGATTCTTTTGTTTTGGATGTTGTTTTTTGTTTGTTTGTTTGTTTGTTTTTTCTCTCAATCGGACTTGAGAGAGGCGACGTGACACTCAGCGCTTCTAAATTCTACTCTTTCTGTCGGTGCATGCAAAGGTCTCTGGCACGTGCGGACCTCCTGCTATCACAACTACCTCTAAGCACATGTGAAAACAACTGCCCTTTCTCTTAAAATAAGCTACCTCTATTCATTTAGAAAATCCGGAACTAAATTCCCCGCCGATTGAAGAAATATAATTTTTTTATGAGGCCGAGAATCTAAAATTTGTTGGTACTAAAAAATCTACCTGTTTGATCTCTCTGGGGTATGAACTCAAAACTAGACTTAATGGAGGCCAGGGCCTTTCACCCAGAGATCTGACGTCTCAAGAGAAAGAAAAACTTTTATTTCCCATTTTTTTTACTTCACTCGGGTAGGCCCACCCATGTTCAAATCCCGACGCACACACACACACACACACACACACACACACACACACACACACACTCTCCTAGTTTAACTTCATATTCAACATGATACCAAAAAAATGTTCACTTCTGCATCGTGTCACACTTTATTTAATTGCAACAATTGTTGCGTGGTCAGTGACGTACTGCTATGCCAGCAGTGAGTATTCGTCGTTCACTAAGACTGTCATCCACTGACAGACTGTTTCGTTGTATCACAACTCTTCAGTGTGGCTAGACAGGCAGGTCGCTTCAAGCTGGGATAGAAACTGGTTTACGTTAGGCTTAATAACTTACTACTCAGCCATCAACGTACATCAGCTCGGGAATCACACCGCATTATGTATCAGCTTTCACTTGTTTACATTTTGCCTTACCGGATACCAGAATACTCCATTTATTCGAAGAGCTTTGCATTACGCGAGTGGCAGCCGTTAATTCCTTCGCCAGAGTGTTCAATCCCTGGAAGGGGAAGCATATATATTGTCATCCACTAAAGGCATCATCTTCAGTACACTTGTATGTTTTCGTCCGACCATCTCACAGGGAAAGTTCCCCTTGTGTAATGTCTAACGGGCTTGAATGCGACATCTTTGTAAGCGAGTTCGAACTCCTGTCGCGCTATTGTGTCCACTTTCGAATTAATATCCTAGAAAAAGATACGAACGTCCTTATCTTCCAGCCATGGGATAATAGTACCATTACTGTTATTCTACAAGGGTGGCTTTGACATTAGATTACCCCGGAAGTTTGATATGCCATTAAACAAACAACCGCTCCGCCACAGGCAGGATATGACACAAGGTCAATTAACAAGCAGAGTAAAGATGGTTTGAATTTAAGGTTTTCTTTCTCTTAGACTGATTTCCTTGCCAAGGCTAAAGAACTCAATCTGCCCTACTACTTACCCATAGCTGAAGTGAAACGCAAACTGCCTCGTACATGATTTAAATTTGGGTGTTCGATTCTATTTGTTCGACAATAACAATTACGCTATGAGCGACTCTCTTGTCGACGTATATCTAACCTCACCTTTCCCCTAAACACCTACGCACACTGTAGGTTAATATACTAAACAACAAATAACCAGGATAATATAATTCATTTCAACATTGTCTGAACGCAGCTCACATGAAATGCCAAAGTATGAACGATAAGTAAAAATTGTGGAAAATCTTTTAAACTTTTAAATCTGATTATTATAACTCTGTCGGTTTTTTTTTTCCTTTTTTTTTCTTTTGGCTAGGTATTGCTGCATTGGTTGATAATTTTAAAGTCCGGACGTTTTTATTCTTTTCTTTTTTTTATTAATCTTTTTCCAGATATCAGTTTTTAATATATATTTTTTATTTTATAAATTGCATTACCTGTTTTTTCACGCCATCAAAATTATAGAAATAGTTTTAAGAAATAAAAAATAATATTATATATATATATATATATATATATATATATATATATATAAAATATATATATATATATATATATATATATATTATATACCACCTTGCTTAGCACTCAGCATTATAAGGTAAGGATCAAGGGTAAAGTGGAGCAATCCAGAGAAAGGAGTAATGCCCTCCCTTACACCTTGGTGTAGTAGCTATAGAAAAAGGAGCCTTCGGGTCACCCTCGACGAAGATCGTCAAATTTTACTTTATTATACTTATTATAATTTTATACTTATTATTTATACTTATTATTTTAATTACTTATTATAATCAGTAATAATCTATGATCATAATATGTATTATCATAATAATCTATGATCATAATATGTATTATCATAATAATCTATGATCATGATATGTATTATCATAATAATCTATGACCATAATATGTTTTATCATAATAATCTATGACCATAATATGTATTATCATAATAATCTATGACCATAATATGTATTATCATAATAATCTATGACCATAATATGTATTATCATAATAATCTATGACCATAATATGTATTATCATAATAATCTATCACCATAATATGTATTATCATAATAATCTATAACCATAATATGTTTTATCATAATAATCTATGACCATAATATGTATTATCATAATAATCTATGACCATAATATGTATTATCATAATAATCTATGACCATAATATGTATTATCATAATAATCTATGACCATAATATGTATTATCATGACTATTACAATACATAATATGTATTATCATGACTATTACAATTATTAGTATTATATTACTCCTTGCGAAATTTTCATACCACCGTTAACTGATAGTCTTTTACAAGAGTCTCACAATACTGAGAAAAATCCTCGACTATTATTATTATTATCATTACAGCCATAGCACTTGCGACTCCGAAATCACAGCTTTATCTGATCACTGATGCCCCTCCCAAAGCTCCCACGAAATTCCAGGCAGTGCTAGCACAGGCTTTGACCAAACAGATCCGGATCACCCCCATTTTGACAGGAGGCTGCGGTCAAGACATGCACCGACGAAGAGGCAAACGCGACACGGAAGAAGACTTTGGTTGGTATTATTTAATTTGTGGATTAATTGAGACATAAATTTGTTATGTAATGTCGTGAAATATTGTGTATTTGTTGGATTATCGTCTTGGTATAAACTATAAACAACTTTCTGTCTGAAATAAATAGCTATCGACGTTGCATCCCGTGAAAAATGGATCTTCTATTTACTATAAGCCATGTAAGATATTCAATGCGTCGGGGAAAGTAACATCTTGCCGATGTTAGATTTTCTATCTGGATTTGTCAATTTAGAATTTCGCCCTTTCTCGTTTTGGTGCCGAAATGTATTGATCAATCTGGAGTTGATACCAACCATTTGTGTGATAGCCAGAACGTTTATTCTCAATATTACTTTTTAATATATCACATATAAGTCAAATTTATTATTCTAGAGACTTTTTACAATTTAGTATTTGCCCAGTCGGCTGGGGTTGTAGAATACACTGACGGCACCTCTGCAGAGGGGTAACCCCCCCCTACCAGTGTCCTGTTTATGACACTAAATAATCTGATGGTGAGGTTCCAGCAGTGCTGGAGCTTTGGGGAATGCGGAGTACCCCTTCATTGCCATCGCTCCCAGGTCTACTCTGGCCCGGAGTGGTAGCACCTGGTAGGGTCCTATCTATGGGTTAAATAGAACTTACAGCATACTTATGCTTAAATGAATTGTTTGAGTAAACTGAATAGCTTGAAATAGAAATGTTTTTGACAATTAAACCGTACTTACATTTAAACTGCGTGCTTATGCTTAACTGAATTATTTCAAATAGAACTGTTTTTCGACATTAAAACTGTATTTACACTCAACTGAATTGTTACATATAACTGCTTGAATAGTTTAAATAGAAATGTTTTTAACCATTAAACTGTGTACTTATGCTAAACTGAATCGTTTGAAATAGAACAGATTATTTACATAAAAATGGATTTGGCGATAAATAACCTACAAAGGTTGATATGCCATAAAACCCAATAAACCAAACCAAACAAACAATTCAGTATATTGTCTCATTGCTATTGGCCTATTGAGATGAGTGTTTGCCAATGGTACAGGCGAGCGGTGTTCAATCTCTGCTGGAGTCATACCAAAGACTTGATACCACATTACTTGATGCCACATTGCTTAACACTCAGCATTATAAGGTAAGGGTAAAGTGGAGCAATCCGGGTGATAGGTAACGCCCTCCCCTACACCTCAGTGTTGTAGCTTTTGAAAAGGGAGCCTGCAGGTCACCTGCGACTAAGGTCACCAACTTTATATTGTCTCAGGGTTCGATTCCACGATAAAGAAGAAGAGTTGAGAAGTTTTCCTTCTGTATATGAATACATAGAAAATAGATGTACAGCGTCTAAACGATCACTGTCGAGCATTTTTCATGTCGTTAGTTACCGTTTGTTAGAAGAATATATACAGGACACCACGAAATGAAATTCTTCAAATGGTATTTTCGTTTTTAATCAACTGAGAGTTTATGAGGAAACTCTTCAGGGCTCCTAGAAGTTCTTTGAAACATCTGTACTCTTCTACTTATGGTAACTTTTTGATTATCGGAGTTCTAAAAGTTTTGAAGCTAATTTAATGCTATGTACATGATGTTTCACAGTATTTGAAACAAAATGATCGGGTTCAAACTAAGAACCACAAATAATAGAGTAATGAAAGTTAAATTTTTAAAAGGTAAAAGAATAATATTTTAGAATCTGCAATCATTTACTCTCAAACATGAACCAAAAATGTCAAGAAAATCCCTGAAGTACATGCTCCATATATATCCGCCGTTCAGTTGAAGGTACTGCAGAATGCAGCGTACAAAGTTGTTAATAACGAGAGCTCATTCCTCCAGAGTGATCAGAGGCCCAGATTGTGAAGAACCCGTTGCCTTCACAAGTGCTATGAGCTTCTAAGATTTGGACCATCTTGAAATCTGACTTCTGTAAGGATATGTGTTGATGTTGAATTTCATTTTGTATCTTACCTGGAAAATCTTGAAAGATTTGGTTTTGTAATAAGTTTTCATTCAAAAGATCTTCTTCATCGTCTTAGGCACGATTTTACTATATTTGGTTAAATATATCAAAATGTCAATTATTTACCAGCAATAATCTAAAAAGAGAAAAATAAAGAGAATAAAGTCAACAGGGAATATCAGCTGAACGCTGCTTTGTTTCCAACACCCGGTAAAACACCCTGTAAATGATATGCCGTTTTGATGATCGTTGGTCTTCTGAATAGCTTTTTAAGCTTATGTAATACTCTACATATAGTTTGCCCAGTCGGCTGGGGCTGTAGAATACACCGACTGCATCTCTGCAGAGGGGTAAGACCCCCCCCCAACGAGTGTCCTGTTTATGACAGTAAACAATCTGATGGTGAGGTTCCTGCAGTGCTGGAGCTTTGGGGAATGCGGAGTACCCCTTCATTGCCATCGCTCCCAGGTCCACTCTGGCCCGGAGTGGTAGCACCTGATAGGGCCCTATCTATGGGTTAAATAGAACTAACAGTATACTTATGCTAAAATTGATTGTTTGAGTAAAATGACTAGCTTGAAATAGAAATGTTTTTGACATTTAAACCGTACTTACATTTAAACTGCATGCTTATGCTTAACTGAATTATTTCAAATAGAACTGTTTTCGACATTAAAATTGTATTTACACTTCACTGAATTGTTACATATAACTTCTTGAATAGTTTGAAATAGAAATGTTTTTGACAATTAAACTGTGTACTTATGCTAAACTGAATTGTTTGAAATAGAACAGATTATTTACATAAAAATGGATTTGGCATTAAATAACCTACAATGGTTGATATGCCATAAAAACCAACCAAAAAGGCTTACGGTCAAATCACACTGAAAACACCGGTTCACGTTCTACATATAGTATCTTCATGATCCAAGCGCTTTAAAAAGTTTCCAAAGCCTATAAACTGTTCTATATATGGTATTTTTCGATGATTCTGGCTCATCTGAAATTGTCTGAAACTAATGTCATGCTCTACATATGGTATCATTTCATGATCCAAGATCTTCTGAAATCTTCTAAAAGTCAATAAAATGCTCTATATATGGTATTTTTCGATTATTTTAGTTCACCTGAAAGTGTTTGAAGCTAATATGTTTTGCATATAATTTTTGTTGATCCGAGCTTTTCATGAATTTTTTGAAAGTTTTTGTAATTCTCAACGTACGGTATATTTTAATACACCTCATCATCCTTATCAGGTTGCGCCATCAGCACAGATATTCCTGACCCTCTCTCGCCACCCTCGGCTGGTCTTGAGGGCTACATCCCATATTGGCACAGAGCTGCTATATGTAGGTTCTAGCGGGTCGTCCTGTCTTTGCTCGTCCACATGAAGGGGTTCATAAGAGTAAATCACTTATGAGATAGTCCTTACATCTCCAGCAGTGTCCCACGTATCTGGTTTGTCTAATTTGGATAGTTTTCGAGATGGGTGGTAAGTGGTCGTACAGCTGCTGCTTTGTGGGGAGCTGCCTCCAGGACTTGTTCAATATTGCTCGCAGCATTCTTGTGTAGTTGCCGTCAAGCTTTTTCTCCATACGTTTAGTTAGCATCCATGTAGTGTATCCATACAGCAGTATCGACACAACCACTGCCAGGAAGAAACTGCGTTTTATTTTATCGGTCAGGTCTGACTTCCATATGACTGATAGCCTATTGATAGCTATCCATTCCTTTACTAGTCACGTGTTAATGTCTGTCTCGGTTGATGAGACACTACTTCCTAGGTAGGTGAACTTGTCTACAAGTTTCAGAGAGCTACCGTTTAGTGTTGAGATGTCGTCTGGTTGATTAAAGCACATATATTCCATCTTGTGTGCCTTGACATGAAGACCTACGCTTGCAGCTGCTTGTTCCAGACAACGTAGTAGGGTTTCGTCTTGGGCGGGTGCATTTGCCAAAAGTGCTATGTCATCGGCGTTAATGCTCCTAGCTGTTCTGAATTTTCAAAATAGCTGCTGTGATGACAGTTTTAATCTCAGATAAAAATTGGTTTTAATCCATATTATTAAGCCTGCCAATAGCACGGAGTCCTTTGAATCTCTCTAGCTATCCGTCCCTGTCGTCCATTGCTCCAAGAAGTTCCGCTACGCAGCATCTGCTTAGATGTAAATAAGTATTTGCTAATTGGTCAACACTTGTGTGTTCGTGAGTTCGTCCATATTTCTCCAGCAGTTTTCAACGTGTTTTGTTCGTCTTACTTGAAGGGTTTGTAAGATGGGAGGTAAGTGGCCGTACAGGCACTGTTTTTGCGGGATTCTGATTCCAGTATTTGATCAAAATAACTTATAGTATTCTTTTGTGGTTCCCATTTAGCTTTTTCTTCATACGCCTCGTTAGATTCCTGGAGTTGCATTCATCCAGTAGTAGCGACACAGACACAGCTTGAAAGAAATCCCGTTCTATTTTATCAGGGAGATAAGATTTCAGTATGAACAACAATCTGTCAATAGCAGTCCACACCTTCACAAGGCGTACGTTATCATCGCTTTCAAGAGATGAGATATTGCTACCGAAATATGTGAACTGGTCTACCAATTTCAGAGGCTTATCAGTTACGGTGGAGTTTGCTTCTCGTTAAAAACACATGAACTGTATTTTTTGCGTTCAAGTTTAAGTTAATGCGTCATGTTGCCTGTTCCAAGCTAGTCTGCAGAGATTTAGTTTGAGCTGCGTATTTGTGAGGCGCACAAGATCATCTGCGTAGTCCGCTATAGTTTAATGCATTCTTTTCTATTTTAAAGAACTTCTATGTATTCCTTTCAATTCTAAAGAAGACCCATATATTCCTTTCGATTCTAAAGAACTTTCATGTTTTGCTTTTGATTATAAAAAGATCTATGTGTTCCTTTCAATTCTAAAGAAGACCCATGTATTCCTTTCGATTCTAAAGAACTTTCATGTTTTCCTTTTGATTCTAAAAAGATCAATGTGTTCCTTTCAATTCTAAAGAAGACCCATGTATTCCTTTCGATTCTAAAGAACTTTCATGTTTTCCTTTTGACTCTAAAAAGATCTATGTGTTCCTTTCAATTCTAAAGAAGACCCATGTATTCCTTTCGATTCTAAAGAACTTTCATGTTTTCCTTTTGATTCTAAAAAGATCAATGTGTTCCTTTCAATTCTAAAGAAGACCCATGTATTCCTTTCGATTCTAAAGAACTTTCATGTTTTCCTTTTGACTCTAAAAAGATCTATGTGTTCCTTTCAATTCTAAAGAAGACCCATGTATTCCTTTCGATTCTAAAGAACTTTCATGTTTTCCTTTTGATTCTAAAAAGATCAATGTGTTCCTTTCAATTCTAAAGAAGACCCATGTATTCCTTTCGATTCTAAAGAACTTTCATGTTTTCCTTTTGACTCTAAAAAGATCTATGTGTTCCTTTCAATTCTAAAGAAGACCCATGTATTCCTTTCGATTCTAAAGAACTTTCATGTTTTCCTTTTGATTCTAAAAAGATCAATGTGTTCCTTTCAATTCTAAAGAAGACCCATGTATTCCTTTCTATTGAAAAGTACTTTCATATATTCCTTTCGGTACAAAAGAAATTTTACTGCCTTCCTTTTATCAGATAAATACAACACATGGTACAAGAGATTCCAGCAATTGGCCGAAATGACCGGTGGTCAAGTATACGCGACAACGGACAGTCGATTGAACGAAACGTTGGCAGTTCTTGAGGTAAGATTATAATAATTTACATTTCATTTTTATCCTTATTTCACTATGTCGAGTATCAAACTGCGTATTATACACTGAACTAATAATTATAAAAGGCACACATGTGGCGTAAAGGTAATAATCGTGGCAAAATGAACTTGAGGAGGTGAGTTCATATCCTTGACGAAGGTGTTTATGCTTAACTTCCCTCTTGTCACAGGTCACCGGTCCCATTACTTGGTTTGGTCGTTGGCTATTTATACTGTGCGTTTTATGCAGGAATAGCCAAGTGGAGCCCATCCCTCTCCAAATCTACACCTACATAGTTCTCCATATACTGGATTGTTTACTATACCAAGGCTAACGAAACCCAGTGTGCCCTACTATTTACCCTGAGCAAAAGAGAGAATAGATGGATTCATTCCTTTCAAAATGCTATTTGCGCTATTGTTCATTCTACTACTTAAATAAAGGTAAAAGAGATCTGCCTAGTGGTCGAGATAGGCGCATATTTTCAAAGATATATATATATATATATATATATATAATTAAAGCATATTTGTTTAAAGACCGTGGATTGTTTTCTTTCCAAGATCTTTAAGTGAAGACGTTCAAGTCTTCTTGTCATTTTTCTTATATCTGAGTCAAGTTGGTGAAGAAAGTGCCCCATACAACAGAATGAGCTAACCCCATTAAAAAATCACTCCAAATGAATATAAAACTCATAGCAACAACCAAACACAACATCTGAGGATGACCAGCAAAATGGTCAAAAGGGCTTCGGTTGGTATGGAACACTGATATATATATATATATATATATATATATATATATATATATATTGACAATGCTGTTTGCATTTCACATACCGTTAATACCCTTGGGAAAGGTATGCTCAAATTATTCTCCCTCCAATTATGGATGACTAGCAGGGCAGACTGTGCTCTTTAACCTTTCTCTAGCAATTGGTCTAGAAAGAAAACTCTGAATTCAAACCTGTTAAACTCCGCTTAAAAATTGACTTTTTGTCACATCTTACGCATGCTTAATGGTTGGTATATATATATAACCTTCCATGGGTTAAATAGTGCCACATCTATTCTTTTTTGGCATTGAATAACCCACGAAGATTGATATGACATTAAAACGGAGACCAAACTAATGTATATTAATTTAACTAGAATCCTCATTTTTCTTGTGTTGATGACTATGTCTTGATTATAAAGTTCTGCGATAAAAATCGTTATTTCGTGATTACATGAACGTTGTTTTAAATATTAGGCTGCGGATGTTGATTAAACATTTAATTCTATTTTGATTTGAAGGAAAGTCTTCTTGAATCGCCGGTGGAGGTGATGAGAACCGGCATTTTTCCAAACCAGCAGAATTATACTGACATCTTCATAGACAACACACTTTATGACATACGAATCACAGTAGGCACTGATGGAAACACTGACCAAATGGAACTTTTCTCACCTGAAGGTAAAAAAAACATTGTATCTTACTTTATTTTAGGATTGTGCCAAAAAATATAATGAATTGAAATTGGTTAATCATGTGCAAACAAATAAAATCCTGCTTATCAAACATATTACCTACTATGTATTCGTTTGCAAATCTTAGGTTGAATGTATATACATATAAACAGAATTTGGCGTTAAATAACCTACAGCGGTTGATATGCTATAGACCCAAACAAACAAACAAACAAACATCTTACTTTATGTAAATGTGTTGTATGACTATCTGCTCGGATTAAGAACATGACATCTTAATAATGACAAGGAAAAAAATTATATCTTATGCAGAATATGATATATCTATAATAATGAAGAGAAAATATTAGGTGAAGAAAATAGTGTATTTTACAGCAATGGAAAGAAAGTATGTATTTCCTGCAGAAAATTGTGTATTTTACAACAATGAAAAAAAAAGAAAATAATGTATTTTACAACAATGAAAAGAAAGTATTGTATTTCATGTAGAAAATAGTGTATTTTACAACAATGAAAAAAAAGTATGTCATTCATGTTAAAAAAAATGTATTTTACATCAATAAAAAAAAGTATTGAATTTCATGCAGAAAATAATGTATTTTACAACAATGAAAAAAAGGATGTTTTCATGTAGAAATTAAGCTATTTTACAACTATAAAAAGTATGTATTTTATATAGAAAATAATGTATATTAGAACAATGTAAAGAAAAAACGTATTTTATATAGAACTTAAGCAATTTTACAAGAATGAATAAAGTATGTATTTTATATAGAAAATAAAGTATTTTATAACGATAAAAAAAGTACATATTTCATGTAGTAAATAATGTAAAAAAGAATGTATTTCATGAATAAATTAAGCTATCTCAAAACAATGTGATGAAAGTATTATTTTATGTAGAAAATAATGTATTGTACAACTACAAAAAGAAAGAATGATTTTTATGTACGAATTAAGCTATTTCAAAACAAAGTAATGAAAGTACGTATTTTATATAGAAAATAACGTATTTTACAACTATAAAAAGAATGTATTTTATGTTGAAATTAAGCTATTTCAAAACAATGATATAAAAGTATGTATTTTATGTAGAAAATAATGTATTTTACAACTATAAAATGAATATTTTATGTTGAAACTAAGCTATTTCAAAACAATGTAATGAAAGTATTATTTTATATAGAAAATAATGTATTTTACAACTATAAAAAGAATGTATTTTATGTTAAAATTAAGCTATTTCAAAACGATGTAATGAAAGTATGTATTTTATAGAAAAAATAACGTATTTTACAACAATAAAAAGAACGTATCTATGTAGGAAAATTTGAATTTTATAGCAACGAAAACAAAGTACGTATTTTAGATTAAATGCGTGTATATGTATGTATGTATGTATGTATGTATGTATGTGCGCGAGTGTGTATGTGTGTGTGTGTGTGTGTGAGATAGAGAGAGAGAGAGAGAGAGAGAGAGAGAGAGAGAGAGAGAGAGAGCGCACACACACAAACGCACTTGTAAATCACTGCGAAATAAAGAAATAACTAATATGTCGATGGTGCAAGTTGGCAAACTATTTTGTCTGTTATTTTCCAGGTGTTAACGAACTGAACAACCCTGAAGTTGCTATGAAATTGCACTTGACAGATAGCATGGTCCTAATCAAAATGAAGGTAAACATGCTTTTCTTTTGCGTTTCGTATATTTATTTAGATCTTCTACTGTTTTCGTATTTATCCAATAAATGATTTCATTGTTTCCCCTAAAATTACGTAACGAGCTTATGCAGCTGGCAACAAGAGTTTTGTAAACATGGTTTGTTGAAATAGGAGCAGTCTACTAAGCTCACGTGATGACAGAGAACTCTGAGATAACGAATATAATTATGTTCCAAAACTCGAAATAATAATTTCATGACCACGTTCATTGAGTGACGTCATAGAAAAAGGCTGTACGAGATATATATATTGGTTTTGAAATTTAGTCTACGGTAGAAGTCAAAGATCGATAGAAGTCCCAAGGACTTCCCTCGTGAACAAATAAACCAAGAGATTTATCGAACACTCAGAGCTACTTAATAGAAAAACAGACATGACAATTAAAATTGATGCAAACACAAATAAAATAAATGAAAATGAAAGATTTTGGTCAAATTTTGATCGTATCGATTGATCGATTTTACGGTATGTCAACCAGTCAAGGGTTATTTTGTACCATAGGACCATGGGCTGCAAAGAAAGAAGTCCACAGAAAAAGAAATACTCAAACTCGAAGGTTAGGGAAGAAAATATAGCAGTCGTTTATTATTCACTTAGGGCTATGATCGCTGCAACTCGAAAAGTTCATTTTAGTTACGTTCTTCTTCTCCCTTCCTCTTGGTGGTGACGGCGGTGTTGGTGAGAGCCGGCTATTGACACACGCCTGTCAGAGTAGACTGTGTAGGAGGGGTCGGGGCCTCGGAACCTTTGACTCGCCTGTTTTGAAAGCTGCCTTCAACTCTGCCAAAATCTCCTGACTTGTTTTCTTATATAGAGATTTTGGGGAACGAATCGAAGATCCCCGAATGTTCGATGTCACCAGTGAAACTGTCGTGAAACACGTGATAATTCATCTGGGATTATTTTAAAATCACGTCTAACTTTGCAGGTCATTCTGTCCGTACTCACTAGTCTCGTGACACCTTCACTGGTTGACGACAGCGCCCGTCCTTAATATTTCTATTTTATGCCTAGAGTTTCTTATATGCTAATGTTTATATTTTTTGAGTAATTGTTTCTTAAGAGGTTTTTTGTCTTTTATTCTTTCTATTTTTTTGTTTTTGTTTTTGTTATTTGTTTGTTTGTTTGCTTTATTTTGCTTGTTTTCGTCTTTGTTTTTTAGTTGTTTGTTTTTTGCTTTGTTTTTTTGTTTTTTTGGGTTTTTGGGGTTTTTTTTACACGCGATCCTATCTAATACGAATAATTTTTAAACAGATCTATTTATTCTATAGATGGGTACAACCACTCCGAGTCAGAGTGGGTCTGGGAGACCTGGACATTGAAGGAGTACTCTACATTCCCTAAAGCTCCAGGACAGCATGGCATCCCTTTTATGAGGGGATACAGTCAGAATATTTTAAGCCCCACACACATGAACGTTTCGTCAAATTAGAAAAATCTGCGTTTCATTTTTAAACGTAGAGTTTTTTTATCTTTTCAATCAAAATATGTTCTTATTGAATTATTGATTGACTTTTTTGTGGTTATGTGGCATTAGGAGAGTTTATGGACCCCCACATATGGCCCGGCAAAAGCAGGACGATCAGCACGAACATACATTCAGCAACTATGTGAGGATACGGGATGTAGTCCAGAAGACCTGCCAGAGGCGATGAACGATAGGGAAAAGTGGCGAGAGAGGGTCAGGGATATCCGTGCTACCAGCACGACATGATGATGATGATGAGTTTTAATTACAAGGGAACGCTTTTCATTGTATTGGGATAATTGTCATGTGAGCTTGGATTTTCCTAAATTGTCAAAATTTTTCTACAACCTCCATTCTCATCAAATTTAACACTGATAAATTTGTTTCCATCACTAGAATATTTTATAAATGACAGAATATTTAGAAACTAAGAAGATGAAAACGGTTTTTCAAATTGTTTTTTTTTTGTTTTGTTTTTTTTTTTTTTCGGAGGAAACCCCAGATTTCTTTAAACGTGTGATCAAAAATTTCTTTCTTTGATCTCTCTCTCTCTCTCTTTCTCTCTCTCTCTCTGTTTATCTATTACCTTTTTTGACATTGTAAATCTTTTCTTTCTCTCAGCCGCTCTCTCTCTCTCTCTCTCTCTCTCTCTCTCTCTCTCTCTCTCTCTCTTCTCAACAATTCCCTCCTTTTTATTTCTCTTTCATATCTATCACATTCATTTCCTTTTTCTTTTTGCTTTTTCTTTCTTTCCTTTTTTTTTTCTTTCATTCTTTCTCTCCTCTTTATTTTTTCTTTCTTTCTATTTTCTTTCTTTTTTCTTTCTTTTTTCTTTCTTTTTTCTTTCTTTCTTTTCTCTTCCATTCCTTCTTCTTTCTTTTTTCTTTCATTCATTCAAACTTTTTTATTTTTTCATTCTTTTTTCTTTCTTTTTTCTTTCTTTCTTTCATCTTTCATTCCTTTTCCTTTCTTTTTTTTCTTTCATTCTTTCTCTCCTCTTTATTTTTTATTTCTTTCTTTCTATTTTCTATCTTTCTTTTTCTTTCGTATTTTTCATCCTTCATTCCTTCTTACTTTCTTTCATTTTTTCTTTACTTTGTTCTTTCTTTCTTTTTTCTTTCTTTTTCTTTCTTTCTTTTCTCTTTCATTCCTTCTTTTTTTCTTTTTTCTTCCATTGATTCAAACCTTTTTCTTCTTTCTTTCCTTCTTTCTTTCTTTCTTTCTTTCTTTCTTTCTTTGTCCTTATTTTATTTTATTTTTCAATCAACATGTCTCCCGCCTTTCTTTTTTTTTTTTTAACACCGTACAGAGCTTTCTTTCCTCTCTCTCTCTCTCTCTCTATATATATATATTTCCATTTCCGCCATTAAATAATTATTTAGCAGAATTCCCGGCCCCACCAAAAAAAATGATTTTCCGAAAAATTAAGTACAGCAAATGCAAATCTAGCAATACATAACATTGCTGACACAATTTCTCCTCACACTAAAAAAAAACTGTTAAATTTTTACTAAAATTAGAAATGTACTTTTCACGTCTAAAGTTTTGGTTTCATTATTTAATGGCATATCAATCTTCATAGGTTATTTAATACCACAACAGTCCTTGTAGTAGTACCACACTGACGCTGTTCACCCAATAGATTGAAGAATAAGAGGGTTCATGCATGAGGCTATTAGGGCGAAAATTAACGTAATTGGATGAACTAAGATTCGAACCTGCTTATTTTATAGCTACAATCCCGTACTTTAGCCATAACACCATGTGGGCAAATCCAAATCTACAGAAACAATTGTAAATACGATGTAATTGAAAAGTAACTTCCTATTTTAAAATTCTTATAATTTATTTCTTTATTATAATTTTTACAAGAAATGGATAAGAAAAGAAAGTACGAGGAGCATACAATAAGTTTCCAGACTTTTTTTGTAGGGGCATTTAAAATTGTCGTTGACTCTTAAAAATTCAGTATGTTACTGCTATCCATCTTATGGGATGACTGACCAATTTTTATGATTTCAGGTTCAAATCAACTGCTACAACAGCAATTGGAATACACCCTACTAAAGCCTGATTGTCAGAGCTGGTGAATTTCAAAAATGCAATCTGGACGCGAGGACACTTTAGAAGAACGATATGCAATAACATTCTGTTTTAAACTAGGAAAAAACGCCACAGAAACGTATGGAATGCTTCAGACTGCTTTTCGGCCATCTTGCATGAATCGAGCATCAGTTTTTGAGTGGCATAAGAGATTCAAGGAAGGCAGGGAGTCTGTGAGGGATGATGAGAGGTGTGGGAGGAGTAAGGAAGTCAATACACCAGACTTGATTGGCCAAAGGAGTTAGGGTTAGGGTTACTATGTTGAGATTTTAAAGGAGTTCAGGAAGAGGTTCCGTCAGAAGAGGCCAGCACTCTTCAAATCGACTCAGTGGCATTCCCACCAGGACAATACACCAGTCCACAACTCCATCCTTGTCACAGACTATTTGACCAATATGGACATCAAGACAGTTCCTCAGCCTCTCTGTAGTTCAGACCTTGCTTCCTGTGACCTTTGGTTATTCCCTAAGCTCACAGGCTGTCGTTATGAGACAATTGAGGAGATGAAAGAGGCTGTGTCGAAGGTCATTGACACGCTCACACAAGAGAACTTCCATGGGGCCTTCCAGAAGTTGTTGGAACGATCCAACAAGTGCATTGCAGCCGGAGGAGATTACGTCGAAGGGGACTAGAGTTTCGTGTGTGCACTGTCAATAAAAGTGCCCATACGAAAAAAGTCTGGAAACTTATCGTATGCACCTCGTATAATTAAGGAAAAATGATTAATATAAAAAAAAATCTTTCCTTAATTATATGACAGTATTTCACATAACGCTAATACCTTTAGGAAAGGTATATATCCAACTAATCGCCTTCTAGCTATCGGTAAATAGTTGGGCAGACAGGGCTCGTTAACCTTGGTATAGAAAGAAGACTCCGAATTCAAATCTGTTAAACTTCGCTTAAAAACTGGCCTTGTGTCACATCCTGCACGTGCGGAGGGGTTCGGTAAATTCATACAAGTCAAGTCACACTAAAAGCACCGGTTATCGTGAAATAACTGAAGTTAATGTATTGATTCTAATCAGTTCTGTCATGGGTGACCACTTTAACAGCTGCTACTGGAAAAAATCATCCTCATTAAAGCGTGCAGACTGCATGGATTCCTTTGAAACTTTCTTGCTATCCGTTCCTATTGGCTATCACTCCCATAAATACTTTTAGGCAGCACCTAATGTCTGCGCAGAGCTGGTGATTGTAAACTCTTCCAGTCGGCCAACACTGATGCCTCCTTGTGTAGGAGTCCTTAAGAAAACATCACGAATGAGTTTGGAAACTTATCGTATGCACCTTGTATATAGCATGGAGTATTATTCAAATTTCAATGTATTGCATCAGAATTTATCTGCAGCTTCTCCACCAGCCGGGGAACTGCATCAACTGATTTCACCTGGAACTTTTGGGAAATAGAAGATATAACTTCTCTAGCCCAGTCAGCCGAGGCTGTAGAATACACCGACTGCGTCTCGACAGTGTAGTAAGACCCCTCTCCCCAACGAGTATCCTCGATATGACACTAAACAATCCAATACTTAAACCCCAGTCCTGGAGTTTGTGGAATGCATCTCTGAAAAGCGCTAAAACTTCCCCAACTAGTGTCCTTGATATAATATTAAACAATCTGATGGTGGGGCACCAGTAATTCTAAAGCTTTAGGGAATGTAGAGTACCCCTTCATTGCCATCGCTCCCAGGTCCACTCTGCCCCGGAGTGGAAGTACCTGATAGGGTCCTATCAATGGATCAAATAGAACTATTTGATATTTAAACTGAGTGCAAACAAATGTCTTATACTAAATTGAAATGTTAGAAATAGAACTGTTTGATCATTAATCTGTGTGTTAACGAATGCCTGATCTTTAATTGAATTAGGATTGTTACATACCAATACTTAGAACCACTTAACTGCGTCCAGATAAAACTATTGGTGTTAGATGGCAATACTTGAAGAAATTTAACTGTGTGCGAAAAATGTTTGATAGTAAATAGAATTATTCGTGCTAAATAGTAATACTTAAAACAGTTTAACCGTGCACGAAAAATGAATAATTGGTATTACATAGCAATACTTGGAACCGTTTGACTGCGTGCAAATGAATAAATACAGGGTGGAACGATAAAATTGTCGTCCTAAAAAAAACAACACTACAGCTTTATTTTAAAACTTTTATTGAAAAAATCAATTCAGCTAATTTGATTATGTAGAAGAACTGACATCAATTCAATGTAGCCGCTTTCAGCCTCAATCGCCGCCTCGATACGGATCCGGAACTGGGAGCATGCCTTTTCCACAAGCGCCGGCGGGAGCTCGGCGAATACTCGGCGGATAGCGGCGATCAGGCTGGCTTTGATGATGTTGTAGAAGGTCATGCTGGTGACGTTCTCGACGTATGACCAAACGAAGTAGTCCTGCGGCTTCAGGTCGGGGGAGGAGGCGGACCAGTGAGAGAAGGGTACAAAGTCGTAGCACTCCTTCTGAAGCCAAGCCTGGGTTTCTTTGGACTTGTGAGCTAGCGCCGAGTCCTGCTGCCATACCCAGGGTCTGCCATCGGCCACCTGAGTGCACCAGGAGATTACCACATTCTTCAGCACATCCAGGTACACTTTGGTGTTGACTTTCAAGCCGACTTCAAAGATGTGAGGTGGCATGATGCGGCCCTCACTTGAAACCACACCAAAGACCATAACCGTAACCGGAAATTTTGTTTTTATCACCCTGGGCACGTCCCTGTTATTCGTGGCAATCCAGATTTGCATTTTGAGGGTGCTGGCAATGGTCCTGTTGTCATAAGTTGGATCGGTAGAGAGGATGAGTTGTACAGCGGCGCATCTCTGATCTCGCTCGTTGAACATTGTGTCACTTTCAGACATGATAGAAGGCTCCTATCACTCTTGGGATTTGTACACAACTGGCCAACTAGTAGATGGTCTGCAAAAAAAAAAAAAAAGAAAACCGGTTTTCATTAAACGGAAATGGAATCCTGTCGTCTTTTCTAGGGCGACAATTTTATCGTTCCACCCTGTATGTATTGAATAGAATTAGATAGAAATATTTGAAACCATTTAACTTCGCGGAAATAAAACTTTTTTTTAACAAATATTGAAAACACTTCAATATGTGTAAGCAGATGATTAATATTAAGTAAAATTATTAGTGTTAGATAGAAATATTTGAAACCATTTAACTATGTGCAAACAAATGAGCTTTGGCTCGTTTAAAATAGCTATCTACAAACTATTCGTTCCCAAATCCTATATAGCTAATATATATATATATATATATATATATATGTGTGTGTGTGTGTGTGTGTGTGTGTGTGCAAATAGGATTTGGCATTAAATAACCTACAAAGGTTGATATGTCATTAGACACAGCCAACTATCAAACTATACAACCAAAACCAAAACTATGAATATTTACTAGTCTAAAAACAATTAAACCCCTGATATGCTCATTTGATATTATGACAGAATGATGCTGTTCCTTGTAGAATTTTCAGCTTATGTCCGCATCGATTTTTTATCCAGAACAGCATCATTCCGAATCAACATGAAATGAGCACAAAAAGTTCTCTGTGTTGCAATTACAGATTCACGTCTTTAAAAACGCTTCAACAGTAGATGCATCGCGTGCACCAGTCCAAACTATGATCATCATTGATTGTGTCTGTAATAAAATAATAAATCATTATCTCGATAGTGCTACCATTACCGCTTGCCTAATTTCAGTTGCACCACACAGGTAAGGGTTTAAAATGTGGAAGGCATTTCTGTCACACCCTGTGTAAAGACAAAGAAACATAAAATGGAAATGAAAAAAGAAAAAACCTTTTTTCTACAAGCAAGATAATACTGCATAATATATAAGAATAACAAACATAGAAGAAAAGTTTTTATCTGTCTTCTTTTTATTTTTTTAATCATGAGCGTTGTTTTTTTCTATGTCAAGGACAACCAAGCAAAGGGAGATAATTATACAAGCGTCACAACCAAACAAAATGGCGTCCGTATCGTTTGCATACCCACCAACGAGAAATAACTGAAAACAGATGTCTCTGACATTTCTGCAGATGCTACCTTATCAAACGTAGGCGAATGCAGACACATTTTAGAGGGGGGGGGGTAAAATATATAGTTTATTACATAGACCAAATGCTATGGTTTTATGAAGATGTGACATCATTTATTTCATTCGCGATTCTGTTCAGAATATAAGATGCAACTAAACTCCAAATTCCCGCTAAAAATGTTTTAAGAAACAACTACACAAAAACTAAATGTTAATTTACAATGAACGCGATTTCGTTACCTCTCAGCTTAAAATAGTCTTAGATGGGTTGACATGCTGTTAAAATTAAACAATCATAGATAGGGATTACATAATCAGAAAAGTTTAAGATACACCTAAACGCCAATATTTAGAAACCGTTTAACCATATAATGATACCAGATGATATATAAACAACGATCTTGACGTGTCTTCGTGTTTAGCCAAATTAATATCAAGATAAAATAAACTTAAATTAATGCCTTCTTCCTTAACACTCAGCATTATAAGGTACGTATCAAGGGTAAAGTGGAGCAATATAGGGAATGGAGTAGTGCACTCTCCTACACCTTGGTGTAGAAACTATTGAAAAGGGAGCCTTCGGGTCACCCTTGACTACGGTCGGCAACTTTACGAGGACATTGGCATGATGGTTAGAGTGTTTGCTAATGGCCCGGGAGACCTGGGTTCAATCCCAGGTCGAGTCATACCAAAAACTCTATATCATATGGAGGTGCCCGTGGTGTAATTGTTATCGTCGTAGGAAATGGACACGGCGAAACGAGTTCAAATCCTGAACGAGACTAATTGTATTTCACATAGCACTAATACCCTTGGGAAAGGTATGAATCCAATTATTCTCCCTCCAGCTATGGGTAAATAGTAGGACAAACTGGGTTCTTCAGTTTTGGTGAGGCAACTAGTCTAGGAGAAGGAAAACTCTGAATTCAAACCTGTTAAACTCCGCTAAAAAATTGACCTTGTGTCATATCCTGCCCGAGCGGAGGGGTTGGTAAATAGGATCAAACTATTAACTTATATGATATATAACTGGTCATATAATAAGTTGTCGACCTGAAGGCTCCCTTTTCTATTGCTAATAAACCAAGATGTAAGGGAGGGCATTACTCCTTTCACTGGATTGCTCCACTTTACCCTTGATCCGTACCTCAAAATACTGAGTGTTAAGCAAGAAGGCATCAAGTACTATTTTTTTGAGTTTTTGGTATGTCAACCTGGGTTTGAACTCAGGTCTCCCGAGCCATTAGCAAACACTCTACCCATCATGCCAATGTCCTTTTAAAGTTGCCGACCGTAGTCAAGGGTGACCCGAAGGCTCCCTTTTCAATAGCTTCTACACCAAGGTGTAGGAGAGTGCACTACTCCATTCCCTAGATTGCTCCACTTTACCCTTCATACGTACCTTACATGCTGAGTGTTAAGCCAGGCGGCATCAAGTACCATTTTCTGAGTTTTTTGTATGACTCGACCTTGGATTGAACCCAGGTCTCCTGGGGCATTGGCGAACACTCTAATCATTAGGCCAATGGATTATATATATATATATATATATATGTATATATATATATATATGTGTATATATATATATATATATGTATATATATATATATATATAATCCATTGGCCTAATGATATATATATATATATATATATATATAATATGTTAATCACCGTAAATTGTATGTATAAGTCGACCTTTAAGCCTGAAAAAAAACGATTGCTGGAGGAAGGGTTATGGGAGTTCATGCCTTTCCCAAGAGTACTTGTTCAAAAGTGAACGGGTGAATGGAGTTCGAACTTACTTACTACGATGTTGAGGTTTTGCTGATTAGCCACAACGCCACGGGAACCTCTCCTGATAATACTGTAATTAGCAAGTCTAATAACTTTTAATTCTATTTTCAACCATACTGATGAGCGGGGTCCCCGCTGTATAATGGCTAACGTACTGAACTACGACGTCATAATAAGCGAGTTCGAACTCTAGTCACGCTATTACGTTCACTTTCTGACAAATACCCTTGGGAAAGGTATCATCATCATCATCATTATGTCAAGCCATCAGCACGGATATCCCTAACCCTTTCTCGCCACCCTTCTCAATCGTCCATTGCTTCCAGCTGGTCTTCAGGGTTACATCCCGTATTGGCACAGAGCTGCTGTATATAGGTTCTAGCGAGTCGTCCTGCCTTTGTTCGTCCATGTGGAGGGGTCCACAGGAGTATGTCACTTATGAGATCGTTCTTACTTCTCCAGCAGTGTCCCGCATGTCTGGTTCATCTAACTTTGATAGTTTTCATGATGGGTGGTAAGTGGCCGTACAGCTGCTGCTTTGTAGGGAGCTGCCTCCAGGACTTGTTCAATATTGTTCGCAGCATTCTTGTGTAGTTGCCGTCAAGCTTTTTCTCCATCCGTTTCGTTAGTGTCCATGTAGGGCATCCATACAGCAGTATCGACACGACCGCTGCTTGAAAGAAACTGCGTTTTATTTTATCGGTCAGGTTTGTCTTCTATATGACCGATAGACTATCGATAGCTGTTCATGCCTTTGCTAGTAGCGTGTTGATATCTGTCTCAGTTGATGAGACACGGCTTCCAAGGTAGGTGAACTTGTCTACAAGTTTCAGAGAGCTACAGTTTAGTGTTGAGATGTCGCCTGTTTGATTAAAGCACATATATTCCATCTTGTGTGCATTGACATGAAGGCTTACGCCTGTAGCTTCTTATTCCAGACTACGTAGTAGGGTTTCGTCTTGAGCGTGTGCATTTGCCAGAAGCGCTATGTCATACTTTTAATGGGAAATGTATAAAGCCCCTAATTCCCACTCCCACAATTTATGCGTTAAATAATATAACTGCTGTTCTTCTACAAGGATGCATTTGACATTAAATAAAGCACAAAGGTTGGTGTGCCATTAAACAAAGAAACCAAACCACACTGGGTTTTTTTTTCTTTAATCTTTCGTCCACCCCTGACCATCATTTTCCCCGATACAAACCTCCCTAAACTGTATCTTTTCTTTCACTCTTTTTTTTTTTTTTTTCTGCTTCTTGTTTTCTCTTCGCTTCTTCCATACTCAAGAAAGCTGAATATGTGAAACATGTTACACGAATGAACTTTTAAATCAAACAACGCTGCTTCCATTTCTCAGTCGTGTGTATTTACAAACCCCTCTGCACGTGCTGGATGTGATGGGGGGTCAATTTTTTAAGCAGAGTTTCAAATTCAAACCAGATGTACTTCAATTAAAAATTGACCTTGTGTCGCGTCTTGATCATGGTAGGAGAATTGGATAAATACACACATACGCAGATAGATAGATAGATAGATAGATAGATAGATTCAACGTGGCTAAATGACGGTCAGTTCCTCATCTACGCACTCATCTGACAAACACTGTTGACTCAGTGTCAACGCTGTTCAAACTTAAATTTATTTATACTCGATCACCGATATTGAGCACTATTCATTTATAAATATAGCAAACTCTTTCTCTCTCTCTCTCTCTCTATATATATATATATATATATGTGTGTGTGTGTGTAGTAGTAGTAGTAGTAGTAGTTGCGTTGTTTTAGTAATAGTGCTCAGTATTTCAGATAGAGACCCGTACCAGTCAAAATTTTGGGCAATGATTGAAACTGATAATTTAAAATCTAAAAAACATTCAAATCAGCCATCACAAGCGGTCAGTGCAACTGCCAGTTTCACGGTCCAAATCGATTATAAGTTATCCCAATATTTTGACTGTTTTATATATATATATATATATATATATATATTCTTTTCTTTCAGAAACCCTTGGCAGGAATATGGAAACTTGTTCGCACCGGAAGCAACGCAAAATCAAAACCGTGGTTCGTAACAGTCACAGGTCAAAGCAAACTAGATTTTTCTGTTCGACTTTATGCAGTGGAAAAGAAAATAAAGTTTGAAATATCTGGCCGACCAGTTGCAGGTAAGAAAATCACTCCATTTTATGTCTTTATTTGTTTGTTTGTTTTTTTATAAATTTTTTTACAACTATGTATTCAGTCTCTGGTTTTATCAAAATAAGACACTTGGATTTTTTTTTTCAGTTTCAATGGCAATTTATTATGAGTTTTAATGTTCTCTTTGGCAGGTACGAATATTTCAATCCAGATTAAAGTTCCCAAAGTGAAACTTCTCTCCTCCGTAGACCAAGTTGTTCTCTACGATGAAAACGGGGTTGATTTTCTTTACGCTGACCTGAAACAAGGAAGAAAGAAAATGAAACAGATTTTTACTACTGCGTTCAATGTTCCTTTGAAGGTGAGTGCGAGGCAAAAATTTCTGTTCAACTCAAAGCATAATAGTTACTTCAGGGATGGCGAATCTGGGCCCTGTTGTGTTAGCGTTGAATTCCAGTCATTCGTCCGCATATATTTCGTCAAACATTAACCGGCAAAATATGGCTTTCAAACATAAAACATTAACCGGCAAAATATGGCTTTTAAACATGAAAATAGGAATCTGGGCCCTGTTATATTGGCGATGAATTCAAGTCTGTATATATTTCGTCAAACATTTCACATCAACCAGCAAAATATGGCTTTTAAACATGAAAACGGTCTCCGACTATTTTATTGTTGTTCGCATCACTACGCCTAGCGTAGAGGTGGATTGCTATAGTTAGGTATTGATCGTATTGAAGTCTTATCAATCTGATAAAATAAAACGGGATTTCTTCCATGCTGTGGCTGTGTCAATATTACTGTATGGATGCACCACATGGATGCAAAAAAATACATTGAGAAAAATCAAGATGGTTACTACACTAGAATTTTACGAGCTACCTTGAACAAATCCTGGAAGCAACACCCCACGAAACAACGCTGTACGACCACTTACCTCCCATCTCAAAAACTATCCAAGTAGGAATTTACCAACCTCTCCACATGGGCAGGATTGACATTAGGTAAATTTCTAAGCGGAGTTTAACAGATTGGAGCGCAGAATTTTCCTTCTCCTAGACTTGTGGCCTAACCAAGACAAAAGAATTCAGTCTGCCCTACTATTTACCCATAGCTGGAGGGAGAATAATTGGATTCATGCCTTTCCCAATGGTATTTGTGCTATGTTAAATGCAATCAACCTTGTGCAGGATTTGAACTCGTGTCACCATGTCCATTTCTTACGGTGGTAACCATTACACTACGAGCTTCTCCAATAAATTATTTCTTTTAAAACCATCCAAGTACGCCGAACAAGACAAACTGAATGTAATAGAGGGACTGGAATCTGAACTTGCTTGTTTCGAAACCCCAGACTAGCATTTTAGCCATGACATTGCGAGAACTGCCCCACAATTTTATCATTGAAAGTAACTATTCTACTTTTTAGGGGCTAGTCATAACTAAGCAATAATTCTTATTTTGATTGTTAGTCATAACTAAGAAATAATGCTGTATTTTGCTTTTGATTGTAGCCTTTTTATTTGGGAATCATTGGCAAAGATGATGATGGAAACCAACTGAATCGTTTAAGGTTCACGCCTTACAAACCATCAAGTATTGAACTCAGAGTGGAACCTTTACCTGGTAAGTGAAAAAAAAAAGTTCCCCTGCCAAGCACAGCGTGTGAGTAACCCACAGTTCAGTTAAAGATGGTCAACCGCTAGGCTGCTCATTCAACTGATTTTCTCGATAGAGATGAAGGCTTCAATAAGACTAGCCTCACTTTTTGGTGAGAAGCTGATTACAAAAGTATGGTGCTTTAATGTACCACAGATTCTCTGAACAACAAAATTCAGATTTCTTTATTGAGTGATTGATTCAAACGGCATGTCAACCAGTCTAGGCTTATTTTAATCATATACAGGGTGGAACGATAAAATTGTCGTCCTAAAGGAAACAACACTACGGCTTTATTTTAAAACTTATATGAAAAAATCCAATTCAGGTAACTTGATTATGTAGTAGAGCTGACATCTATTCAATGTAGCCGCCTTCAGTCTCAATCACCGCCTCGATACGGATCCGGAACTGGGAGCATGCCTTTTCCATAAGAGCCGGCGGGAGCTCGGCAGATGGCGGTGATCAGATGGCTTTGGTGTTGTGGGAGGTCATGTTGGTGATGTTCTCGATGTATGACTAAACGAAGTAGTCCTGCGGGTTCAGGTCGGTGGAGGAGGGGCGCCAGTGAGAGAAGGGTACAAAGTCGTAGCACTCCTTCTGAAGCCAAGCCTGGGTCTCTTTGGACTTGTGGGCTGGCGCCGAATCCTGCTGCCACACCTAGGGTCTGCCACCGGTCACCTGAGTGCATCAGGGGATCACCATACTCTTCAGCACATCCTGGTACACTTTGGTGTTGACTTTCAAGCCGACTTCTAAGATGTGAGGTGGCATGATGTGGCCCTCACTTGAAACCTCACCAAAGACCATAACCGTAGCCGGAAACTTTGTTTTCATCACCCTGGTCACGTCCCTGTTATTCGTGGCAATCCAGTGATGCATTTTGAGGGTGCTGGTAATGGTCCTATTGTCATAAGTTGAATCGGTAGAGAGGATGAGTTGTACAGCGGCGCATCTCCGATCTCGCTCGTTAAACATTGTGTCACTTTCAGACATGATAGAAGGCTCCTATCGCTCTTGGGATTTGTACACAACTGGCCAACTAGTAGATGGTCTGCAACAAAAAAAGAAAACTGGTTTTCATTAAACTGAAATGGAAACATGTCGTCTTTTCTAGGGCGACAATTTTATTGTTCCACCCTGTAGAAGGCTCCTATCGCTCTTAGGATTTGTACACAACTGGCCAACTAGTTGTTGGTCTGCAATAAAAAAAGAAACCCGGCTTTCATTAAACGGAAATGGAATCATGTCGTCTTTTCTAAGGCGACAATTTTATTGTTCCACCCTGCAGAAGGCTCCTATCGCTCTTGGGATTTGTACACAACTGACTAACTAGTAGATGGTCTGCAACAAAAAAAGAAAACCGGTTTTCATTAAACAGAAATGGAATCATGTCGTCTTTTCTAGGGCGACAATTTTATCGTTCCACCCTGTATTCAAAATAAACAAAAAGATATAAGCTAGATTTATTCAAATATTATCATAAAAGACGAAATTACCTTCATTTTCAACGACTGCTGCTCAGTGAACCAAACAATAGATAATATCATTATGATCTGAGATTCCTCCCACCGTTCAAACTCACTAGATTTAATACCGACAGATTTTAATTTATTTCAATTGCTTGCATATTTCAGAGGTAACAGAACATTCAGAAACGAAGAGGAAGTTAAAAGCGATATTTTTTATCTTTTTCTTTGTTGGAAAAACCAAGAATTCTTTAAACGTGGGATAAAAAATTTACCTTCCCCTTGGACTGCAGTCGATGAAAATGACGGCGATTAATATTTAAGGAAATTTAACTTTAGTTTTTATATCCTCTATCCTCTCAGTGTTGTATAGCCATAAAGCTATCAATCACGATAGTAATACAAATTCATACACAAATACAGGCGGACTCTGTCGTTTCAGACACGAACGGGTTTATTAATTTCTGGCTTTGGTCCTTCGACACGAGGAGAGAGATACAATTCTTAAAAGTCTATGGTAACCATTCTATGCTAACCCCTCCCCAAAGCGCAGCGCATCTTGGGTTGTTGAAGATCTCAATTCATCTCTGCCAGTCGAGATCCGAACAACTCAACCGCATGCCTCAACATTAAAAAACTCAACTGCACCTTCAATGGCTGAATCTCAACTACCGTTTTTCCAAAATCCTCAAATTCTCAGGACCATCTCTTCTGTGCATGACGTCATCCATACTCCAGCCCTATTTCCTGTCTGGGGGTTTATTATGACAACTGGTGATTATCATATCTTTTCCGTGCGGGCGTAAGACTGCACTATCTGACTATGCACCTAGACAAAGAGAACCGAGTGGTTCAAAGCCTTACCAAACTGAATGATAAAATATAATTAACGAAAAATGATTAATATAAAAAATCATTCATTAATTATATAACATTTATAAAACGTCTTTATTTCTAAACACTCTAATATTTAAATAAATTCAACATGCACTTGTTTTTATATCCTCTCTGGTAAAACGTCTTTATTTTCCGAACACCCTAAAAACATGTGGTGGGTTTTATCAGAATCAAAATTTGAAATATTAGAAAGGCAATAATGTTGGGTACTGTCCGTGATTCAAAGTTCCACGTACGGAGTATATACAGGGTGGAACGATAAAATTATCGTCCGAAAGAAAACAACACTACAGCTTTATTTTAAAACTTATATTGAAAAAATTAATTCAGGTAACTTGATTATGTAGTAGAGCTGACATCTATTCAATGTAGCCGCCTTCAGTCTCAATCACCGCCTCGATACGGATCCGGAACTGGGAGCATGCCTTTTCCATAAGAGCCGGCGGGAGCTCGGCAGATGGCGGCGATCAGATGGCTTTGGTGTTGTGGGAGGTCATGTTGGTGATGTTCTCGACGTATGACCAAACGAAGTAGTCCTGCGGGTTCAGGTCGGGGGAGGAGGGGGCAGTGAGAGAAGGGTACAAAGTCGTAGCACTCCTTCTGAAGCAAGCTTGGGGCTCTTTGGACTTGTAGGGCGGCGCCGAGTCCAGTTGCCACACCTAGGGTCTGCCACATGCCATATGATTGCACCAGGAGATCACCATACTCTTCAGCACATCCTGGTACACTTTGGTGTTGACTTTCAAGCCGACTTCTAAGATGTGAGGTGGCATGATGTGGCCCTCACTTGAAACCTCACCAAAGACCATAACCGTAGCCGGAAACTTTGTTTTCATCACCCTGGTCACGTCCCTGTTATTCGTGGCAATCCAGTGATGCATTTTGAGGGTGCTGGCAATGGTCCTAATGTCATAAGTTGGATCGGTAGAGAGGATGAGTTGTACAGCGGCGCATCTCCGATCTCGCTCGTTGAACATTGTGTCACTTTCAGACATGATAGAAGGCTCCTATCGCTCTTGGGATTTGTACACAACTGGCCAACTAGTAGATGGTCTGCAACCAAAAAAAAAGAAAACTGGTTTTCATTAAACTGAAATGGAATCATGTCGTCTTTTCTAGAACGACAATTTTATTGTTCCACCCTGTAGAAGGCTCCTATCGCTCTTGGGATTTGTACACAACTGACCAACTAGTAGATGGTCTGCAACAAAGAAAACCGGTTTTCATTAAACTGAAATATAAGGAGGAGGGGGGCCAGTTGTCGTCTTTTCTAGGGCGACAATTCTATTGTTCCACCCTGTATAAGATACATCAGATGAATAACCGCGCTGATTTGGACTGTTTCTTTTTAAATTAATTTCCTTTTTTTTTTCAGCTGTAGTGGAACCAAACTCAAGAGTCCGTCTACAATTTTCCATAACAAACGCTGGAACTGAAGCGGATACAATCGAAATATCAGCCAGTGAATCAAATCATTATGACGTCCATAACAACAGACAAAAACATCGTATCGAGGCAGGACAAAGCTTAGTGGCTTTCTTCACACTACAAATCAGAAGAATGTCTGGCGTGTCTGAGTAAGCTATAATTTTAATCTCACTCATCTCGAAACTATCATGGTGATTCAAATGTTTTGTAGTATCGGTGCTATTTTGCAGTGCGTATATCACGTAACCAAAGCAGCTCAAGCCATGGTAGGTACCAGCAGCGGTTGATAGTATCATGCTAATTGATGTGCTGACACGTTGTGCCTTGCTTAAATCCGTGTGTGATTTGAAAGCCGTACAGATGAACATGCAACGTAGTCTAATTCGGGAACTTGTGATTTATGGGTTCGAAGTGGGGCCATAATGTTGTAGACGTAATAAAAAAAAATTCTTGAGCATAAGATGAATGTACAATTGACCACAATAAGTAAAGTAAGTTGGCGACCTTAGAAAGCATTTGGATGTGGTGCTCAGCACGTGCGCTCAGCTTCTTTGGGCGACCTACCCGGGGCCTGTTCTGAGTGGACCCCGCTCTTTTAAAACGCTGGATGATTTTAGCCACTGTGCTGCAGTTCAGTTTCAGGGTGTTGGCAATCTTTTTGTAGCCTTGGCCATCTTCATGTAGCGCAACAATACGTCTTTTAAGACCCTCAGAGAGTTCTTTGCCATGTGGTGCAACGTTGGAACTTTCAGTGACCAGTATGCGAGAGTGTGAGAGCTGTACTACAAATTATAAACACACCTGCTCCCTATGCACACATGGGTCTGGTAATTCTAATGAATCACATGACATTTTGGAGGGAAAATGACAAGAAGTACTCAATTCGGACATTTAGGGGTGTAGTTTCTTACGGATGTACTCACTTTTGTTGGCAGGGGTTTAGCATTTAATGGCTATATTTTGAGTTATTTTGAGGGGAAAATAAATTAACTCTGTTATATAAGCTGCACACAGACTACTTTTCATTGTGTCAAAGTGTCATTTTATCATTGTAGTCCCATGAAGAGGTATACTTAGATATCTGCAGAAATGTGAGGGGTGTACTCACTTCTATGATACACTGTATATATATATATATATATATATATATATATATGTGGGGGGGTGTATAGTTGTGTGGGGGCGGATAAAGGGAGCTTTGAATTAATAAAATATGATCTACAAATTTGTAATTTTTATCTATTTAAATTGAGAGAAATATTTGTCGAAAAACAAAGTGTAAAGTCTTTTCTTGTTAGCAAAGATAATATTAGCCAGCGCATAAATATTTTTAATAGTAAGTAAGTAAAGTTAGCGACCATAGTCGAGGGTGACCCGAAGGCTCCCTTTTCGATAGCTACTACACCAAGGTGTAGGGGAGGGCGCTACTCCATTCCCTGGATTGCTCCACTTTACCCTTGAACCGTACCTTATAATGCTGAGTGTTAAGCAAGGTGATATCAAGTTCCATTTTTAAAGTCTTTGGTATGACTCGACCTGGGATTGAACCCAGGTCTCCCGGGCCATTGGCGAACACTCTAACCGCTGGGCCAATGTCCCGGTTATTTTTAATAGAGATAGCAGTAATTGTTAACTTAAAATAAACGAACATATTTTCTGCGCAAAAATTCTTTGTGTAAGTATGTCATTACGTGAGAGAGAAAATTTAATTATGTCTTAAAAGATATTTATTTGAATTGCTGCTGAATGCGCAAATATATATGTTAGCAGCGTTTGTTTAATTCAAGAAAAATTAAACGCGTTAAAATGAAATACATTCTTGAATGAAATGAATGTAGATTTTCACACAAAAAATAAACCGAAAGATATTTGAATAATAATTAATTACTTATTATTTGTTGAGTGGCCTAATGGTTAGAGTGTTCGCCAATGGTCCGGGAGACCGGGGTTCAATCCTAGGTCGAGTCATACCAAAGACTCAACAAATGGTACTTGATGCTACCTTGCTTAACACTCAGCATTATAAGGTAAGGATCAAGGGTAAAGTGGAGCAACCCAGGGAAAGGAGTAGCGTCCTCCCCTACACCTTGGTGTAGTAGCTATCGAAAAGGGAGCCTTCGGGTCACTCTCGACTAAAGGGAGATAACTTTACATACAAGTATAGAAAAATCCATACTTACTTGGGCCTTGGGAATTTTCAAAGCTGCGTCCTCGATAGGAGCTATAAGATCTAAGTAAAGGATCCGCTTAATGATGGTGGCGAAGTTGAGACCTTTATTTAGCACTGACTTTTCAGGAGTAATTGTTAGCTTAAAATAAAGGAACATATTTTGTGAGTAAAACTTCTTTTGAGTAAGTATATCCTTATGTGAGAGAGAAAATGTTATTGGGCCTTAAAGAATATGTAAGTGAATAACGCAAATATAAATGAAAGCAACATTCGTTTAACGAATTGAAATGAAATGGTCCCTTGAAAAAACAAGAACAAAACAAGAATGTAAATTTTCTCTCAAAAGAAATAAACTGAAATGTTTTTGAGAAAGAAATAATTCATGACTTCGTTATATATGTATAGAAAAATCCATACTTACTGAGGAAATATTTATTTTTTCGTTTAGTTATAAAATTGAGGTAGGCTCAAAATTTCTTTAAAAAGTCGATGAATTTAATCGGCTAAGAATTATTGATATTTTTTGAGGGAAAAAATTCGTAAAATTATTTTGGGTTTTGATCCTTGAAATTTTTCACGTCAAGTCAAATATTTTTATGTACATTGTATCTTGAAATTTCAAAACCAACGCGAATGGTAAAAAAAAAAAATCTAAATGCAAAGATAACAGCTTGTCGGCTTTTTTTTTTTTTTTTTTTTTTTTTGCACAAAATTTAACACTTTTTTCAGTTTGGAAATCAGTTGTGTTTCCATATATACATATATAGACAAGGGTTGGACAAAATAATAGAAACACATAGAAATTTCAAACAAATATAGTTTTGTAAGCAGCCCTCCCGTGAAATCCAGCTTTGTGCAGCTCCCTTCGTACAGTTTTTGAGAAAACTGGGTTCTCGAAATAGTCATTAAGCTCTGCTTAAATTTTCGGATCTGTATTCTTGTGATCCTTCCTAACAATCCCGGTAAGAGTCCAACGGTCCCTATGCGACAGCCTTACCTTTCTTCCAGAGTTTTGCTTCTGTGAGGAGGTTTTTCCTTCTTTCTCAAATGCTGTGATTACTTTCGAGATAGTACTCCTTGCTACCACAAATAATTCAGCGGTTTTTGTTACACTATCGCCTGCCATACGAGCAGCAACAATTTAATCTCTTTTAAAATCTGATAAATCTGCCATTTTAATGAATTTCGATTAATTTCTTCTGGTGATATCTGTAAAAAAACAATTTTAAGATAAGACGAGAAAAATCAATAATAAATCAAACAACATAAAAATGACAAAAGTTTGGTGGTTTTGTAGGAATTTCAAAATTATGACACTAAGATTCTAGGTGTTTCCATCATGTCATAAAACCCCTCTGTATATATATATATATATGTACGAGGTGCTATGCAAAACTTCGGAGAATTTGTGCAGGTTGATCAATTTTATCACCATCAAGTTATCTACAGTTTCTCATATCTACAGTTTCTCATATCTCGCCAGATCGTTCCCAGATTTTTCGCATTCATTCTGCAAATAAAGAGCTTAATTTTCTATCATTTTTTTTTTCTTTTTTGCTTATCTAATGAAGCATTTTCACAAAAAGTTCTTTGAACATTTGTCCAAAACTTCTTTATGAAATTTTCAATAATTAAAGAGTTCTTTATTTTTATTAATTGTGTTTCAGGCTAATCACTGTATCGGCTCAAGTCGCCAATTCCAAAAGTCGGGCTGGAATTCAATACGATATGGTTGATTTGATGATTCGAAGAAAAGCTGACGTAATGGTAAGATTGATCCGTTTTCATTACAAAGTCTTATAGAATTTTATGGATCTGACACGATTGGTGGCATTCGTTTCTATGGGTGTGGGTACCAGACAGAAGATCCCTTTGTCTGTTCTGGCGCGAAACTCACATAAAGGGCTTGTTCGCGAGATCTCCCACAAGACCGGAAGAGGACGAGGGAAGGAAGGTACCTGAGACGGTCGGCAGGAGAGAGCAGTCAAGAGGTCAGTCAAGAGATGAGAGCAGGGCAGAGAGGAGTCCAGTTAACAGAAGTCAGAAAGGTGACTGCTAAGACCTGTTGACCAACAGATGCCACGTTGACCAACGCAAGAAGATAAATCAGCATTGCTAGTGGGAGTTTCTCTAGAGTACATGCTCGCGTTCGCCCACAGAAACACAGAATGCACCAAAGTATCACCGACCTCTCCCCTCTTGCACTTGGAGCTAACCCAAGCCCGTGATTTTGTTCTTCTTTTCTTCCACCCCCTCGGTTGTGTATTTTGTGTGTTGGTAAAGGAATGTGAAATACCCCTGGCCAAAGATGAGAAAAACCACTAGAAGATTCTAATGGCCATGAGTAGTTTGGTTGGTTGAGATAGTTGAGTCTCCAGGACTCTTCTCAGTATTCTGGCCCATCTTATCAATGCTGTAGTTTCCTCCGATCTTCAACACTTCCAGTCCCCTTAACAGATCTTTTGGGACTGTTCCAAGTGCTCTAATTACAATTGACATCACCGTTACGTAGCTCGTTTTAGATCTCTTGCAAGATCCAAGTACTTGTATCTCTTTTTGTTTTCATTGATTTTCACTCTATGGTCCGCCGGGTCGGCAAAGTTCACTGGTCGACAGGTTCTTTTTTCTTTCTTTCTTTTTCTTTTTTTTTGGGGGGGGAGGGGGCTAATTATCACTAGCATACGAGTTACAACTAGAAGTTTTTCACAAGTTAAGTCTCCTCAAGTCTATAGGACATTTCCAAATAATTCTACTTGTGATGTGGACCGGATGGTCTCGATTTTACTTCTAATCTCCAATTCTTCCACACTTCTTTCCAAGACTTTGGGAACAGTTTACCAATTTTAAATAGTATCACCATCGCCTTCATGTCCCACATCTTTTTCATCTCACTCAGAAGATGAAAGAATTTGTCTTTTCGTCCTCCCTTACGACGCGATGTAGTAGCTATTGAAAAGGGAGCCTTCAGGTCACCCACAACTTATTTTCACTCTTTTGTCTGTTGGAACGGCTAAATCCATTCGACGATATTTTTCTCAATTTCTTTTTTGTTAATCAACACTACGTCTGGTCTTCTGGCCGGGATTGGGTAATCCGTCTGGATCCCAAAATCCCAGAGAAATCGATAAGTATCATTTTCTAGGAGGAATTCTGGTTTGTGCATATAATATTTGGTCGTATGGTCAAATTTTAATCTCTTCGGTTTAGTTTGGTTGGGTTTTATAGCATATCAACCATTGTAGGTTATTTAATGACAAATCCTTTTTATACATATATATTAGATATATATGATTTGGTTTGGTTTGGTTTTATAGCATATCAACCATTTTAGGTTATTAATGCCAAATCCATTTTTCTAAATTGAAACAGTTCTATTACAAACAATCCAGTTTAGCATAAGTACACAGTTTTAATGCCAAAAAACAGTTCCATTTCAAACAATTCATTTCAGCATAAGTACTCAGTTTAGTTCTATTTGACCCACAGATAGAACCCTATCAGATGCTACCACTCCAGGCCAGAGTAGGCCTGGAAGCTATGACATTGAAGATGTAATCAGCATCCACCAAAGCTCCAACATTACTGGAACCTCACCATCAGATTGGGTGTCCTCGTGGTGTAATGGTTAAAGCGATGAACTGCGGAATCGTAGTACGCGAGTTCGTACTCCAGTCGCGCTATTACGTTCACTTTCGGGCAAATACCCTTGGGAAAGGTATGAACCCCCTTATTCTCCCTCCAGCTATGGGTAAATAGTAGGACGGACTAGGTTCTTCAGCCTTGGTGAGGCAACTAGTCTAGGAGAAGGAAAACTCTGAATTCAAACCTGTTAAACTCCGCTTAAAAATTGACCTTGTGTCATATCCTGCCCGAGCGGAGGGGTTGGGTAAATAGTACCATCAGATTGTTTAATGTCATATCCAGGATACTAGTTGGGTGGAGGTCTTACCCCTCTGCAGAGAACAAGTCAGTGTAATCTACAGCCGCAGTCGACTGGGCAACTTAATATCTTGCACAATTCCCAGTCTATCACTTTTCCCACTCATTCATACCTAGTCTTGTACTCATTTGGTGCTAGGTTTCTGGTTTGCGTTGGTTTATTATCATTGTTTCTTTACAATTTTTCCATCAGTAGTAGCTAGTGTCTTTTATTGAGCTCCGAGTGACAGCAAGTCTCCTCGGCTCTTCTGAACTCTCAAGTATTTTAACAGTGATGAGTTCTGAATTGTTTTAAGAGAGAAACAGAATCTTTCCTAATAGCAGCACAAAACAACGCCGTAAGAACCAATCATATCAAAGCGATGATAGATAAGACACAACAAAATAGCAAATGTAGGCTATGCGGTGAGAGATGAAACTATCAATCACATAATAAACGAATGCGGAAAATTAGCGAAAAAGGAATATAAGACTAGACACGACTGGGTGGGCAAGGTGATTCACCGGGAGATGTGCTAGAAATTTAAATTTGACCATTGGAACAAATGGTATATGCACAACCCAGCACATGTCCTAGAAAATAACACACATAAACCCCTATGAGACTTTGACATACACACGAATCACCTAATATCGACCAGAAGACCAGACCTAATAATAATCAACAAAAAAAAGAGAACTTGCAAAATTGTCGACTTTGCTGTCACGGCTGACCATAGAATAAAACTGAAAGAATGTGAAACGAAGGATAAATACCTCGAACTTGCTAAGGGATTGAAAAAACTATGGAACATGCAGGTGACAATTATACCAATTGTAATTGGTGCGTTTGAAACAGTAACTAAAGGATTACTAAAGGGAGTAGAGGAAGTTGGCGGTTCTTCTTCTCATCCCCAGTTCACTCAGTCACTTTTCCAGGTTTTATGGGGTCGGGCTGTTCCAAAGGCTCCGGCAAAAAGTTCTATCACTGTCACCCTCATGTTTAAAAGTTTTCTTAGGATATGCGTCGTTAACGATGCCGAGAAGATCCGAATCTCTTAGTCAAAGCAAGCTCGTTCGTTCATTCAAATGATCAGTATGTTTGAACGGATTGTAAGTCCTCGACAGATCACTAATGGCCATCTTCCTAAATCAAGCATTCTACTCGATGTACGATATCTGGTAACTTGTCTTGTTTTCCTGTTCTAAAGGCATTTATAAATACAAATTAATACTTTTTATTTAGAGGGGGAGTCCTCGTGGTATAATGGTTAAAGCGATGGACTGCGGAATCGTAGTAAACGAATTCGAACTCCAGTCACGCTATTACGTTTACTTTCAGACAAATATCAGAGGGAAAGGTACGAACCTCCTTATACTCTCAGCTATAGTTTAAATAGTACCACTACTGTTCTTCTATAAGGATGGCTTTGGCACAAAATAACCTACAAAGGTGGATATGCCATTAAACAGGTGTCCGTGGTTTAATGGTTATCGTCGTAGGAAATGGACACGGCGACACGAGTTCAAATCCTGGACGAGGCTGATTGCTTTTCACATAGCACTAATACCCTTGGGAAAGGTATGAATCCAATTATTCTCCCTCCACCTATTGGTAAATAGTAGGGCAGACTGGGTTCTTCAGCCTTGGTGAGGCAACTAGTCTAAGAGAAGGAAAACTCTGAATTCAAACCTGTTAAACTCCGCTTAGAAATTGACCTTGTGTCATATCATGCCCGAGCGGAGGGGTTGGTAAATATGGATATACCATTAAACAACCAAACCAAACCAAACCTACATTTTATCATATAGTGTATTCAGACGATTGTCTTCATCTTTATTTTAATATTCACAACGTTTCGGTCGATGCATCCTTCGGCTTTCTTTGGGTGTTTCATATCGAACTTGTGAACCTACACGGAACTTCCAACCGAAACCCATTTTTAATGCAGTAGATTGTCGCAAAGTTTCGTGTAGGTTCTCGAGTTCGACATGAAACGCTTGAAGAAGGCCGAAAGACATATCGGCCGATGGTTTATAACAATATGGGATCTCTAAACAGGATATTTCAGCTGTGAAAACAAAAAGACAGATCACGTGAATTATGAACCGGAAGAAATCCGTTTGCTTGTCTGAGTCCTTCGTATCTCTCTCTCTCTCTCTCTCTCTCTCACACACACACACACACACACACACACTCTTATAGCCAATTTTGATTCTTCGAGTAATAAAGAAAAGAGTTATAAACAAAAACTTTATTGCCTCATTACTTTACGATATACAACAAATAAAGATGAAGACAATACTCTAATTATACTAAATGATAAAAATTATCGAGCTTCAGCTTAGAGATTTTGACAAACAAACTTATAAACTCACTCCATGTTGGGCCTCTTTGCTTTTATTCACCCAGCCAAAATTTTATTCATTCCCAGGGGTTTATAAGGACCAGTTTGAGAAACCTGTGTAAAGTGTTCAAAGATAGTTTCTTTTTATTGTTTTATGGCATATTAACCTTCGTGGAATATTTAATGCCAAAGCTATCCTTGTAGAAGAACAGTAGTGGAACTATTCAACCCAGAGCAGGCAGGGAAAACAGGGTTCATACCTTTCGAAAGGGAATTAGTCTAAAAGTGAATGATACAGCGCGACTGGATTTCGAACTCACTTACTAAGATGTCGCAGATCAGCACGTTAGCCTCAATTTCATAGGGGTTCCCCAAACTCAGTAAATCCCAATAAAGATGGTTTATATTTCAGTTTCTTGGCATATCAACTTTTGCAGATTATTTAATGCCAAAGCCATCCTAGTAGAAGAACAGTAAGTAAGGTTAGCGGATTTAGTCGAGGGTGATCCGAAGGCTCCTTTTTCAATAGCTACTACGCCTAGAGGTAGGGGAGGGCACTACTCCATTCCCTGGATTGTTCCACTTTACCCTTGATCCGTACCTTATAATGCTGAGTGTTAAGCAAGGCGGCATCAAGTACCAATTTTTGAGTCTTTGGTATGACTCGACCTGAGATTGAACTCCGGTCTCCTGAACCATTGGCCAACACTCTAACCGTTATGCCAAATGGCCCGGTTAGTGGTACTATCTAAGCCATATCTAGGGGGTGGATAAGAGAGTTCATACTTTTCCAAAGGGTATTAGACCGAAAGTGAAAGTAGTAGCACGACTGGAGTTCGAATCTGCTTACTGTGATGTCACAGTCCAGCGCGTGAACCTATAAGCCACGATGTCTCACAGATGTTAATACTCAAGTTGTAACGCTGCGGCTCTCAGATAGATGTGTGTACAACTCCCACACCATATAGACGCTTACACAACTACGGTTCTCGCAATACTTTTTTTAGCGCCATGGCACAACATTGACATTTGTACCACGGGAGTTTTAACGGGTCTATGAATGTAGCACTACACCTTACATGTCAGTCGAACCTCGTGGTAAACTCCACTGTGATGAAAAGAAGAAGAAATATCGAACTCACCAAAACACTGTCTTAGTTCGTTAATACAAGTTTATTGCCAAGTCGGCTGGGGGTGTAGAATACACCGACTGCTTCTCTGCAGAAGGGAAAACCCCCCTAACGAGTGTCCTGGATATGAAACTAAACAATCTGATGGTGAGATTCCAGCAGTGCTGGAGCTTTGGGGAATGCGGAGTACCCCTTCATTGCTTTCGCTCCCAGGTCCACTCTGACTCGGAGTGGTAGCACCTGATAGGGCCCTATCTATGGGTTAAATAGAACTAACGGCATACCTATGCTAAACTGAATTGTATGATTAAACTGAATAGCTTGAAATAGAATTGTCTTTGACAATTAAACCGTACTTACATTTAAACTGTGTGCTTATGCTTAACTGAATTATTTCAAATAGAACTGTTTTTCGACATTGTTACTGAATTGTTACATACAACAGCTTGAATAGTTTGAAATAGAAATGTTTTTGACAATTAAACTGTGCACTTATGCTAAACTAAATTGTTTTAGATAGAACTGATAATTTACATAAAAATGGATTTTGGCTTTAAATAACCAACAAAGGTTGATATGCCATAAAACCCAAGAAACTAACCAACCAAAAGTTTATTGCCAAGTCGGCTGGGAGTGTAGAATACACCGATTGCATCCCTGCAGATGGGTAAGATCCACCCCACCCCACTGAGTGTCCTGTATATGACACTTAGTAATCTGATGACGAGGTTTCAGTAATGCTGGAGCTTTGCGGAATACTGAGCACCGCTTCATTGCCCGGAGTGCTAGCACCTAAAGGGTCAAATAGAAATAAATTGAGTACTTATGCTAAACTGAATTGTTTGAATTAGAACTGTTTGACTAAACTGAATAGCTTGAAAAAGAAATGTTTTTGACAATTAAACTGTGTACTTATGCTAAACTAAATTGTTTGAAATAGAACTGCTTATTTGTATAAAAATGGATTTGTCATTAAATAACCTACAAAGGTTGATATGCCATTAAACCCAAACAAATCAAACAAAAGTTTATTCGTTACTACACCTCTTTATTGTAATCAAGAAGAGGAAAACAGCGTATGAAAAGTGAGTCGACAGCTTTCGCTAGACTGAGAGAAATGAAATGTCGTGAGAAGAGAGAGAGAGCAGACACAGACCTTGATATTATTTTTCTCGTTTTCTGCTGTAGGTCTCACAAGTGCTTGCTCGCTAATTCCGTCTTCACAGCTTCGCGGTGGGTATGAGACCTCTTTGTGAAGCTCACCCAATATGGGCACCGTAATTTTCGGCCGTCTTCACATCGTCATGGCTAGTGTTCAACTGTCGTCTTTACACCGTCACTTCTCTCATCCACCAGTAATTTTCCCAGTTTTCTATCCTGCATCCACTCCTACGTCTCTTCCAATGAATCCATTGCCGATGTTCTGATACGTTTCTATTTTCAGACCAGATGCCTGCTGCTATCCCAGGAACAGGGGAACACCTCTCGTTCACCTTTCCATTCGTTTGTCTTTTATAGCGTCTCTCTCTCTCTCTCTCTCTCTCTCTCTCTCTCTCTCTCTCTCTCTCTCTCTCTCTCTCTCGCTCTTTCTCTCTCTGCTTGCCTCGATTCTCTTTCTCATATGTATTCTTTTTTTTCCACTGTCCCATGTTTAATCAGTAAAGCTTGCTAGGAAACAACTTACAATCAACTGGAGTCCCTAATTATTTTTACACTGTTTATGAAAACCTCTTTGCTTGAATTGAACAAACTTCGTCTTTTTGCAGACGACACCCAGCCCAGTAAGTCCGCCATCATGCGACTATACCGTGCCAGCTAACCATACTGAACTTTGTCTGATGAGTTTCGGAGACAATGCTTGCTGTCGATTCCGGTGGACTGCCATAGTAACGGCCGAGCCTGGCAGTGTACATACTCCTATTGTCAACGTTTATGCTTCTCGAAAATCGACAGACATTGTTGAAATCACCAAAGGAGTAAAGAATAAAGATTTTTATCAAGCAGAAGTTAGGTAAGTAGAATTTCTACAACTTGACATTATACTCTTTTACGTTGGGGTTTTGTGGGGTTTTTTGTTTTGTTTTGTGATAAAGATCAAGAAAATAATATCCATGGACACAAGTTCTATTTAACCCATAACTGGTACCCTAACAGGTACTAACACTCTGAGTCAGAGTGGACCTAGAAGTAATGGCAAATCATCCTGACATATATTCAATTAGTGTGAAATTCGGGCAGTTTTTCATCTTTTCTTTCTTTTTTTATCTTTCTTTTTCCTCTTTATTCGTTTTTAATTTTTTTCATCTTTTTTTCTGTTTTTTCTTTCTTTCTTTTTTTTGTGGTGGTGGGGAGAGGAAAGGTTATTTTCATTTTTCTTTTTGCTCTTTTTTATCTAACTTTTTTTACTTTTTTCGGCTTTCTTTTTCTTTTTTCTTTTTTTTCTTTTTTTCTTTTTTTTTTTTCTGTCGACGAAGCTTTTGGTGACGCAAATTATAAATTGTAAAGACGATACATACAGCATTGAATAAAACAGCCGGTCATGATTTTCAAAAGAAATTGTCAGAAATACAAAAAATAAAAAAATTATAAGAATTTTGTATTACTTAATTTGATATCCTGATTTATGATTGTCCTTTGCAAATGAATTTTCACTACGGCTAAAGGAACTTTGACAACAATAAGTAAGAAAAATAGTCACTTCCTATGTGAGTCTAAGGCAATTAAGTTTCAATAAATTTATGGTAAGAATCAAAAAATAGTTCAGTTTTTCAGTGTTTTTCTTTTTGTTTGTTTGGGGTTTTTTTTCCAATACTGAATATCCAATAAAACAGCAGGTGAACAACCACTTACCTCCGTATGACACAAACAATTCAAGTAAGACGAACAAGACACTGATAGAGGAGTAAGGAAGAACGTATAAGAGACGTTCTCTAAAGTACTCTCAACCGTGCAGTCCAACCAACAAGCACTTACATATATATCTCCATGCACACACACACACACACACACACACACACATATATATATATATATATATATATAGAGAGAGAGAGAGAGAGAGGATCATTAAAAAAAATTCCAGATTTTTTTCGAATGGGCACTTTTATTGATAGTACACACAGGAAACTCTAGTTCCCTTCGAAGTAATCTCCTCCGGCTGCAATGCACTTGTTGTACCGTTCCAACTTCTTCTGGAAGGCCCCATTGAAGTCCTCTTGTGTGAGCGCGTCAATGACCTTCGTCACAGCCTCTCTCTCATCTCCTCAATTCTCTCATAACGACAGCCTGTGAGCTTAGGGAATAACCAAATGTCACAGTGAGCAAAGTCTGGACTACAAGAAGGCTGATGAACTGTCTTGATGCCCGTCTTGGTCAAATAGTCTGTGACAAGGATGGACTTGTGAACTGGTGCATTGTCCTGCTGGAAATGCCACAGACCCGATTTGAAGAGCGCTGGCCTCTTCCGTCGGAATCTCTCCCTGAACTCCCTTTAAACTTCAACATAGTAGCCCTAACCCTAACCCTTTGGCCAATCAACTCTGGTGTTCTGATTTCCTTACTTCTTCCACACCTCTCATCGTCCCTCACAGACTCACTGCCTTCCTTGAATCTCTTATGCCACTCAAAAACTGATGCTCGATTCATGCAAGATTATCCAAAGGCAGTTTAAAGCATTCCATACGTTTCAGCGGCATTATTTCCAAGTTTAAAACAGAATTTTATTGCAAATCGTTCTTCTGAAGTGTCCTCACGTCCAGATTGCATTTTTGAAATTAACCAGCCGTAACAATCAGGGTTTAGTAGGGTGTATTCCAATTTCTACTGTATCTGTTTATTTGAAGCTGAAATCATAAAAATTGGTCAGTCACCTCGTAAGATGTATAGCAATAACATACTGAATTCTCAAGAGTTTACGACAATTTTTAATGCTTGTACCAAAAAAAGTCTGGAAACTTATTGAATACATCGCGTACATATATATATATATATATATATATATATATATATACACATATATATATACATACATACACACACACACACACACACACACACACACACATACACATATATATACATGTGCACGTACACACACACACACACACACACACACACATGTATAAATACATGCACATACACACACACACATATATATATACAGGGCTAGACAAAATAATGGAAGCACCTTGAAATTTCAAACAAATTTATTTTAATATGGTTTTCTCATTGCAGTCGTCTCGTAAAATCCAGCTTTGAGCAGCTCCCTTCTTATAGTTTTTGAGGAAACTGGGTTCTCGAAATAGTCATTAAGCTCAATTGTAATTTTCAGATCTGTTTTCTGGTGGTCCTTCCTAACATTCAGCGTGAAAGTCTGACGGTCCATAATAGACAGCTTTCGCTTTCTCCCAGAGTTTTGCTTCAATGAAGATGTTTTTTCTTCTTTCTCAAATACTGTCATTACTATCGAGATAGTACCCCTTGCCACCCCAAATAATTCAGCGGTTTTTGTTACACTAGCGCCGGCCATACGAGTAGCAACAATTTGACCTCATGAAAGTCTGATAAATCTGCCATTTTAATGAATTTCGATTAATTTCTTCTGATAGTATCTGTAAAAAAACAACGATTGTTGTAGAGTCTCATAGACCCAACCAAGAACATAATCAAAGATGATAAACGAGTTTCAATTAACGAACGAAACATTTCTTTATCATATCATATTTACCAACCCCTCCGCTCAGGCAGGATATGACACAAGGTCAATTTTTGAGCGGAGTTTAACAGGTTTGAATTCAGAGTTTTCCTTCTCCTAGACTAGTTGCCTCACCAAGGCTGAAGAACCTAGTCTGCCCTACTATTTATCCATAGCTGGAGGGAGAATAATTGGATTCATACCTTTCCCAAGGGTAGTAGTGCTATGTGAAATGCAATCAGTCTCGTCCAGGATTTTTAAATCGTGTCGCCGTGTCCACTTCCAACGACGATAACCATTACACCACGGGCAACATTTCTTTATAAAAATATATTTCTCATTTTATTCTCGACAGGGGCCCATGGTTTGTTGTTAATTGTGAGATAGATGGAGAGACATATCCTCAGAGAAGAGATTTCTTCTTGTCCCATATCTTCTTCTGGGAGCCAGGGGGTGCCAACGCTTGCACCCCCTTGCAAGCCAAGACGCCTCTGATCGGCTGCGTGTCCCTCGCTCCCGATTCTCTGCACTCTATCTAAATCTGACTGCGTGGTTATCCGGCTACACACCAGTTGTACCAGACTGCCCTGACACACTGTCATCCCCTGTGTACTAATCACAACGTGACATCTTGTCAAAGCACACGGGGTCACTTGGAACAAACTTAAATCCATGTCATATGTTATATAACACAAATTTAGTAAAATAAGACGAGAAAAATTAATAATAAATCAAATAAACATGAAAATAACAAACGTTTGACGGTTTTATAGGAGTTTCAAAATTATGATACTAAGATCCTTGGTGTTTTCCTTATTTTGTCCAAACGCTGTATGTAATATGCAAACAGCCTCTGTCAGATTTTGGACCCCATAGCCGAGTCCAACCCCTGTACATACACATTTGAACCTGTTAAACTAAATATTGTTAGTAAACATATTGGACAGCATATTTCTTTCCTTTCTAGTTGGTTTCTATGTTTACTGGCATATTACTCTTCATGGTGTCCTGAGAGTGACATTAAACTAAATTTGATGGTGAAGCTCCAGTCCAGGAGCTGTAAGTAATGTCGAATACCCCTTCATTGCCATTACACCCAGGTTCACTCTGAATCGGAGTGGTAGTACCAGTTAGGGTCCTATCTATAGGTCAAATAGAATTGTTTAGCCATTTAACTATGTGAAAACAAATGACTCCTTCTAAATTGAATTGTTTGAAAAAGAACTGTTTTTTTCATTTAACTGTGTGTAAAACAATGACTGATGTCAAATTGAATTTTTAGTTTCACATGGCAAAACTTGAAACCATTTAACTGGACGCAAAGGAATTAGTAATGTTGGATAGAATTATTAGTGTTAGATAGCAATAATTGAAACCAGTTAACTGTGTGCAAACAAATGATTGATATTAAATAGAATTATTAGTGTTACTTTGCAATACTTGAA
>OY757940.1:38895443-38997943 GCA_963585895.1 Sepioteuthis lessoniana | reverse complement strand
GATAAAATTTTCAAATAGATCTATTTGACCATTGGTGTAATGAGTAGAGTGTTCGCCAATGGTCCGGGAGGCTGGGATTCAATCCCATATCGAGTCATACCAAAGACTCAAAAAATGGTACCTGATGCCGCTTTGCTTTGCATAGCACTATAAAGTAAGGATCAAGGGTAAAGTGAAGCAATCCAGGGAATGGATTAGTTCCCTCCTCTACACCTCGGTGTAGTAACTATTGAAGGGGTGCCTTCGGGTCACCCTCGACTATGGTCGCCAACTTTACTTTTTGTACTTACCATGCCATGGACGCTCGTTCTATTTGACCCATACATGGTACCCTAACAGGTACAACCACTCTGGGTCAGGGTGTACCTGGGAGTAATGACAAGGAATGGATACTGCTCATTCTTCAGAGCTCCAGAAGTGGAGTCTCACCATCAGATGCAGTTTTGTATCATGGCATGGACGTCCCTTCTATTTGACCCATACATGGTACCCTAACAGGTACAACCTCTATAAGTCAAGGTGGACCAGGGAGTAATGGATACTGCACATTCTTCAGAGCTCCAGGGTGTCCTCGTGGTGTAATGGTTAAAGCGATGGACTGCGGAATCGTAGTACGTGAGTTCGTACTCCAGTCGCTCTATTACGTTCACTTTCGGGCAAATATCCTTGGGAAAGGTATGAACCCCCTTATCCTCCCAGCTATGGGTTAAATAGTACCACTACTGTTCTTCTAGGAGAATGGCTTTGGCATTAAATAACCTAAAAAGAGTTGATATGCCATTAAACAAAGAAACCAAACCAAACCAGCTCCAGAAGTGGAATCTCACTATCAGATGTAATTTAGGAGGTGCCCGTGGTGTAATGGTTATCGTCACAGGATATGGACACGGCGATACGAGTTCAAATCCTGGACGAGACTGATTACATTTCACGTAGCACTAATACCCTTGGGAAAGGTATGAATCCAATTATTCTCCCTCCAGCTATGGGTAAATAGTAAGGCAGACTAGGTTCTTCAGCCTTGGTGAGGCAACTAGTCTAGAAGGAAAACTCTGAATTCAAACCTGCTAAACTCCGCTTAAAGAATTGACCTTGTGTCATATCCTGCCCGAGCGGAGGGGTTGGGTAAATCGGATCAGATGTAATTTAGTGTCATGCCATGGACACTCCTTTGGGGAATAGGAGGAGATATACCACCAACAGAGTGATGTGTGGTTTTATGCTAAACATCTTGTCAATATATTCAATTAGTGTGGAATTCGTGCAGCTCTTTTATCATTTCTTTCTTTTTTTCTTTTTTTCCTTTTTTTTTTTTTTTATTCCTCTTTTTTTACTTTTTGCCATCTTTTTCTGTATTTTTTTTTTCATCTTTTTTTAGCTAGTTTTTATTCTTTGTTTTTTTTTTTATTTTCATCTTTCTTTTTTACGTTTTTTCTTTTTTCTTTTTCTTTTTGTTTTTATTTATTTTTTTTTTACCTTTCTTCTTTTTTACTTTTTATAATTTCATTTCTCTTTTTCTTTTTTCTTTTTATATCTTTTTTCTTTTTTACTTTCTTTTTTTACTTTTTTCATCTTTTTTTTATCGTTTTTTTTTTGTTGTTTTTTTTACTTTCTTTGTTTTGTTTTGTTTTTTCTTTTTTACCTTTCTTCCTTCCTTTTTACATTTTTCATATTTTTCTTTTTTTAATCTTTTTTTCTTTTGATATTTTTTCTCTTTTCTCTTTTTTTTTCTTTTTGCATATATTTTCTTCTTTTTTCTTTTTTTTTTTCGTATATCTTTTTTTTTCTTTCTTACCTTTCTTCTTTTTTTACTTTTTTCTTTTTTATGTTTTCTTTTATTTTTTATTTTTACTTTTTCCATCTTTTTTCTTTTTCTTTTTTTTCATCTTTTTTCTTTTTTATGTTTTTCTTCTTTTTTTGCATCTTTTTTTTTCTTTTTTATCTACCTTTGTCTTTTTTACATTTAATTTTTTTTTTTTCATCTATTTTTTTCCCCAGTAACGACTGCTGCTTGACTCATGAATTCATATACATCCAAGATTCCCATAACAACATGGCGAGTTGTCTGATTCAAACAGTGCCTCCTTCTATTGTAAATATAACCGCCTGTGATGTAAGTAACTCACCACCTTATTCATTATTTCTTGGATATCACCCACCATTTTCCACACAATGAACTAGCCCATCTGCCTTATATAGCAGTAACTACTAATACCAGGGCAGACTAGAAGGTGAAGAGCAGCTTCTTATAGGAATAGTATTAGAGCGTTGGAAACTGGAGATCGCACTAGATCCCCTTACTTGTTACCATAATAACGGAAGCCAATACTATCGTCGGACTATATCTTTATTCTGTATTCACTAATCCTATGTTCTTGTCTAGTAATAGTCTCTCTATTGTATATACTTTTTCCAGAGAATACATCTCTATTTCCTCTCATATCGTGGTTTGTCCTTTATTTGATATTACAAGCGTTCACTAATCCTATGTTCTTGTCTACTAATAGTCTCTCTATTGTATATACTTTTTCCTGAGGATATATCTCTATTTCCTCTCATATCATGGTTTGTCCATTATTTAATATTACAAGCGTTCACTAATCCTATGTTCTTGTCTACTAATAGTCTCTCTATTGTATATACTTATTTAATATTACAAGCGTTCACTAACCAGAACGCAACATTATCTTCATCTGTCTGCACAGAAATTTCCTTGAAAGCAAACAAAAATTCGTTGCGTGTCCAGAATAACCCACCAATAAAAATCTCCATTATATCAACGGTAATGTACCAAAACAATTGTTTGGTTTCTTTGTCTAATGACATATCAACCTTCGTAGGTTATCTAATGCCAAGATTATTGTTGTAGAAGAACAGTAGTGGTACTATTTGACCCATAACTGATAGAGTAAAGCAGTTCATGCCTTTCCAAAGGGTATTAGTTCGAAAGGGAATTGAAGTTCGAACTCGTTAGTTTCGATATCGTAGTCCAGTGCGTTAGCTACTACACCACGGTGACTTCCAATAAAAAAAAAAATGTGATGCAAATATAATACTCACATTCATATGAAAAAAAATACTAAACTAACTCCTGAGGGAGTACTCATGGCGTAATGGTTAACGTGCTGGACTGCGGTATCAAAGTTAACGAGTTCGAACACCAGTAGTGCTATAACGTTCACTTTTGGATTAATGCCCTTTGCGAAAGGTATTGAAGCCTCTTATCCTCCCAGCTATGAGTTATCACCGTTGTTCTTCTTCGAGGATGGCTTTGGCAATAAATGACTCACGAAGGTTTATATGCCATCAAATAAAAAAAATAACCCAACCCCTTGACCACGGAGAGGGTGCGACACAAGGTCAATTTTTAAGCTGGTTTGAAATCAGTTTTTCTTGTCCTTCTAAAAATAAATGTGCAATTGTTAAGCTGTGGGAATGCAAATTGGATCGTGCTCTTCGCCGAATGAAAATCTTATCCCACGTTGTGTTTGTTGGTTCTCAGCAGGTTGAGTCTTAGTGCGTAAGTCCGAAATGGTTCTCACAAAAGGAAGAAGGCGAAAACAAAAAATTGAATTAATGTTGTTTTAAAGAAGTTTGTGTGTCACTTCGCAGCGAAATTATTGTGCAGAGCTCGAATAATCCACGAAGTTGAGGACGACTGTATATACTAAAAGGCAGTGTTGCGTGGGGGTTCCTAAAATTAAGTTGATTGACCGCCATGTATAACTTAGGTCCATTGTTGGGATAAGCTGACACAGCTATAAGAAGAAGATATCACGTGTTGCTTGGCCAGAGGCCCAACACACTATCTCACATAGCATCTGTAGAGAAAGCAGTTAGCAAACCCAGTCGGCAGAGGCTGTAAAATACACTGACTGCATCTCTGCTGAGGAGTAGACTCCCCCATCCAGCCAGTGTCCAGGATATGACACTGAACAATCAGATGATAAGGCTTCAGTAATGCTGGAGTCTTGAGGAATGCAGAGTAATCCTTCATTGCTCCCAGCTTCATTCTGGCCTGAAGTGGTAGCACCTGATAGGGTCCTATCTATAGAACAAGTAAAACTGTTTGACATTTAAACTGAATGCAAACAAATGACTTATTCTAAATTGAATTGTTAGAAGTAGAACTGTTTGATCATTTAACTTTGTGTAAAAAAATGACTGATGTTTAATTGAATTGTTAGTGATACATAGCAATACCTTTAACCATTTAACTTTATTGACCTATGCTAAATCGAATTGTTAGAAATAAAACTGTTTGATCTTTTAACTGTTATCTATAAAATATGTTTACAGATCATATAATTAATATATGTGTATAAACAAAATTTGGTATTAAATAGACAACAATGGTTGATATACCATAAAACCAAAGCAGACCAAATCCTCTTTGGTTAATATATATATGTATAAAGAAGATTTGGCTTTAAATAACCTACAATGATTGATATGGCATAAAACCCAACCAAACTAAATCATATATATTTAATATATATGTATAAAGAGGATTTGGCTTTAAATAACCTACAATCGTTGATATGCGATAAAACTTAACCCAAGCAAATCATATATATCTAATATATACGTATAAAGAGGATTTGGCATTAAATAACCTACAATGATTGATATGCCATAAAACCAAACAAAACCAAATCATATTTGATTAATATATATATATATATATATATGTCTGTCTGTGTGTGTGTGTGTGTGTGTGTGTGTGTGTGTGTGTGTGTGTGTGTGTGTGTGTGTAAAGAGGATTTGGCATTAAATAACCAACAATGATTGATATGCCATAAAACCAAACTATTTAGCCGATGTTACTGGTTGATACTCACACTCTTCCTGACGAAGAGTCGTGAATCCAGGTGAAATATAAAAATGACTAAAATGAATAAATGAATATCATTTGTTATCGATACGTCTGCAGTAATGATTTTTGGTCCATCTGTTTTTATATCTTTTTTTTTTATTTGTTTTGAATGACTTTCTAAACGTTTTTTTTTTTTTCTTCCTTTTCATTTTCAGTTAAAAACGGATGAAATCGAAGAAACAAATATCACGAGTTCAAGTCAGCGGTCAAAAGTTTCCAAGTATATTTTCGTCGCCATTACAACGTTAAATATTTTCCTCATATCAACATCTCGTCACGTTTAAACGTGAAAGCAGATGAGAAAGGGGAAAAAGAAAGAAAGAAAGAAAGAAAGAAAGAAAGAAAAGACTAATTTAGAAGATAATGCTTTCTTCGCCAAAGAAAAGTTAAGCGAAACAAAAACCCTGGGAAAAAATCTATTTAAAGAAAAAGAAGTTGTAAATAAATGAATTAGGAAAGTGGGAAAAAAAATTACTTTAAATGTTTTATATGCAAATTATAGTATCACGTGATGAATTTCCTGGACAGTGTTCGAATGTGTCATATTGCAAATATAGCTTTTTTTAAGTAAATTTGTTTCCTACATATAGATATTGAACACAGTTATTTTTTTTTTTTTTTTACAGTTGATGTGACATAACCTGGAATAGTTTACGATAGATTTACGTTAGATATACGTAGCTATACAGGGTGTTTCAGAAAAAATAATTTAATTTCGTAATCTTAAAATTTGACCGATTCTCGTTCGAAGGATCTCACATTTTAACAGCATGCATAGAAAAAATTGAAAATTCCATGTTTAACGTTCAAATAACTTTTCTTTATAAGTGAATGAAATTCCTATACCTGACAAGAAAGAAAAAACATTTAACATTAAACCTAGAATTCTGAGTTGTTTTTACACATACTGTTAAAATCTAAGATCATTCAAGGTATACAGACTGTTTTAGTAAAATTGATATCATTTCGTAATCTAATAGCCTAACCAATTCTCGTTTAAACAGTCTCACATTTAAACAGTATATGTAGAAACAATTCAAAATTCTGTGTTTAATATTTAGTGTATGGTTAGTGCACCTATCACTATAAGTTAATGTGTAGTTGTTTATGTGGCGCTGTACAAAATAACAAAGCCTCTTTGAAGAACAACAACGAAAGGTTGATTTTATGACAGAAAGTAGAAGTGTCTCAGAGTGAGAAAAGTTCTTTGTTTGTCGCAGGTAGCAGCAGTTATCTTCAGCGAAGATCGTCAATGCTGGAACTTCCTGTGGTAGGAGAGAGGTCTTTCTTCTCTGCTTGCCGGGTACTCTCTACTCTGTTCGTGACTTCTAAAAAGGGTTTTTAAAAAATAGTTCTTTAGAGAAAGATGGAATCAATGCGCACTGCCTGCTGATTGGTCAGTGTGTGGCCGAATTGCTTGGTGGGGGCATTGATTCGCGAGAGAAGATAAATCTGTGACTGCCACAAATATTTAAACGCCTTTTCTTTTCAATAAAATGGCATTTCCACATTGGGGAGTTCCCGAGGTGCTGACTGTGACATCGTAGTTAATGAATTCAAATTCCAGTCGCAATTTTGTATTCAATATTGGCTTAATACTCATGGGAAAGGTATGAACCCAATTATCCCCATCCGCTATGGGTTAAAGAGTGCCACTATTCTTCCTTCTACAAAGATGACTTTGGCATTAAATAAACCACGAAGGTTGATATGTCATTAAGCAAAGCAGCTGAAGCATTTTTTACCTGTGAAGAAAAAAAGGACAAGGTATAGAAATTTGAGTTGCTTCTACACATGCTGTTAAAATTTGAAACCATTTGAGCGAGAATTGGTCAAGTCATTAGATTACGAAATGAGATCAATTTTTCTGAAATCCCCTGTATAATACAAATTGTTTACAATAAAAAAATACACTGCCCAATAATATTAATAAAATCCACAGCAAATTACAATAAAAATGCATAAATAATTTTCATTGTTTATAATCTACGATAAAATATACTGAAAATAACATTTTAAAAATACGCTGCAAATTACTAAAAAAAAATGTGCATTCAAAATACTTTTTATTACTGTAGAAAAAGATTGCAAATTATTTATTGCAGAAATACATTCCAATCTATATAAAAAAAAGAATTATGAATAATTTTCATAACAAATTACTTCGTAAAGAAATATTTTGGAAAATATTTATAAAGAAATATATTGTAAATTACTTACTAAAGAAATCCATTGCAAATTATTTAACATATGATTGCCTAATATTTACTTTAAAAAACATTGCATATTATTTTTACTAAGTAATGTAATTTCTCTGAATAAAAATGGCAGTTGGTTATAGAAATACGTTGTAAATTATTTGCAAGAGAAATGCATTGTTAAAGATTCATAATAGAAATACAATGTTAATAATTTACAATAGAAACACATTATGAATTGTTTATGACAGAAATAAATTTACAACACTTAACTGTAGAAATTCATTGAAGACAATTTAATAAAGAAGAAAACATTTCGAACATTTTTGTTATAACTACAGGACAAAGTCTTAACATTTATGATGCTGTGTATTTTATTTTTGACGAACGAAAATCCAAAATAAATGTGTCGAGTCACTTTTTATCGGCTGAAATAATTCTGTTAAGTCAGGACATTTCTCCTTGGAACAACTTTCAAATATTGCAATATATATATATATATAGGCTCACAAGGTGCAATGTGAGCCAACGACCAGCATAAGTCCGGCAAAAGCTCCAGCCTCGGCTTGTGTCCAACCTGTTCTCCCTTAACCCCAACTATAAGCCGACTTTGTGTCATGACCTTGAGTCAATCCAGTCTGGTCGGAAGCAGCGACAAATATATATATATATATATATATATATATATATATATGCACATACATATATACGCGTAACTATATAGATATATATACATATATACATTATATACATACATGTACACATACATATATATTGACTGTCCTGTAATTTCTAACCCATGAATGTATAAAGAAAAAGATTCTAGACACATTCACACAGAAACATATATATATATATATATGAAGATTGCACATAGACACACACATATATATATTATGCATAAACACAGAAATACATATAGTACACTCACATACAAGTACATACGCATGTACTGCATACACACACATAAATAACAGAGTGCACTCACACATATATATAAAGAGTGCACATACACACACATACACACACATATATATAAAGAATGCACACACACAAACCTACACATAGTCGAAGATGACCCAAAGGCTCCCTTTTCGATAGCTACTACACCAAGGTGTAGGGGAGGGCGCTACTCCTTTCCTGGATTGCTTCAATTTACCCTTGAACCGTATCTTATAATGCTGAGTGTTGAGCAAGGAGGCATCAAGTACCATTTTTTGAGTCTTTGGTATGACTCAACCAAGGTCTCCCAAGCCATTGGCGAACACTCTAACCGCTAGGCCAATGTCCGGTGATATATATATATATATATATATATATATATATATATATTTCTTCATCATCATCATCATGTCGTGCCGCCAGCACGGATATCCCTGACCATCTCTCGCCACTTCTCCCTATCATTCATCGCCTCCGGCAGGTCTTCTGGGTTACATCCTGTGTCCTCACATAGCTGCTCTATGTAAGTTCGGGCTGGTCGTCCTGCTTTTGCTTGGCCATATGTGGGGGTCCATAGGAGTACATCACTTACGAGCTCGTCCTTGCTTCTCCAGCAGTGTCCGGCGTGTCTGGCTCGTCTATATATATATATATATATATATAGCCTCTTTACTCATCGGTAAGAAAGACCTAACCTATTTGATAGCATATAAGATGCACGAATGTATAAGACACACCCTGATTTCAGCAGGGAAAATCAATAAAAAAATTAGTAATTTGTAAAATTATTAGTAAATTGTACTGCCTAGTCTATATCTATGAGGTGTGATTTTGGTTAAACAAACCATGATTACAGCAAAACAAAATATGATTTTAAAAAAACACAAACCAATAAAAACTTTATTATATCTAAATATAAAAAAAGCAAAATAGAAATAAAAAAAAATCTTCATATAAGACGCAGAGGAATTTTAAAAGATATTTTTAGTAAACAAAAAAATGTGCGCCTTACATGCCGTCAAATACAGTAATCAAAAACTGACTAAACAATCCTCGTCTATCATAGTTAATGAAACATGTCCAAAAGAGAGTTGGTACCTAAGTGCGAGTATATATATATATTCAGACCTATTTGAAGATTGCAGTGCTTTACAGCGTGAAACTTTAAGTGAGGGTGAATAATTTTAAAGATAAACGCTTTTAATTTATTTGGATTTTAATTCGGCTTTCTGTGGGACAAAGAGAACTGTTATATGCTCAACTTAAAAAAAACGCAATTTTTTTTTCAAATATATATTCATAAGTCAAAAAAAAAGCGAAAGACGTGGATATGCAAGAATTTCTAGCGAAAAACCGCTATTCCTTTTCTGGTTTTCAAAAAGGGTCGTTTAGCATATCCCTAAAAAATATTCAAGGACGGTGTTTCTTAAACTATTTTTTCCAAATGTGCCTCTGACCAGTACTCAGTCAATAACAAGCGAGTTTGTGCATAGCTTTTATTTCTGATCAAATTTTAGGTGTTTTATAATCACAACCAACTATACATATACATGCGGAAACATAATCAACAATAATGACGAACGAACACACTTCTTTAGAAAAATCTACCTCCCACACTTTATTCGAAATGGTTGCGAAAGGGTTATGTGTGAGAGGTGAGTTGGAGACTGAACAAACTGCAACATATTGACCCCCAGTTCCTTTGTCTTTAGCATCACTTCTTTCTCGTTCTGCTGGGCTACTCAATCGGGGGCCCTGAGGGCCCATAGCCCTCTGCTGGGTGCTGGTTCTCTCTACAGCATCTTATCTCCAACTAACTGACTCCAACTAACTCGAACTTCCTGTGGCACCGGGTTATATAATTGTTTGACACCCACCTGCTTCTTGTGGACGTCACATCTGCACCTAACTGAACCCGTCCACAGTTAAGTTTATACCCTGATATCTTCGACCGGATCCACCTGTTCCTTGATTGACGGCTGGGTCGAAGGTCAATGTGTTACATAAGTATTTCTATCTGTTATGATGTATCACAGTTTGTCCAAAAAATATCAAACAACACAGAAATATTTTATACGTTTTGATTTTTACATTTCCTGTTAAATAGAATACGATAATATGAAAATGGAAACTCGACACAGACCGACAATCGATGACTTGCATACCAGTACCGGTACAAGTACCTCTACTTTAAGTAACGCAGCTGTAAGGCAAAAACAGCACGTCCTCTGTGAAGTAAAAATCACAATTACTTACATTTTTAAAAAAAAGTATCTTGAGTTAAATTATTCCTTAAGCTTTAACCTTAAAAGTGTGGGGGTAAAGGTTACAATGCTTTTAAACTTATTCTCTGATACTAAATCTCTTTTCTAAGCTTTCAAGCAGGCACGAACCACGATGTCAAGAGTTATAAAACTCAATCTTCATTCTTCCACTTCTAAATAAAATCATTTTTTATTGTCTTTGATCACAACGTTTTCGGCCGATTTTAATCTTCTTTCTTCAAATTAAATTACAAGAATATGAAACAAATTTTCTCCTGTTGTTGAATTTTATTCCAAATATTAACCACATATATATGTTAACGTGTGTAGGTATATATATATATATACGTGTGTGTGTGTGTGTGTGTGTGTGCGTGTGTGTATATACATAAATATATCATCATTATCATCCAGGCGTGTTGATAGTACAGATTCTTTTGACTCTCTCTTGCCGTCCATTCCTACTGGCCATCACTCTTCGTAATACCTCTAGACGGTATCCAGTGTCTGCGCAGAGCTGCTGGCCTAAGTTTTTGCTGATCGACCCACACTGGTGTTTCCATGTGCAAGAGTCTGCAAGAGAAGTCGCTTATGAGTTTGGCCTTACTTTTCCAGTAGTGTCCCAGCATGTTTTGATCGTCTTTCTTGGATGGGAGGTAAGTGTCTGTACAACTGCCGTTTTGTGAACTGCTGCTTCCAGAATTTGTTCAAAATGGCTTGAAGCATGCTTGTTTAGTACACATCTAAATTTTTCTCCAAGCGTTTCATTAAAGTCTAAGTGGTGCAACCATACTGTAGTACTGACATGGCTATAGCTTGGAAGAAATCCTGTTTTATTTTATCAGATCATGTTAAACTGAATTGTTTGAAATAGAACTGTTTGATCATTTAACTGCGCGTAAACAAATGACTGATGTGAATTGAATTGTTAGTAATACTTAGCAATCTTGGAACTATTTAACTTTGTTGACTCATATTTACAAATTATATATATATATATATATATATATATATATATATATATATATATATATAATTCATATTTGAATAAACCAGGTTTGGCATTCAATAACCTACAATGGTAGATATGCCATAAAACCAAACCAAACCTAACAGATAAATAGAGAGATTGATAGATATAAAAAAAAAACGAATGGCTTGAAGGTAAGTAAAGTTAGCGAATTTATTCAAGGATGACCCGAAGGCTCCTTTATCAATAGCTACTACACCGAGGTGTAGGGGAAGGCACTACTCCATTCCCAGGATTGCTCCACCTTCCACTTGATCCTCGCCTTATAGTGCTGACTGCTAAGCAAGGCGGCATCAAATACCATTTTTGAGTCTTTGGTATGACTCAACCTGGGATTGAACCCCGGTCTTCCGAACCATTGGTGCGCACTCTGGTTATTAGACCAATCGGACTTCCCACTGAGACAGCTTTTACATGAAGTCATCTGATAATGGGGGGAGCATGCTCGAATCGAGATTGGGGCGCGGCCATTTAAGAAAAAAATCTTTGATTTTCTTGGTGTTCCTCTTTAGAGGCGCCAAGAGGTAAATAAACTCAACCATGCTTAGTAGGTACTACCCAGGAGAAAAACTGCCTGGGACCAAGACGAGACATGCCGTAATTGTTACGGAAATAATAACAACTTTGCAATAAAGGGAATAACGATTTTTTAAAAATTCCACAATATATGGGTAAAGTTGGCGACCGTAGTCAAGGGTAACCCAAAGGCTCCCTTTTCGATAGCTACTTTCCCTGATCTATGGGTAAACTACCAAATTTTCCATAAATAGGGAAAATATTAGAGGGAGGCTTCAGTGGGTAATTTCAAACAGTAGGTTCGCAGTTTTCTTGTTCGGATATTGATTCAAAAAGATAATACAGACGACAAAGTTTAAGAAAATAAATTTTATATAAAAGAAGGAAAGAAAAGAAAAGATAAAGTGTTGCAAATTTGATGTAATTTGCGGGACTGAGCGAGTGTGTCCTGTCAACAAATTTTTTTGGCTTTTAGTAGTCTTTGTGGTTTCGTAGAATTTTTGGTTGAATTTTCAGCTTTCATTTAATTTTAGTGGAGTTATCTGTTAAGCTGACTTTTGTCTATATAATTTTATTAAGATCCTTTCAAGTTTCCTGATTGGTTTCAGGTTGGAATTGGTGGATGAATTTACCAAAACTCTTTTAAAAATACTCTTTATACATGCAAGCAACCCCTGATGATGGCCTATGAAAGGTCCGAAAGTACTCAGGACAATTTTGGTAAATTCATCAACCAATTCCAACCTGAAACCAAGACACTTATCAGAAAACTTGAAAGGATCTTAATAAAATTATAGACAAAATGTGTCTTTATTATTTAATCAAACATGCTTATATATATATATATATATATATATGGGGGTATATATTCATACATATGTATAAACTGTGTAATGAATGATTCCACATTTTTAGCCACAAAATGGTGTTTATCATATGTTGCTTGTAATAAACATCTCCTAACTTTTGGCTATGCCATCCTATAAAGATATTTCTTCAACATCCAATGACTTAATAAGAAACTATTCCAACACTGATTTATACTTACAAAACTACTGTAATACAATCAAAATCAATACAATACCACAAATAAACACTGTAGTCTAGTCAAATTCTTGGATTTTGTTATTAAATTGACATTAAGTTGAATTTCTCGGATAACTTTAAACCCACCACCAAGTCCAGGATTCAGCGTGCATATATACTACCCTGCCAGCAACCGAAAGAAAGAAGTCTTTTCAATGTCAGGAGTAAAAGCTGAAGTGAGAGAAAATTTCTGATTTTATACTTATCCCCACACATATCCATCAGTGCCCATGCAAGATGAGAGGTAAATGGCCATACAATTGCTATTTAGCAGATTTTTTTCAAAACGGCATGCAGCTTTCTTACATAGTTGCCATATAGCTTTTTTCTCCAGGCGTTTCGTTTGGGTCAAATCAGTGCAGCCATACAGTAGTACTGACACAGCTACACTTTGAAAGAGTTCTCAATTTGTTTTACCAAAGAGGACAGACATCATTTAAATCTAAAGCACAAACCAAAAAAAACAAAAATATCTATATAAAGCAATCCAAAAAATAAAAGTTAGGTTAGGTCATTTGGTTTAATGGCATATCAATGCTTGTGGGTTAATTAAAGCCAAATCCTTTTTACACATATATATGATTTGTAGAATATTGTTATTTGTCAACAAGTTAGAACTCATTTGTTTGCACACAGGTTTGGTTGGTTGGATTTTATATGCATATTAACCTTTGTAGGCTATTTAACGCCAAATCCACTTTTGTGTAAATAATCCATTCTTTTTAAAACAATTCAGTTTAGCATGAGTACATAGTTTAATTGTCCAAAACATTTCTATTTCAAACTATTCAGTTTATTCAAACAGTTATATATAACAATTCAGTTTAGTGTAAGTACAGTTGCAAAGTCAAAAACAGTTATATTTCAAACAATTTGTTTAGCATAAGTACGCAGTTTAAATGTAAGTACGGTTTACTTGTCAAAAACATTTCTATTTCAAGCTATTCAGTTTAATAAAACAATTCAGTTTAGCATAAGTATGCTGTTCTATTTAACCCATAGATAGACCCCTATCAGGTGCTACTATTCCGGGCCAAAGTAGACCTGGGAGCAATGGCAATGAAGGGGTGCTCCGCACTCCCCAAAGCCCCAGCATCACTGGAAACTCACCATCAGATTGTTTAGGGTCATATCCAGGACACTCGTTGGGGGGGGGTCTTATCCCTTTGCAGAGGTGCAGTCGGTATATTCTACAGCCCCAGCCAACATGAGTAATTCTATTTAATAACTATTCTCATCTAATTCAAATAACTGCACAACTATAATAATCTTTAGTAAAAGATTGAACAGTTCTATTTGACCCATAGATGGAACTCCAACAGATACTGCTACTCTGGGTCAGAGTGGACCAGGGAGTAATGGTAATGAAGAAGTACTTCTCATTCCCTATACTGGAGCTTCAACATTAGAGGCAATTTAATGTCCTATCCAGAACACAAAATGGTTTCAAGTATTCCATTCTAACACTAATAATTCTTTTCAACAGGATTCTTTCATTTGATCACAGTTAAATGGTTTCAAGTATTGTCATCTAATACTAATAATATAATATTAATCATTTGTTTGCACACAGTTAAATGGTTTAAGTATAGAAAATAATTAAATAGTTCTATTTGACATATATATGGGACTCTAACAGGTACAAGCCCTGAGGATCAGAAAGGACCTGGGAGCAATGGTACATTCCCAAAAGCTCCAAGACTGTAGCCTCATCAACAGCAGGTTTAATGTCATACCCAAGACACTCATTAGGGAGGGGTTTTACCCCACTGTAAAGGTGTAGTAAATGTATACAATAGTCACAACCGACAGGACAGCAAAAAATAAGCACAACATTTACATAAAGATAGTCGGTCTATTTATATCTGTCACTATTTGACAGGAGAATGGAAAGTGTTTTCTTTTCAGATTATTAAAAAAACAAACTTTGATTTAATAATTAGATGAAACTTGGGACCTCTCAACTTGTGAGATGTATATTCATATATAATCGTCTATGGGAGACAACAGGTTTAGCAATATAAGGAACACATTCAACCAAGTCCCAGACCAATAATTAAAGACAATACAACCAAACAGTGGAAACCTCTAAAATATCTTGTACATGTATCATATATATATATATATATATATATATATATATATACACACACACACATAAATATATTTATATACATATGCATATATATAAATTCATATGCTGACATGTATACATACACACACGCATGTATATATATATATATATATATATACACACATACATATATATATATACACATATATACACATACATAGGTATCATACTATAACTGATGTTTGTACAACAGCATTGCTAAGAGCAAAGGCTTCATCAGAGGATGACTCTGCATATATATAATTGCATATCATGTGGTGTAATGTTTTATAGGCTAAACTACCTGCCTATTGTTAGTGACTTCAATTCTGAGTGCCTCATATTTGTGTCCTTGTGCCAAAATTATTGATGTGTAATGAATGAGTACAGGAATAATACAATAATAAGCAGCATCATTTTATTATTCTCTTATATAGATATATATATATATATATATATATATATATATATAAAAACACACACACACACACACACACACATATATACACATACTCAAGCTGAATCCCTGCTGCAAAGTCAGGAGCAGGCAGCAGGAGGCATTCGCCTCCACATAAATACAGTCAAAACAGAATATGTGTTTTAATCATAACGGCAACAACGCCACTCTAAATGTCAGTTCTCTGGAATTAGTGAACAAATTCACATACCCCAGCAGCTATATCTCACCTACTGAAAGTGTCAACAACATATGCCAAGCAAAGGCATGGACTGCTATCTTCTTGGTCATACCAGTGTTGGACGACCAAGAAGAACATACCTACAACAGCTCTGTATGGACTCAAGATGTCGACTAGAAGACCTGCCAGGAGCAATGGACGGTAGGGATAATTGGTGAGAGAGAGTCATGGAAATCCATGCCAGCTGTGTGACTTGACGATGATAATGATATATATGTATGTATGTATGTATGTACCCACCTTTGGGTAAAATGGGCTCTCTTGCTTTGGTAGAACAACCAGTCTAGGAGAAAAAAAATAAATAAATTCAAAACTTGAAAAATCTTCTAGAGAATCTGTGACACACTGGTGTGCCAGTCTTTTGTTATCAGCTCATCACAAAAGTCAGGCTGGTCCTATACAAACCTTCACCACTAGAAACAAATCACAAGTGTAGGAAGTCTAACAGATCAAATCTTTTACTAAATTGCTAAGTCCTCATATACCAAAAGAGTCCAGAGAATGGTGATCAAGACAAGGATGAAGATACTTGCCCATCAATTATACTTGATACCCAACTAAAGATGTAATGAACAATAAGCCCAACAATGTATATATATATATATATATATATATATATATATATAATTTTAACAGTGTTGCTTGTCACTAAATCCCTTTGTGGGTTTGTGTGGGTTTCATTTTCTTAACTGCCTGATGATTGTTGTTTTGCAAAAAACTCCATGAAACCCAGGGGTTGAAGTCTAAATTCCATGAATTAAATATATATATCAAATATATATTTATTTATTATTATTATATATATCTTCAAGAAAAAAAAACAAAATTTGGTCATATTAGGATTATAAATTTATTTCCATCTTGCTAAGAGCATTGATATGAATCAATAACTCAAAAAAAATTTAACAGGACTTCCTGCTATTCCAGATTTACTATATATTTCAAGAAAAAAACAATATTCGGTCACATTAAGATGATAAATTTTTTTCCATCCTGTTAAGAGCATTGATATAAATCAAAGATTCTGAAATAATTTTTAACAGGACTTCATCAGATCCAGTAAGAAAATAAAATGTGAATTTATTTACATTGAGCTCTTTACCAGGAATATTTAAATATTTGAAATTTGAATAATTTGTCCTGACAGAATTGTTCCCTACTCCAGATTTACTGGATTGAAGAATATATATATACATATAAGAATATAGATATATACACATATAGCCATACAAGCATATATATTTATATACACATACACACACACACACATATATGTATGTGTATACATATATACACATACAGATTCATATATATATATATATATATATATATATATATATATATAAGATATACATTATATACATAAAAACATACGTACACACAAACACATGTATATATTATATACATATATACTATATACACACATATATATATACATACTTGCATATATGAATAAACTCATACACATATATATTATATATGTACAAACAAATATATACATGCACACATATATATTATATACATATACAAATACATATCTTTTTTTCTGCTAGTTTCAAACCAGATGGTCATCATTGAGATTTTCAATTAATTTTTTTTTAAATAGATAAACCACAAAAATATAAAGAACAATCTTAATGTGGCATGTCCATTTATGAGATTATATATATATAATAGATTATGAGATTATATATATATATATATATATATATATTCCTCAGAAATGTGCACTTGTTTTGGTTGTTCAAGATTTGTTTTTCTGGGGTTTTTTTCTTGAATAATTTTATCATAAAAAAATTGTATATTAAAATGAATAAAATTTACTTCGAAATTTATTTTGTATTTTATTTGAAGTTTCTTTTTTTTGTTTTTCGCAGCATCTAATACTGGGGATACACATTATTAGGACACACTTTTTATCTCCTTTTCTCACACACACTCCTTCCTTCCCTTTCAGATAAACACAATTCAAACTCATTCCCTCTCTCTCTCACACACACACACACATTTTTTCCTTCCCTTTTAGCTACATACATACAATACAAATTCTCATTCCCTCCATCTCTCTCCCTCCCTCACACACAAACACAACTTTTTCTTCCACTCACATTCAAACACATTTTTTCTGATTGATTTTTGTTGCTGAGCATTCAGAAAATGTTCATCGAGCAGGGCAATTGTCAGATTTGAAAAATATTCATTTCCTATGGTTTTAGATGGTAAGATGGATCCTATTTTCAATACAATGTCAAAATAATCTCTGACTTTGACAAGCATATACAGGAGTTACCTTTCCTTCCTTTTTTATTTTCAAATGTTAATTTTGAAATGATGCTCACATCATTGAAAGTTGGGTTTTAATAATTTATCATAGCCACTTGTAATTCACATTCTTTGTTTTAAGAACATCAGGTCACCAATGTCATCAGTGAACAGAATTTTCTATCTCAAACTAGAAACAAATCCTAGGCATCAACATGTCATGATCGCCAATTTCATCAGTGAATGGAATTTTCCACTACAAACTAAAAACCATTTCTGAGACAATTCTGCAAGTCATCTCAGAGGTATTTTCTGACTGTTGAATATAGCAAGTAATACAATGTAACCCTCATATAAGAGACCCTGATATAAGAGCAATTTTCTCTGGTCCCAAATTAGAGCCTGTGTTACCTAAACAAAATAGACCAAACCCGGATATAAGAGAAAGCTGGATATAAGAGATTTATTCTCCGATCCCGACAGCTCTCTTATATCCAGGTTACACTGTAGTTGCAAACTTCTTTTGGATGTATAATGATTGGTTTCATTATGTGCAAAAACTAAAAAGAAGTTTCCCGCCCAAAATCTAATGAATTCTTAGCTGGCACAAAAGCAACCAGCTTTACTACAAAATTGGTAGTCACTGGCAGATTTGGGACAGACATGAAAAGACTATTCCTTTTACTGGTACTAGTTCCAGACAACCAGACACCATCACCTTTTTCCAGCCATTCAGTTATTTCTTTTTAACAATCCTTTTTAGGACTACCTCATATTGTCCTTCTAAGGACACAGGTCTTTTCTCCCCCCCCCCTTATCCTTTCAGGGAAGTTAACTACATCCAAATCAACACCACAAAGACGATGCCCTATTAACAGCCAGCCAAATAAAAATCAGATTTAAATCTACTCAATTGCTATTATCATCTTTGCTTTTGCTGTGTCACTTCACCCATTTCAAAAAGTTTGAGAGAATCGACATATTCATCGACCCCCCCACCCACAACAATTTTTTTCCACTATTGGAGAAGCAGGGACAAACATATAAACAATTATTTTTTTTGTGGACTCCTACACATGAACACACCAGTATTGGCCAGCAAAATCCAACATTCATCAGCTTTATGCAAATACCAGATGCCATATGAAGGACCAGCAGTGTGATGGTTGATGGGGGGGGGGTTCAGAGATGACAAGAAAGAGCACAACTTGATATTATAAGAGCAATTAATCTGATGCAATGAATTTAGTTATAAAATTGATTATGAAAAGGTAAATATTGATCAGGAAGTACATCAGCAGACAATAAATAATTTCAAATTCTCAATTTTAACAAGTATTGGCTAGTGCATTCTGTATGTATAAATTTTTACCTAATTTTGTATTTGAAAATTATATGAAGTATAACTGCAAGAAATCCTTAAAGTTTTGGTACATTTAACCCAAATTATTCCCATCTAAAAAGAAATTTTAAAAAAATAAGTAGCTATTTACTAAGCTTTGTTTAATCATAACACAAAACTAGATTAATTTGCTTTTTATTTTTTTATTTTTTTCTATTTAATTCTAAACTTGATATTTCACAGCAAGTAAATGCCAGTTTGTCAATCATTTATCTCTCCAGTTTTTCCTGATTCACCATTGACACATCTTTTTACTTTCCTTATTCTTTCTGATTTTTTATATCAAAATTTGATTTGTTTCCCTTTATTCTTAAAAGAAATTTTTTTTTTCAATTTAATCAGGTTTTTCCTCAGTTATAAGTTTGAATCTCTAAGTTTTTTTTCTTAGGCAGGAGAGCTTTTTTTATTAGACAAGATTTATTGGACTTGCTTTAAAAACTGAAAATAAACTGAACATTTAGCCCCTCCTCCAAGTTAAAATAAGTAGTATTTACTAAGCTTTGTTTAATTGTAGCACAAGACTAAATTAATTTACAGTATTAGTTAGTATATTCGGTATGTACAAACTTTTATGTAATTTTGTATTCAAAAGTTATATGAAGTATGACTGCTAGAAATCCTTGAGGTTTTGGGACACTTGAGAAAGATTTTTTTTTAAATAAAAAGACATTTTTTATTGACTAATTTTTGTCAGTTAGTATTAAGACGACCTTACTCTACCCAGGTAATTTGTCAGATTTGAAAAATGTTGATTTTTTGGTTTTAGATGGGGAGGGGGTCATATTTATAATAAAGATATGTTGAAACAATCCCTGACTCTGACATGCATATACAGGAGTTATCTTTCCCTCCTTTTTTATTTTCAAATGTCAACTTTGAAATGGTGCATACATCATTGAAACTTTTCTCTTAAAAAATACTTTTTGAAACTTTTTTTTTAATAATTCATGAGCACTTGAACAAAATATGAAATATAAACTAGACTAATATTTTCCTACCACTCAGGGATTTTTTGCAAAACTTTATTTTTGTGTGTTTATTTAATATTATTAATAGGACCTTCTCCTTTTTCAAAACCACATAAAAATCAATATTTTTCAAATTTGACAAATTGCTTGAGTAAAAAAAGATCTTTTGAGTGCTAAACAGCAAAAATTAATCTGAGCTTTCAGAAAATGTTCATCGACCAGTGCAATTGTCAAATTTGAAAAATATTCATTTCCTATGGTTTTAGATGGCAAGATGGGTCCTATTCACAATACAATGTCAAAACTATCTGACTTTGACATGTATATACAGGAGTTATCTTTCCTTCCTTCCTTTTTTATTTTCAAATGTCAACTTTGAAATGGTACTCAAATCATGGAAACTTAGGTCCTAATATTTTGTCTTAGAGAACATTTTCATGAAACAATTTTTTTTCTTCAATATTAAATAAATTGAACGAGCCTATAGAAATAATTTGATTCACCAAAAAACTAGCTCAGTCAACTGGGGCTGTAAAAAACACCAACTGCATCTTTGCAAATAGATAAAAACCCCACTTCCCAATAACCATCTATTGGTGAGGCTTGTCCTGGAGCTTTAGAGAGTATGGAGTGCCCCTTTCATTGCCATACTCCCAGGTCCACTCTAACCCAGAGTAGTATTATCTGTTGTGGTAAAATAAAACTGTTTAATGATTTACTATGCTTGAAATTATTTGTGTGCAAATAGCAATGATTGAAACCATTTAACTGTGTGCAAACAATAAATACCAATACTTTCAAGTAAAAATACTAAGGAGCAAAATTTTGATCAAAAACAGAATGCACAGATACTACACACATATCCAAGGCAAAAGTACTAATGAGGAATAATTTGATCCCAGCAGAATGCACAGATACTACACACACACATTCTATGCTGGTTGGTTAGGTTTTATGGCATATCAACCCTTGTAGGTTATTTAATGTCAAATTCTATTTATACATATATATTAAACATGATTTGTAAACATATTTTGTTGATAAGACTTTTAAATGAACCTGAGCTCATTTTTTTTTCACACAGTTAAACGGTTTTAAATATTTCTAATTCTATTTACTATTAATCATTTGTTTGCATAAAGTTAAATGGTTTCAAGCAAGTATTAGTATTTAACACTCTTCGTTTATTTGCACACTGTTAAATGGTTCAGAGTATCACAAAGAATTCAATTAGACAGTCATTTGTTTACAAACAGTTAAAAGGTCAAAGACTTCTGTTTCTAATAATTCAATTTAACACCAGTCATTTGTTTGCACACAGTTTAAATATCAAACAGTTCTATTGGACCCATAGATAGGACCCTATCTGGTGCTACCACTGCAAGCCAGAGTGGACCTGGGAGCTTTGGCAATGAAGGGGGTACTCTATATTCCCCAAAGCCCCAGGACTGGAGCCTCATATTGCTTAGTCATAATTAAGGACACTCATTGGGGAGGGTTTTTACTCCTATGCAGAGATGCAGCCGGTGTATTCTATAGCCTCAGTCAATTAGGCTAACACACATTCTAGGCTAAAGTGCTAGTGAGCAACATTTTGATCCAAGGTACACACATCCTAGGCCAAAGTTTTACATAGAATTATTTTGAACCAAGACAGAAACACAGATACTACACACACATCCTAGGGAAATGTACTAGGAAGTAACATTTTAACCCCAACAGAATGCACAGATACTACACTTTAATCCAAAACAAATGTCGTGTCAATCCATCAATGAATAATCCCTAATTATTTTTCCATGTTAATCCAGCTTCAAGTAAGTTAAGGATATCAATCAATGAATTCAGGACAGATTTTACAAGTAAACTGATAAGCTTAACTCATACAGTCTTTTAACCTTAAACACTCACTCCAAGACAAGTTTAAACGAACTATTTTTATACTAATATGAAAAATTAAAAATGTTATAAAAATTTTCTTCTTTTCATTAACCCATGTAAAACAACAAAACAAGGTTTTCAAATTTTTCAAATTTTTCTATTCTTTCCTAGAAAGTGAAAAACTTCTTGCATTTTTTTTTTCTTTTAAAATCAAGATTGTTTATGAAAGCAACTTTGTACAAGTTGGTGGAACTGTGTCTGTAGTCGTAATTTACTAAGCTTTTTGCTTAGATGTAGCACAAAGCTGCATGAATGGGGCACCCAATGGGAATCAAACTCACTTGTGAAGGTTTGTAAGTCTTGCTTGCAAACCATTACCCCACCTGAGGTGCCCTGGGACTGTGTCTGTAGTCAGCTATCAATGTTTCTTGCCCATTTTTCCTTTTGGTTTAAAATTTTTCTTGTGTTTCTTTTTGCCTTTTTTGACATTGTCCATTTTTGGCATTTTGTTGAGATGGGAAATATTTAGTTGCAACTGTTCTTCCTGCTCATCTGCTACAGCTTCATCAACATCAGGGCCTATTTTTAAAAAATAAAATGGAAAAAGAAAAGTTTACAAAAAGAAAACTACAAAAAATGTCTAGAATAAAAAAAAAAGAAGAGACAAATAAAAAAAATATGTAAGAAAAGAAAAAAAGTTTTGAAAAAGAAAAGAAAAGAAAAAAAGAGAAAAAAAGAGTCTAAGAAAAGTCTAGAAAAGAAAAAAAAGAAAAGTGTAAAATAAAAAAGAGAGTAGAAAAAAGACAAATAAAAGAAAAGTGTCAATTAGAAAAAGAGAAAATAAAAAAGAAAAGTCAAGGGGAAAAAAAGAGGAAAGAAAAAGAAAAGTGTAAAATAAAAAAGCAAAAGTCAAACAAAAGAAGAGTACAATAAAAAAATTTTTTTTTAAATTAGACTGGGGGGGTTCTGAATAAAAGTAGCATAAGAAAAAAGTCTAGAAAAATCTACAAAAAAAAAAGATCTTAAAAAAAGGAGTAATGAATTCTCTATTTGACCGAATATACAGGTTTGGTTTGGTTTGGTTTCTTCATTTTAATGGCATATTAACCTTTATACATATTTACCAACCCCTCCGCTCGGGCAGGATATGACACAAGGTCAATTGTGCCTCACCAAGGCTGAAGAACCTAGTCTGTCTTACTATTTACCCATAGCTGGAGGGAGAATTAATTGGATTCATACCTTTCCCAAGGGTATTAGTGCTATGTGAAATGCAATTAGCCTGGTCCAGGATTTGAACTTGTCACCGTATCGATTTCCTACAACGATAACCATTACACCACAGGTACCTCCATATTAACCTTTATGGGTTATTTAATGCCAAAGCTATCCTTGTAGACAAAAAGCAGAGATACAATTTAACCCATAACTGGGGGAGTAAGAGAGAGATCAACCGTATTCCCCAAAGCTCCAGCATTAATGGAGCCTCACCACCAAATTGTTTAGTGTCATATCCTGGACACTCATTGAGGGAGTCTTACCTCTCTGCAAAGATGCAATTGTTGTATTCTACAACCCCAGCTGACTGGGTCAGCAAAATCAAGAATGAAATGGAATAGATTCAAATTATGACCAGTGATGTGGCTACTAAAAGGATTAGTCATCATAAAATTAAATTTATTTTTAGTGTAGATCATAAAAGATAAACTCTCAGAGAAATTCAAATGTGCACTCCTTTTTTTCCAAAGAGAAGGCTAGTTAAACACACCAGCTGTTTTACCAACTAAGCTCTGAAGTGTCATTGGTTTGCAGAAGATCAAACTTATAACTTAAACGACATATTTTTTGGCAAACACTATATAAGTAGAAGATATGCACAGTAATACTAATAGCATATAATTTTAATATTCTTCTAAATTCCTAGTTTGAAATGAGTTTTAATTATTAGTCTTTTTTAATCTAGTTTTCCTTAAGATTGTGTTTCTGCCATCAAAAGGGACTTGAAAAAATTAACTTAAAATATTTCAAATTATAGGAATTTAGAGTGAAAATTCTGATTTTAAAAGAAATTGTTTTCCACATAAAAAAAGCAAATAACATAATATATGATATTGTCATTAAATGTACATCAATTCCAAGGGCAAATAACTCTGATAGTTATAGTTGGGATATTAACCTACAGAGTACATTTTTAAATATTACTAGATGACATGTAAACCTATTAAAGCAGTCCCTAATTATACTGATGCTTATATTTAGGAAAGAAGGAGTGAAAGATTCTAATTAGCATTTCATAGTTAACAGCGGTCCGTGATGATACTGAAGCTTCTATTCCCGAAGGATTTTAATTAAGATTTCATAGTTATCTTCATTTTACTGAGAATTCCTATGAGAAAATAACATTCAGCACAAACACAGACCCCACAAACTATCATTCAGTTGCAAATTTAACTAGAAATTCTTATAATATACATTTAATGCATAAATAAAATGTGTTTAGTGTCTTTATACACTAAACACTATCTTTTATGATCTACACTACTGGTACAAAAATAACAGGAATTTTTGTAATTTTAAAATTTGAAAAACTATCATTTAACTACATTTATATATGTAGTGCATTCAATAAGTTTCCAGACTTTTTCTGTACAGGCATTTAAAATTGTCGTAGACTCTTGAAAATTCACTATGTTATTGCTATACATCTTATGAGATGACTGTCCAATTTTTAAGATTTCAGGTTCAAATGAACAGCTACAGCAGCAATTGGAATACACCCTACTAAATCCTGATTGTCACAGCCGGTGAATTTCAAAAATGCAATCTGGATGTGAGCACACTTTAGAAGAACGATATGCAATAACATTCTGTTTTAAACTTGGAAAAAATGACACAGAAACGTATGGAATGCTTCAGACTGCTTTTCGACCATCATGCGTGAATCGAGCATGTGTGTTTTTGAGTGGCATAAGATATTCAAGGAAGACAGGGAGTCTGTGAGGGATGATGAGAGGTGTGGGAGGAGTAAGGAAGTCAATACACCAGAGTGGTTAGGGTTAGGGTTACTATGTTGAGGTTTTAAGGGAGTTCAGGAAGAGATTCCGTCGGAAGAGGCCAGCACTCTTCAAATCGGGTCAGTGGTATTTCCAGCAGGACAATGCACTAGTCCACAACTCCATCCTTGTCACAGACTATTTGAGCAAGATGGGTATCAACACAGTTCCTCAGTCTCCCTATCGTCCAGACCTTGCTCCCTGTGACTTTTGGTTATTCCCTAAGCTCACAGGCTGTCATTATGAGACAATTGAGGAGATGAAAGAGGCTGTGACAAAGGTCATTGACACGCTCACACAAGAGGACTTCGATGGGGCCATCCAGAAGTTGTTGGAACGGTACAACAAGTGCATTGCAGCCAGAGGAGATTACTTCAAAGGGGACTAGAGTTTCATGTGTGTACTATCAATAAAAGTGCCCATACAAAAAAAGTCTGGAAACTTATTGAAGGCACCTCGTATATATTTATCTAAGCTCTCCACACAAGTAGGATGTGACACAAAGAATCAGAGAATCGTGTCCATCAAACTCATGATAACATGTGAAGAATTCACATATTTTGTGTAGTGACCAACAAAAATGCAAGGAGGAGGGAAGGAAAAAAAAAAAGAAATATTTTAATCGCTTTTAGAATATTCATTTTAAACATGAGTATGCTATTAAAAGCATTATTCAAATTTTGCACATACCAAAAGATATATATATATATATATATATAGATATATATATATATATATGTTAACTGAGGAAATAGACTCGAAATTAATATAAGTATTAATATTTCCATTACAAAAAAAGTTATTATATAAAAAAAAAAAAAAAAAACATAAAAAAAGTTAATTATCGAACTTAACTAAAATAAATAAAAAAGTTAAATTACCATAATTCCAACTGACAGTAAAATTAGATAAATAAAAATAAATAAACAAATTAAAAAACCGAAATGAAAAAAAACAAAGAGATAACTCTTCACCCCTCTTCCATTTCCAAACCGTGTCTATTCTGATTTATTTTATCCATAAGATCTGAAGAAGTCCTGTTATATTTTTCTACGTGTTTTTAGTTTACATCAGAAACACAAAACAGGATGGAAATAAATTTATAATCCTAAAGTAACCGGTCTTTGGTTTTTTTTATTTAAGAAATATTGCTCTGTAATATTAGTTACATTGAGCTCTCTACCAGGAAAATTTAAATGTTCAGTTTTTGAATGATTTTCTTGTCCTGAAGGAATTACTCCCAACTCTGGTTTAACTGGACCGAATAATATATATATATATATACACACACACGCACACACAATTAACTCCTTTTGCAGAAAGGTGATTTTTTAAAATCTTTATAGAGTGGGGAAATTATTTTCAATGCATTAACACTGTAACTAATAGGAAAATGCCTTACATTGAGCCATATATATTTATACATAAATGGGAATTTTAGTAATAGAGGGGGGTGCATTTAGTGCAATCTTGATATGCTTATCACTCCACAGGGTTATAAGCTGCTGTATACCAAATTTTAGCCTAATTCATTCAGTAATTTTGGAGTGTAAATAGACAAGCCTAGACTTCTTAAAATAGCATTAAACAAACTCCTTTTCATGATTAGATGACGAGAATTAACCTGCAAAATAAAAATTGATAGTGGAAAAAAAGAAAAGAAATAAAGAAGAAAAGGAAAAAAGAAAAAATATAAAAAACTAAAGAAAAAAGAAAAATAAAGAAAAAAAGGAAAAAAAGAAAAACAAAGCAAAAAAGAAAAGAAATGAAGAAAAAAGAACAAAGGAAAAAAAAGAAAAGAAATAAGGAAAAAAGAAAAAGGAACAAAGAAAAGAAAGAAAAAGGAACAAAAACAAAACAAAGGAAAAAAGAAAAGAAAAGGAAAAAAGAACAAAGGAAAAAAAAGAAAAGAAAAAAAGAAAAAAGAACAAAAAAAACAAAGGAAAAAAAGGAAAAGGGAAAAAGAAAAAAGAACAAAAAAAACAAAGGAAAAAACAAAAGAAAAACAAAGGAAAAAAAGAAAAGAAATAAAGAAAAAAGAAAAGGAAAAAAGAAAAAGGAACAAAGGGAAAAAGAAAAGAAAAGAAATAAAGAAAAAAGAAACAAAAAAAAAAACAAAGGAAAAAAAGGAAAAAAAACAAAGGAAAAGGAGAAAGAGAAAAAAGAAAGGAAAAAAAAAAAAAAACAAAGAAAATACCTGTTGGAGTATGTTGTGGCTTCAGTCCTTTACTCTTTTTGTGGGCTGCATCCCAAAGAGAATTACGCACAAAACGTAAAGCTGCATTAGCGTTAATTTTTGGAGCTTTCTTTTTGTCTTCAATCTCTTTCACTCGGTTCATATATGTACGAATTCGATCCTAACAAACGAAAAAAACAAATACAAAAAAAAAATGCAAACAAGCCATTTTTTCTATTGAAAAAAAAAAAAAAAAACCAAGTAAAAATAAAAAAGTAGCAAAAAAAATTAAATTTTGATGCAATTTAAGAAGCAAATCAAAAGAACAAGTTAAGACAGCTCGGTAGATTGTAATAGGGGATAAAATAGAAATGAAAGGATTTCTTGAAAGAGTTTTTAATGTTTGTCATGAAAAAAGACGTCTTTGCCACTGGTACAGTCAGAGGTGAATAAATATCAGTATAATAAATTTTTTTTTTTTCAAGTACTTTAATTTTGAGAGATCCACACAAAAGATGTATTGGTTCCTTTAGGCCCACATATTGTCACGAAAAAAATTGGGAGATTGTCAGTTAGAGTAGCAGCCCATGCAAAGGGCTGGTTGTGCCACTTCCTCATCTACTGTAGCTGAACAAAACATCAGCAGATTTAGCTGACCATTGGGTAGAATGGAATAAAAAATCTCAACTGCTGACTGAGGCTGGTTGTGTCAGGCCAGGCAGGGCCATGACAAAAGCTCTTCCATATTATGATACCAGCTGTTTAATTTTTATTAGGTTGTTCAGAAAATACTATCCAATCTTAGTATAGATAGTTTAAACTCTTCTACCAGATTATTTCAATAATTGTTCAAAAGAAAATTCATCTCCTTAATAATGAAAGCATCCTCTTTGTAATTTTCTATCACTTCTTTGAGAATTTGATTTTGAACATTATATGCCCCTAATCATGAACATAAAAAAAAGAAATGATGCATTTACTTTTCAAGCTTGGTCATTATTTTGCCTCATGACAATACTTGGCCAAATGTTACCAGGATGACACTGCAGAAGCTCACTGACTTGGTATATGAGACTTTGCCACATCCACCATTTTCTCCAAATCTCTTACCCACTGACTACCACTTTTTCAAGCATCAGAACATTATTTTTTTTTATACACCAAAAACATTCCATTCCAAAGAAGAAGTAGAAACTGTATTTGAAAGATTTCTTGACATCAAAACCTTCAGTTTTATCATAAAAGTATAAATAACCTTGTTAATTGACGACAGAAATGCATAGATTTTTAGAGATCATATGGTGACTGACTAAAACACTGTTTAAATTTATTAATTCAAAAATAAAAGTTTATTTTAAAATCAGACAGTATTTTACAAACAACCAAATAGTATAACTTAATGGAACAACAGACTCTGATTTTATGTACATCTTTATGTAAACATGATATAATGAATAAATCAAAGTACATATGAAAAATACATTTTCTGAAAAAATTACAATGGTTCACTTAAATGAATCTTAAATCCATACCAATAATAAAATCTAAAATCAAAACCTATAAGGAAATATAGATCTACCAACAATGTAATATTTAACCTCAAAAATGTTAAGTAAATTTTCAAGGAAATGTTATTGTGACCTATCTACACGATAATGAACTCTTCCTCCTTCATAAATACTAACCCTATTTACTCTCAGTGAGACTTCCTCCTAGCAGTTGAACCTGACAGTTTTTGGACAGACACTTGTAACTGTTGTACTATCACTATTATTTTGTATGTATGTTCGGTTATTCAATACACTTGCTCCATCTACTTTCTCTTCTTCCATGTATTCTTTCTGGCCCCTAACAGGCCGCAACAGGATGGTTGGGTTTTATGGCATACTAACCTTTGTAGGTTATTTAACGCCAAATCCATTTTAATGCAAATAGTTCTATTTCAAACAATTCAGTTTAGCATGAGTACACAGTTTAATTGTCAAAAACATTTCTATTTCAAGCTATTCGGTTTATTCAAACAGTTCTAATTCAGTTTAGTATAAGTATAGATTTTGTTTACACAGTTAAATGTCAAAAACAGTTCTATATTAAACAATTCAGTTTAGTGTAAGTACAATTTCAATGTCAAAAAAGTTCAATATTAAAAACAGTTCTAATTCAAGCAATTCACTTTAGCATAAGCACACAGCTTAAATGTAAGTACAGTTTAATTGTCCAAAACATTTCTATTTCAAGCCATTCAGTTTAGTCAAACAGTTCTAATTCAAATAATTCAGTTTAGCATAAGTATACAGTTAGTTCTATTTGACCCATAGATAGGGCCCTATCAGGTGCTACCATTCCAGGCCAGTGTGGACCTGGGAGCAATGGCAATGAAGGGGTGCTCCGCATTCCCCAAAACTCCAGCATCGCCGGAAACTCACCATCAGATTGTTTAGTGTCATATCCAAGACACTCATGGCGAAGGTACCCCTCTGCAGAGGTGCAGTCAGTGTATTCTATAGCCCCATCCGATTGGGCAATACGCAGAGTTAATATCAAAACAGTTTTATTTCAGATAATTCAGTTTAGCATAAGTACACAGTTCAGATGTCAGAACAGTTCTATTTTAAAAAATTCAGTTTAGCATAAATATGCAGTTTAAATGCAAAAAACAGTAAACTCAAGAAACCACAGTTTAGTTCTATTTAACTCATAGATAGAACCCTTGTCAGGTGCTACCATTCCGGGCCAAAGTGGACCTGGGAGCGATGGCAATGAACGGGTACTCCACATTCCCCAAAGCTCCAGCATTACTGGAACCTCACCATCAGATTGTTTAGTGTCATATGCAGGACACTTGTTGTGAGGGGGGGGGAAGGGTCTTACCCCTCTGCAGAGAAGCAGTCAGTGTATTATATAGCCCCAGCCGACTGGGCAAGCTGCAACAGGAAGAAACAGTAAAAAACCCAACTAATGTATTTGGTATTTATCTTGGTTGAAAATAGAATATTTACTTACCAATTCAGTTTTCACTCCTTTACCTTTTGGGTTCAAACCACACGTATTTAGATAAGCTACAACACAATAAAAGCAGACAATACAAGTTGGTAATAAAAAAGACATTACAAAAAAATTGATGAACAAAGTAATCCAAGAAGAAGATTTTAATGAGAAAGAAAGTCAATGCTACAACATTTCATTTCTTATGAACCATCATCATCCGGACTAAGAAGAATGATATCTAGTGATGTTAACTCAACGATGGACGTTTAATAAAATACAAAAATATCTTATCAATTTTTCTCAATATTGTCAGATTTATTTCCGTTATTTACTTCCATATTACTAAATATAATCTCTTTGTTAAACTACAACCCATCTGAAAAAGTAATCACGAGTTATTAGTCTTAATCAACTTTGCTTTTAAAATGTAATAATACTCAAATAAGGCTTGAAAAAAAAAAAAAAAAAAAAAAAAAGAAAGAAAATCAGTAAAAGAGGAATTTTGAGGTTTATATCCACACACATATACACAAATTTGTTAATCCCAACTGGTTTCAGCAATCATCATCAGTTTATTTCAAGATTGAAAGGAGTATTAATGCCAAAGGAATGGCTTCACATGTGAATGAAGACTCAAATTTAAAAATCAACAAACATTTAAACATTTTGCTCTTTACATGTTTATAAATAGTTTTTTGATTTTCTTCTTGAAGATGTTCTTAAGCAGAAAGATCAGTCTAAAAAGTATTTTAATTTTTAAACATTCTAATAAGTATTTGTTTGTTCGGTTCATCAACCATTGTAGTTTATTTAATGCCTAATCTGGTTTATTAATATATTAGAGATATACAATTTGTAAACATTCTTCAACAAAGTTCAATAGTTCCAAGTATTGCTTTGTATAGTTGGATTCATGCCTTTCCCAAGGATATTAACACTATGTGAAATGCAAACAGCCTAGTCAAGCATTTGAATTTGGGTCGCTGTATCCATTTCTAATGATGATAACCATTACACCAGAAGCAAAGTAAAACAAATGACTTCACCAGGATTTGAACTTGAGACCTCAATTCTATTTCCAGTGAGGAAAATCCTTACACTAACCACACCTTGTGGGTGTTTTATTTTGTTGTTGAGTCTATTTGGAGTAAGGGTTTAGAGACATAACCTCCATCCATCCATCTTTACGTGTTTCTAGAAATAACCCTTGACAGGTTGACATGCCATTAAAGTCAATCAAACCAATTAAGCACCCTAAGGTAAGATTAGTAGATAGCAGAATGGTATAAACTAAGCAGATTAATCTTGATGACCATGGCTATTGTCAAGACATCCGAACAGCACGGCAGCCCAGTCAACTGTGGCGATAGAATACATTGACTGCATCTCTGCAGAGAGGTAAGACCCACTTGAGTGCCCTGGATAGGATACTAAACTGCATCTGATGGTGAGGCTCCACTCCTGGAGCTTTGGAGTATGTGAAGTACCCCTTCATAGCCATTTCTCCCAGGTTCACCCTGACCTGGAGTGGTAGTACCTGTTAGGACACCATCTATGGGTCAAATAGAATACTTTAACCATTTAACTGTGTGCAAACAAATAAGCTTAGGCTCGTTTAAAAACTATTCATTTACAAATCATATTAAGAGGATTTGGCATTAAATAACCTACAAGGGTTGATATGCCATAAAAGCCAACCAACCCAACAGCACAGATTGCTTTCACTCTCTCTTGCCATCCGTCCCTATCAGCTATTGATCTTGGCAAGTTCTCTAGACGGCATCCAGTATCTGCACAGAGCTGATGAATATGAGTTTTTGCTGGTTGGCCAACACTAGTGCGTCCATGTGAAGGAATTCATAGGAAAATGTCACTTATGAGTTCATCTTTACTTCTCCACACTCATCTTTCTTGGATGGATTATAAGATAGGAAGTAAGTGGCCGTACAACTACCATTTTCAAGGGTGCTGTTTCCAGGATTTGTTCAAAACAGCATTCACTATTCTTATGCAGTTTCCATCAAGCTATTTCTCCAAGTATTCATTAAAGTCCAATTGGTGCAGCCATACAGTAGTAATGACACAGCTACAGTTTGAAAGTATTCCTATTAATGTTTATAGATAATAATGGTAATTTGTTTGCAAAATATAAAAAACTTGGAAATTCGAGTTGAAAATATGTTGTTAAGTAGAAAACAGAAGTTAGTATCAGGAAGAACATGAACACATAGGAATTTTAACGAACTATATTACTGTTGCAAACAAATTGTTCTGTTTGCAGCTATATAATATTATACAAAATAAACATAATACCCACTTGACTGATCTCCTTATTTTATACATACACAAGTTTAACACACTTTATACGGCTCCAGTTCACTGCTGGAATTTTAGCAGAGATAATTTTAATATCAGCTGGCTAGTGAGCTTGGTTGTAGAAAGAGCATTAGATATGTCTTTGATATCTGGTGCCAACATCTTGGAAGCCAGCGATTGGTTATTTTGAGATGTGCTGACCAATTATGTGTCATACGTGTCCTTTGAGAGCGGAGTTGACCACGAGAGACAACCACATACCTTAGCTTTATATTTTTTTTTATGTCATAAGAGCTATACTGACTAAATTTTTCACAATTATGATCTTGTAGCATAATAAGGTAAGATTAAAAATATAAATAATTCAAAAAGACTTACCCCAGAATAATGAGTTGATCGCATAAACTGCAGCCAAATCAACTTTGGCTTGTTCCAGAGGATTTAGCTAAAACAAAAACAAGAATCAATAATCTTGTGCTTTGACAACATTTTCATAATAGAATATATAAGTCTAATATCTTTCACAACTGTAAAGCATGAAACAATTTCGATTTTGAAACATAAAATGATTTAAATATCTTGTTCAAAGTTTTAGTTTTTAAGATTAATTTTGAGATTTCATAAAATCAAAGTTTAAGGAGTTAGTTGGTTGGTTGGGAGGGTTTTATGGCATATCAATCTTTGCAGGTTATTTAACACCAAATTCTATTTATATCAATATACATTGGTTGGTTGGGGTTTATGGCATATCAACCTTTGTAGGTTATTTAATGCTAAATCCATTTTTATACAAATCTGTTCTATTTCAAACAATTCAGTTTAGTATGAGTACACAGTTTAATTGTCAAAAACATTTCTATTTCAAGCTATTCAGTTTAGCATAAGTATGCCGTTAGTTCTATTTAACCCATAGATAGGGCCCTATCAGGTGCTACCATGCCGGGCCAGAGTAGACCTGGAGCAATGGCAATGAAGGGATGCTCTGCATTTCCCAAAGCTCAGCATCACTGGAACCTCACCATCAGATTGCATAGTGTCATATTCAGGATACTTGTTGGGGGTGAGGGCTTACCCATTTGCAGAGAAGCAGTCAGTGTATTCTACAGCCCCAACCAATTGGGCAAAAGAGGGAGTTTGATTGACTTATCTTAACAAAATTGATCTTACAACAAAGACACTTTTCATAATCGTATTCTTTCATAAATAAGTAAAAAGCACTTTAGTGCAATCAGTTTTTTAGCAGATTTTAAAAATCTATGGGCACTGGCAAGGTTCCAACTTAATCTGATAATGTATGATAAGGCCCTGTTGGTAGGGCTTTGGATACACTGAGTGTATTCCCCAACAGATGAGCAAGACCTCCCCTAAAAAGAGTATTCTGGGGCTGGCACCAAACTGCAACGAATGATGATGCTTCCGTTTTGGAGCTCTGGGGAGTGACTAGAACTCTTATTGCCATTACTCCCAGGTCCACTCTGACCCAAATTGGTAGTACCTGTCAGGGTCTAATGTATGGGTCAAATAGAAGGATTTAAAATTATTCCTATTCGATAGAACAGTGCGAGAGAAAAAAAAAAATCAAAAGAAACTACACAAAAAATATAAATATCAAGATACACTGAATGTTATTCTATCTATAATCTATTAGCAAAAAAATAACCCAAGTTGACATGCCATTAAAATCAATCAACAATGTACAAAAAAGGTTTTTATAGCACTCTTCTTGCGTAACACTCACAATTATAAGGTACAGATTAAGAATAAAGTGGAACAATCCAGAGAAAAGAGTAGCGCCCCCACCTCGCTACACCTCGGTATACTAGCTATTAAAAAAAGGAGACTCCGGTCGCCAACTTTATTTTTACTTTTAATTCTAAAAAAATAAAGGAAATGACTGAAATTTACTCTTATCTAGATAGTGAATGTATTATATTTCTCTGTATCTTTTGCATATTACCGCAAATATTTCCCCAACGAGATATTCTTGACAAGTACTGTCATTTTATTGAAATAAAAACAAAAAAAAAACACAACAGGATAATCATTTATCAAACACGTGAGTAAAAAGAAGAAACAAACCTCAGAACAAAGAATTTGATGGGGTTTTTTGTAGGAAAAGGGTTTGGTTTCTGGGTTTTTTATTTTAAAACGTACCTTAGCTTGTAATTCAGTTTGCGGGGTAGATAACAAAGGTCCAAAACTCTCGCCCAGTCGAGATAATGACTTGTCTAAATTCCCAATATTTTCTTTTAATTCAGAAGGAATATCTTGCAGGGTGTCATCGACCTCCATGTTGGTTTTTTTCAAACGCTTTCGAATTGAATGCATTTTCTATTTCTTTACGTGGAGAACGCACAAAAATAAACTTGCTTATTTCCCCTTGCACAATCTAAGGGAGATAACTCGAAATTCCAAAGTATTTTTAAACTTTATTTTAAATAGTCGTAGCATATTTCCTATTTATTACAACCTGACTGACCCGAAACGGAAGTGACTTTAATGTACGGATGCGCGACTAATGGACTGAGAAAAGATCTGAGCGTTGATATCGTCTCAGAGCTTAAATTTTCCAGAAATACTGAAATTCAAGTTAAAAACAAGCAAATAAAATATTAGCATGGATACATAGATCATATGAATATGAATATATGAAATATGAGACGCTGAAAAATTTTATAATCTAAGAAGTATTGCTAGGGGACATGAGCTAAGACTTTTGAAAATTGTGTGGTTGATTTATTGAATACACATTTTTAGCCTTAAAATAACCAACCCCAAAAACATAAATAATAACATTCTAGAAATTTCGGATCAAAATCGAATTAACATTGAAGTTATACTTTTATATTTTTCAACCAATCAGCTAAAAAAATAAAATAAGAACGTTCTAGAAAATTCTGCTCAGAAACTAATTAACAGAAAAATATTCAGGCTCCAAAATAAATAAGTATATATACGTATCTGATTGGTTAAGAAATGTCTGCATGCTTATTTAGTACCAAAGCCATTCTCCTTGAAGAACAGTAGTGGTACTATTATAGGATACACATTTTTTCTAGTTTTAAAATAAGCAATAAAAACATACTTAAGAACATTCTAGAAATTTAGGATCAAAACCGCATTAGCATTTAAATTACATTTTTATATTTTTCAACCAATCAGCTAAAAACATCGAATAGAACATTCTAGAATGTTCTATTCTATGTTTTTAGCTGATTGGTTGAAAAATATAAAAATGTAATTTAAATGCTAATGCGGTTTTGATCCTAAATTTCTAGAATGTTCTTAAGTATGTTTTTATTGCTTATTTTAAAACTAGAAAAAATGTGTATCCTATACTATTTAACCCATAGCTGGGAGGATAAGGGCTCATACCTTTCCCAAGGGTATTTGCCCGAAAGTGAACGTAATAGCGCGACTGGGGTACGAACTTGCTTATTACAATTCCGCAGTCCATCACTTTAACCATTACACCACGAGAACACTCCCATGACATTATATTCAGCTGCATCTATTAGATCTGAAAACCTGTCATCCAGTTTTCATTGTCATCACTTGTGTTTTCTATATATCTTGAAGTGGTGGTTGGTTGTTTGGTTGGGTGTTTGGAGTTTATAGGTAATTTAATGCCGGGTCTATTTTTGTACAAATGATCAGTTCTATTTCAAGCAATTCAGTTTAGCGTAAACACACAGTTAAATGTAAAAACAGTTCTATTTCAAACAATTCAGTTTAGCATAAGTACACAGTTCATTTCTATTCGACCCATAAATAGGACCCTATCAGGTGCTACTACTCTGGGTCAGAGTGGACCTATGAGCAATGACAGTGAAGGAGTACTCCGCATTCCCCAAAGCTCCTGCATTACTGGAATCTCACCATTAAATTGTTTAGTGTCACACCAAGGATACTTGCAGGTGGAGGTCTTACCCCTCTGCAGAGATGCAGTTGGTGTATTCTACAGCCCCAGCTGACTGGGCAAGGAAGTGGTAGTTTCATTTCAATTAAATATCTATGATTATCCCATACTTCATCTAAACTAGACTTTAATTACTTATACGGTTAATTCTAACTAACATCTTCAGGGTGTCTATAAGGTGTGAAAACCTTTCAGCAAAGCTGACTGGGATCTTTAACCTAACAGTTACTACCACACTGAGCCGGAGTGGATCTGAGAGTATTGTTAATGAAAGGGAACTGGAGCTTCACACTCTGATGCAGTTTTATGTCATACCTAAGACACTAAAATTTTCAAGTATTCCTATGTAATACTAATAATTCTATTTAATTATTTATTTGGACACAGTTAAACTGTTTAAAGTATTGCTATGTAATACTAATAATTCAACATTAATCATTTATTTGCACACAGTAAAATGGTTTCAAGTATTTCTATGTAATACTAGTAATTCTCTTTAAATGTTTATTCATACACAGTTAATTATTTTCAAGTATTTCTATGTATTACAAATAATTCTATTCAGCATTACTTATGTGTTTGCACACAGTTAAATGGTTTCCAGTATAAGTAAGTATAGTTAGCAACCTTAGTCGAGGGTGAACTGAAGGCTCCCTTTTCAATAGCTACTACACCGACTTGTAGGGGAGGGTGCAAGTCCATTCCTATGGATTGCTCTATTTTACCCTTGATCCTTACCTTATAATGCTGAGTGTTAAGTAAGGCGGCATCAAGTACCATTTTTTGAGTCTTTGGTAGGAATTGACTTGGGATTAAACCGCAGTCTCCCGGACCATTGGCGAACACTCAACTCATTAGGCCAATGGTTTCAAATATAAGGAATGATTAAACAGTTCAATTTGACGTGGGATTCTAACAGGTATTACCACTCCAGATCACAGAGGATCTAGGAGTAATAGCAATGAAGGGGTACTCCACATTCTCCAAAGCTCCAAGATTGATGCCTCACCATCAGGTGGTTTAGTGTGTGTAGGATCATATTAAAGCACAAGTTATATAGACAGTGCAGACAAAAGAAACTTAACGTCATGACATAAAACAGATGATTTTATATTGTGACAATACACCGCCGGTCGACCCCCACTATCTCGACTATCCAAACTACTCAGCTATTAGATCATCTAGTGGTTTTTCTCATCTCCGGCCAGGGGTATTTCACATTTCTTTACGGACACAACCCACAACATACACAACTGAGAGGGTGGAAGAAAAGAAGACCAAACAATCACGGGTTTGGGTTAGCTCCAAGCGCAAGAAGAGAGACTCTGACACTCCTAGCATTCTGTGCTTCTGTGAGCTAACGCGAGCGTGTGCTTGAGTGATATTCCCACAAAGCCACTAGGAATGCTGACTCATCTTCTAACGTTGGCCAACTCGGCATCTGAGTCCATAGCCGCCTTTCTCAACCATCAGCTTCCCCTGACTTCTGTCAACTGCCCTGTTCTGTCCACTTCTCTCGACTGACTCCTTCTCTGTTCTGCCTCCTGACTCCTCTTTACTCTGGGACCTTCCTTCCCTCGTCCTCCTCCGGTCTCATGGGAAATCTCGCGCGCATGTCTTTTGTGTGGGTTTTGCACCAAAACAAAGGGATCCTCTGACTGGCACCCGCACCCACACAATGAATGCCCAACATCGTGTCACAATATTCTAACAACTAAGTTGTTAGGTATTCCTGTGTGTGTGGATGTGACTGATATAAATATTATGTGAATGTGTGTTTTGTTCGAAGATATCTGTGTGTATGTGTGTTAAAAAAAAAACTAAAAAGTATATAGCAGCAAAGTATTTGTCTGCCCACTAGTTAAAAGTGTGTGTGAGGGGATTTGAATATTTAATTAAAGGGGAGAATATTTTAGTGTGGCAAATATACCAATTTCATAAGGGCAATGAATGTATTTCGGCTGACTTTCATTTTAGGCAGCATGCCTGAAATAGAATGTGGCCAAATGTCTGAGGCTGTACAGTGAGAAAGTGAGAACTGTCTAGTTGTCCAGAGCTCCAGGTGTTGCCAGCTGGAAGATTGAAGAATGAGAGTGTCTAGCTGAAAGTCAAACATGAGAGAGAGAGAGAGCTTTCAAAGACACAGACTATATCGGTATCCATGTCGCATGACTGGCTCCAAACACAAGATTTATTTTTGTGCAGGACAAATTCAAAATGTGTGGATCTAGTTGAAAATATACGGCATGTGAATACCATCCAATCAGGTTCCTGAAAGTATTTGATTTATTGACATCTTTGTTTCGGGAATAAGCGAGTCTTTGATCCTATTTTTCTAGAATTTTATTGCTCCATGTTGTCCTTGCCAGCCATTTAAAAAATATATAGGAGTGTAAATCCTTTAAGTGTCATACTAAGGACACTCATCGGATAGTTTTTTTTACTGCTCTGTAGAGATGCAGTTGGCATATTCAACAACAGGGCCGCCTTGATTCATGATCACAAAACTATTACAACAGTATTGTATACAACAAAATAGCATTATGAGTTACTGTAACAAAATGTAGCTTAATATTTTATCCAGAGTCTTCTGAGCAACTCTAACAAGAGGTTAATGCTGAAATGAATTATAAATAATCATGCTAACAGAAAACCAATAACAGGAGGTTGAGTTGAACAAACATCTTTTTATGTATTTGAATATTTTTGGTAATAATCAATAATTTACAAATATTGTGTATCAATTTTGTATGTGTACAGTGTATATAAATGATTTTAGTTATTTTTTAATTACTTACTTGTGTGTCTGTCTGGAATTCCTTTGAGGATTAAACTTGGTTATAGTTTATGAAACTCAGAGCTGATATTTTGGTTCAGCAGTAAAATATATTAGGTCTGTTCTCTTTGAATACTGGACTTCTACAGTCTCAGGAGAGAATAATTGGTACATATGTATAATTCTATTGTTAGAAGCAAAAATCCAAGTTAAACTGTGTGTATTCATTTCATTTAGTTTGATACTCCACAAAATTCTGGTTTTAGATGTAATTTTTCAAGTTTTCTTGCACTTTTACGTTCACGTAAAGCCTAACAAATAAATTTTCAAAATATGGCTATTCGGAGGTTATAAATAGATTCCTGGTGAAATTCAGGCCTATAAATTTACCTATTTAATTTTTTTTTTTAATTTGTCACCTTCAATCTTAACATCCATAACATAGCCGATGTAGTCCATTGTGTAGTATATGTTCATGTTGGATTGTCTTTGACATACATAAGGTGGTTTATTTATTTTTATGAATCTATATCCTGGTCAGCAGTGTTTTTTTTTGTTTTTTTGTCTGATTTTTTGTTTTCTTATTTTAGGGTTTTATTTGCATAATCTCAATTTAGGAGTCACATTACATCTAAACAAGCCTGGTACTGTCTTTAAAAAAAAAAAAAAAATTTTTATGGGGGACTAAATTTTGTTGCTTAGATTCCAGAAGACCTTCCTCTAATCAGGCAATTTGTCAGATTTGAAAAATATTGATTTTCTATGGCTTTAGATGAAGGGTCCTATTTACATTATAAATTCAATGTCAAAACAATCTCCAATATCTACGTACAAAAGTTATCTTTCCCTTGTTTCTTTTTTTAATAATAACTAAAACAGAGGAGAATTTGGTTTCATTGCATATCAACCATTGTAAGTTATTTAATGCCAAATCCTTTTTTTACATATATATTAAATATATATGATTTGGTTTGGTTGAGTTGGGTTTTATGGCATATTAACCAATGTAGGTTATTTAATGCCACATCCTTTTTACATATATAAGATTTAGTTTGGTTGGGTTTTATGGCATATTAATCCTTGCTGATTATTTAATGCCAAATCCTTTTTTTTTTTTTTTCAACACACACACACACACACACACACACATATTTCTAAACATATTTTGTCGACAACATTTTTAAACAAGCCTGAGCTTCTTTTTCTTTCTTGCACACAGTTAAATGGTTTCACTTACTTCTAATACGAATAATTCTATTTACAATTAACCATTTGTTTACAGTTTTCAAGTATTGACATGTATCACTAACAATTCAATTAAACATCAATCATTTGTTTATACAGTTAAAGGATCAAACAGTTCTATTTCAAACAATTCAATTCAAATGTCTAACAGTTCTATTTGATCCATAGATAGGACCCTATCAGGTGCTACCACTCTGGGCCAGAGTGGACCTGGGAGCGATAGTAATGAAGGGATACTCTGTATCCCCCAAAGCTCTAGCACACTGGTTTAATATTATATCCAATACACTTTTTGTGGGGAGGGGGCTTTTCTGAGGATAAGTCATGCTAAAGATGACTTGGAACTATGCACCAGATATACCTTAGGAAGGTTGGAGAAGAGACCAGATGAAACATGTTTCAAAATAATAGTAAGTTGGCCAACAGTCATCAAGGGCAAGCTGAAGGTTCCCTTTTCAATAGCTACAACACCGAGGTGTAGGAGAGGGCACTACTTCTTTCTTTGGACTGCTCCACTTACCCTTGATCAGTATCTTATAATGCAGAGTGTTCGGCAAGGAGGCATCAAGTACCATTTTTTTGAGTCTTTAGTAGGACTCAACCTGGGATTGAGCCCTGGTCTCCTGGACCATTGGTGAACACTAACCATTCTGCCAATAAAGATGAAAATATGAGGGAGTAGTCAAAACACAGAATAAATGTTTAGAATTTTAATGGATAAGGTGAAGTTAGGTTATTTGATTTGATGGCATATCAACATTTGAAGGTTATTTAATGCTAAATCTTGTATATATATATATATATATATATATATATATATATATATATAATTTTTAAGTGAATAATTTGTAGGTAACATTTTTTTTTTTAAACAAGCCAGAGCTTGTTTGTTGGTATACAGTTAAATAGTTTCAAATATTGCTATCTTACACTAAGAGTTCTACTTGCACACAGTTATATGGTTTCAAGTACTGCTATCAAATACCAACAATTCAATTCAAAATTAACCATTTGTTTGCACACTGTTAAAAAGCTTTTAAATAAAGTAAATGATTAAACAGTTCTATTTGACCCATAGATGGGACCCAAGCAGGTACTACCACTCCAAGTCAGAGTGTACGTGGGATTAACAGCAATGAAGGTGCACTTCACATTAACCAAAGCTTCAAGACTGAAGCTACACCATTAGATAGTTTAGTGTCATATCCAGAACCCTTGTTGAAGGCAGGGGTCTTTATCCAAAACCATCATTGGTCAGAGAGGTCTTACAACTTAGCAGAGATGCAATCGGTGTATTCTATAGCTGCAACCAACTGGGATATGGACAAGGATATCCGTCATCACTTGATAAGGAGAATAACAAGTAATTCCTGTTAGGTTAGTATGTTTGGGTTTTTTTTTTTTTTTTGGAGGGGGTTATATTTCCAAAATGACCAGATATTATAATTCATTTAATCAAAAGTAAATTTTATTTCTTCATTCGAAAAAAAAAAAAAAAAAAAAAAATATCAATCTGGATATATAAGTCAAAATTTATGCAAACTCATGACCCTTAAGAAATTATAGACATGAAGGAGTATTGATAATTAAAAAATTATATATATCCAGTCAGTGTCCAAAGATAGTGGGTGTGGATTATTTTTTTTATAGAATATATGAGGAATATCATATAAATCTATGTGAGTGCTCAATATATGGCTATTGTTAATCCCTTATTTATTCGCTGGGATACAACAATTCACATTCAGAGCGTATATTGTGTAATAGGATGGAAATTCAAACTTGGTTAAGTCGTCATTATAAATTTATCAAATAAATAAATAAATTTATAATAACAACTTAACCAAGTTTGAATTTCCACCCGATTACACTATATATATTAGTTGAGTTGAACACTCCTTTTTAGATTGGGTCGGTTGATTAACAAGAGTATCAAGCAGTTTTTAAATTAAATTTCTTATACATTTTAAGCAATACCTTGCCAAGACATTTATACTGACATTACATATAAACTCAGACTTGAAAAAGAATTGATAATTAGAAATTGGGTGTGGGTGTGAAAGACAACAAGAAGCTAGAAATATGTTAGAGTAAAGTAAATAAAAAAAAAAAAAATAAAAAAAAAAACATCTCTGTGGAGCAATTCATTTTAAGATATTCTTTTTTTTTTTTCTTCTTGAATCAACTAAAAAAATAAAATCAAAGAAAAATCATATATATTATATCCTAAATGTAAATATAGTGGAGGTGAACCTTTTAATATTTTAGTTTGGCTTTGCTTAAGACTATTATGAACTTAAAAAAAAATTCTTGTATATTTTGAGCAATCATTTGTTATATATATATATATATATATATATATATATATATATATATATATATATATATATATATATATATATATATATATATATATACACACACACACAAACATATGTATATTCATAGTTTGTGAATATTCTATTTTAATATTTAGATAAGCTCTACTTAATAAGATTATCAAGAACTTGAAAAAAAAAAATCACTTGATCAAAATATTTATATATATATAAAATATATATATAAATAACACGTGTATGTGTGTGTACATGTCAGTCTCTTGCCACCAACATTTGCTATATATATATATATATATATATATATATATATATATATATATATATATATACACACACACACAAACACATGTATATATATATAGTTTGTGAATATTCTATTTTGATATTTAGATAAGCTCTACTTAATAAGAGTATCAAGAACTTGAAAAAAAAAAAATCACTCGATCAAAATATTTATATATATATATATATATATATATATATATATATGTGTATGTGTATGTATGTATATATATATATATATATATATATAACACGTGTATGTATGTGTACATGTCAGTCTCTCACCACCAACATTTGCTCACCTGGACTATTTTGTCTAGGATGTCATCTAAAGAAAGAGCAACTTTCAGTCTTACAATATCAAGAACCCATTGATTTGCTTTGGTTTTATGATATATCAACCATTGTAGGTTATCTAATGCCAAGTCTAGTTTATTCATATATATTAGATATTATATGATGTGTAAATATAAGTCAACAAAGTTAAATGATTCCAAGTATTGCTATGAATCATTAACAATTTGATTAAACATCAGTCATTTGTTTACACACAGTTCTATTTCAAACAATTCAATTTAGCTTATGTCATTTGTTTGCACTCGGTTTAAATGACAAACAGTTCTATTTGACATATAGAATGGATCCTTTCAAGAAGTCATTCAAGACTTCCATCATGAACATAATGGCTAACAAAAATAAAAACTATCTTTTTTAGAAATGCAGTAGTTTTCAAAATCTCAAAAAGATTGGCTAGGGGATGGGGTCAAAATTGTTTTCTTGAATAACGTTTTTTTGTTTATTTTTTTTTTTATTGATAATTAATTTTTGAAAATAAACTCCTTTTTTTTGTTTTTTGTGGTGTAAACTGAATATTTTTGCATTTCTTTACATTTCTAATAAAAAATATAATATATAAGTAAAGTTGGCGACCTTAATCGAGGGTGACCCAAAAGCTCCCTTTTCAATAGCTACTACACCGAGTGTGTAGGGGAGGGCGCTACTCCATCACCAGGATTGCTCCACGTTACCCTTGATCCTCACTTTATAGTGCTGAGTGCTTAGCAAAGCAACATCAAGTACCATTTTTTGAGTCTTTGGTATGACTAGACTTGGGATTGAACCCCGGTCTCCCAGACCATTGGCAAATATTCTACTCATTAGGCCAACGGCCTGGTGTAACCACCTCACTGGCCTAGTGGGTAGAGCGTTCACCAATGGTCTAGGAGACCTGGGTTCAATCCCAGGTCGCATCATACCAAAGACTTTAAAAATGGTACCTGATACCTCCTTGCTTAACACTCAGTATTATAAGGTATGTATCAAAGGTAACGTGGAGCAATGCAGGGAATGGAGTAGTGCCCTCCCATACACCTTGGTGTAGCAGCTATTGAAAAGGGAGCCTTCTGGTCACCCTCGACTACGGTCACCAACTTATATATATATATATATATTTCTTATTTGTATATCAATATATATATATATATATATATATTTCTTTATATTTGTTCTTAATCTATGGGCCTACCCTGTGTGAAAGTGTATGTGTATATATACTATACAGTATTGGACAAAAAAGTGAACAAAAAAAAACAAAAAACAATCATTCATTATTATTACCACAAATTTTAATGAAACTTCAATGGCTTAGACACACATAGGAAGTGATTATTTTCTTTGATTGTTGTTGCCAAAGTTCTCTTAGTTGTAGCAAAAAGTCATAATTTTCTAAAAAGAAAATTTTCAGAAATACCAAAAATTAGGAAATTTCTACAAATTTTCTTTTCCTTGATTTGATATTTTGATTTATGATTAGTCCTTTGCTAATGGGGTTTAGCAATTTACTGGTGTTAAAAAAGGTCAAATTGTGGCATACAATGATTGTGGACTGTTACTTTGTAAAGAAATTGGATCATGATAATTCTTTGATTTTGTCAATCACTTCTTGAAAGCATAACCAAATTTTATCATCAGGTAGTAATTGATGCTAATGGATACTCAAATATCAAAAAGTCCTAACTTGTCATAAACTACATCAACCATCATAAAGTTTGTTTATATCAACTGTCTGATTTTTTTTGTCCAATACCTGTGTGTGTGTGTGTGTGTTATGGCATTCACTAGATGTAGGTTAAGCTGTCTCCACACATTGATGTGTGATGTTTTTGTAATGTCTTCTTTTACTTACATATCTCCCGAGAGAAAGATGGTTACATATATACAGAATGGCAAAATAGATATGAACAAACCGAGATAGATAGATAAGAGATAGACAGTAGTAGATGAATAGATGTGATTAGAATGTGACAGGTATATAGATAGGTGAAAAACAGCAGTAGAAAGGTTTATACGGAGATTGAAAAAAGGACAGTGCTTATATCTCAGTTAGATAAATGAATAGTCAAAGATATGCACTGACTGAGATAGATGAATAGACAGATACAAACAGAGATAGAGGTAGATGAATAGACAGATAGACATGAACAGAGGTAGATGAACAGATAGAAAGATATAAACAGAGATAGAGGTAGAGGTAGATGAATAGACAGACAGACATGAACAGAGGTAGATAAACGGACAGAAAGATATAAACAGACTAAGAGAGATAGATACAAACAGAGGTAAAGGTAGATGAATAGACAGAAAGATATAAACAAACTGAGATAGATGAATTAGACTGAGATAGATGAATAGACAGATATGAACAGAGGTAGAAGTAGATGAATAGACAGACATGAACAGAGGTAGATGAATAGACAGAAAGATATAAACAAACTGAGATAGATGAATAGACAGAACGGAAAGATGAATAAACAGAAAGGTGTAAACACACTGAGATAGATAGAAAAAGATTGGGGAAGATTTTTCAAGTGCACAAATAATTTAACCTAGTCGGGCTATGAGACAAATGTTGAAGAAAGAAATTTACATAGACTAACAGTAACTATCTTGCAGACAGGACGGGGCGGGGACATTTACTCGCAGCAAATACTGTATTTCCCAGAATATAAGATACATATTTGCCCTTATCATGCAGAATCCCATTCACTGGTATTACAACTAGACAGTTATCTACTGTATTTTGAAATTGAAAGTTATGGAGTTAGAAGAGCTGCAGTTCGCAGTAGTCACCCAAAATACCTTTGTAAATCATGTGTCATATATTTCGAGAAATACAGCATCTTCATACTAAATTTGGTTCAGAACTTTGTCAGAAGATCTGCCACTTTATCCAAGAAGGTTTTCTTACCTTGCACTGGGTATTATTTGGCTCAAACCTGAGCCAAGCATCAACAGAGAAACAATATCTTAATTAGATGAACCATTTCACCTGGCCTAAAACATTTTTATCAATATCAGAAAGTAATATCAAAACCCGTCATGAAAGTATCATATATGCATGTGAGGGTCGTTGAATAAGTTCTAAGCCTTACCAAGAAAGAAGACCCAGAACTAAACATTTTTAACTGAGATCTTGGAGATAAGCAAGCTTTCTGTAAAATAGGTCCAAAGAATGTAGGCATCAGTGCACAAGCTGGGAAAAAAAAAAAAAAAAGTGACATTCCCAGGACATTTCTGACTGTCTTGGTGAGGCTAAGAACTTTTTAAACAACCCTCATATACATAAGAAAAATCTGAAGAAAAAAAAAAAAAAAACAAGATATATTGTCAGAAAAAGAAAGAAAGGATTTCTTAGAAAAGTGGGCATAAAAAAAGGGGACTGAAAAATTGGTTGAATAATAAAAAGTCTGAAGTAAAGGCTGGAAAATTGGTCCGTCTATATTTATTGAGTAGCCTTCGATTTTGATTTTCCTTTTGCTGTCTTTTTGTCTCGTTTCTTCAAACCATCCATGTTCCCTTTCAAGACACTTGTATAGGCCTGTAAAGATAATGGAAAGAAAAAAAAAGTAACAACTGCGACAAGATTTTACAAGCAAGCAGAATAAATTTACTTATACATATTTGTTCCATTACACTAATAATCTTCAAAAATAGCCTATGTCTGGCTCTAATCCACAATGCCCTGGAATAAAATCAAGATGTTTGAGCAACAGAATTTATATTTTCAAATGAAAGAAAGTATACAACAATCAGCCTTTATTAGTGATCTCCCTTGAGAATAAATGCTAACCCTGCATTATCGTGTTTATTGTTTTATTCTCTAAATTTGAATATCTTAACACTAGTGTGCTAACAAAAATCTTATTATGTTATTGTTGTGGACCAGTAAAAGGTCTGGAAGAAAGACACGAACTCGGGATGACGTGAAACAAATATATTGAACGAAAATATAAATACAGCATAGGTAAAAGAGTGTTGAACATCAGTCTGACTGCCAAAGTTTTAGGCTGGAGTTAACTTAACACCAAGATGAATATTTTCCCGGTATTCACAGTAATAGGAAGAGTTCATCATAGTCCGTAAGGTAGGTACCATAACAGTTATAACAACATACATACGAGGGTGAGTAAAAAAGCAATGCTTTTTTCTTTAGTACAGGAATAATTACTGACACAGGAACATGAATCATACATCAAAATGAAGCTGGTCCTCAGTGGATCACATCCCTACTTCTCAACATAGTCACCGTTTCTCTCAATAGCAATGTTTCATTTTCGAATGAGAGCATGAATCTCCTTGCCTCGTAAAATTCTATTGACTGTTCTTTGAACCACTTCATCACTGCAGTTTTCACTTCCTTGTCACTGGCATAATGTTTGCCTCTTAAACCCTTTTTCATGGGGTCGAAAAGATGATAATTTGAAGGTGCTAAATCTCGCCAATCGATAGCATCCTCCTTCTGCATGACAATGCTCAACCAACTACAAGCATCAGGACAAGGTTGGACAACTTTACCACATCCACCATACTCACTAGATTTTACAAAAATTGGAGGTTTACAATATAGAGTCAATACTCACCATTTGGAACTTGTTAACATCTCTCTGATTGACCTGAAATACAAATAAATTTATATAAAAAATTAATCAACAAAACTGACTTAGAGAAAGATACAAAAGGAAAAAAAATTACAAGTCCTATAATATTTGTTGTTTGCATAGAAATTTTAAACATTATATGTAACATGAACATTCTATGGTTTAATTAGTATATACAAATAATATATAACATCTAGTGTGTGTGTGTATATATATATATCTGTGACAATATTCGTCTGTGGTGGTACGTGAGGGGTTAACCAAAAAAAAAATTGAATAGCCAAATATAATTGCCAAGAAGTGTGGAGTTGAAATTCTGGGAAAAAGAATCGAAAATGCTGTGACCGAGTTTTTTTTTTTTTTTTTGTTGACAATAGCCAAAATTGAAACAAAGACGTTGACAGGTACGGAAGATTAAGTTGTTTACAGAACTCAGGCAGAAATCGAGAAAGAAAAATATTGTGATTAAAAAGGTGAAAAGAGTAACGATACTAAGATAATTTTCGAGCCTGGAAAAAGTTAATTTTTAAAGGATTTGACAGCACAAAGATTCAGATACGGGGTGACTTGCACTCCAGTTAAAAGGTGGGACTCAGAGCAAACAAAGAAGTCTTTGTCAAGATAAAGAAGGCCACCTGGCATTTGGGAAAATACCTCAGCTAAGGGTTGAGAAAATTATCCAGAATTACTTATCAGTGTTGAAAGGGAATTATTAATTAGCCTGAGGATAGGCCAGTCTTTTCGCCTACGTGGAATTGAAACCAGTTCCATCAAAGGTGACAGTCCCGCATATTTGGGCAAAAAGGGGTTGGACCCTTTCTGACGTCATGAGCCGTAAAATGATAGAAACTATGTTGGTAGGAGGAAAGCTATCCTCCTGTAGTCCTCACTATGAGGGTAGTGAGAGGAACAACTCTGTGAAAGTAGTGAAAAGAGGGTTGGACCCTTTCTGATGACGAAAATTGAAACAAAGACATGAAGGATGTCTAATGAGTTGAAAATGACGTTAGGGAGATCACCCCTGCCTCAGTCAGAACCTACCCCAGAATATTGGCAATTATTATATAAACAGGCTGATTTCCAAACTCCGCAGTTGGTGGCAGGAGAGCGAAGCAGTTGGTACCAGACGAAGTAGACGTAGCCGACGAAGACCAGGCAGGGACCAACAGATTGGAATTGTGCTTTGCGCTACCAGCTCATATATCACCAGTTCGCCGCTGGAATACACTGTCGTTAAGAAAACTTAGACCTTTGTAAGTTGGTGGCAGAGAGCGAAGCAGTTCGGTTCCAGACGAAGTAGACGAAGACCAGACAGGGACCAACAGATTGAAATTGTGCTTTGCGCTGCCGACTCAGATATCGCCAGTCCGCCGCCGAGATAAACTGCTGTTAAGAAAACCTAACCCTCGTCAGACCGCTGCCTTAGACCATTATACGTCACACCCGCAGATTTTTGTCACCATCTGTAACTTTGAAGTTTTATAAACCCTTTTCTTATCTACTGCAGAAATCGGAGTTATTATTATTTTTCTTTGTTCTGCAATATATGTACCCCTTTGGAGTCCAGTCTTCAGCTGCCAGTAACCCCTCTTCCTTTCAGACAGGGCCATCGGCCTTACTTTTAAAGAATCACAACGTGGGGCAGGGCTGTGCATGGTCACATTCCCTGGAAGGAACTTTTGATCTGTTTTTTCCCACGCTGCAGCAGAGAGATTGGAGGGAGGCGGACAAGGTTGTGGCAAAGAGTTACCATAATAGGTATAATCAGCGCTGTGATCGAGGACGGGGCGAAGAGGGTGGTATATATCTATATATATATATGTCTCAAAATGAATAGGTCGGCAAATGAATTTCAAAATGGTATTTTATGAGGGTTTTTTTTTTTTTAATCTCAACACAGACATTAAAGGAAATTAAAGGAAGACTGGTTGATTTATATATATATATATATACACACATACATACACACACACACACACAGTGGAACCTTGGTTATTGAATAAATCTCAAGTAGAACAATTCTGACTTTGACAACAAAATTTGAATAAAAAATGTTTCAGTGATCAAACAAATGTTCTGAATTTAAACACACGAGTCAAGCCAATAAAAATCAAACATGCACAAATGACAGCCAAGGCAAATTGAATACAGCCAAATGGCAGGCCAGGTCTACTGAGCAGCATCAGTCAGAGTTGATCCCCTATTGAACAAGTGTATGATATCATCCAGATACAGTATTAGTAAATTGAGCAGTGAACATTTTCAATAATTCTTTGTCGTATTTTAGAAAAACTCTACAACAAAAACCAACTAACATTGGACAGATTCTTCATCAAAGAGAAGAGTTTGGTTTGGTTTTATGACATATCAACCATCATAGGTTATTTAATAACAAATCCATTTTTATACATTGAAACAGTTCTATTTCAAAGATTTCAGTTTAGCATAAGGTTAGGTTTCTTTGTTTTAATAGCATATCAACCTCTTTTAGGCTTAGCATAAGTACAGTTATTTGTTTACATGCAGCTGAATGTAAAAACAGTTCTATTTCAAACAATTCAGTTTAGCATAAGTATACTGTTTATTTCTATTTAACCCAAAGAGAGGACCCTATCAGGTGCTACCACTCCAAGCCAAGTGGACCTGAGAGAAAGCTCCAGCATTACTGGAGCCTCACCATCAGATTGTTTAGACACCTGTTGGGGGAGTTTTTTTACCCATCTGCAGAGATGCAGTCGGTGTATAGCCCCAGTCACCAGGGCCATTAAAGAGAAGAGGAAAACAACTGCAGAGAAAAAGACAACTCAACTGAGATTAAGAGACAGAGAAGGGAAAAACCCCAGAAAGACAATTACCAAGTCACTTTATGGAGGGGGACTCCCCTTTAAAGCAATAACCCTCCCCTTTTCTTTTTTGTATTTATATCTTTACGCATCATCTTTTGTTTAAATACACGACTTTCCATATTATATATAAGTGTCAGCAGGTAAATAGGCATTCAGCATATGGTCAAGAACACATAAATTCACTTAACGCTATTTCATATAATTGGTACTCAATCATAATTTTGGAATGAATTATGTTTGAAAACGATGTTCCACTGTATATATATTTGCATGAAATTGATTTTTTTAAATTTGGTCAACTGGTTTGGCTTTAAAGACATCAATTTTCATTCTTGTGTGTAAATAGATATAAATAATTACTTACCACTGTAGAGATTTTCCTATTACCTAATGTAGCTCTTAGAAGACATTTATATTCAATGGTTTCATGGGATGTTTGCCCTGATTTTTCTGTTTTGGGTTTCGGCTTTGTTCGACCATCATCTTTAAAATAGATTTAAAAACAAAATTTGATAATTCTGAAAAATTCGAAACTGTTGTTAGTATTACAAATACATGTGTGTGTGAGTGTGTCCATATACATGTGTGTGAGTATAGATATATGTTGTTAGTATTACAAATACATGCAAACTGAGGTTGCCAGCATCAAAGCCATGATGGTCAAGTCTTCAGAATAAGGGAGCCTGGCATCACTGTAGCCAAAGACCATGACACCAGGTATCACCTGCCCTTCAACCCTGCCCTCTCCTATGATGACAACATTCACAGAACATCCACAAGAACAAAGGGCACAGAGAAAGAGTTGCAACGCTACATCATCAAACCCGAATCAAACCTTCAGCTGCAGTTGCTGCAACCGTGCCTGCTTGTCTCACATTGGCCTTGTCAGCCACGAGTGTGTCCACAGTCAACATGGACCATCTGTTACTTAATCTTCATTCACAAAGCCGAGCCATGACACATACATATAAACGTGTATACAAAAATGAATATGTACAGGGGGGAACGATAAAATTGTCACCCTAGAAAAGACGACATGATTCCATTTCCGTTTAATGAAAACCGGTTTTCTTTTTTTGTTGCAGACTACCTACTAGTTAGCCAGTTGTGCACAAATCCCAAGAGCGATAGGAGCCTTCTATTATGTCTGAAAGTGACACAATGTTCAACGAGCGAGATCGGAGATGTGCCACTGTACAACTCATGCTCTCTACCGATCCAAGTTATGACAACAGGACCATTGCCAGCACCCTCACAATGCAAATCTGGATTGCCACGAATAACAGAGACTTGCCCAGGGGGATGGAAACAAAGTTTCCGGCTACGGTTATGGTCTTTGGTGTGGTTTCAAGTGAGGGCCACATCATGCCACCTCACATTTTCAAAGTCGGCTTGAAAGTCAACACCAAAGTGTACCTGGATGTGCTGAAGAGTGTGGTGATCTTCTGGTGCAATCAGGTGGCCAATGGCAGACCCTGGGTGTGGCAGCAGGACTCGGCACCAGCCCACAAGTCCATAGAGACCCAGGCTTGGCTTCAGAAGGAGTGCTACAACTTTGTACTCTTCTCTCACTAGCGCCCCTCCTCCTCCAACCTGAACCCGCTGGACTACTTCGTTTGGTCATACGTCGAGAACATCACCAACTTGACCTCCTACAACACCAAAGCCAGCCTGATCGCCGCCATCCGCCAAGCTCCCGCTGGCGCTTGTGGAAAAGGCATGCTCCCAGTTCCAGATCCGTATCGAGGCTGAAGGTGGCTACATTGAATAGATGTCAGCTCTACTACATAATCAAGTTACCTGAATTGATTTTTTCAATAAAAGTTTTAAAATAAAGCTATAGTGTTGTTTTCTTTAGGACAACAATTTTATCGTTCCACGCTGTACACTTTCCAAACTTTTTGTATTGGCAAAACACCTTTTAAAAATAAAATCTCCGGAGGCATTAGGCTTTTTTATGCAAATCAAATATATAATTCAGAATGTATACAAAAAGAAATAATTCAAGTTTCGGTAAAAATTAAAGGAAGACTGACGGATTTATTAATTTTAATGGCATGTCAACCCATCTATGGCTACAAGACTTTAGGGAAAACACAAAAAAATACAATAAAAGATTTATTAAAATTTGTAATTTGTTTAAGAATTTTCAGAAACTTGTCAAATTTTAGTACTTTTTTCTTATTTCAAATGTTGTTGCTTTCAACATTTCAGAGATCTAAACTAAATTGAATTTTTTTAATAAAATTCAAAATCTATAGAAATTTTTTAGGGTTATTGAATTCATTTGATTAAATCAATCATGTATGGCAATAGCTAGTATTTTTTTTTCTGGTGTACATTTTTTTGGGAAAGAAAAGCTTTTGTCTATTTAACAAAATTCTCAGAAAACTCTCAGCTTCCATAAATAAATTCTTTTAATTTTGCTTTATGATTTCACAAATAACAAAAAAACGTGACCGATTTGGTGAAAAAGTTATATTTTCTGCAACAGAAACAGATTCTTCCCCCCCCCCCAATATATTGTGACTTTCTTCAGCAAGACATCCAGACATGCTGAGCAAAAATAAATGTTTTGTTTTTTTTTGTTTTTATTTATAATGTTAATGTTTTGCAATGGCCAAGTCAGTCACTGGATTTGAATCCAATTGGGAACTTGTGGCAGTTTTGGAAAATTCAAATCCGAAAAAGAGCACCAGCAAACATCATGCCAAGAAGAATGGTACAAAATACCGACTAATTATTGCAAGAAATTAATCGAGAACTACAGGAAGAGATTAGTGGCTGTTGAAGTGAATAAAGGGGATTCTACAAAGTATTAAATGAAGATAATGTGTTATTTTTTTGTACTGTATGATTACTTTTTCCCCTTGTGAAAATGAATAAATGGCATTATTTTATGTTAAATTAATTGTAACCTAAGTTTATATACACATATAAGTAGAATATATCCTTATACAGTAAATGTATATAAAAATTTTGTTCAGGCTATTTTTGAAAGATAAAAAATAAAAATCTTCATATGTACGAATATTTATTTCATCCACTGTATATTTGCATTGTATCTCTATAGTAACATCATTTGCATTGTATTTCTATAGTAACATCATTTGCATTGTATTTCTGTGTAACATCATTAGCATAGTATTTCTATAGAAAAATCATCTACAAAGAAAGAATTAAAATAGTTTGAACAATTCTTGCAATGATAAAAAAATCTTCTCAAAATTATAGTTTTGGAACATTTCTGTGCTATTTCAAATGAATTTTCACAATAAATTTGTTTTAAATGACAATTTAAGATTTATAAACAGTTGAAATATCACAAGTTTAAAACCTTTTCTTTTTTTGGCTGACAAGCGTCTTCTACTGACATATATAAATATTGTAGCTAAATCATTATTCTTTTCAAACATTTTTTGATGACTTCTTTAAGCAGGTCACAGTTCATATCGAGTAAAGTTTTACCTTAATTATCCAGTTTGGATTTATACAATATAAACTGTATTTGACGACATATAAGCTGCACTTTTTTTTTTACTAAAAATACTTTTTTAAATTCCCCTGCGTCTTATGTCATACGTAGATTTAAAATTAACAATAGTCAGCTGAAATAAGCTACCTGGCAATTCAGACTTTAGAGTAACTTTTGTATACCTAAAACCAGACATTGGCATGATGGTTAGAGTGTTTGCCAATGGCCCGGGAGACCTGGGTTCAATCCCAGGTCGAGTCATACCAAAGACTCGAAAAAAAAAAAAAAAAAAAAAAAAAAAAATGGTACTTGATGCCTCCTTACTTAACACTCAGCATTATAAAGGTAAGAATCAAGGGTAAAGTGGAGCAATCCAGGGAAAGGAGTAGAACCCTCCCCTACACTTTGGTGTAGTAGCTATCGAAAAGAGAGCCTTCAAGTCCCCCTGGATTATGGTCATGAACTTTACTTTTTTTACTATGCAGATTAGAAGTGTTATCGTTGATAATATTCAGCATATTGATTTCATCACGTTTAATATTAGTACTTTGTTTTTTTTCTTGATTTGACCTGCTGAAATTGGGGTGTGTCTTATATGACGTCAAATACAGTAATCTTTGACAAGAAGAGATGACTAATTTTAGGAATACTTGTAACTGTGCACCAGTTATATCAGTTGTATCAGGAATATTTGATATCAAAATTGAGTACAAACAAATGAATATAAAAAAAATAGTAAAGTTAGGTGACCATAGTCAAGGACGACCCGAAGGCTCCCTTTTCAATAGCTACTACACCAAGGTGTAGGGGAGGGTGCTACTCCATTCCTTGGATTGCTCCATTTTACTCTTGATCCTTACCTTATAATGCTGAGTGTTAGGCAAGGCGGCATCAAGTACCATTTTTTTTTGAGTCGTCAGTATGACTCGACTTGGGATTGAACCCTGGTCACCCGAACCAATGGCGAACATCCTACTCATTAGGCCAATGGCCCGGTTAAATGAATATAGATGAATAAAAATACTTAAAACTATATAACTAAATTATTTGTATTAGGTTTGGTTTGATGGCATATCAACTATTGTAGGTTATTTAATGCCAAATCCTGTTCATACATATATATCAAATATATGATTTGTAAACACATTTTGTAGATACAGACAGTTAAACAATCAAACAGTTCTATTTCTCACAATTCAATTTAGCAATAAAGAAAATAGTTCCAAGTATTGCTATGTATCACTAACAGTTCAATTAAACATCAGCCATTTGTTTACACTCAGTTAAATGATCAAACAGTTCTATATCAAACAACTCAATTCAGCATAAGTCATTTGTTTGTACACAGTTTAAATGTCAAACAGTTCTATTTGATTCATAGATAGGACCCTATCAGGTGCTACTACTCCAGGCCAGAGTGGACCTGGGAATCATGTCAATGAAAGAGTACTCCACATTCCCCAAAGCGCCAGCATTACTGGAGCCTCACCATCAGATATTTCAATGTCATATCTAGGATTCTTATTGGAGAGAGGGTTGCTCAAGACATTTCTTTTTGTTTGCAAGAACCTTGATAATCAGGAATGGTCAGACAAGCCTAAAAGCATGGATTCCAAGGCTGTGCGCCATTCCATAGAGGCAAATCTGGCTAATCACACTCAGAGGGTATCAGGCAAGCTCGACATCTCACAGTTCATTTTGTTACCTTTACAACCTTGGCAAAAGCATCTAGAGCTGCTGAATTGTGCCTCACGTCACTAAAATATTGGAAAACTTTTGATTCATCCTAATATTTTAACAAAATCAATTAAACATGTGAGAAAAAAAAAATGTCAAAAACTAACTAGAACATGCAAGGCAAGAAAGTATAAACAAAATGTTTACTTACATCTTTTCATTGTGATATTTAAAGAACCAGACGTCTTTGACCTCTGGAACAAACGAGTAAGTTCGCTAAGAAACTGAAAAGAGAAAAAATAACAAAGGTATTTTGTGATATTTGTAAAATCATCATCAACCATTTTGAGTCTTTCACAATCCCTTCCATAGAAACACTGATTGTGATAGTCTCTGAAAGGTTTAACAAATGAACTCAACTATTTGATTAGGTCTCTTCATAATACACTTGTTATTTCTTGGGCACCATTTTATTAACCTTTAACACGAGCTGTTATTCACCCTTCTAGTTATGTACCCTGCTCACTTTGGTCTCCTCTCTAATCTATACTGATCTATTAATTAGTTCAATTTATTTGTTTAATGGCATATCAATTCCTTACAGGGTTATTTAATGCCAAAATTTAATTAATTTATAAATGTTTAATTATGATCATATACATTTATATTTGGTTTGATTTATTTAAACAGAATATCAACCTCTCCTGGATTATTTAATGCCAAAATTTCATTCATCAATAAATGTTTCATTATAACCATATTTTCAATGTTTAATTTTTTTGTTTTCTTTTGTTTAAAAATCACACATTTATTTATCAATACTTATTTGCTTGCACACAGTTATGTGATATTAAATATTCCTAATCTAAATAATTTGCACACTGTAACAATTTCAAGTATTCCTATCTAATACTAATAATTTACATACAATTATATGGCTTTATGTAACTAATAAATTTGTCTTTTCATGAAATCACACTTGGTTTAAATCTTTTTTTTTTTTTTTAAGTATTCCTATCACTATTTTCTATCAATTCCTATTCAATACTGATAAGTTAAGTTTGGTTTATTTAATGGCATATCAACCCCTTGTGGGTTATATAATGCAGAAATTGAATTCATTTGTAAATGTCAGGGTTTTTTTTTGGGGGGGGGTTAATGACATATCCACTTCCATAGGTTACTTAACACCAAATCCATCTTTGTAGTACTGAAGTAGCACTATTTAACTTATAGCGGCAGGGGGGGGTTGTTTGGTTTTATGGCATATCAACCTTTGTAGGTTATTTAACACCAAATCCATTTTTATGTAAATCTGTTCTATTGAAAACAGTTCAGTTTAGCATAAGTACACAGTTTAATTGTCAAAAACATTTCCATTTCAAACTATTTAAGTAGTTATATGTAATAATTCAGTTAAGTCTAAATACAGTTTTAATGTCGAAAAACAGTTCTATTTGAAATAATTCAGTTAAGCATAAGCACGCAGTTTTAAGTGTAAGTACGGTTTAATTGTCAAAAACGTTCCTATTTTAAGCTATTCAGTTTACTCAATTCATTTTAGCATAAGTATGCTGTTAGTTCTATTTAACAGATAGATAGGGCCCTATCAGGTGCTACCACTCCAGGCCAGAGTGGACCTGGGAGCAATGGCAATGAAGGGGTACTCCGCATTCCCCAAAGCTCCAGCACTGCTGGAACCTCACCATCAGATTGTTTAGTGTCATATCCAGGACACTCGTTGGGGGGGGGTCTTACCCCTCTGCAGAGAAGCAGTCAGTGTATTCTACAGCCCCAGCTGACTGGGCAATACACAGATTTAAATGTCAGACAGTTTTATTTCAGATAATTCAGTTCAGCATAAGTACACAGTTGAGGTGCCCGTGGTGTAATTGTTATCGTCCTAGGAAATGAACACGGCGACACGAGTTCAAATCCTGGACGAGACTGATTGCATTTCACATTGCACTAATACCCTTGGGAAAGGTATGAATCCAATTATTCTCCCTCCAACTATGGATAAATAGTAGGACAGACTAGGTTCTTTAGCCTTGGTTAGGCAACTTGTCTAGGAGAAGGAAAACTCTGAATTAAAACCTGTTAAACTCCGCTTAAAAAAAAAATTGACCTTGTGTCATATCCTGCCCGAGCGGAGGGGTTGGTAAATAGGATAAGTACACAGTTTAGATGTCAAAAACAGTTCTATTTCGAGTAATTCAGTTCAGCACTAGTATGCAATTCCAATGTCAAAACAGTTCTATTTTAAACAATTCAGTTTAGCATAAATACGCAGTTTAAATGCAAAAATCAGTATAGTGAAAGAAGCAAGGTTTAGTTCTATTTAACCCATCGATAGGACCCTTATCAGGTGCTACCACTCCGGGCCAGAGTGGACCTGGGAGCGATGGCAATGAAGGGGTACTCCGCATTCCCCAAAGCTCCAGCACTGCTGGAACCTCACCATCAGATTGTTTAGTGTCATATCCAGGACACTCGTTGCGGGGGGGTCTTACCAGCGGGTGGGGGGATAAGGGAGGTTCACACCTTTCCGAAAAATATTAGTGCAAAAGTAAACATAAAATAGCATGACTAGAGTTTGAACTCGCTTACTTTAAGGCTGCAGCCTGGCACTTTAACCATCACATCACAAGGTCCCCCACCACCACCCCACTTCATAAAATGTAAAAATGACCAGCTTTTCATCAAATATTAAATAGATTTGTTAACGTCTTCATAAAGAAAGAGCTGATGTACCCATCAACCCTAGGTCAGATTGGTTGATTTTAACGGCATGTCAACGAAGGTTGGAAATGAAATGGAAATCTTTATAACATTAACAAAATATAATACGCGCCAGTAGTGTGAAGAAGGTAAACCATTGCTAGTGGCGTACAACTTAATCGGCATATTCACACACACACACCACAATAGTGTCCAACATATTTATGAGGAATGGGACATACCCATTAATGTTCATAGGTACAGTATATAACAGTAGGCAACATTATTTTTAAATGAGCCAGAACTCATTTGTTTGTATAATTAAATGGTTTCAAGAATTGCCATTCAACACTAATAATTCTATTTAATATTATTTGTTTGCACACAGTTAAATGGATTCCAGTATTGTTATCCTACACTAATAATTCTATTTAATATTAATCATTTGTTTGCACACAGTTAAATGGATTCGAGTATTGTTATCTTACACTAATAATTCTATTTAGTATTAATCATTTGTTTGCACACAGTTAAAAAGTTAAGCACTGCTAACACTCATAATCCTAAATGGTTTCAAGTATTGTTATTTATTGTTAGCACACAGTTAAATGGCTACATGTATTGCTATTTATAACCAATAAGTCTATCTCACATTAATAATCATCCATTGTAAAAAAGACTGAACAGTTCTATTTGACTCCTAGATGAAACCCTAACAGATACTATCACAACAGGTCAGAGTAGACCTGAGAGTAATGATAATGGGGTGCCCATGGTGTAATAGTTATCGTCGTAGGAAATGGACACGGTGACACAAGTTCAAATCCTGGATGAGACTGATTGCATTTCGCATAGCACTAATACCCTAGGGAAATGTATGAATCCAATTATTTTCCCTCCAGCTACAGGTAAATAGTAGGGCAGACTGGGTTCTTCAGTCTTGGTGAGGCAACTAGTCTAGGAAAAGGAAAACTGAATTCAAACCTGTTAAACTCCACTTAAAAACTGACCTTGTGTCATATCGTGCCCGAGCAAAGGGGTTGGTAAATATGGATAACGAGGTACTCCACATTCCCCAAACTCTCAGCCTCACCATCAGATGCAATTTAATGTCATACTGAAGACACTAAATGGTTTCAAGTATTACTATCTAACACTAATAATTCTGACAAAAATTATTCATTTATTTGCATACAGTTTGATTGAATTTTAATGGCATATCAACCATTGTAGGTTATTTAATGCCAAATTCAGTTTATATATATCAATTGTAAACAAACGTCAACAAAGTTAAATGATTTAAAGTTTTGTCCAGCAGGGCGTGAGTTTCAGTTCATAACCCCCCCCACTCCTCTCCTAAATACCTGTTATAAAAAAGACCTTATGTCAAATCCTGCCAACTTGCTTACTTCAAGACAGCAGTTAAGCACTTTAGGCCACAGAGATTCACTCAGGTCAGAGTGGATCAGAGAGTAATGGTAATGAAGGGGTACTCCACATTCCTTCAAAGCTCCAGAACTGGAGCCTCACCATCAGATGCTTTAGCATTATATCTAGGACAGTCACTGAAGGAGGTGGGAGGTTTTACCTTCCTGCAAAGAAGAAGTCGGTATATTCTAACAGCCCCAGCCAATATGTTGAATAGGTGGTTTTACAGCATGTCAACTCTTGTAGGGTTATTTAATGCCAAAATCAGGTTGTTTTTTTTGTATTTATATGATTTGAAGTAGCTAAAGATAGTAATAATTTGTAAGCAGTCATAGCTTCAAGTTACTCTTCTTTATACAAATAATCTGCACAGTTATATGATTTCAAGTATTCCTGACAAATACAAACAATTTTTAAACAATTTAACTCATAGCTGGGATCCTAACAGGTACTTCAAGATTGGGTCAGAGTGGACTTGGGAGTAATGGTAAAGAAGAGATGACTCCATACACGGAACCTTAACACCAGAGGTAGTTAAAAGTCATACTCAGGATACCCAGTATTTTTAACTTTCTGCAACATATGCAGTTGGCATATTCTCAGTACCACCAACACATGGCACAATGGATATGCCGCTTACCTCCAAAGAAAGGCGGGATTTATTCATTCATTGGTTATATATAAGTAAAAAAGTAAAGTTGGCGACTGTAATCGAGGGGAACCAGAACTCCCTTTTCAATAGCTACTACATCGAGGTGTAGGGGAGGGCGCTACTCCTTTCCCTAGATTGCTCTACTTTACTCTTGATTTGTACCTTATAATGCTGTGTGTTAAGCAAGGAGGTATCAAGTACAATTTTTAAAGTCTTTGGTATGATGCGACCTGGGATTGAACTGAGGTTTCCTGGACCATTGGCGAACACTTTACCCACTAGGACAACGAGCTGGTAATATATATGGAAAAGTGGATAAATCAAACACAACAGGTTTATTGGTAATATTTTGTTCTTTATTAACAGAAGAACTTCAGACTAAACATTTTTTTGAGTTTCCTCAATTGTTAGAATGTAGAAAAACGCAAAAAATGTTTAGCCTAATGAAGTTCTCCTAATAATGAACAAAATATCACCAATAAACCCATTGTAAATGTTTGATTTATCCACTATTCCACTTATTTTTATCATCTGGTCAAATTCACCAAAATCTACCATTTCTCTCTCTTATATATAAGAGAGAGAAATGGTAGATCTGTTAGGGTAGAAAAGTGGATTTATAAGAGAGAGAGAGAAATGGTAGATCTGTTAGTGTAGAAAAGTGGATTTATAAGAGAGAGAGAGAGAGAGAAATGGTAGATCTGTTAGGGTAGAAAAGTGGATATATAAGAGAGAGAGAGAAATGGTAGATCTGTTAGGGTAGAAAAGTGGATATATAAGAGAGAGAGAAATGGTAGATCTGTTAGGGTAGAAAAGTGGATTTATAAGAGAGAGAGAGAAATGGTAGATCTGTTAGGGTAGAAAAGTGGATTTATAAGAGAGAGAGAGAAATGGTAGATCTGTTAGGGTAGAAAAGTGGATATATAAGAGAGAGAGAAATGGTAGATCTGTTAGGGTAGAAAAGTGGATATATAAGAGAGAGAGAGAAATGGTAGATCTGTTAGGGTAGAAAAGTGGATATATAAGAGAGAGAGAGAAATGGTAGATCTGTTAGGGTAGAAAAGTGGATATATAAGAGAGAGAGAAATGGTAGATCTGTTAGGGTAGAAAAGTGGATATATAAGAGAGAGAGAGAGAAATGGTAGATCTGTTAGGGTAGAAAAGTGGATTTATAAGAGAGAGAGAGAAATGGTAGATCTGTTAGGGTAGAAAAGTGGATTTATAAGAGAGAGAGAGAAATGGTAGATCTGTTAGGGTAGAAAAGTGGATATATAAGAGAGAGAGAGAAATGGTAGATCTGTTAGGGTAGAAAAGTGGATATATAAGAGAGAGAGAGAGAAATGGTAGATCTGTTAGGGTAGAAAAGTGGATATATAAGAGAGAGAGAAATGGTAGATCTGTTAGGGTAGAAAAGTGGATTTATAAGAGAGAGAGAGAAATGGTAGATCTGTTAGGGTAGAAAAGTGGATATATAAGAGAGAGAGAGAAATGGTAGATCTGTTAGGGTAGAAAAGTGGATATATAAGAGAGAGAGAGAAATGGTAGATCTGTTAGGGTAGAAAAGTGGATTTATAAGAGAGAGAGAGAAATGGTAGATCTGTTAGGGTAGAAAAGTGGATATATAAGAGAGAGAGAGAAATGGTAGATCTGTTAGGGTAGAAAAGTGGATTTATAAGAGAGAGAGAGAAATGGTAGATCTGTTAGGGTAGAAATGTGGATTTATAAGAGAGAGAGAGAGAGAAATGGTAGATCTGTTAGGGTAGAAAAGTGGATATATAAGAGAGAGAAATGGTAGATCTGTTAGGGTAGAAAAGTGGATATATAAGAGAGAGAGAGAAATGGTAGATCTGTTAGGGTAGAAAAGTGGATTTATAAGAGAGAGAGAGAAATGGTAGATCTGTTAGGGTAGAAAAGTGGATATATAAGAGAGAGAGAGAGAAATGGTAGATCTGTTAGGGTAGAAAAGTGGATATATAAGAGAGAGAGAAATGGTAGATCTGTTAGGGTAGAAAAGTGGATAAGAGAGAGAGAAATGGTAGATTTTGGTGAATTTGACCAGATGATAAAAATAAGTAGAAAAGTGGATAAATATATATATATATAATATGTGTGTGGGGGGGGGTTGCTTTAGTGCAACAAGATATGAACTGAGAAACAAAGAAAATAGAAAAAGACACACAGTTCATTAGATATGATAATAAAAATGCACCAGATGTTGTTCTCAGCAGCTGATACCTTAATAAGATATTGATAAAAAAATAAAAAGTCACTAGACTCGGTTAGCCGATCAGGGAACTCGTCTGATATACAAAACTCGTCGATAAGTAATGCTTTCAGTAGTGGGTAGGACATTTGGTTTGGTTTCTTTGTTTAATGGCATATCAACCTTTATAGGTTATTTAATGCCAAAGCCATTCTCCTAGAAGAACATTAGTGGTGCTATTTAACCCATAGCTGGGAGGATAAGGGGGTTCATACCTTTCCTAAGGGTATTTGCCCAAAAGTGAGCATAATAGCACGACTGGAGTTTGAACTCGCTTACTACGATTCCGAAGTCCATCACTTTAACCATTACACCATGAGGACACCCCCAGGACATTTGGTTTCATTTTTTTTGTTTAACGGCATATCAACCTTTGTAGATTATTTAATGCTAAATAACTGTGTGCAAACTATCATTGAATAGAAATAATTACAGTAAACCATATAATTATTAATATTAGATAAAAATACTTGAAACCATACAACTGTGTGCAAATTACATTTGAAATTATATGATTATTAGTATTAGAATAGGAATACATTCGTCTTATGTAAAGGAAATCTTCAGCATTGGCAACTTCTAATCTTCTATACAACCTTGCCCAGATCCAGGAGGTCTTGTAAAACTGACAGATGCCATATATATCATTAAGGGTTTCCGGACTATTGTCTTCAACATTATTGTTATTTCCACAACATTTCAGCCGATATGTCCTCCGACCTTCTTCAGGCATTTGTCGAACTCAGGAACCTATACGGAACTTCAAACTACGTCCTTTGTTGAATCCCCGGGGATTGCCTGTCTTGCTGGAGGTTACAGGTTCAATCCTGACTGCAGGCGAGTAACTATACAGGAATACTTAACACTTGTACCCAGTTATGGCTAACAGAATCAGAACAGGTGACCCCTGTGGATTCAATAAAGGATGTAGTTTGAAGTTCTGTGTAGGTTCCCAAGTTTGACAAACACCTGAAGAAGGCCGGAGTATATATCGGCCGAAACGTTGTGGAAATAACAATAAAGATGAAGACAATAGTCCAAAAATCCTTAATGATAAAAATCATCAAGCTTCGTCTCAGAAATTTAGACAACTAATAGCCATATATATCTTATAACAAAATTCCTGTGTATTATTGTCTGTCAGGTTCAACTCCTATAAAACCTAAAGTTTATTAAGGATGAGTTACAATTCAAATACTGTAGTCATATTTAATGAAGAGAGATTGTGGAGAACAGCAGTCAGTTGGTTTTTATGGCACATCAACCTTTGTAGGTTATCTAATGCCAAATCCTTTTTATACATATATCAAATATGATTTGTAAATACATATTTTGTAGATAACATTTTTAAACAAGCCAGGGCTCATTTTTTTTGCATACAGTTGATTGGTTTCAAATATTTCTATCTTACACTAAAAATTCTATTTAATATCATATTTTTGCACACAGTTAAATTGCTTTTAAGCATTGCTATGTAATAATAACAATTCAATATCTATCATTTGTTTGCACACAACTAAATGTTTGCAAGTATTGATATCTAACACAACTAATTCTATTGAATATAATCATTTTTTGCAAACAGTTAAATGATTTCAAGTATTGCTATCTAACACTAACAATTTAATATCAGTCTTTTGTTTGTACACATTTAAATGGTTATACATTTATTATTTCCTAAATAAATAGTTTGTAGGTAATTTTTTAAAAATGAGTCAGAGCTAATTTGTTTGTATACAAGTATTGCTATTGTTTGCACACAGTTAAATGTTTTCAAGTGTTGTTATTCAACACTATTAATTGATATGCATACAGATGGTTCCAAGTACTGCTATGTAATACAAATAATTCAATTTTTGCACACAGTTAAGAGCAGTTGGTTGAGACAAGTATCTGGAGTGGGTAGCATTGGTTGGTTGTTAGGGTTTTATGGCATATCAACCCTTGTAGGTTATTTAAAGTCAAATCCATTTTTAAACAAATAATCAGTTCTATTTCAAACAATTCAGTCCAGCATGAGTACACAGTTTAATTATCAAAATGTCAAAACAGTTTTATATTAAACAATTCAGTTTAGCATAAGTACAGTTTCAATGTCAAAAACAGTTCCATTTCAAACAATTCAGTTCCACACAAGCAGTTTAAATCTAAGTACACAGTTTAACTGTCAAAAACATTTCTATAGTAAACAATTTAGTTTAGTCTAAGTACAGTTTCAATGTCAAAACAGTTCTAATTCAAACAATTCAGTTTAGCAGAAGGACACAGTTTAAATGTAAATACAGTTTAATTGTCAAAAACATTTCTATTTCAAGTCATTCAGTTTAGTCAAACAGTTTTAATTCAAACAATTCAGTTTAGCATAAGTATGCAGTTTAATTCTATTTAACCTATAGATAGGGCCCTATCAGGTTCTACCATTCTGGGCCAGAGTGGACCTGGGAGCAATGGCAATGAAGGGGTGCTCTGCATTCCCCAAAGCCCCAGCATCACTGGAACCTCACCATCAGATTGTTTAGTGTCATAATCCAGGACACTCGTTGGGGAGGGATCTTACTCCTCAGCAGAGAAGCAGTCAGTGTATTCTACAGCCCCAGCTGACTGAGCAAGGGAGAGCTGGAGTGCTAAAAATTAATTTTATAGCTTGATTTATCTACTGGATAATGAAGATAGGTATGTAGCTACAACAGTATTTAAAAAAAAAATCTATATAGCTTTTCTGAAATTTTTCAGTCATAAATTACTTTCAATTCAATGACAAACTTTAAAATTGTCATGCAAGGGAGTTCAAATAAGACATTTTTTTCTGTAAAATTTTAAATGCATAAATCTTATAAAATAAATATTCTATATCATATCGAATAAAATTAATCCTTAGACCCCGGGAAACCAATTTTCCTACTGTTACATAGAAGTTGTGGGGAAAAATCATGACTTACCAGACTTGCATGTGGCTGCGTTTCATACTTTTCAGTCACTCAAAAGGAAAACAAAAGAAGCCAAAATGGCGACGCACAGTCGCTTTTGTACTTGCTTAGTTTCACGTAAAGTAACACAGACTCTCAGCTATCTCATGCAAATGAGATAGTCGGGTATTATAAAAAGAGCACTCAAAGAAACGGAAACAGTTAGGACAGAAGGTGTGTTGCGTGTGTCTGTGACGCTATTCTAGTTGGCTTTCAAACTACAAGCTATTTCAGCGAGATACTACTTTTTGGCAATGGAGGGCAAGATTTTTGACATCCGGCTGATTCCGGAGTTTAGTGGTGCTGCGACTGACATGCCCATTGTCAAGTGGGTCGAAAATGTTAATTAATCCTTAGACCCCGGGAAACCAATTTTCCTACTGTTACATAGAAGTATATATACCCAGGTGGCCTTAATTCAAGCCAAAGATTCACCATTTTTGCAATGCAAGAATAAAAAATATTACATTATTCACTTTCTTAAATAACAGATTATAACATTTTACTGGTGAGTCCCTGAGCTTTGAGGAATGTTGGGCACCCTTTCAATGCCATTACTCCCAGGTCCACTCTGACCCAGATAGGAAGTACTTGTTAGGGTCCCATCAAATAGAACTGTTCAATCATTTACTAAGGATTATTATAAATTATTTGAAAGAATATAGCTGTGTACAAATTATTTATATTACATAGGATTTGGTAATTACATTTGGTTTAGTTTGGTTTAATGGCATATCAACCATTGTAGATCATTTAATGCCAAATCCATTTTTATACATATAAACAGTTCTATTTCAAACAATTCAGTTTAGCATAAATACACTGTTTAAATGTCAAAAACAGTTCTACTTCTAACAATTCAATTTAGCATAAGTATACTGTTTAGTTCTGTTTGACTCATAGATAGGACCCTATCAGGTGCTACTACTCCAGGCCAGAGTGGACTTGAGAGTGATGGCAAATAAAGGGATATTCCATTTTCCCTAAAGCTCCAGCATTACTGGAGCCTCACCATCAGATTGTTTAGCTTCATATCCAGGACACTTGTTGGGGGAATCTTACCCCTCTGCAGAGATACAGTCAGTGTATTCTGCAGCCCCAGCCAACTGGGCCATATTATATAGGAATACTTGATAAATAGAATTATTAGTGTTAGATAGCAATACTTGAAACCATTTAACTGTGTGCAAATGAACTCTAAAAACTCATTTAAAAATAAGGTTACTAACAAACTATTAACTTACAAATCATGTAATATAAAAAAGGATTTGGCATTAAATAACCCACAAGGGTTGATGTGCAATAAGAAACCAACTAACCAACATTTTATATTCTTCGGCTAAGAGCCAAATGTAAGGAGGCACAAATGAATAGAGATCATTTTTATGGATGAAAGTGTAAAATAATTAGGGTGATTAATTATTTTATTGATAATTGATTGAATTAATTATTCTATTATTTAGTTTGGCGAGGTGGTGGACTGGTTACAAATCTTTGAGAGTAAGTGTACTTCGTCGCAAGAGTTCATATGATGTAATTCTTGCATGTGTGTAAGATGGTAGGTTTGACATTGTTTTGTAGATCACTAGAGTGACCAGGTTTAACACCTCTCATCAAAATAAAGTTTGGGGAAGACAGGATATGGATAATAAACAAATCAAGGCTTTGCTGATCCATTAACTAAGAGATTATATAAGAAAAGATAATTTTGAATTCAAGCAGATGACTGTTAAAGAGAGTTGAGTTTGGAAACCCAAAGAGACAAATTGGGTTAGACGTTGGGTCGAAGGGGAGGGACTCTTTGTAGTTGGAAGTGAGATTCACTCATAAATCCTTAGAAGGTCTTCCTCTCTTCTTGTGTTTTCATCAGACTGCTATGAGATGTGTAGACAGTCTGAATAAAAGACTTTTTCATAATCTGAATAAGTCACTTGTTATTTTTTAATTTCAAATATTTAAGATGATACAATAATGTTTCACAAGTTCACGTGATCCAACCATGAGGTGGTGTGGGTAACACTTTGCACTTCAGCCCAAATAAATAAACCCTATATTTAAGACCAACTAATAATGCCAAAAATATTTTGCTGCCAAAAAGTCACAAAATTCAATGAGTATAAATAACAAACATTCACTTATTTGCCAAATTTTCTGAAAAGTGCAGATTTAGCCAAAGGTTAGTCATGAGAAGTTACTCAACTCCATATGCTGCATCTAACCCTTTCCACTAAAAAGTTTAGAGCCAGTCACAATCCATGGTACTTGAGGTGCCCTAAACAGGGAATTGTCTATGAGTCAGCACAATATTTGTCACCAGGGTTCCAGACTAACTTTGTCTCAGAATTGTCCAAAAACAATTTTAAACTGTCCAAACTCACTTTTTTTTTTTTTTTAAACTTTGCAATTACCTATAGTTGTTAGTAGCAGAATAAAAAACCCCATTAAAACCTTTCGGAAATAAATATGTATTTTAGTCTATTTAGTCATGCAATCGTGGTCTTTGTGTTTTTTGGTTTAAGAAACAATGAAACATCAATTAAACAAGGAAAGTTTTAATTAAAAAAAAAAAAAAAAAAAAAAAAAAAAACGACAATTTTTAGCAAATTTTCAAGTCACTGAAAAAAGTTGGAAACAATATTTTTAATTGACTATAAAATGTATAGAACATAAGAAATTAAATAAAACTTGATTATAATATTCATGTCAAAGCTTAACAGTCCAAACCAAAATGAATTTGTTTTTTTAAATCCAAAATAAAAATACAAAAAAAATGTAGCATCTATTCTTTAACCTAATATAAAGAAATATCTTTAACTGATTTGGATGAATTTTTAAAATATTACCCCCAAATCTTTTCATCTTTTAATAGTTATACTTTTTCCCCCCCTCGAACTATCCCTTAGAATATACCCAACAATGGGGCTTAGTGTTCCCAGTAAATATTCTTAGGTCCTGGGACACTTAATCTCAAGTCCCATTTGTCATTATTCTCAAGAAAGGTTGGTCTTGTATTCTGCATTGTGTGTAGAGAGGGGGTTTTATTTACAAATTTTCACTCGTAGAATAAGATTTTCATGGGTTAATTGATTGATTTTAATTGCATGTTAATTCGTCTAGGGTTATTCTATTCCCAGAGGTTAGGGAATCACATTCATTGTATGTTCATATTTACATTTTTGTGTAGTTGTTTTAGGACGGGTGCAGTCTTATTTCTAAACAAATCTATTTGAGTGGACCTTGGAGTAATGTCAACAAAAGCGTATTCCACACTCCCCAAATATCCAGAACTGCAGCCTCACCATTAAATGCAGTTTAGTGTTATACCCAAAACACCCCTTTTGAGACTGGTTTTACTACCACCCTACAAAGGACACAGTCAGTGTATTCTAAGTCCGGCCTGTGAATTCACCTCAAGTAACGTAGAACAAACTATATAGCCATGATTGTTTTGTTTTTACAAAAATAATTTCTGGCTTTTGAGAAATGAGCAACACCAGCTTTTCTCCACATACATACTTCCATCCTCTGTACTAGTCCATATTATGCCACTGAGGAAATGCCTTCAATAATATACAAAATCATATAGAAATGTAATACTTACATTCACCATCAAGATAAGAGTAAGTTTCAGTGATTTGCTTCATTTTATTTATTTATCTATTTTATTTTACAAAAAAATGGTTTTGTTCTTAAAATTATTTATTAGCAATCATCTGTAATTCATTAATATTATTATTATTATTAAATGAGCATCTTTAAATTATGAGAGAAAGTATTTAACCATATGTCAAATCTAAGTAATCCATCGAAGGATCGAAATTCATTATCGTAGTATGATTAATTTAAATTATTTCTTTATACTTGCGACAGATATATATCTTTATAAATTAATCGACTTATTTTTCTATAAAGTGATGGGGAGGGGGAAACCTATTCTTGGAAAAACTATTTCCTTTCCTGGCTAAAATACCAACTCGTACTCCCATAAATTCTTTTGAGTATACTTAAATAAATCTAAGCAAATATTTTGCTTTCGGCAATTCTGAAAGTCTCAAAAGGTTACTGTTGGTAAGTTTGATCCTCATTTGAAACTATCTCCCGACATGAGAAACTTAAAAGACAAAAATAAAAATTCATCAAAATCAATCCCAAGAACTTTCTGTGCGGAGATATTTTAAATGATAATTAAACTAAAAGGGCTTTCTTAGAATTTTCTTCTTTATTTTTTTTTTTTTGGGGGGGGGTACTGTTACACCCGTTTTCAGAGACATATATTACCTTTTTTTTATTCTCTAATTTTTAGTTTAAATAACTCTCAAATCACGAAAGTCTTCAAGAAAATTGAATCGGAAGCTCCTCGCAAGAGTTTAGCAATAATTCTAATCGTTATATAGCTAAGACATTTAAATAAACAAAACTACAGTGGAAAAAATTATTAAACGTAACGCTTACATTAATACTTAATGACTGTGGAGAAAAAACACGTGAGTTGGTGCCTGTACGTAACAAACAGATATTTTTTTTCAAATGATAAACTGAAGTGCAGTCTGAACAGTTAACATCTTTAGAAAATTATATCTAAAATTCTATTCGGCAGTTTGATACTGAAACCAAAACAGGACGAAGACAGAATAAAATAAATTAAAAATAGCCACTCACCGATTCGTTTTCTAAGAGCACCATATTGTCAACCTTAAGAAACTCTTCTGTGCGGAGAAACAATGTTTAGTCTGTTTTCCTTAATAAGGGAGTTAACTCTAATCATTTTCTCCTTTTTCAAATATTTCAAATGAACCCCAAAACTTGCTATTGAGACCATTACAAAAAGAAAATTCTAAAGTCTTCATAAGTGAACTATTCATACTAAAAATCAATGAATAAAATGGTTCATATCCTCGAATGACTTATTTTTTTAAAAATAATCAACATCTTCAAACGACTCATACCTCTAACTGGTAGTGTTTGATTTAGTTCCTTAATTGTTTGGGTCAGTGAGCCCGTATTCGGTATTAAGATGTTTTAAATTTGTTTAACTTTGTTACCACAGGTATTTTATTAAAACCTAATTTCTGAACAAAATATATTATTCTTTTCATCTTACTCTCTTCAATGTGAATCCTATATAAAGTTTAAAATAAATATAAGCGTCTATAGAAAGGTACTTCGAACCCTAACAAAAAAGTGATGACGTGTCTCATAAACTATTGTTTCGGTTCAACAAATAAAACAATAATTTCTTTAGTTACATTGATTAATTGATTAAGATAAAATTCACGTCAAAATTGGGTGTTTTTTAATTAAAAATTTATCAAAATGCTATTATTTATTTTGTATGATTTCTACTTTTTAAGATTTCAAAGAAACGTAGCCAAAGTCAGATTTACATAAAACTGAAAAAAAAAGATAACGATATAAAAACAAAGATCTATTTTTTTTTTTCTGATTTAGTTCACTGGAAACAATGTAGAGTATTTTGACTCTTCTTGTTGAAGTAAATTTTTGAATTCGATAAATCTTTTTTTATAGACACGAGCAGAGCGAACATACGTAATAAAGGGACCCCAAAGTTATTAACCCAAGGACCTCTTAAGGTGTAAATTCGGCATAGCGGATGGGAAGGTTTGCTGAAAAACTTCTCACGAGGGGCTTGTTATATACAAGCGTGTAGTTGCAAGAAAAATAAGACTAACAAGAAGATTTAGTTTATTTTGTTTATTGAATAAATAAAATAAACAAGCGGATGAAATATCAGGCCGGCTGACGGGGGTTATCTATGCAGCGACTAGCGGTTGATTTAATCTGGTCGGACGGTGTTGTAGGGTGACGCTCTTTACACGGCTGTGGATTCAACTGCTTGTGTGACCTCTGCTTGCCCTATTTACAAGTCCGACTTCAAACACCGGCTCCAGAAAATACTACTTGTAGAAAAAAAAAAAATGTTCGGTTGAAAAATAGACCATTTTTTATAACAGAGAATTTTCTGGGGATTTTGGATAGACTATGCGCGGAGCCTATGCGCGAAAGCCATGATTTTCTCAGTTGTTGGGTTAAAATCCGGTAGCTGTTATTTTCTTCTGCAGTGTATAGGACTTTACACTCCTATAAATTATTTTGGGCGGTATGCCACTTGTTCCCACAAAGATGGCGGACGCTCACATATTCAGCCTCGGGAAACCATTGGCCAGGAGGACCACGTGACATGTTTAAAACTACGTCCGCGCGTAAATTCAAGTCCTGCGTTTTTGAGCCACCTACAAGACGCGTATTTTCTATAAATACGTCGTCTTCAAACACCCCTGTTCTCTTTCAACAAATTTCTTCGCAGCGGCAACACACTCCTTCCAGTGTGAATCAACAGGAGTGAAAGGCAACGTGGATGGGCCTCGCAGACATTCATATACAATGACTATGAGACGCTTTCCAGTCTCAGGGAAACTGCCCGTTTCTAATCATAAAAAAAGGACGTTTTAAATATGTAATTCTTTTATAGCTTAAGTTGTGTTAGACACACACACACAAACTGACACATATACATACACTATTATTTTGTTAGTAGAGTTAGAAATATTTTTTATGTATCAATGTAAGTTTTATTATTATAGTATATAAATTTGTTTTTGTTCGTCGCCTTGTTTAAATGTTCATTTTGTCCACTCCGTTTTATAACCCTTATTTGTTTCATATCTTTTACTCATTTTGTTGCATATTCTTCACTCATTGGCTTCCTTCATTATCCTTATGCCTATATACTAAACCTTATTTTAAATATCAAAATTAACGTTAAATTATCAGGTACCATAAAAACACTTTCACACATACTACAAGTGTCAATGTCAGTCGGTCTGTGTTTTGTGTGTTTTAGTAGTTAGGTGTGTGAAGAGTTAAGTGGGTGAATCAGAAGAGATTTTATGTATTTTACTATAACAAGCTCAATATAAAGATGGGTAAAATATATACAAATAGTTGCTTACCAATTACATTTCCACTGGAACCTAAGGGATCTGGTATGGATAACCAGGCTCCCCCAAGACAAAAGCAGATTTGATTCCACACTCCCCGGTGCTGGAGAACTGCAGCATCACCACCATTTTACTGCCGTACCAGGATACTTAACAATTCAAGGTATGCAAATGAAATGTAAACTTGCCCAGTCAGCTGGGGGAGTAGAATTCACCGACTGCATCTCTGCAGAGGTGTAAAACACCCCCCTATGAGTGTCCTGATATGACATTAAACAATCTGACGGTGAGGCTCCTGTAATGTTGGGGCTTTGGGGAAATCAGAGTACTCCATTGCCATCACACCCATGTCTTCCCTGGCCCGGAGCAGTAGCACTTGATAGGGTCCTATCTAATCGGTCAAATAGATCTGATTGACATTTAAACTTATGCTAAATTGAAATGTAAGAAATAGAACTGTTTTATCATTTAACTGTGTGTAAACGAATGACTGATATTTAATTAAATTGTTAGTGATACATAATAATACTTGGAACCATCTAACTGCAAACGAATGAGTAATGTTTAATAGAATAATTAGTGTTAAATAGCAATACTTGGAACCACTTCTCTGCGTTCAAACAAATGATAAATATTGAATAGAATTATAAGTAGCAATAATTGAAATTATTTAAATGTGAAGAAACAATAATAATAAAAAGTTGGCGACCTTAGTCGAGAGTGATCTGAAAGCTCCCTTTTCAATAGCTACTACACCATTCCCTGGATTGCTCCACTTTATCCTTAATCCGTACCTTATAATGCTGAGTGTTAAACAAAGCGGCATTAAGTACCATTTTTGAGTCTTTGGTAAGACTCGACCTGGAATTGAACTCTGGTCTCCTGGACCATTGGTGAACACTCTATTCAGTGTAAAGAAATTAGTTCTCATATAAAAAGGAAATTAACAACAAACAATTCATTAACAAATCAAATGTATATCTATTTAAATGTGTGCACACAAATGACAGATGTTCAATTGTTACCGTTACATAGCAGTACTTGAAACCTTTTAACTGTGTGCCAACAAATGATTAATAGTAAATAGAATTATTCGTGTTAGATAGAAATATTTGAAACAATTATACTGTGCGCTTTAAAAGATGAGGTTAGGCTCATTTAAAAATGTTACCTACAAAATGTGTTTACAAATCATATATTCAATATATTTGTATAAACAGGATTTGGCATTAAATAACCTACAATTGTTAATATGCCATAAACCCAACCAAACCAAATCTTATATATTTGATATATATGTATAAAGACGATTTGGCATTGAATAACCAACAGTGTTTGATATGCCATAAAACTAAACTAAACCAAAACAAAATTTATATTTAATATATAAGTATAGATAGGATTTGGCATTAAATAACCTACAATGGTTGATATACCATAAATCTCAACCCAACCAACCTGAGATGTAAACTATGTTCAAAAGTATCATTCACTGTATGTATTGAACAAAAATATTGCTATTGTCATATAAATTTATCTAACTGATTGAGTTTAACGGCATCCAATCTAATGTTATTTTATGACTAGAGGTTAGGGAATCTCGTATAATATACGTTCATGTATATTTTAGCGGTTATTTTTTTGCCGGAGTTTTTGTTGTTGTTTGCGAGGAATCGTTGTAACGTGTGTGCGTGTTTACGTTGAGTTGTTTCCTCGCTAAGAGTGTAAGGTCTTTCGCTAATTGTTGTTAGGTATTAAAGGAAGGATGATGAATAAGATAAGATGCCGAAGGTCGAAATATATTTTTATGAATAGGTTTTTATTTGCAGTATGGAATATTGGGTTTGCTTTTGGTGCTGCAAGACTCGTGAAGGGTTGTGAGTATTGAGACGAAATTAAGTTATGAGATGTTGAGGAGGTTGAGATGGCAGCGTGTGTCGTCGGACTTGTGAGGGATTGTGTTTTAACGAAAGACATGTTGCAGTTGTAGGAATTGAACTTTGGATGTCACCATGGTTTTTGTCCGTTTGGTGGAGCGGCGTGCGTTGTCTCCATTAAGGTGGCCCAAAGGTGAGTTGAGAGCTAGGTGTCGAGAGCGGGAATACGTGTTGGATCGACATAGCCAATTTTGGGGTGACATAAAGTTGTGCCTGTGCGAGGCATGTTGAATGCATCTAATTTATATTCAACTGGGATTCCTTGCAAGGAATCCATAAATTAGATAGGTTCGCTCGTTTGTCCATGCTGCTGCTGCTGCTATTCTAGAGCTGCAGTGAGACGTCTGCACTGGGCGGCGTTGTCCAGCAAAAAATCATCGCTATTGAAGAACGGCCAGTGTGACGTCTGCACTGGTCGACGTTCTCCAGCTAAAGAGAGTGGGTTTGGCAGCTTACCCAATTTGCTGGCCGGAAATGAAAGGTCCGGGATGAATAGGATAGGTCATCCTGATTGGGTGAAATTAAGTGTTGAATTAAATTTGCGCGCCAAACCAAAATACGAAATTTCCCTTCACAACAATATTTATTTTGTGAAGTTGTTTCTTAAACGGCTTTTTTTTTTGCATTTTTTGGGGCACACGGTCCATTAATGCCCTTGGGAACGCTATCAATCCATTTATTCTTCCAGCTATGTGTTAATTGTTTGACAGACTCGGTTCTTTAACCTTCGTTAGATAACCAGTTTATGAGGAAAACTCTGAATTCAAACCCGCTTTACTCCACTTATAAATTAACCTTGTGTCACATCTATGAGAAAATTACGAGTTTTCCTCTAGACGGCTGTGTACCCGGATGTGGGGAGGCCGAGGGTAGCGTTTTAAAAGAGGTGTCCCAAATCCACCCTCATCACTGACAAAAGAAGGGATCATAATGCATCAAATCGACGTTTCATTTAGACACACCCAGACTGATCCAATTAGCCTCGGTAGTCATCTTATCGTCGCGTTTGCCGATACAAGGGTTCAAACCTATGCAAGTGAACAAGGTTTGGTTTGATTTGGTTTTATAGTACATCAACAATTGTAGGTTATAAATGCCAAATCCATTTTTATGTCTGAAAACAGTTCTATATCAAACAATTCAGTATAGTATCAGTATAGTTTTTTGTTTACAAACAGTTCTATTTCAAACAATTCAGTTTAGCATAAGTACACAGTTTAGTTCTCTTTGACCCATAGATAGGACCCTATCAGGTGCTACCACTCCGGGTCAGAGTCGATATGGGAGCGATGGCAATGAAGGGGTACTCCGTATTCTTCCCAGCTCCAGCATTACTGGAACATCATCAGATTGCTAGTGTCACATCTAGGACACTCGTTGGGGGGGGGTCTTATACCTCTGCAGAGAAGCAGTCAGTGTATTCTATATCCCTAGCTGACTGAGCAAAAATGGACAAGAGTTATTGAAACAACTCAGACACCTAGACAAGTACCTCATGTCAGTAAGTCATCGAATACGTGGCATTACGGACAACCAACTGGATATAAAGAGCGTGTTTTTCATGCATTAAAGAATTGGCTCGAGGAAGACACGACAGATCGTGTATGAGTTAAACAACACGTCTGGTTTTTATTGATCAGAATCTGACATGAAGAACCTTCATCTGTTGCCACCTGATTTCTCAGCCTAGAGATACCAATTCAACTCTATGAAGATCGCTAAGGAAAATCCCGGTGCACACACTCTCAAAGAGAGCCAATTACACTGATACCTACAATTATCCCGTTCCTTTCGACAGAAACCAACTGGTACCTACAGTAACAATAAATACGGGACCATTTAAAGTCCATCGCATTTACAACATGCCAATACCAACCCTTACAGACTATCTCAGTGTTACATACAACCGTGTGGTTGCAACAAAAATAAGACTGATAAGAAAATTTACTTTTATTTCGTTTATTGAAATAAACAAAATAAACAAGTGAATGGAACATCTAAGCCGGCTGATGGGCGGTTATCTGGTCGGCAGTAAGCGGTTGCTTTGATCTAGTTGGACGGTGTTGTTGGGTGACGCTCTCAGCGACGACTGTGGATTCAACTGCTCGTGTGACCTCTGCTTGCCCTATTTATATATTCCCGACTTCAAACACCGGCCCCAGAAAACACTATTTGCGAAAAAAAAATGATTGGTTGAAAAATAAACCTTTTTTATAACTGAGAATTTTCTGGGGATTTTGAATAGTGTATGCGCGGAGCCTATGCGCAGAAGTCATGATTTTCTCAGTTTGACACTGGCCGTTGTTGGGTCAACATCCGGTAGATGTTATTTTCTTCAGCAATGTCGATGTCTGTCGGTCTGTGTTTTGTGGGGTTTAGTAGTTAGGTGTGTGAAGAGTTAAGTGGGTGAATCAGAAGATATTTGATGTATTTTATTATAACAACAGGAAAGCATTTCGATATTACCTTCGCCCATAATGCGATGCCATCAACGGTTCACACACCGATCCCTGTCCCTCACTATTGGAAGAAAAAAGTGAAACAAGATCTTAATCGAGAAATTACACGAAGTATAATTGAACCGCTGCCAGTGGGCACTGTGCCGGTACTTAACCATGGTAACCGCACCTAAAATGACGGCTCACCCAGTGTGATACTAAAAACAGACTTAGCTCTATGTGAGTACATGTATGTGTGTATGTCTGTACGTGTGGGTGTATACATATGTATGGTTGTGAGTGGACCAGAGTTATGCGCATATATATGTGTATCCGTAAAGGGGCTGAGACTGAGTGGGAATCACTAATTCAGCCCTGCTAGTATAAAACGCAGATGACAGATAAAAGTGGATCAACGTCTGCAAAAAAAATTATTATCACACCTTTTATGGTCTTCTGGAGATCTGCTAGTGGGTAGCTAGGGGTCCGGAAATGGGAATGTTCAACCCGGATATATACAAGTAGAGTCTGCTACTATAACGGATAAGAGACCGACGCAAATGAGACTCAGAAGGACAGATAGACAGAACCACAGATACAGAGATGGTTTGAGAGAACCGATACAGAAGAGATAAGAGGGACCAAATAATGAAGAACAGAATTAATCTGCTACTAGTATTGTAGAAATTTTGGTAAGGAACTGGTGATCCTGTTTCACCGATCACCAGCAGCCCCTTGGGGTCACGTGGCGTCCATTATAAAAAAAAAAAGAGCCCCACAGGAGATTCTCTCTCTTTTGGTTCCACTCCCACAACTGTTAGCACAGGTCCTTTTCTTAGCAGCCCTTGACGGTATACGTATTTGGTACCTTCCACCACCGGGACCCAAGAGCGACGAACGCACGTGCAGAGTTAAAAGGAACAGGACACACACAGTTAAGTTCCAGCAGGCATTTTATCTGCAAACCAACTACTTTACCCACTACCTTATCAAACCCACTTTACCCACAAACCTTATCAAATCTACTTAACCTTTACCTTACCTACCAAACCTACTTTACAAAACCTTACAGGTCTTACAACCTCAACAAACATAACCATATTTTACATCTTGAACTCTTCCTTGAACTCTCTTTTATGAACTGTTACTTACACATTCGTTGTTTATTCCATTTGGTGTAAAACCCCGTTTATTTTTGTTGTTGTATATAAATTTTGTTGCATGTATAAGTCGTTCGTCTCCTTTCTTCAAAGGCTCCCGTCCAAATCTCTACTGCTGGTTGAGTACGGTTTATTCTTTTACAAAACGTAGGAATAAACCGGGCTTTTCGGGGTTTATAAAAATCCCCATAATATGCAAGTAGAGTCTGCTACTAGAACGGATAAGAGACCGACGCAAATGAGACTCGGAAGGACAGATAGACAGAACCACAGATACAGAGATGGGTTGAGAGAACAGATACAGAAGAGATAAGAGGGACCAAATAATGAAGAACAGAGTGAATCTGCTACTAGAAGGAATAAGAGACCGACGCAGAAGGTATACAGATGCAGAGGGTCAGACAGAGGAGAAGGGACTAAAGATCCCGAGAGGCGAAAATCTAGCTGTTAGTTCTAGTTTTTAGCTAAAGGAACTACGAAGCCACAACCGTTATTTTGTCAAACTTCCTTCTCTCTTTAAACAACATTTTACACAATTCTTTTTGTTTTCATCTTGTTCTTCACTTTGAGGGCTGTCTTAGACTCGCGCATTTCGACCCGACCTGTTGAGAACCAACAAACGCAGAGTGGGATTAGATTTTCATCCTGCGAAGTGTATGTCTCCATTGTATTCCCACATCAGACTCATGATGGACTTACACAAAGTAAACGCTGCCATCATCAGGTTTATGGCATATCAACCATTGTAGGTGTTGGGTATCACCCACCTTTTTCCACACAATGAACTAGTCCATCAGCCATATATAGCAGTAGCTACTAATACCAGGGCAGCCTAGAAGGTGAAGAGCAGCTTCTTGTAGGAATAGTATTAGAGCGTTGGAGACCGGAGATCGCACTAGATCACCTTACTTGCTACCGTAATAACGGAAGCCAATACTATCATTGGACTATATCTTTATTCTGTATTCACTAATCCAATGTTCTTGTCTACTAATAGTCTCTCTACTGTATATAACTCTTGTAAATCTATTATCCCCAAAGTCAGCTGGCATACACGTCGTGTGACTCAACAGCATAGTTCAAATTTGCAAATGACCTTTAACTTTTGTAAATCTATGATCCCCAAGGTCAACTGGCGTACAGGCCTTGTGACTTAACAATGGTTAGCATAGTTCACATTTGCAAATGTCCTTCAAATCTATGATCCCCAAGGTCATCTGGCATACCCGGCCTGTGACTTACAAACGATTAGCATAGTTCACATTTGAAAATGACCTTGTGACTTAACAATGACCGTGTGACTTAACAATGCTTATCATAAGTTCATATGTGTGAAGTTCATCCGTGTGACACGCACACTTAGGGATCCATCTGTGACTTACCATCTGGCATACCCGGCCTGTGACTTACCTTGTGACTTAACAATGGTTAGCATAGTTCACATTTGCAAATGTCCTTCAAATCTATGATCCCCAAGGATTGCAAATGTGAACTATGCTAACCATTGTTAAGTCACAAGGGCCTGTATGCCAGATGACCTTGGGGATCATAGATTTACAAAAGTTAAGGGTCATTTGGAAATGTAAACTATTCTAATCATGGTTTAGTCGAAGGTAGGGATGCCACATGACCTTGGGGATCATAGACTAGACTTAGAGGTCATTTGCAAATGTGAATTAAGCTAATCATTGTTAAGTCACAAGGCCTGTATGTCAGATGACCTTGGGGATCATAGATTTACAAAAGTTAAGGGTCATTTGCAAATTTGAACTATGCAAATTTGAACTATCATTTACTAGACTGAAAGGTCATTTGTAAATGTGAACTATGCTAAACATTGTTTAGGCGTGTATTCCAGATGACCTTGGGGATCATAGATTTACTAGACTTAGAGCTCATTTGATAGAGGTGAACTATGCTAATGTTTGGTAAGTCACACGGCGTGTATTCCAGATGACCTTGGGGATCATAGATTTACTAGACTTAGAGGTCATTTGATAGAGGTGAACTATGCTAATGTTTGGTAAGTCACACGGCGTGTATTCCAGATGACCTTCGGGATCATAGATTCACTCGGCCCAAAGATCATTTGGAAATCTGAACTATGCTAATTATTGTCAAAGTCAGTCGGCGTTTATTCCAGGTGATCATAGATTCACAAGGCTGAAAGGTCATGTGCATATGCGAACTATATAAATCACTGTTAAGTCACACGGCGTGTGTATAGATGACCTTGCTGGTCATATATTTACTAGGCTTAAAAGTCATTTACAAATGTGAACTATATGCAATGTGAACTATAGTCGTGTATGCCAGATGACATTGGGTGTCATAGATTCACAAGGCTGAAAGGTCTATTGCAAATGTGAACGATGGAAATCATTGTTAGGTCACTCCTCGTGTATGCCAGAGGACCTGGGTGTTTATAGATTCACTTTGCTAAAAAGCCATTAGCCAATGTGAACTATATCAATCATTGTGTATTCCAGAAGACCTTGGAGTTCATAGATTCAATTGGCTAAAAGGTCAAGTGTAATGTGAACTGTGCTAATGATTGTAAAGTCATTCGACGTGTATGCCAGATGACCTTGGGTGTCATAGATTCACTTGGCTCAAAGGTCTTGTGCAATGGGAATTATGTTAATCACTGCTAGGTCACTAAGTGTGTATGCCAGATGACAATTGTTTTTATAGATTCACTTGGCTCAAAGGTCATGTGCAATGGGAACTATGCTAATCATATCTAGGTCACTCGGTGTGAATGCCAGATAACCTTTGTTTTTATAGATTCACTTGGCTCAAGGATCATGTGCAATATGAAGTCAAATGATTGTTAAGTCACTCGTTTTGTATGCCACGTGACCCTGCGTCTCATAGATTCACTAGGTTGATAGGCCATTTGCAAATGTCGACTACGCTAATCATTGATAAGTCACTCGGCGTAGATGCCAGATGGAGTTGCTGGTCATAGATACACTTGGCTGAAAGGTCACTTGCAAATGTGAACTATGTAAATCACTGTTAAGTCATTCAGTGTGTATGCCAGATGAGCTGAGTTTTCATAGGTTCACTTGGCTCAGAGGTCATTTTCAAATGTGAACTATGTTAATAATTGGTATGTCACTCGGCGTGTATGCCAGATGACCTTGGGGCTCATAGAATCGCTAGGCTGAAAGGTCATGTGCAAAAGTGAACTATGCTAACCATTATTAAGTCACTCTTCATGTATTCCAGATGACCTTGAGGGTCATGGATTCACTAGGCTAAAAAGGTGATTTGCAAATGTGAACTATGTAAATCAATGTTAAGTCATTCGGCGTGTATGTTAGATGACTTGCTGATCATATATTTACTAAACTGAATGGTGATTTACAAATGTGAACTACGCTAAGCATTGTTAAGTCGCTCGGTGTGTATGCCAGATGACCATAGTGGTCACTAGGCTCAAAGATCATGCGCAAATGTGAACTATGCTAATGATTGTCAAGTTACTCGGCGTGTATACAAGATGACCTTGGGTGTCATAAACTCATTAGGCTGAAAGGTCATTTGCAAATGTGAACTATGAACATCATTGTTAAGTCACTCCTCGCGTATGTCAGATGACCTTGCTGGTTATAGATACACTAGACTGAAAGGTCATCTGCAAATATAAATCATTGTTAAGTCACTCCTCGTGTATACCAGATGACCTTGGGGACCATAGATTCACTCGGCTGAAAGGTCATTTGCAAATGTGAACTATGCTAATCATTGTTAAGTCACTCGGCGTGTATGCCAGATGACCTTGGGGGTCATAGATTCACCAACGGTAAAGTGCAATGTGAATCTTTGCTTGTCATTGTTTGCCACTCGGCACAAATGTCTGGTGGCCGAGCAGCGCACAGAACAAAATCCCGCTGAAAAATTTTTGGACAGTACCAAGGAACAGTGGCAAAGGCAGAAGCTCGGGATCATGTGACCACTGGTAACCTATTCTTGTAGGGCAGGAGATCTTTAATTCCCATTGTTCCTACACCTGCCCCAAGTCAACGGCTACGTCGAAACACGTGAGCACGTCTAACTCTATCCCCACAATTACGTGGGGTATTTTTGTATTTGTGTCTTCCTTTTGATACCGAGAGAAAGTAATTCAGGATTGTTACGCCCATTGTTGTTGCGGTAATTTCATCGTTGTTATTGTAAATAGAAAATAATTTTAAAGCAACTAAGGTTGGTAGGTTGTTTGGTTTTATGGCATATCAACCTTATTTATCGCCAAATTCACTTTTATACAAATAATCAGTTCTATTTCAAACAATTCAGTTTAGCATCAGTACAGAGTTTTATTGTCAAAATATTTCTTTTCCAAGCAATTCAGTTTATCTAAACAGTTCTGATTAAAATAACCCGGTTTAATATAAGTATAGATTTTGTTTACACCCAGTTAAATGTCAAAGTTGTTCTATATTAAACAATTCAGTTTAGCATAAGTACAGTTTTAATGTCAAAAACAAATTCATTTCAAACAATTCCATTTCAAACAATTCCATTTCAAACATTTTCAAACAAAAGTACGAAGTTTAAATGTAAATACATAGTTTAAATGTCTAAAACATTATTATTTCAAGCAATTCAGTTGATTCAAATTGTTCTAATTCAAACAATTCAGCTTAGCATAAGTATGCAGTTTAGTTCTATTTGGCCCATAGATAGAACCTGTAACATGAGGGCAGATAATACAACCATTTATCCAAAATGGCAGTTGAGGTTGTAGAGTTCCGTTGCCTCTTGTTATATTAAAAGGAAGAACAAATGAGTTGACGAAGATATTTATAGTTTTCAAAGGGGAAGTTTTATTAAAAGCTCGAGACGAAAGGAACCCTTGTGCTGTAAGTCGCAGGAAGAAAGAAAGGGTTGTAAATAGCTGAGCAGGAATTAAGACGCTGAATTCAAAGTAGGAGTCTAAATGTTGTTGTCAAGACAGGAATTAAAATGCTGAAGTCAAAGCAGGAGTTGAGAATATCCAATTTGTTTCTCCGAGGATCCGTTGGTTTAGAAGGAAAGAAGAATGATGAAAGAATGCTTTCCCAAACATCAATGGTCCATAAATTGGAAGTGCTCTCTTAATGTTGACTGGTCTGTCCTGCTGCAAGCAAGGGAGGAAGCGAATAGAGAGAATGTGCTCTGTCGTGTCGACTGGCTTGCCCTGCTGCTAGCCAGTGAGGAAACAAAGAGAGAGAATGTATTCTGTCATATTGGCTGGCTTCTCCTGCTGCTATTACACACAGTTAAATTGTTTCAAATATTGCTATCTCAGTACAACTAACCCAGCTGGTTTGCGTGGCCTTTTATGTTTCCCGGGGAGGTGACCCGGGGAGAATGGCATCAGTCATTCTCATGGAACGAAAAATATAAATTTGAAACTCCAATGGCCAAAACAATTCCCGCACTAAATAATGATTTGAAATTATACAACACCTATCCGGTGCTACCAGAGTGGACCGGGGAGCGATGGCAATAAAGGGGTTCTCTGCATTCCCCAGAGCTCCAGCATCACTGGAACCTCACCATCAGATTGTTTAGTGTCATATCCAGGATACTCATTGGGGGGATCTTAACTTTCTGCAGAGGTGCAGGTGGTGTATTCTACAGCCTCAGTCGACTGTGCAATTAATGCCACTTAGAAAGATAAAAGAAAACAGTAATCAAAATTGATAACCATTGGCTGTTTCTGGAAATTTTTGGTAATTTGGTAATTATAGTTAACCCAAATTGACATAAATACGCCTGTATTTACGGATCTTTGATAATTTATTTAAGGTTTGAACGTATTTTGGGACAGTTACATATTTTTGATAGAGTGTTCGCCAATGGTCTGGAAGACCGGGCTTCAATCCCAGGCCGAGTTATACCAAAGACTCAAAAAATGGTACTTGATGCTGCCTTGCTTATCACTCAGCATAATAAGGTAAGGATCAAGGGTAAAGTGAAGCATTCCAGGGAAAGGAGTTATTGAAAAGGGAGCCTTCTGGTCACCCTCGACTAACTTCGCCAACTTTACTTACGTGCTGTAGATGTTGGTAATAAATTATAACTCACATTCGTTTTCATAGTAAAATAACAGAGTTGAATTTTTATTGGAGGATATTTTTTTAATAAGAAAAGTACCTAAAAACGTCAGATATTTTTACTATTGATAGAAGAATGTATCATGTTATCGTTTCAATTTAATTTCCTATACCTCTGTAATCAGTTTTGCTTTACTAATGTGTGTGTGTGTGTATGTGTGTGTGTGTGTGTATGTGTGTGTGTGTGTGTGTGTGTGTGTGTGTGTGTGTGTGTGTGTGTGACTTTTTATTTATCATATAAGTTGATAATCATGTCAAACGAAGAAATATTGCTAAGCTCTTTGAAAAAGAATAAAAATTCAATTTTGATTTTCAGGGGAAATAATTTAAAGTTAACTGAAAGAGTTGTTTCCCCTGCACTGTTTTTTTAAAAACTTTACATTTTTTGATGCTTGATTAAATGATTGATTTTAACGGCATGTCAACCCATCTATAGTTATTTTAAAGCTAGAATACGCCGTTTGTACATATTTTCCAACCCCTTTTGCATGAGTAGGGTATGGCACAAGGTCAACATTTTTAAGCGGAATTTAACAGTTTTCAATGCAGAGTTTTCTTTCTTCTCCAAGAACAGTTGCAATATCAAAGTTAAAGAGCCCAGTCTGTTTTACCCGCAGCCAGAAAGGGAATAGTTGGATTCATGCCTTTCCCTTGGGTATGAGCACTTTATGAAATACAAACAGTATCGTCAAGGATTTTAACTTGGGTTACCTTGTCAATTGCACCGTGCATCAACTTTATCCTATTAACTAATTTATTACACACTGTTAAATGGTTTCAAGTATTCCTATCTAACACTAATAATTCTATTTAACATTAATCAATTTATTACACACTGTTAAATTGTTTCAAATATTGCTATCTCAGTACAACTAACCCTGCCTTCTTGCATCTTTAAGATTAAATAGAGGAGAGTACTTGTTTGCAACAAGAGCAATTTAAAGATTATGATTAGTATAATCTTATAAGTGCAGTGGCTTGACATGACCAGCTGATTGATTGGATCAAGCCTCTCCAACTGCCCATTTAGTCCAGTAAAAACCAAAGTGGAGTGATGCAAGTCACTTGACAACTTGGGTTTGATTTGGTTTGGTCTTATGGCACATCAACCATTTTAAGATCTTTAATGCCAAATCCATTTTTATTCATATAAACAGTTATATTTCAAACAATTCAGTTTAGTATAAGTATAGTTTTTTGTTTACATACAGTTTAAATGTCAAAAACAGTTCTATTTCAACCAATTCAGTTTTGTATAAGTATAAATTTTTGTTTACACAGAGTAAAATATAAAAATCAGTTGATTTCAAACAATTCAGTTTAGCATAATCACACAGTTTCATTCTATTTGACCCATAGATAAGACCCTATCAGATCCTACCACAACGGGCCAGAGTGGACTTGAGAATGATGGCAATGAAGGAGTACTCCGCCTTCCCCAAAACTCCAGCATTACTGGAGCCTCACCATCAGATTATTTAGTATCATATCCAGGACACTCAATTGGGGAGTCTTATTCCTCTGCAGAGATGCAATCGGTGTATTTTGCTGCCCCATCTGACTGGGCTTTTGACTACTTTGGTTGCCTAGTCAAAGATTTTTTAACTACAAGGATCCCATCCACAAACATTACAGTTTGCCACACACAGCCATCAGGTATCCTCTTTGGGAGGAAGGGATCTTACTCTTCTGCAGAGGAGCTGTTGACATATTGATAGCGGCACTATTTCATAAACGCAGGGATTTGAAATATAAAATTTAAGTATTTCTAGAAAGGCATGATCTTACCTTAGAATATATTCTTCAACCTATATTTTTTAACAGACTTCTTTTTTTTGACAGCCAGAGATTTTGTTACGACACTGGATATGTATGGAGGGACTAAAGATGGTTTACACTCTCAACTTTTTGGAATTTTAGTGCAGGGAAGAAAAGTTTGGAAGAGAAGATATATGAAAAAATATAAGAAGTTAGTTAATCCATTGAATTTCACAAGGGCAGATCATTTATCCTCCGAAAAGATATTGTTGAATGATGTTGAATATCATTTATCCTCCAAAAAGATATTGTTGAATGATGTTGAATATCATTTATCACATTGTTTTTGAACAGAGGTTAGTGTTTTTTTTTTCTTTTATTTCGAATATTCTAAGGTGAGTCAAAAGTTTTGCAATATTTTGCTACATGTTATTTTGCGGAATTTGCTTCATGTGACCAAAGCAGTTCAGGCTATGGAGGGTACCTGCTGTGATTGGTAGTATTGTGATAGTTGGTGCACCGAGACATTGTACCTTGCTTCACTCCATGAGTCATCTGAAATCCCAATTGACTGGGACAGTACAATACACCGACTGTATCTTGGTAGAAGGGTAAAACTCCACTAATGAGTGTCCTAGATATGACATTAAACAATCTGATAGTGAGGTTTTAGTGATGTTGGAGCTTTGGGGAATGCAAAGTACATTTTCATGGCCATCACTCCCAGGTTCACTCTGGCCTGGAGTGGTAAGTACCTGATAGGGTCCTATCTAATTGAACTGTGTGGAAACAAATGACTGATGTTTAATTGAATTGTTAGTGATGCATAGTAATACTTGAAACTATTTAACTTTGTTGATTTATGCTAAATTGAATTGTTAGAAATAGAACTGTTTGTTCATTTAACAGTGTGTAAACAAATGACTGAGGTTTTATAGAATTATTAGTGATACATAGCAATACTTGAAACTATTTAACTTTGTTGATTTATTCTAAACTGAATTGTTAATTATAGAACATTTTTGATCATTTAACTTTTTGTATCTACAAAATGTGTTTATAAATCATATATATTTAATATATATGTAAAAACTGGATTTGGCATTAAATAACCAATAACGGTTGATATGCCATAAAACCAAACCAAACCAAACCAAACTAAAACATCTGAGGGTGAGACTCCAGTCCTGGATCTTAGGGAATACAGAATACCCCTTTTTGCTATTATTCTCAGGTCCACTCTAACCTGGAGTGGTTGTACCTGTTAAGGTCCCAACAAGAGGTCAAATAAGATTATTATTTATAATTGAAACCATTTAACTGTGTGCAAACAAATGGGCCCTGTCTCATATAAAAATTGTTACTTAAAAACTGTTTACAAATTATATATATATATATATATAATCAGGATTTGGCATTGAATAACCTACAATGGTTGATATGCAATAAAACCAAATCAAACAAAATCATATATATTTAATATATATATATATATATATATATATATATAATCAGGATTTGGCATGGAATAACCTTCAATGGTTGATATGCTATAAAACCAAACCAAACAAAATCATATATACTTAATATATATGTATAATCAGGATTTGGCATTGAATAACCTACAATGGTTGATATGCTATGAAACCAAACCAAACAAAATCATATATACTTAATATATATGTATAATCAGGATTTGGCATGGAATAACCTTCAATGGTTGATATGCTATGAAACCAAACCAAACAAAATCATATATACTTAATATATATGTATAATCAGGATTTGGCATTGAATAACCTACAATGGTTGATATGCTATGAAACCAAACCAAACAAAATCATATATACTTAATATATATGTATAATCAGGATTTGGCATTGAATAACCTACAATGGTTGATATGCTATGAAACCAAACCAAACAAAATCATATATACTTAATATATATGTATAATCAGGATTTGGCATTGAATAACCTACAATGGTTGATATGCTATGAAACCAAACCAAACAAAATCATATATACTTAATATATATGTATAATCAGGATTTGGCATTGAATAACCTACAATATACTGTAAAACACAACCAACCAACCATGTGTGATTTGAAAGTCACACAGAAAAATGTGCCATGTAGTCTAATTTGAGAACTTATACTTTACGAGTTTGACATGAACCATAATGTCATGGAAGTGCCATAAACCATTTCTTGTCCAAAAGGGGAAGATGCAGTTGATTACAATACAGTAACCAGATGATTCAAGAAATTTCACGTGCGTTGCAAGAACTTTGACAATCAGGCAAGGTCTTGTTGGACTAAAACTGTGGATTTCGAGGCCAAGTCGAAGCCATAAAGGCAAATCTGGTGAGTTGCACAAGGAGAGTATCAGGTGAGCTCAGCATCTCACAGGCTTAAAAGTGTGGATTTCGAGACCACGTGAAAGCCATAAAGGCAAATCCAGTGAGTATCACAAGGAGAGTATCAGGCATGCTCTATAAAAGCATTTGAAGCTGCTGAATTATGGGTCACTTTACCAAAATATTGCCAAAACATTTGACTCACCCAAGGTGATTTACTTTAGAATTCTGATATTCTTTGGGGATGCCTTATGTACTGTAATGTTTAGAAAGCTAGACTGGGTGACCATTACGAACGAGTGAAAGAGTCAGAGACTCACTGGGTGCTCCTTTTTTACTATTTAGTATTCTGTTTTTTTTTTGGAGAGGGCATGTTCATATGGTTTAATGCTTAGAAAGCTACACTGGCAGACCATTACTAGTGAGTTTGAGTATCACTGGGTGCTACACACATCCAGCCTCCAAAGTTTAGTAAATAATTCCTTTAGTATTCTACCCTCAACAATACCACCAAATGTAGTTGAGTCACAACTGGTTTTTCCTCATGCTGTACCCTCAGTTGAAGCCAATGTTTGGTAATAGATAATACCTAATAATACCCATTTTTGGAGGTATTATGGGTAAATCATAATCATACTCCAGTGGACCCCTTCACATGGACGAGCAAAAGCAGGACAACCAGCTAGAACCTATATACAACAGTTCTGTGCCGATACTGGATGTAGCCTCGAAGACCTACCAGGAGCGATGGACAATAGAGACTGGTGGTAGGACATGATGATGGGTAAATAGAAGGGCAGACTGGGTTCTTTAGACTTGGTTAGGCAACCAGTCCAGGAGAAGGAAAACTCTGAATTCAAACTTGTTAAACTCTGCTTAAAAAAATTGACCTTGTGTCAGATTCAGCCCATGTGGATGGGTTGATGGTTGTTGGTAGTTTGGGTTTTATGGTATATCAACCTTTGTACGTTATTTAATGCCAAATCCATTTTTATACAAATAATCAGTTCTATTTCAAACAATTCAGTTTTGTATAAGTACAGTTTCAATGTCATAAACAGTTCCATTTCAAACAATTCATTAAACCATAAAATTTTCCTAGGTCTATTTCTCCTTCCTTGCGTTCTACTTTCATCCCTATCCCTATATTCTAAATTGACCCTATATCCGTCATTCTTATATATATTGAAGTAAATATCGTAGTGTAATCCGACATGTGAAGAAAAATTGATAACAAGGTAATCCAAGTAGAAGGAGAGATTTATTGAGAAGCAAAGTCGACACTAGAGCGTTTCGGTTCTAGTGAACCATCATCAGGGCTGAGAGGGGTGATATTAGTGATGTTAAATCTATGGTGGATGTTTAAAAATGCAAAATACAAAAACCGAGGGAAATTTTTGTATAACAAGAAAAAGTTGGTCGTTTAATTAGTGAATCAGCATTTGTTGTTTTAAATTACGTCATTTGACTTATAGGAATATTGTATAGAATTTATGTTCCGTTTGTTTATTGAGAAAGATTTTGAATCAAAAAGAAGAAAAAGAAAGACAAAAAGGAAAAGAAAGCATAAAATTATGGCTTCTTTGTTTAATGGTATATCAACAACCTGTTGCGGAGCCAATAAGCGCGTCGACTCCGCAAATAATTCAGAGTTTAATGCGTGCGAGTGTGTAGTAGCTAAAGACAATAAAGGGAGACAAAAGGACGATAACAGATACAACAAATGTGACGATTTTATTTGCCGGAATTACAAACGTGTATGTAAATGTCCGTGGCGGTTGTATGTGGTCTTCAGCTAGGATGGGTTACGTCGAGTTGTAGATGTGCGCAGCTGGACGCTCGACGAGGGTAGCTGGCGTAGGTCGAGTCGTGGAGATACAGCTAGATGTTTGATGCAGGTAAGCTGAGATCGGTCGGGTCGTTGAATGCAGCTGGACGATCGTAGCGGGAAGCTGAAGTCAGTCGAGTCGTTGAATACAGCTGGATGGTCATTGCAGGCAGCTGAGGTCAGTCGAGTCGTTGAATGCAGCTGGATGGTTGTTGCGGGCAGCTGAGGTCAGTCGAGTCGTTGAATGCAGCTGGATGGTCGTTGCGGGCAGCTGAGGTCGGTCGAGTCGTTGAATGCATCTGGATGGTCGTTGCGAGCAGCTGAGGTCGGTCGGTCGTTGGTAAATCGATGTCCCGGTTTTGACATTTCATTGGGTTAACCGGGGGGCGTGTCAATTTGGTTGTTAACCCGTAACAGCGAGTCATTACGTGGGCTAGTTGTTGCAGTGCTAGAGCAGTCCGTAACAGAGAGTCATTACGTGGACTGAATGCTGCATTGCTAGAGCGTTGTGGTCGGTAGATCGATATTCTCGGTTTTGACGGTACGTTGGGTTAACCAGGGGGGGGTCGATCTGGTTGCTAGCCCGTAACAGCGAGTCATTATGTGGGCCAGAGGTGCAATGCTAGTGTAGTCCGTAACAGCGAGTCGTTACGTGGACTAGATGCTGCATTGCTAGGGTAGTCCGTAACAGCGAGTCGTTACGTGGACTAGATACTGCGTTGCTGGGGCAGTCCGTAACGGCGAGTCATTACGTGGACTGCATCGCCGGAGCGTCGTGGTCGGTAGCTATGGCTTTGTCGTGCCAAATAGCTGTGCGGGCGTATCCTTGACGATAGCTATGGCTTTGTCGTGCCAGATAGCTGTGCGGGCGTATCGTTGATGGTAGCTATGGCTTTGTCACGCCAAAGCTGTGGTGGTAGCTAAAGCTTTTCGCGCCAAAGCTGTGCGAGCGTATCGGGCGGTAGCTAAGGCTTTTCGCGCCAAAGCTGTGCGGTAGCTAAGGCTTTTCGTGCCAAAGTTGTGCGGTAGCTAAGGATTTTCGCGCCAAAGCTGTGCACTGTCGAGCAAACAGGCCAGGGGGCTGAGGCTAAGATTGGCGTTATCTTAGCGCTGAGCAGATAGTGGAGCGGTGACTAAAGGCTAACCCTTGCCTTTAGCCTGGGGGGATGGCCCCCTGAGGCCAGAGGAAATCTCCAGTGCCAAGGCACACCCGGCAGAAACACCCAGAGGTAAGACGGCCTACCGAATGCAACCCAAGAACTGGAGAGGAAAGGCTACACAAAAACGCCCTAGAGCGTCCGCGGGGACCTATGGTATTTATAGATGCGTCCCACCAACGCACGAATATGGCACAAGGCTATTTTTAAGGTGGGTCCAGTCGCAGGGCCGAAGCCCACACGCGACCGGCAAGGCCAAAAATACTTTCGATCCCGTCGGCATTCCCCTTTTTAGGGCGCCAGGCAATAAACCCAACCCCCCGAAGGGGGTAAAAGCCTGGGGGGATGGCCCCCTGAGGCCGGAGAAAACTCCAGTGCCGAGGCACACCCAGCAGAACCGCCCAGAGGTAAGACGGCCAACCAAATGCAACCCAACAACTGGAGAGGAAAGGCCACGCACAAACGCCCTAGAGCGTCCGCGGGGACCTCTGTTATTTATCGATGCGTCCCACCAACGTTCGAATATGGCACAAAGCCGTTTTTAAGGTGCTCCGACCCGCAGAAGGGACTTCTCATAGCCCTTAAAAAGGACCGTAAAAAAAGGGTGTTGAATCTACCACTAGAAGTGGCGGTGACGCGAATGCGACCACGAATAACGTAGGATTCTTTTCCTCGTATGAGCTCCGCAAAGAACGTGTCGATATTTATCCTACGCCCCACCAACGTACGAACAAGGCTGTTTTTAAGGTGGGTCCTGTCGGAGGGCCGAAGCCCAACGTGACAGGCAGTTCCAAATATGCCTCGGACCCCGTCGGCATTCCCCTTTTCGGGGACGAGCCGACGAGCGTTGAAAAGGGGCTTGTTGATATTACGAAGGTGCTATGACACACAGCCCCAGCCGCGTGAAAAGGAAATTCTTTTATAAAAAATGGGTGTAGCAATTAAGTACTTTTTAACCTGCTATAAGCTGGCGACGACTATTAGTTCCATTTTTATCAAGTTATTTTTGGTCGTAGTGTTTTGTAAATATTGTTAATTTTAATTTATCCCCCCCTTTTTTTTAGCTGTAACGAGATGTCAAGATCATAAGAAAGAAAAAGGGCTTAGTTATTTCCGGCCGTACCCGGATATAATTGTCCTAAGGCGAGCGTGTAACCTGATCTGTTTACGTTTATCGGCAGGTCACGGCAAAGGTGTAATCCGATATGTTTACGTTCGTAGGCCGGTCGCGGCAAACCTTCGTGGGTTATTTAATGCCAAACCCATACTTCTAGAAGAACAGCAGTGACGCTATTTAACCCATAGCTGGGATGATAAAGGGGTTCATACCTTTCCCAAGAGTATTTGTCCAAAATTTGTCGCTAGCTACGATTCCGCAGTCCAGTGCTTTAACCATTACATCACGAGGACAAACGGGATTAATCTATGTTATATCTGGAATATATTAACTAAAGATGGAATATATTGTAGCTAATTAAAACGGATTTGCTCAAGTAAGGAGAAATATAAAAGCCAGGACGAGTATTTAGGGAATTAAAGAGTGTGTACTGGGTTTAGTTGTTGGTAACGAGAGAGAAGTTTGTTGTTAGCGTATGTGTGTTTACGTTGAGTTGTTTCCTCGCTTAGTGTTGTTAGTCCCCTCGCTAAGTTTGTGAGAAATAAAAGGATGATGATGAAAAAGTAAGATGGCGAGAGTCGAAATGGGTTTTTGTAAATAGGTTTTTATTTGCAGCATAGAATATTTGGGTTTGCTTTTGGTGCTGCAAGACTCGTGAAGGGTTGTGAGTATTGAGACGAAATTGAGTTATGAGATGTTGAAAAGGTTGAGACGGCAGCGTGTGTCGTCGGACGTGTGAGGGATTGTGCTTTAGAGTCACCATGGTTTTGTGTGTCTGGTAACTTGGGGAGAAGGCGTGCGTTGGTCTCCATTAAAGTGGCCCAGAGGTAAATTGAGAGCTAGCGTGTCGAGAGCGGGATTACGCGTCAGATCGACAAAGCCAATTTTGAGGTGACATAAAGTTGTGCCTGTGCGAGGCATGTTGAATGCATCTAATTTATATTCAACTGGGATTCCTTGTAAGGAATCCATAAATTAGATGGGTTCCCTCGTTTGTCCATGCTGCTGCTACTGCTATTCTAGAGCCGCAGTGATACGTCTGCACTGGGCGGCGTTCTACAGCCAAAGAGGGTGTGTTTGGCCGCTTACCGGATTTGCAGGCCGGAAAAGAAGGTCCGGGCTGAATAGGATAGGTCATCCTGATTGGGTGAAATTAAGTGTCGAATTAAATTGCGCGCCAAACCAAAATACGAAATTTTTCCTTTCTCTACTAGTGAAATAGCAGCAGTTTCGAAAATTCGTCTTGGACTTTTATTATGAATGTAAATAAGCATCTTTGCAGAATTAAAATCGAAGTTGTGATTAGATTGAGAAATGTGTAGAAATAATGCCTTGTTTAAGTTACCAATTTTAATGTCTCTTTTGTGTTCTTCCAAACTAACGTGAAGGTTCCGAGATGTTTAAGTTTACAATTCTTACAAGGGATACAATAAACACCGGTGTCTAAAGATATGTTGCATTGAGGGCTAGAGTGTACTAATTCGCGGATCGTTTTAGAGGGTAAAGAGGTAGTTTTGATATCGAGTTTATTTCAGTTGTTTATTATGCTGTGAGAAGAAGAATTGTTTGACAAAGTTATGAATCAATGGGGGGGAACTAGTTTTATCAGATTGTGAGTGGGCATTAAGAATCAACCTCGAACTAATATATATATATATATATATATATATATATATATGTGTGTGTGTGTGTGTTTGTGTGTATGTATTTTTGTCTACTTAATGTTATTTGCTTCAAAGCCAATTTGGTTGCTGTTAGTAGACTGTAGGTGCCTGTGGTGTAGTGGTTATCGTCGTAGGAAATGGACACGGCGACACGAGTTCAAATCCTGGACGAGACTAATTGCATTTCACATAGCACTAATACCCTTGGGGAAGGTATGAATCCAATTATCCTCCCTCCAGCTATGGGTAAATAGTAGGGCAGACTAGGTTCTTCAGCCTTGGTGAGGCAACTAGTCTAGGAGAAGGAAAACTCTGAATTCAAACCTGTTAAACTCCGTTGAAAAATTGACCTTGTGTCATATCCTACCCGAGCGGAGGGGTTGGTAAATATGGTTAGTAGACTGTAGCACAACTCTGACTAAGCATATTACATAAGACCCACCGTAGATTATTACGTCAAATATCACTGGCTGGTTATATAATAATCACATAGACCATTACATTACACTAGTCAAGCCTATTATATAATTTTTGAATCGGTTGTTTCGTAACATGTACATTGGTTATTGTGTAACATCCACGTGACCTTACCCATTACATATCACGTGTACGTGCATGAGATGGCTATTACATAACGTCTGTCTAAACCAGAGCTTCTCAAATTTTTTATTTGATGCACCCCATGTAACCAAATTTAATTTCTGTTCAACCCCCTAAAAAAGGAGAAAAGGGAAAAAGGGATGACGCATGCGTAAAGAAAAAAGGCAACCTCATGACAAAAGGGAATAGGCAATTTTTATCTTTCAGGCGGTGACCACCGATTTGACAACATCGTTGCTGACGGGTGTCTGGGCGCCACGCCATACGTCTTTGGACGTAGCGTTGGTTAGTCCCTTTCACCCAGTAGCAGTTCTCTCTCGGTCAGCATTATGCTAAAACATAATAGTCCCACAAATGAACTACAAACTAACCCTTACTTGACTTTGACAAACTTCCAAAAGAAAACTCACCCTTATGGAAGCCCGAAATACCAAATGAGGACAAACACATGCATGAAACGATTAACGTATTTTTGACACCTTAACTGGGGGATTCAACCATTTCAATGTATTCGGAATGGTTGTTGAACCCAGTAAATAAAGGAAAGTATAAAAGAAACGTCTTCGTCTCTTATCTGTTGCTGTCTTTTCTTTTGTATAATTCTTTTGGGACTTTCTTGGGCAAGGCATTACACCGACTAGCCAACGTGGGGGGTAAAATAAAATAACCAAAATATGGAGTCAGATATCAAACGGCAACACAGCCTTGCCCTTTGCCAGTGACCTTCAGCCTCATACCCCACAAATTAATTAAAAATCAAATTACAAAACATATCTAATTTACCCGTGTTTAATACAATTTACATGACGAAAACTGATATCTCTGATCAAATTAAACAGGGATTCTTCCAAACTGTTGCTATGTCATTACTACTGTATGGCGTCCAGTTGGCTGGGACAATAAAATATGCAACAGCATCTCTGCAGAGGTTTAAGACCCTCTCCAACAAGTGTCCTAGATATGACACTAACAGTCCTGGAGATTTGAGGAAGGTGGGGTACCCCTTAATTGCCATTACTCCCAGGTCAACTCTGACATGGAATGATAGCCCCTGTTTGGCGCCAACTATTGTTCAGATAGAAATATTTAATAGTTTTCAATTCTTGAAACTCTGCACAAATAAATAACTGATGTTGAATTGAATTACTGGTTTTACATAGCAATACTTGAAACTGTTTGCCTGTGTGCAAATGAATAATGTTAGATAAAATTATTAGCGATAAATAGCTATACTATAATGCTATAGTTCTCAAATAGACGTTGGTAACACTACTATACCACATTGACGCTTGCGTCACCATGGTTCTAAAGGGTCTATGAGTGTAACACTATGCCTTAAGTTCCAGTCGGACCTCGTGGTAACCCCACCACGATAAAAAAGAAGTAAAGAACACACAAAACACCATCTTAGGTTAGCCAATTCGAAAGTTTATTCACAAAAACACCTCTTAGTTGTCGTCGAGAAGAGAGAAACAGAGTGTGAACTGAGTCGACTGCTTTAAATAGACTGAAAGAAAATAAACCATCGTGAGGATAAAGAGCAGACACAGACCTTGATATTATCTTTCTCATTTTCTGTTGTAGTTCTAGCACATGCTTGCTCACTGGTTCTGTCTTCACACCTTCGTGGTGGGTGTGAAAACCCTTCGCGGCGTTCACCCCAAAATGTAGGCTGTAATTTTCGACCGTCTTCACATCGTCGCGTCTCGTATTCAACTGATCTTTCTTTTCCTTTTTTTCTATCCACTCTCCTAACGACTTTTCCGTTTGAATTTCTTCCAGCCAATCAAAACTCACCCCCTTTCGCTCTCTCTCTCTTTGCTTGCCTCGATTATCTTTCTCATATATGTTCCTTTCCTTTCTACTGTTCCGAGGTCGACCAGTAAATAATGCTAGGAAACAATTCGCAATCAATCGGAGTCCATATTTATTTTACAATACTTGAAACCATTTAACTGTGAACCAACAACTTATTAGTATCAAATTACATAGAAATACTTGATTAATAGAATACCAAATGTTAGATAACAATACTTGAAACCATTTAACTGATTGCAAATAAATGAGCTCAGGCTCGTTTTAAAATAATTGAGCTATCACGAGCGTGTGTTCGAACGAAATTCACACAAAGCCACTAGGAACGCTGAATCATCCTCTCACGTTGGCCAACCCGGCCTCCGGGTCCACAGGTCCTAGCAGTCGCCTTTCTCGACCGTCAGCTTCCCCCGACTTCTGCTGACTGCTCTCGCCTGCTGACTGCCTCTTTCTGTCGACTGCCCTGTTCTGTCGACTGCCTGTTCTGTCGACTGGTTTCTTCTGCTCTCTCTGTGACCTTCCCTCGTCCTCTTCTGGACTCGTAGGTAATCTCGCGCGCACGCCCTTTGTCTGGGTTTCGTGCCAAAACAGACAAAGGGATCCTCTGACACACACCCACACCCACAGAAACGAATGCCCAACATCGTGCCACAGAGTTTAACTCAACAATTATTACTAGAAAAGTCAAATTAATCGTCGGGTATACAAATTACAAGCCATATGGTCAGTAAACAACCTCAACAAGAAGGCAGAAAATCCCAGTTCTGGCAGGATTTGACAGCAAGAAGTCCTGACAATGTGAATGCGGAGAGAGATTCAGTCGGATGGATTCTAGAAAAGTCCCTCCAAAGACATTCCCAGGAACGTGGGCTTTTACGTGCACTGTAGTCAATCAATTTCTGCCCTTATCTAGTTTGACCTTTCTGAAGTGATATGATTATTTTTTAAGACTCAGATGAAAGATGACTTGATGAAATATAAATTCGTATATTAATTGGTTGGATCTATTTTGAGACACCCTGTATGTAGTCGTGGGTGTCATGTTAGTTATCTACAAGGAGAAAAGGAATTTTGAAAGGCAAGTTCGAATTATGGAATTAAACTTTTTGAGTTTTACATAAGGAAAAACTTGACTCCATCTTTACCTGCAACAGCGATTGATATAATAGTGGGGCAGACTGGCCTTTGTAGGGCAACTAGTCTAACAAAAGGAATAATTTGAATACAAATTCCCCTGCTACATCTGATGGGTTAGTATGTTTGAGTCAGACCTATTACTCTTCGTGTTTTACAAAACTAGGTTCAGGCCTTACTTCCGTCGTCGCGGGACCCCCGGACAAATGCGTTGAATCCCACGAACAGTTGCAAGGTGTGTGTGACTAACAGACGATTGGACAAATGACAGAGACAAGTGGATAAGTTTAAATATCAGGTTTTATTGAGCGAATCGTACACGAAAGGTGTATGGGTGTAGAATCGCAGTTGTTGTATCATATCGGTGTAGTCTCTGGTGGGTGTTGAAAGTCGGTGTTGTGGAAAGTCGTACATTAGGCTGTCTATTAGTTTGTGGCGACAGTACGCCTACAAGGTGAGGATGGTCTCTGTGTTAGGTGCAAATTGTAGGTGTACCTCTATGGCCAGGTTGTAGATTTTGCTGGAAACGGTCGATAATGTGGACGCATTGGTTGCGGAATTTGGATGATTGACGTCCTGATTTATGTAGTCCTTGGTTAAACGGGAGGGGGTCGATGTGGCCTCAAAGTGTTGGTGCTAGTCCGAGCAGTGGGATCGCTCGTGGATTAGTTGCTGCAGGTGCTGTTGCTGGGTTGCGCAGGAACGGCTACTGGGTTACTGGAGCTGGTCTGCAGGTACTGCTGCCTGGTTGTGCAGGAACGGCTGCTGGGTTAAACTGGAATTGGTCTGCAGTTAGTGCTGACTGCTGCGTTGTCGTCGTCTAGTGGTATCTGCCAAGAGGTGTAGTGAGGAGACCAGAGGTGATATTGGAAGACTTTCTGAAGTAAGCTCTTAGAAGAGCTGTTTGAATGAGAGGGAAACGGTGATTAGTTTGTTGGCTGTGCTGGGTCCATGGCTATAATTGGTTGGATTCCACGTCGTCTGCTTCGGCTGGTGGTGAGAATGCTGACCCCATGCTGTCGGGAGAAGAACAGATCCTACCTCTCCACCGGGCTCGAGCGAGCCTGGTCGCCATTAATTGTCACTGCCTCCCACCATATGGTCAATAACCCGAAGGTCGGTTTATAGTGGAGTTTAAGGGAAGGGGGCGGGCTCGAGAGGAGACTAAAATCCTGCTGGACTATGCCGGACATCGGCCCACTTAGCGTAATGTGAGCCTGATGAGCCTTGCTGGACGTGAACTCAAACGTGAGTCCAGGCACGGATGCCTGGTTATAGCTTAAACTGGACCAAAAGGTACAGTGGCATACAATGTTTGCCAATGACATCATCGACCACTCGAATGTGGCCCAACCGAATCCGGGAGCCATTCGGCCTTGAATGTTTCCTTGTCCTTGAGGAGCGGTGCCGAGCCAAGCCGAGCCGAAGCCCAGCTACTGACTTCATTATTGATTGCTGCCAGCTGTGTTTATATAGAGTCAGCTGCTGCTACACTACTGGTTGAGTGAAAGTGCTTATGTATACAGGAAGTTCCTTTATTAAATATGTTATAATAAAATACTTCATTATACTTTAAAGAGGAACGTTTAGATATGATGTACTTTATCCTGTGGTCATAAACTTGTTTCCGAAAGGCCGGCAGAATTAATCCATTCTGACAAGTAGTTCGAGTGTTAGTAACAGAAGTTCTCTCGTGAAGTACGCACAACGTTTTATCTGACGTCACGGGTGACTCAGCGTTTTCTCTAAATCGGGGATTTTAGGTTGAGTTGCCAGGACGGCTACGATACCGTTGTGGACCGAGAAAAACTCTGTGCATAGAATGTCTATAAGTTTAATGTTAAACATTCCAGCGTTTTACTGTGTTCGTAATTTCAGTCATAAAAATATTTTCCCTGTTTTTTTCAGATTAGAATACACGCATCCGAGATTTCGGCACATGATTCAAATATTTGATTTTCTTTTCAAAAATTTCGAAGTGCAACTTCCAGATAACTTTTTTCTCATGGCTTTAACATTCCTGCAGGAATTGAACATTATATATTTCATGATAATGTTGTGGTGGTTGTATGTTATTTGGTTATTACAGTAGATATGCGTCCGTACTTTACGGGTATTGCTCTCTAAATTATTTCCACCACAAATACAACACAAAAGTTTACAATCGCGTGAAAGAAATGGAATAGAACTCAACGAACATTAAGCAACAAACAATTCAATATGCATAAAACAGAATATGAAAACAAATAAAATACATGATGTGTAAATGGCCTTTTGGAAAATAAAGTTTGGCAAGAAGAATATAAATTTGTTTAAAGGTGTGTGTATGTTCATGTTAATGGAGTCCGTAAATAAGTCGTTCTCACTTACATTAAGTTCATATAAGTTTTTATGATCGTGGCGACAGCGTGTCGCGTTGATGAAAGAAGGTTTGTCGGGTTTTTCTTTTGAATGTGATTCGCTGCCATCTGAAGCTAGGTCATGAACTTTAGTTGATGAAGGAAAGGAATTTGCCGGACAGAGTATTCGGCTACTGCTTTACTGGCTTAGTGGCTTGTGTTTTAGTCATAGTGAATGGCTCCCTAACTCTGTTATTTATACCCTACTAGTTGATCAAAGAATCGTCCTAAAATTTTGGCGCGTAGACATTTATTGACCAATCAGATTTGTATTTTACTATTTTATTTTAAAGCCTAAATATTTTCTGTTAGTATACTTCTGATCCTATTTTTCTAGAATGTTCTATTCTATGATTTTAGCTGATTGGTTGAAAAATATAAAAATGTAACTTAAATGCTAATGCGGTTTTGATCCTAAATTTCTAGAATGTTCTTAAGTATGATTTTATTGCTTAATTTAAGACTAGAAAAAAATGTGTATCCCATAACGTCCTCAAAGAGTTATAATTTCCAAGTTCAAAACGGATGAAAATTTTCAGTGGATCTGTGGAATTTTTCAGTTTTTGATAATGCTTGGGTCAAATTTATAATTCATCAATATCCATGAAGAAAATTGTAGCTGTTTTTTAAGATCTCATGGTGTGCTGGCAAAGCTAGAATCAGCCATAAAAGTCGGCAATATTTTTAGGCAACGGACTCAGTTACTACGATGTCACAGGATAGTACGTTAACCATAACACATCGAGAACTTCCCTCAGAAGTTTTAGACGAAGAGAAGATAACAAGAAAAAGATAGCCAGATAAAGAGAGAAAAAGATAGATAGAGAGAGAGACGGGAGGAGGAGAAGAAGGAAAAGAGAGAGAGAGAGAGAGAGCAGAGAGAGATAAAAAGAGAAGAGAGAAAGAAATGAAGAGACAATTTTGAAGATAGATACATATAAAAAGTGTGAAGGGATGAAAGAGAGAGAGAGAGAGAGAGACAGAGACAGAGAGAGAGAGAGACAGAGAGAGAGAGAGAGAGAGAAAGTGGGAGGAGGAGATTGAGACAAGAATAAACAGAGACAGGAAGAGAGATTGAGAGAGAAGGATATGAAAAGAAGTTTTTAAGGAAGAGAAGATAACAAGAAATGAGATAAACTGATTGAAGAAGAGAGAGAGAAAGAGAGAAGTAGGGAGACAGAAAGATAGTGAGAGTGAAGGATATTTTTGAGAAAGAGAGATGCAGATAAAAAAGAGCGGGAGAGACAGAGAGACAGAGAGAGGACATGAAGGGAAGTTTTTGATCAATTTAAGATAACAGGAAAAAGTGATAAACAGATCGATAAACAGATACAGAGAAAGAAAGAAAGAAAGAAAGAAATGGACTTGTTAAAGAGATTTAATGAAAAAGATATAAACACACACATACACACATATATATAGGGAGGGAGACAAAGACAGACAAACACAAATACAGAAAGAGGGAAAGATAGTTTCGTTGGCTAGGGTGAATTTGGGTAGCCGATCAAAAATTTCAGAGATAGCGGAAGGTAAGAGAGAGCGAGACGTGGGTGGGGGGATAAGAAAGAAAGAAAGAAAGAAAGAAAGAAAGAAAGAAAAACTTGTTTAAGGAAGGGAAGATTTTTTGACGGAGATAAACACACACTCACTTACACATACACCCCCCCCACACACACACACACATATATATATATATATAGAGAGAGAGAGACAGAGAAAGAGAGAGTGTGTGTGTGTGACAGACAGAGAGACAGAAAGAGGAAAAGG
>OY757940.1:38464517-38895243 GCA_963585895.1 Sepioteuthis lessoniana | reverse complement strand
CAAAACGGAAGTGGGGACTCCTTCCCGTCAGCGGAAATAGATAGTAAGAAAGTGAGTTTTTGGACATGGTTCATAGGAGACAGAACCAAAAGCCAAGTACTCCGGGTAAAAGAAGACGAAGAAATTTTGTGAGACACGAAGAAGCCATTTTCTTCAAGCCAGTGTTAAAAATAGCATAAAGTCTATTAGCCCGTAAAAGAAGAAAGATTCTCCAGTGGAACCCCGTCGAAAAATAAGATAAGTAACTTTGGGACTATTTCTCCTTATACCCAATTTTATATACCACTCTCTTTCTCTCTCTCAATTTGAAGAAAAACGAAAGAACAGAAAAGAAGAAAGACATTTATGTTCATGGACTGTTCAATTATTATATATTTGACACTTTGAAGGTGTATATAATTGTAGTAAAAGATTCATGTATTTTAATGTTACCACGTGGTCTAAGTTGTTATTTGCAGTGTCTTCTACGAGTTTGTTACTTCATGCTTCCTTTTCAGCTTCTGTTCGCCTTATGTTATCTTGCTTAAAATTGTCCTATAAATTCCTTTAAAATATCACACGGGAAACTGGAGTTGCCGACTACTACAATATAATATTATTACTACTAAACCTATAGGTCCATATCTTCCATTGTCTAGGGGAGGAAGTCTAGTGGCCTTGGTGGGTGTGTGTATAATATGAAATTTGAACCCCTTGCCAGCGGCGGTCAGTCTGGACATAAATTAATCCCCCACATAATATGCCAGTTCTAATATGCCTGAGAAAAAAACTCTGAACGAGGACTTATTCTACAAGGGATCAAATGCCAACCTGCCCCGTCTTCACACGTGCAAAAATAAAGTCCCGTTTTGGGATTTTAGTCAATTTGCCGTCACAATATATATATATTGAGAGAGAGAGAGAGAGAGAGAGAGAGAGAGAGAGAGAGAGAGAGAGAGAGAGAAAGAGAGTGACAGACAGATAGACAAAGAAAGGAAAAAATAGTTTCGTTGGCTCGAGTAAAAGAATTCGTATTTGGATAGTCGATTAAAAATTCCGATGATAGCGGAGGAAGAGACAGAAAATAAAAGAAAGAAAGAAAGAAAGAAAGAAAGAAAATTAAGGCAAAAGAAAGAAAGAAAGAAAGAAAGAAAGAAAGAAAATTAAGGCAAAAGAAAGAAAGAAAGAAAGAAAGAAAGAAAATTAAGGCAAAAGAAAGAAAGAAAGAAAGAAAGAAAGAAAATTAAGGAGAAAGAAAGAAAGAAAATTAAGGCAAAAGAAAGAAATAAATAAATAAAGAAAGAAAATTAAGTAGAAAGAAAGAAAGAAAGAAAGAAAGAAAGAAAGAAAATTTAGACGAAAGAAAGAAAGAAAGAAAGAAAGAAAGAAAGAAAATTTAGGAAAAAGAAAGAAAGAAAATTAAGGCAAAAGAAAGAAAGAAAGAAAGAAAGAAAGAAAATTAAGGCAAAAGAAAGAAAGAAAGAAAGAAAGAAAGAAAGAAAATTAAGGCAAAAGAAAGAAAGAAAGAAAGAAAGAAAGAAAATTAAGGCAAAAGAAAGAAAGAAAGAAAGAAAGAAAGAAAATTAAGGAGAAAGAAAGAAAGAAAATTAAGGCAAAAGAAAGAAAGAAATAAATAAAGAAAGAAAATTAAGTAGAAAGAAAGAAAGAAAGAAAGAAAGAAAGAAAGAAAATTTAGACGAAAGAAAGAAAGAAAGAAAGAAAGAAAGAAAATTTAGGAAAAAGAAAGAAAGAAAATTAAGGCAAAAGAAAGAAAGAAAGAAAGAAAGAAAGAAAATTAAGGAGAAAGAAAAAAAGAAAATTAAGGCAAAAGAAAGAAAGAAAGAAAGAAAAAAGAAAGAAAGAAAGAAAATTAGGGCAAAAGAAAGAAAGAATGAAAGAAAGAAAGAAAGAAAATTTAGGCAAAAGAAAGAAAGAAAGAAAGACAGACTTATTTGAGGAAGAGAAAATTTTATGACAAAGATTTTATGATTTCATACGCACACACGCACACACACACTCATAGAGTCAGACAGATAGACAGACCGATAGAAAGAAGGAAAGATAGTGTCGTTGGTTTGGGTAAAAGAATTCGGATTTGGGTAGTCGATCAAAAATTCCAGAAATCTCAGATGTACACATTAAGTCTGCTGAATACGATGATCGAATTACATTTATATACAATGCCGGATTAGTAGCTTTGTTTTAAAACTCACTTAAGACGTAGATGATTTAGTCGTTTAGTAGGTCACAGAGAGTCCTTTAACTATCTGAACTTGTCCACTTCAATAGTCACCTACCCAACCATATCTCTCTCTCTCTCTCTGACTCACTCCCTCTCTGACTCTCTCTGTCTCTCTCTACTACTCCCCCCTATACTTCTGGTGAGTTCGTATATACTTCGACTGTTCTTATAAACAAGATAGGCACAAAGTGTTTTTTTCTTTTTATTTTAGGGTAAGCCAAAAGTTTTGCAATATTTTGTATTTTTTAATATATTTGATATTTGATATTATATCTAATATCTAATATTTTTGTTTGTGTTGTTTTCCGACGCGTATTTCACGTGATCGAAGCAGTTTATGTCGTATCAGGTACCCGCTGTGGTTGGTAGTATAGTGTCGGTTGGTGCGTTGACACGTTGTACATTACTTCACTCCGAGTGTGATTTGAAAGCCCCACACAAGTGAATGTGCAAAGTAATCTAATTTGGGAACTTCTGCTTTACGAGTTCGAACTGAGCCATAACACTGCAGAAGCAACCAAAAGATTTTGTTGTGCGAAAAGTAAAGGCGCAGATGATCACAGTACAGTAATCAATGTGGAGTTGGTCACAGCACAGTAACCAATGTGAAAGTCAACACAGTACAGTGACCAATGTGAAGTTGAACACAGTACAGTAGTCAATGTGAAGTTGATTACAGTACAGTAACCAATGTGAGGTTGATCACAGTACAGTAACCAATGTGAAGTTGATTACGGTACAGTAATCAATGTAAAGCTGATCACAGTACAGTAACCAATGTGAGGTTGATCACAGTACAGTAATCAATGTGAAGTTGATCACAATACAGTAACCAGATGGTTTAAGAATTTTCACCACTTGTGTTGCAAGAACTTCAACGGTCAGATTAGCTCAAGTAGCCTTTAAAAAAGAGACAAGAAACTCAAAAAAAGATTGCATGTTCTGGAACCTGATATAATAACAATTAAAAAACATTGATTTGATTTCTCAGGCTGAAAGGATGCATTTTTTGCCGGATGTATTCAAAATGACCGTCATTGCGCTTGTTTCAGTAATAAATCATTATCATATTAATAGGCTGCATCTATTCTGAGACAACCCGTACATTACGTAAAAAATTATATGAATCTAGTACCTTTATTGAATAATGACAGAAAGATTTCTTTGACAGGCTGCGTAAGTGACGTGGGTGGCAAACAGGATGAACACCCTTGTCCTAAGATAAACTAAACACGGCGGAAATGCCACGTGAATTGCATGAATAGCATGCCAGAAGGATGTGTGACCACAGAGATTGTACAGGCGTCCTGAAAATTATACAACCACTGAAGATTTTCGAACAGAACAGCCGGTAGAAGAGTCACTAGTCGACAGAAGAGTCGTTCTAGACGCTGACCTTGTACCAGACAGCTCAGGGTTGAGAGGTAGATAGAGGTCTGAGCTGCATGAGACTTGCTAAAATAAGGAAGCTAAGATGATTAAATGCCTTGAGATAATGCTAGAAACAGAGAAATGTGAAGAAACAGGCTCGTGAAAGTAGAAGAAACGTGAAGAAACAGGCTCGTGAAAGTAGAAGAAACGTGAAGAAACAGGCTCGTGAAAGTAGAAAAAATGTGAAGAAACAGGCTCGTGAAAGTAGAAGAAATGTGAAGAAACAAGGTCGCTAAAGTCGAAAGTGGGTATGATCCCAAAAGAAAGAAGAATGGTTATCTTGCGAAGGCCTTGAAGTTGAAAAGCATATAGAAGCTGAGGTGATTAAATATTTTGAGTTGGCCTTGTACTAGTCTTGTAAAAGCATAACGAAGAAGAAGCGGTTCTCTGTAGATTCCGTATCTCTTTCTGTATATCTTTGCCGTTCCTCGACTCTCTCCTTCACTCCCCTATTTCGAATATTTCGTTATAAAAGGAAAAGAAAAGAAGCAGAATATATTCTTATACATGAGAGTTGTCTATTTTCTCGGTATACAACATCTTTAATTGATAAGAAAATTAACGTTTTTTTAATTAAAAAATGCTGTTTGTGTTGTATGTGTTTACCCCCACCTCCCACATGGCCAGAATGTGACACAAGGTCAATTTTTAAGTAGAATCCAGTTTCCTTCTCCTTGACTGGTTACCTAAAGAACCCAGTGTGTTCTACTATTTACCCGCAGCTGGAGGGAGAATTGTATTTATAACTTTCCCAAGATGTGAAACACAATAATCTCCGTCCAGGATTTGAACTCGTGTCGCCGTGTCCAGTTCCTACAACGATCCTATTTACCAACCTCTCCGCTTGGAAATGATATGACACAAGGTCAATTTTTAAGCGGAGTTTAACAGGTTTGATTCCAGAGTTTTCCTTCTCCTAGACTAGTTGCCTCACCAAAGCTGAAGAACCAAGTCTGTCCTACTATTTACCCATAGCTGGAGGGAGAATAATTGGATTCATACCTTTCCCTAGGGTACTAGTGCTATGTGAAATGCAATCAGCTTCGTCCAGGATTTGAACTCGTGTCGCCGTGTCCATTTCCTACGACGATAACCATTACACCACGGGCACCTCCCATTACAGTTCCTACTACAATAATAATTACACTACGGTTACCTCCGAATTGTCTGTGTTGTACTTTATTTACACTCAAATGAGCTGGACAGTGATGTCGACAGCAAAGTACAGTAAAAACGTAATGATATTATGGTGTTTCTGGCAGGTCCTCTGGGCTACATCCCGTATCCTCACAGAGCTGCTGTATGTATGTTCGAACTGGTTGTCTTGCTTTTGCTCGGCCATATGAGGGGGTCCATAGTAGTACATCACTTATAAGCTCGTCCCTGCTTCTCCAGCAGTGTCCTGCATGTCTGGTTTGTCTAACTTTGATAATTTTCGTGATAGAGGGTAGGTGGTCGTACAATTGGTGCTTTGTGGGGTGTTACCTCCAGGACTTGTTCAAAATTGCGTAGTTGCCGTCTAGCTTTTTCTCCGGCCGTTTAGTTAGCGTTCATGTTGTGCATCCATATAGCAGTATCGACCTGCCAGAAGCGGTGAACGATAGGGATGAGTGGCGAGAGAGGGTCAGGGATATTCGTGCTGGCGGCACGACATGATGATGATGATTATGGTGTTTAAGTTGGATGTCGTGTGGGAGTGTAGGTTTGTCCATATATACATGAATTATAAAATAAAGAAGCAACAAAACCCATGTTTTTACGACGGACCGTTTATTCATTTAAAAAAAATTTTTTTTTTACAAATTTTGAGGGAAACAAAATGTCTCGTTATATTTTTCCGTATAGGCCAGAAGTTAGTTTATTATTATTATAATTATCATTATTATTATTGCAGTAGTAGTAGTAGTTGTTGTAGTAGTAGAAATTGAAATAGCAGTTGTAGTACTATCGATCTCAAGTCAGCCTTGCTTGGAGTTGGGAAATACCAATAGCAAATGTTGTACTTAAATTCAGGGCCCCTCGATGGGAATTTCCGAAAATACGTCCGGGAGCAATACGTGAGGGAGTGGAAAGAGGTTTATCCTCACACTTGTAGAATTGGGGAGCTATAAAAATGAGCAGATCACAAAAAACACTTTCTGATTTGTTTATTTTAACATCCTGGGAGAAATGTATTTTGTTAATTTGCTTTTAATTCTTTTATCATTTATTTATTTTATCTTATTCTCTCACAGTATTATGCATATCATCGAAGAAATTTAATGCTAGATGGGATATTACTGAATATATGTAAAAGTATATTGCATATAATCGCAGAAATCTAATCGTTTACCACATTGAAGATCGCAAACTAACCCCATATGCATAGCTATCAGACAGGTTAATTGTAGCACCAGCAGCTGGTGAAACCCACGCGTAAATAAGTAGAGTTGGCGTCTATAGTCGAGGGTGATTCGAAGGCTCCTTTTTCGATAGCTACTACACCAAGATGTAGGGGAGGGCGCTATTCCTTTCCCTGGATTGCTCCACTTTACACTTGATCCGTACTTTAAATGCTGAGCGTTAAGCAAGGAGGCATCAAGCACCATTTTTTAGTCTTTGGTATGACTCTACCTGGGATTGAACCCAGTCAATGCACAAGTCTTCAAGCAAATTTTGGTCATCTTTCTAATTCCATCAATAGAAAATATGTTTTATGATAAGGAAGTCATTTTTTCAGGATAAGAATCCTTCTTTTCACAGAACGAAGAAAGTGAAAGCTTTTCTTCAAGAAAAGCATAGCAACTCAATGAAATGGCCAGAAAACAATCCGGATCTTAATCCAATCAAACAATTATCGAGAAATTTTTTTAAAAAAGCTAGTCCATAACAAGATACCAACCTGTAAAGCTGATTAGTGAAGCACAATTCTATAAAGCCAGAAATATTGATTTTCGCTAGTTAAGTCCACGCCTCAAAGTATGGATCTTGACGTAAAAGCCAGGGGAAAGGCAACAAAATACTGAGGAATTTTTTTGTTAGTGATTCCATAATTCTTTCATCATAATTTAACGATTCCATAATTTGTTTCTTTATCCGTGTTGAAAAAATCCCGCTTATCGATTAAAATAGATTATTTTAATTAATTTGAGGTATGTTTCACAAAGCCAGAAAGTTTGACTATCAAATGTCTTAGATTTGAACTTAGTTTATTTTTTATGGGTTAAAAATTATGGAAGAAACGTTTTATTAGAATAGTGGGCCCATATTTTGTGCTAGAGATTGTATATAGGAGGTGGTTATAGAGTCATGGTTACTTTATTTGAAATCTTACTTTGTCTTTGAAGATATATCTAATGTCAAAACAACTAGCAAAATCTCATCGTGGAAAGAATGTTCATTTTAAATCGGTTTCACACAAATAGCTGAACTTATTGGTTGAAAAGTTATCCCAGTCACTTGTCCTTTTAGGCTCACTGGTTTCTCAACGGAATCGGTAAACTCAAATTGCTGCAGCAGATTGGAGAAAAACAGGAAAATTTCCATTTTGGCCAATGGTTCTCCAAGACAACTCCGGGGACCTAAGCGAGAAAAAAATGATTACGATAATACATTGAAAAGTAAATAATGGGAAAAATAGAATATTCTCTGTAATAGACAGGATATCCTAAAAACGTTTAGATTCGGGTGAATTAAATGTTTTGTAATATTTTGGTACGTGCTTGTTTGCGGCACGTAAATCATGTGCCCATAGCAGTTAAAGCTGTGCGAGGTACATAGTACTTGGTGCGCTGACACGTTGTGCATTGGTTCACTCCGTGTGTGATTTTAAAGTCGCAACGTGCAACGTAATATACTTCGGAAACTTATGATTTACGAATACGAACCGGGCCATAACGCTGTGAAAGCGACCAAAAACATTTGTTGCACAAAAGGTAAATCACTGTACAGTAATTTGATTCTTCAAGAAATTTTACTCGGGTTGCAAGAACCTCGAAAAACACGTCAGTTTAAAAACGCAGATTCCGACGTCAATTTTTTAAACGGAGTCGGATATTTGTCAATTCTAAAAACAAAACAATTAGATTTACAAATTTTAAAATGGCTTTATATATATATATATACATATTTACCAACCCCTCCGCTCGGGCAGGATAGGACACAAGGTCAATTTTTAAGCAGAGTTTAACAGGTTTGAATTCAGAGTTTTCCTTCTCCTATATATATATATATATATATATATATATATAAATTTTTGTTGGTTCAAAGAGAGAAAAAAGTAAATAATTTAAAATGAATAGATCCACTGGGGGATTTATTTTTAAGTTATTTATTTCTCTTCAGCTCGTGTTTCTAGCGTTTTAATTGTCTCCGGGAAGTGATAATGAATATCACTTCCTGAAGAGAAATAAATAGCTTAAAAACAAATCCCCCTGTGGATCTATTCATTTTAAAGTATAAATATATATACCTTGTCTGAACTTATTACGCAAATCATATAAACTTCAATAATTCAAATTTGGTTGGGAAAAATTGTCAAATTTTAAGTAACCGATTTAAATCTCAAAACAAACTCATTCATTAACTTTAAAGAGTTTGGTCGAAAAGTTTAGCTCATATAATCACACTACCGTCTACTTGTTACATTCTTTTTGTCACACTCACGTCTGAACTGAATAAAATTAATCTCTTAGCCCATGTATCAACACCATGTCACTCGACATTCGTCCGTGAAAATTACTAAAGAAAAGTCGATTTTCATGTATTTCTAGGTCCAATTTTGATGCTTTAAAATATTTGCTTTAGATAGAGGAGGTTCAAAAAACATTTAGTGAATATTACTCACCCCATGAAAAAGGCAGGTATGCTTCATGCTTGATTATCTTTTTTTCTTCATTTAGCCAACGATTGGGATTAAACAGTTGGGGGTCCTTCCAATATTTAGGGTCAGTGTGCACACCGTCAAACATAAACTGGACGATAGTCCCTTTAGGAATATCATAACCACCAAGAGTAGTGTCCACTTCAGCCACATGCGGAACGGCACCCGGTGCTAGGCGTAAAAAATAGATAGATAGATAAATAAATAAATAGATAATAAAAACATTTAGCTAGAGAAACTATCTTAGATGTTAGGTCTGCTATTATATAAGTAATTGTAGATTAACTGATATAGACAAAATGAATTATATATATATATATATATATATATATATATATATATATATATATATATATATATATATATATAAGCAGAAGTACAATGTCCATGGCAGGTCTAAAGGATTTTACGTTGTTATTTTTTTTTTAATAAAAAATTGAGGTGTTTTATAATTGGCAACTATCAACTTACTAACGCACGCAATTCTCTGCAGTTCCAGTAGAGTTGCATTCACGAAAGGCAGTTCTTCATGGTCAGACATCTTTACTAACCGATTAAAATTCGTGACCTGATAAAATGAAAAAAAGGAGACAGACCGAAACATTCAGAGGTTGGCGACAAAATAAAAAATGCACTTGTTCATTATATTACAGACTGGCCATATTGAAACAAGGATGGGATTGTAGCAAGTTTCTGAGACTTTGGTCTCAATAAGAGAACATACATTTCAACCGATGAGATAGATAGATAGATAGATAGATAGATAGATAGATAGATATGAATACATTTCGATAGGCAAATGGACATAGAATGATTATCTATGATAGATAGATAGATAGATAGATAGATAGAATCTAGAAAGAAAGAAAGAAAGAAAGAAAGAAAGAAAGAAAGAAAGAAATGCATTAAAAATGTGTACAGAGTTTGACAGACAAACAAAAAGAAGGGGGTGGAAAATAAATGAACTAAGAAAGAAAAAATAGATAGATAGATAGATAGATAGATAGAGACAGACAGACGGACTGACCGATAGATAGACAGACGAAACTTAGATATATAGATAGATAGAAAGGGAGGATAAATAAATGAACCAAGAAAGAAAGAAAGAAAGAAAGAAAGAAAGAAAGAAATGTACTGAGATAGATAGATAGATAGATAGATAGATAGATAGAGACAGACGGACTGACCGACAGATAGACAGACAGACGAAACTTAGATATATAGATAGATAGAAAGGGAGGATAAATAAATGAACTAAGAAAGAAAGAAAGAAAAAAGAAAGAAAGAAAGAAATGTACTGAGATAGATAGATAGATAGATAGATAGATAGAGATAAAAATTATTACAATTTTGATCTCATCCCGGCATTGTTCTTGTATATCTGGATATTTTGCCATGTAGAGAAAAGCCCACAGTAAAGACGTGGCAGAAGTTTCTGAACCGGCTGAGAATAAATCGACGATTGTTCGAAAGACATTTGCTTCTGTTGAAAAAAAGAATGAAAAAAAAAATTAAAAAAATAACGAATTACCCATGAGAATTTACAAAACATCACAAACAAAGAAACTTTCAAATTTTAATTTTTGTCGCCGAAAAATTGATTTGTTTCAATATACAAATTTTCTAAGTAAATTTTTTGTTTTTAACTTTTATCGGTAAATTAATGATAGAGAAAATATACCAACCTGAATAAGATTCACTTTTCTCTTCTTGTGTTATTGAAATATACATATCAATAAAATCCCTGAGATTGTTGGGGTCGAAAGTTTTCTGGTGTTCCTCGATTTTCTTTTGGACGTGAGCCCGAAGAACCTTATCATTTTTAATCAGCTTTCTTGCCTGAAATAAAGAAGGAAAAAGACAATAACTTTATTTTGTGGTTTTCATACGTAATTATATATATATATATATATATATATATATATATATATATATATATATATATATATATATAATCGAGTCCGAGCCAACAGTAAAGATTCTCTTGACTCTCTCTCTCTCTCTCTCTCTCTCTCTCTCTCTCTCTCTCTTTCTCTCTCTCCCACTATCATCCCTTGCTTTTGATAAGTCCTTTTGACGGCATTCAGTATCCGCACAGAGGTAATGAATGTTGGTCGGCCAACACTGGTGTATCCATAGATGAACTTTGCATTTTTTTGTTTGTTTTTCTTGGATGGTTTATGTGATAGGAGGTGAGTGGCCGTACAAAAGCTGTTTTGTGGGGTGCTGCTTCTAGGATAGGTTTTAAAACTGCGCGCAACATTCTTGTGTATATTCCATCTAACTTTTACATCCGATCGTTTTGTTAGAGTCCAAATGGTGTAACTATACAGTAAAGTATACGTCGATCTGTTAGGATAGCTCTTAGTCTGGGAATCTCATAGATGAGAAACCGACAGTCACCGAGCACCGTTGAATTTGTGTCTACACTATATATATATATATATATATATATATATATATATATATATATATACTAGAATACACCCGTCAATAATGACGGTCGAATTTTATAAAATATATCTTTTTTATAATCAAACACAATTTTTATGTAGCAAACTTAGAATAATCAGAAAAATCAAATTGTCTGTGAATCGTTAATAAATGAAGACTCTCTCACTTTCTTTCTTTCTCTCTCTTCCTCGTTACTGTCAATGTAGATTAAAAAAATACGTAGCCAAGCAGACGAACTCAACAACTGAAGAAACCGTTCCGTTGTGACGTCAACCTGCTTTCTCCATAACTTGTCTGCTTTCTTTTCCTTTCTCTTTCCATGTGGAAAACCATACATCACATGATTTTTGTGAAAAATTTTAAATTGTCATATTTTACAAATTCTATAGAGTGGTCTAATATTTTTGTCCAGCAGTATATATATATATATATATAGGGTGATTGAAAAGCAACTCTCTATTTTGAAATTATCAAAATTAATTCTGATTTTTGCAGAAACGAAATTATAAATATTTTGAAATAGAACGTTGCTTTTCAATCGCCCTATATATCATCATGACTGACAAATGTGTAGCAGAAAGAAACTTGTATTTTTGTTAGGCGCGTAATTTAATTTGACCGTTAGAGTCGCCGAACATTTTCACCAAATCAGGATGACCTGTCCTATTCAGCCCGAACCATATTTCCTAGCAGCACCAAAAATTGAAGAAAGCCCGCGAAACTCCCTCTCCCTCAGAAATCCTCAATGGGAACGGACGTCTCATTGTCTGCTCTTGAATAGTAGTAGCAGCATCATACTCTATGAGGAGAGCTATCTAGTTTATGGACCCCTTGGGTCTATTCTTCTAGACCAAGGGGTCCTAGTTTAAAACAAATTAGATGATACACTAACAACTTTCTAACTTCTTTCCTTCCGACGAGACCTCGCAGCATACCAGCATAAACCCCTTTACTTCATGCTGCCATTAAAACCTTTATTTAAAACCTAACGACGTCTTCGTTCTTCTCCACCACCTTTATTTTCCATCAACATTTAGCGAGGGGATGACAACCAACGAAATACCAACGCTACCAACGAAATACCAACACTACCAACGAAATACCAACGCAACTAATGTGATACCAACATAACCAACGCAAAACGCTACCTAAACCTAAAAACCTAGTAATGATAATTATAATAATAATATCCCCATCGCTATAAATGGCGACCTTCCGACTGGTGAGAACACGCAACCACATATAAAAACAAATTAAATATACCACTACAAAATGGAAATTAAAAATCAAAACACAATATCTCCTCCCACAAATGTTCACAGATGATAGCCGTCTTTACTTCTTAAATTACAACTCAAACATTGATAATCAATTCAACCTGAGAAAAATATACAAAATGCATTGCCCAGTTGGCTGAGGCTATAGAATGCACTGACTGCACCTCTGCAGAGGGGTAAGACCCCCCCTAACGAGTGTCCTGGATATGACACTAAACAATCTGATGGTGAGGTTCCAGCAGTGCTGGAGCTTTGGGGAATGCAGAGTACCCCTTCATTGCCATTGCTCCCAGGTCCACTCTGGCCTGGAGTGGTAGCACCTGATTGGGCCCTATCTATGGGTTAAATAGAACTAACAGCATACTTATGCTGAAATGAATTCTTTGAGTAAACTGAATAGCATGAAATAGAAATGTTTTTGACAAATAAACCGTACTTACATTTAAACTGCGTGCTTATGCTTAACTGAATTATTTGAAATAGAATTGTTTTTTGACATTAAAACTGTATTTACACTTAACTGAATTGTTACATATAACTGCTTGAATAGTTTGAAATGGAAATGTTTTTGACAATTAAACTGTATACTTATGATAAACTGAACTGTTTTAAATAGAACTGATTATTTACATAAAAATGGATTTGGCATTAAATAACCTACAAAGGTTGATATGCCATAAAACCGAAAAAAAAACCAAACCAAACAAAATGCATAAGATGATACTATTTACCCAACCCCTCCGCTCGGGCAGGATATGACACAAGGTCAATTTTTAAGCGGAGTTTAACAGGTTTGAATTCAGAGTTTTCCTTCTCCTAGACTAGTTGCCTCACCAAGGCTGAAGAAACTAGTCTATCCTACTATTTACCCATAGCTGGAGAGAGAATAATTGGATTCATACCTTCCCCAAGGGTATTAGTGCTATGGGAAATGCAATCAGTCTCGTCCAGGATTTGAACTCGTGTCGCCGTGTCCATTTCCTACGACGATAACGACTACACCACGGGCACCTCCTAAAAATGCATAAGATGATAAGGCAGTAAGACTCTGCTGGATTAGAGTGACATACGCTTGTAGGACACTTTTGTCACTCACTGGGTCAACATAGTGACAGCTCATTGACAAGCATAAAAAGATAACTGGTGACAATGCAAACTGCAGGTTTTATTTCAGAGTACCTTCTCTTAAACTTTTCCTGTCAAAGGAGATCTACCAATCAGCAGAGGTTTGATGCTGGAGTTTCCTTTTCCGTTTTGGATTTTGGAGTTAACTTCTAGAAGGTTTGCCTTCACCACGATTTCGTCATATGACTGGGGTCCTTTCTACCCCCAAGATATAGTATATATATATATATGAGAACAGAAGGATTCATGCCTTTCCAAAGAGCATTAGTACGAAGTGAAACGTAAGCAGTATCGTCCAGAATTCCATTTCCTAACATGATAACCGTTATGCTAAGCGCTCCCCCAGACCAATAGTAATTATAAAAACTATGCTTGGAGAGTTCCACCTCCACGTTGCACTGAAAGTCGTGTCATTGTCATTCCCTATATCCAACAACTTCTCCGCGGAGGCGCTCGTGGTATAGTGGTTACCGTTGCAGAAAATGGACACAGCGACTCGAGTTCTGATTGAAACGAAGCTATTTGATTTCACACATCGATAACGTACTTTAGAAATGTATGAATTCAGCTATTCTCTCTCCTATTATGGATAAATTGTAGAGCAGACTAGGCTCTTTAACCTTGATATGGCAACTGGTCTACGAGAGGGAAAACCCGTAAAATTCCGCACAAAAATTGACCTTTTGTAACCTCCTGTTTGTGAGGAAGGATTGGGTAAATATATTTTCAAAAAATGCCTCTCCATGTGAGTAAAACCACCCTGTCGGCTGGGGCTGTAGAATACGCCGACGGCACCTCTGCAGAGGAGTAAGACCCCCACCCCCAATGAGGCTACCCGTAAGGCGCTAGGACGGATCCCTGGTGTTTGAGCAGCCATTGATCCGGTGACAGAGTGGTCAATGGCTTGCAACACACCACTTTGGCCCTTACTTGGTCTGACGGGCGGTCGGATTGGGCCCGATCCGATCAATCGGCTGGTCATGTCAAGCCCAAGCACCTATATATTTTATCCCGACCATACTTTTAAATCTGCACTTGCAGCAAGTTCCCAACCCTTATCTGTTAGGTGCTAGAAGGCGGTGACTGAGGGTCAATTGTATTAAGAATAGGAATTTGACCAGCGCTGAGAACTTGAAATTGGCAACGGCTCGGAAGCTTACCCTCAACTCGAATATACTGGTTGCGTATCCCCCATCTCAACTAAGGCGAATGGGTTACCCCCTTGGTTCATTCCCAACACAAGTTGAACTCCGTGGTGGGTAGAGGAGCGCAGGGCCAGTGAAAAATATACATTATATATGGCGTCTTCAAACAAAAAACTAAATGAAACCTCTCAGAATCAGACTCGAAGAATGAGGTGGCAGACTTCCACAGATTCATTGTTATTGAATCTTTGGAGGAGGTATGCCTAGCCAAATTCTCACCTTTCCTTATAAAAAAAGGAATATCTACAAGAGCTAGTCCGAAAACTGTTAAGAAAGCAAGGAATGGCAACTTGCTTGTCGAGGTAGACAACCGGAGACAGGCAGAAAACATTAAAAATAAAAACGTTTCATACGACCAAATGCAGAGCGTATCCGCATGAGAAACTCAACACTTCCAAGGGAGTTATCAGGAGTAGAGAGTTGGCATTGGCTACAGAAGACGAGATAGCATCAACCCTGAGAAAACAGGGAGTTACAAATATAAAGAGAATCTCCATTAGAAAAGATGAACAACGAATCGAGACAAACACTCACATCCTAACATTTAATAAGCCCCAAACTCCAAAAGAGGCGAAGATCGGCTATTGTCTTGAGAGAGTTGAACAGTACGTCCCAGCTGAGGAGCTTCAAATGTCAGAAATTTGGACACCACAGGGAAGCCTATAGAGGACGACAGACATGTTCCAAATGCGGTGAAAAGGACCCGGGCCATGCAGAGGAAGATTGCTTGAAAGAAATTACATGTAGAAACTGCCAACAAGATCATTCGGCTTACGCTAGAACTTGTACTGTTTACCAAAAAGAAAAAGAAATAATTGAGGTTAAAGACAAGAGGAATGTTTCCTTTCTGGAAGCTAGGAGAATTGTAGGGAGCTATATGAGACAAAGCAGCTACGCTTCCGTTGCACGGAGGGTGGATAGAACCAATGACGACACCAAATATAGAACACTTGTGGAGAAATTGATCAAGCTGGAAGCCAATGATTGGCCAAAGTTTCAGGACCACCTGAAAAAAACTACACTCGGTTGAATTTTATCAAACACCAGCTCAGCAACAAGTTGCGAATGGGGAGAGATCAAATGCTGTAGTTCAAACAAAAACACGCGTAGGATCTATCACTCCAACACGAACTATTCCTAAAAGTGCAAAATCTTCATCAAAAAAGCTGTTACATAAATCACCAATACGTCCACCAAAAAGCATTAAAGATAGACTAAAAAACCTGTCTCCCATAAGACCTGTACAACTGAAACAAAAATCACAACTCCCCATTACCCAAACTACGAAAATACAAATGAACACCAAAGTGAATAAGGAAAGACCAGGAAATACATTCAAAATACCCTCAACAACAAAGTCGTCTATAACAACCAAACAATCCAATGCTCAACAACCAACAAACCCCCTACAAAGGACGTATAGTATAGAGAGTATGGATAGCGACACTGACCGCGTAGTTGCCAGCCTTAATCTTGAAGAAATAATCAAAAACAACAATACTTAAAACCACTTAACTGTTGGCAAACTTATAAGCTCAGTCACTTTATTGAATAGTTAATCTCTTACATATCATACGTATCTATTTAAACATGTGCTAACAAATGACTGATGTTAAATTCTTATTGTTACATAGAAATTCTTGTAATAATTTAACTGTGAGCAAACAAATGAGGAAAAGTAAATGGAATGATTTATACTGCCTGCATATTTATGCCAAACAGAATTATTTCTCATGCCAAACTGAATTATATGAAATAGAACTGTTTTTGACATTGAAACTGTATTTACACTAAACTGAATTGTTAAACATAGAACTGTTTTGACACGGGATCTGTACTTATACTAAACTGAATTAGCTTAAATTAGAACTGCTTGATTAAACTGAGTAGGTCGAAATAGAAATGTTTTTCACAATTAAACTGTACTTACGTTTAAACTGCGTGTTTATGCCAAACTGAATTATTTGAAATTGAACTGTTTTTGACATTGAAACTCTACTTGTACTGAACTGAATTGTTATATACCTGCTTGAATAAACTGAATTGTTTGGAATATAAATGTTTTTGACAAGCTGTGTACTCATGCTAAACTGAAAACCGGGACATTGGCCCAGCGGTTAGAGTGTTCGCCAATGGCCCGGGAGACCTGGGTTCAATCCCAGGTCGAGTCATACCAAAGACTTTAAAAATGGAACTTGATACCACCTTGCTTAACACTCAGCATTATAAGGTACGGTTCAAGGGTAAAGTGGAGCAATCCAGGGAATGGAGTAGCGCCCTCCCCTACACCTTGGTGTAGTAGCTATCGAAAAGGGAGCCTTCGGGTCACCCTCGACTATGGTCGCTAACTTTACTTACTAGTTATATAAAAATGGATTTGGCGTTAAATAACCTACAAAGGTTGATATGCCATAAAATCCAACAAACCAACCAATCCATGTGGGTAAAATGCGACACATGGTCAGATTAACGCGTAAGCAAAAGCAACAAATTGCTTATTCCAGCGAGACAAATGAATGTCATTAAAATCTGAATTGAGGAAGTGTGTAATAATCCCAACTTACTGGAGAGTTCCACCGGATGTAGTGCAGCCAAGGTAGGAAATTCTCAGCGAGTTGCATGCCAGCATTTTTAAAAAGATAATCAAGAATTCCAATCAGTTTTTCAAACTCCGGTTCAGTATAATCCAATCTGAAAAAACATAGAAAAGCATCGCAAGTTATCTATACGGATAATATATTATACAAGAGTGAGTCAAAAATTTTGCTTTATTTTGGAAGTACGTGAAGCAGAATGAGACAGTTCTTTATGCTTTTGTTAAAGTTGTAAAGGTGATGGACCACACTGAAATGTGAGACATCGAGCTCGCCTGATAATCTCGCTGGATTTGCCTTTATGGATTGAGACACGGCCTTAGAATACACAGTTTTGGCCGACCTGACCTGTTCGTTAAGGTTCTTACAGCCCTCGCAAAACTTCTCGAACCTTGTACTGTCATCGATTGCGAATTCATCTTTCGCTCAAAAAAACAGATTATATTACCAAACCCTCCGCTCGGGCAGGATATGACACAAGGTCAATTTTTAAGCGTAGTTTAACAGTTTTGAATTCAGAGTTTTCCTTCTCCTAGACTAGTTGCCTCATCAAGGTTGAAGAACCTAGTCTGCCCTACTATTTACCCATAGCTGGTTATTTAATGCCAAATCCTCTTTATACATATATATTAAATATATATGTTTTGTAAACACATTTTTTGATAACATTTCTAAACCAGCCCAGCTCATTTTTTAGCACACGGTTAAATGGTTTCAAGTATTGCTATTTGACAGTAACAATTTAGAATCAGTCATTTGTTTGCTCACATTTTAATAGATGTACATGATATCTAAAAGATTAATTCGTCTGTAATTTCATTTTTTATGTTAACAATAGAACTGTTTGATCATTTAACTGTGTATAAACAAATAACTGATATCTGATAGAATTGAAAGTGATACACAGCAATACTTGGAACCATTTAACTTTGTTGACTTATGCTACATGGAATAGTTTAAAATAGAACTGTTCGATCATTTAACTGTGTGTAAACAAATAATTGATATTTAATTGAATTGTTAGTGATACATAGCAATACTTGAAACCGTTTAACTATGTGCAAAATAATGAGCCTAGGCTGATTTAAAAACGTTATCAATATATATATATATATATATATATATATATATATATATATATATAACCGGGCCATTGGCTTAATGAGTAGAGTGTTCGCCAATGGTCTGGGGGACCGGGGTTCAATCCCAGGTCGAGTCATACCAAAGACTTAAAAATCGTACTTGATGCCGCCTTGCTTAACACTCAGCATCATAAGGTAAGGATCAAGGGTAAAGTGGAACAATCCAGGGAATGGAGTAGTGCTCTCCCCTACACCTCAGAGTGGTAGCTATCGAAAAGGGGGCCTTCGAGTCACCCTCGCAAACTTTACTTATATTAAAAAGAAGAAAATACAAATGTACAAGAATCGAAAAAGACTGCCTTGTTGAGGTAGGCATAAAGTAAAATATAGCCATATCATTTTGCCATTCCCCATCAGCGTCCTAGATCACATCTCCACTCTTTAAAAACAAAGGTAAAAAAATCGAGAATGGGTTTCTGGACTGTCGTGTGACACACTACGTGATGTAATAGCAAGCTATTATAGTGACCAATTACAACTGTGAAGTGAAGTTGACCTTCATTAGGAGCCTGGTATTTTCATGGTCCAAGACAATGTCTCTAATGTTCAAAGAAGGTGCCCGCAGTTTAATGATTATCGTAGTGGGAATGAACTCGACAACACGAGTTCAAATCCTGGACGAGACTGATTGCATTTGAATATAGCACTAATACCCTTGGGAAAGGTATGAATTCAATTATTCTCCCTCCAGCTACGGGTAAATAGTAGAGCAGATTGGGTTCTTTAGCCTTGGTTAAGCAACCAGTCTAAGAGAAGGAAAACTCTGAACTCAAACATGTTAAACTCTGCTTAAAAACTGACATTGTGTTACATACTAGCTGTGTGGAGGGGTTGGTAAATACATACAGTTCAAAGAACAGAGGAAAAGGAAGTCGAGAACGGGTTTCTGTGACATTTATCTGACGACCCACGAAGTCTCATACTGTTACAGTTAGTGACCGACCAACACAATAATGAACTCCTTCATAAATATTTTACTCTCACTGAGATTTCCTCCCAGCTCTGGGTTGGGATACACTTCGGTCGGTCGTGTTGGCCGGTACACGGATCTGGTCGGATATGTCCTGGTTTTACTGGGAGTTGGTCGAGGCGCGCCTCGACCGGCATTTTCGGGCCTCAGGAGGCCATCCTCTAGGCTCTAACCATCCGCAGAGAGGCTAGGTTTATCGCCTAGCGCCTGAGGCACCATTTTTTAAGGGAATGCTGGCGAGGCCCGAGGCATTTTGGGATTCGCCAGGCTTGTCTGGGCTATGGTTCTGGGCCTGGATCCACCTAAAAATGCCCTCTGCCACCTACGTACAGTCGGTGGGACGAACGATAAATACCGACTTCCTTCCAGCAGTCGAACCTGACACTTTCGGACGGACACTTCTATCTGCTGTACCAACATTCTTATTTTGTATGTATGTTCTGTTTATTCAATACACTTGTTCAACTTACTTTCTCTTCTTCTGTGTCTTCTTTCTGAATCCTAACAGGCCACAATACATACCCATTCCCAAAGGGAGAAAATTATCTATTTTCTCCCTATAACTCTAAACATAAAATTTTCCTAAAAGGATTAAAGACTGAATTTTATACTGACCTTTCTCCAAATACAATGCTGTAGATGACATTCATAATTCCTTCACCCATAACTTTCTTTAGATCGAAGGGTTTTCCTTCATAGGATTCGATCACTTTCGACATCTCAATTACCTCAGCATGGATCTTCTCTTCTAGTTTGCTTTTACCCATTCCAAAATATCGCAGCGTTGAGACGGTAAATCGGCGCATATCCTTCCATACTTTCCCAGTGTTGAACATAACTCCTTTCAAAGAAAGACACAAAGTGCATAAAAGAAATTAGCAGTTCACTTTAAACAAGGTCTATAATGATCCTATTTACCAACCCCTCCGCTCGGGTAGGATATGACACAAGGTCAATTTTTAAGCGGAGTTTAACAGGTTTTAATTCAAAGTTTTCCTTCTCCAAGACTAGTTGCCTCACCAAGGCTGAAGAAATCAGTCTGTCCTACTATTTGCCCATAGCTGGAGGGAGAATAATTGGATTCCCAAAGGTATTAGTGCGACGTGAAATGCAATCGGTCTCGTCCAGGATTTGAACTCGTGTCGCCGTGTCCATTTCCTACGACGATAACCATTACACCACGGGCACCTCCACAAGGTCTATAATGATAAATATCAAAGCAACGTTTAGAAAATAAGAACTTAAGCAATGGTGACCCTATACAATAATTTGATGGGTGACTACTTTATCAACAGCAGTTAGTGTTAGCAAGCTGAATTCTGTGTGCCATCTCTTAGCAAAGCTTAGCAAATAACATTGTCGTTAACATAGGCGACATGTTTTTAAGCCAAGTAAATTGACTAAATAAAGTTACAGCCAAGTCGCCTGGGGCTGTCGAATACACCGGTTGCATCTCTGCAGAGGGGCATAACTGCCTCCACCCAACGAGTGTCCTGTACATGACATATCGTAGTCAACCAGCTACTCAAAATACAAAAAAAAAAAAAAATTTCCAAAAAGCGATGAGTCACTGATGCTGTCAGCCAATAGCTATCTAAGGACTGGTTGTTAAGGAACCAAATTGTTCCACATACGATAATCATCAAATAATCCATCCCTGTCACAGACTTTTTGACCAAGATAGGCATCAAGACATTTGTTCACTCTCCCTATAGTCCAGACCTTGTTCCCTGTGACTTTTGGTTATTCCCTAAGCTCACAGGCTGTCGTTATGAGACAATTGAGGAGATGAAAGAGGCTGTGATGAAGGTCATTGACACGCTCTCACAAGAGGACTTCGATGAGGCCTTCCAGAAGTTGTTGGAACGGCACAACAAGTGCATTGCAGCCGGAGGAGATTACTTCAAAGGGGACTAGAGTTTCATGTGTGTACTATCAATAAAAGTGCCCATACGAAAAAAGTCTGGAAACTTATTAAATGATCCTCGTATGTATATTGCTTTGAAATATATGCCTATATATATATATATATATATACACTCATGCATACACGATGATGACTACCACATCTTGATAGTTGACAGCAGTCTTTACCATCAAAATTACGACTCACACATCCTGATTTGAATTCTGTACAGGGCTAATGGGATCTACCTGTTAAATATCCATTTTTTAAAATGAATCTCCCAGTGTCTTTATAATCCACGATTAGATTTGTACACACCACAAACATGTATTACCATGAGGACGAGGTGGTAACGAAAGTTCGTAAATTTCATGATTTTCTTTTTTAAGTTACAATGAGATTTCACATGGTTAACATATCCATCCTTTGAAAACAAATTACGACGGCGGAATTTGCATTCCCAGAATTATATATATATATATATATATATATATATATATATATATATATCATAAGTCATTCAGAGAAATATAAGGCAAAACACAAACATTTACTATTAATCCATATGTACGATAACACATTTGCCGAAAAAAAAAAAAAAAGAAAAGAAAAGAAAGAATAAAGATTTAAAAAAATAAGAAAATACTATTCAACCTGTCATACTGTTTTAATGGTTGGTTAGTCAGTTGTTTGGGTTTTATGGCATATCAACCCTTGTAGATTATTTAACGCCAAATTCTGTCTCTCTATATATACATATTTAACCAAAGATCTTGAAACGAATACTTAGGTCGGTAAAATTTTCTATAAGCAGGATTTAATTTGTTTGCACATGATTAACCAGTTTTAATTCATCATATTTTTGGTACAACTCTGTCTCTCTCAGGAAGGACAGAATGTCATCAATTTTGACGTTCTCGAACAGATCGGTTCAGCTATTTACTTTGAAAAATCGCTTACTGATAACAGCGAAAGCTCTGCATTCTATAAGAATGTTTTTAACCGTGCAAGTTGTCTGACAGGTCAAACACTGTCGGTGTGGTTCCTGTTTCAGTATAAAAGAGTGAGTAAGCCTTGTATGACCAATTCGCAATCGGGATATAACGACTTGTTCTCTTCTTGATTTTCTCGATGCTGGTCTCCACTCTCCCAAGGTTAGCTAAATTTGGAAGAATTTATTGTAGATGTTATTGCTCCATCGTTGTTGCCATTTTGTGTGAAGGAATTTATCAATTGTTGGTTTCAGGTCAGTATATGGAATCCTGGATTTATCGAGGGTCAGATCTAAGGCCGATTTAGCTGCCGAGTCTGCTCTTTCATTCCCACTCACTCCAATGTAGCTGGGGGTCCAGCATATAATTGTTTTTTTTTTCTATTTGACAAAGTGTCTAATCTGCTCAACAGTTTAATGATAAGAGGGTTCTGAAATTTTTTATTTCTTAATGATAGGAAGACAGAGACTGAGTCTAAAAATATTTTTAATTTCTTTTGTTTACTCTTCGAGATGATGTTGAAAGCTAGGTCTATTGCACGGGCTTCTGCTATGAAGATAAAGTTTTCCATTGGAAGAGCTTTCTTAAGAATTAAAACAGCTGCGCACGCTGTTTTGTTATTGCACTTGGATCCATCCTTAAAGACATGGCGGTGGTTGGGATGGTGTTGGAGAATATTGTGAAATTTCTCTTGATAAGTACTGGGGTGGGTTTTAATTTTGGAATGTTCATTCAGTTCGAGAATCACTTTGGGAGTTTTTATGATCCAGGGTGGTGTTTGTGGAAAAATGCTTTCATGTATATTATTTAGTGGTATTTTTTGTTCTTGTAGGGTCGACTTCATCCGAAGACCAAAAGGTTTTATTGTTTTTTTTTTCTCTTTAAAATGTTGCTTGTATTTCGGGTTGAAGGTGCAGTCATAAGCTGGGTTGGATGGGTAAGATTTCAGCTTTGTGGGGTATTGGAGAGCCAGTTTTTCACGTCTAAGTGTAAGAGGTGGTTCATCTGCTTCTGTGTATAGGCTTTCAATAGAAGTGCTATATGCTCCAAGGCCTAGTCTAAGTCCTTGATGTTGTATGGTATTTAGTTCTTTCAAGTATGTCTTTCTGGCTGCCTCATATATAAAGCAGCCATAATCGAGTCTTGATCTGATTAATGAGCGATATAATTTTAATAATGTTTCTTTGCTTCCTCCCCAGTTAGTGTGTGCTATAGTTCTAAGTAATTGTATGGTTTTGTTGCATTTTTTTCTCAAGTATTTGTTATGTGGAATGAAGGAGAGTTTGTGGTCAAAAATGATTCCTAGATATTTGTAGTGTTCAACAATTGATATTTCAGTGTGGTCAATTTTCAGTACAGGATCTAGGTGGAGATCCTGTTGGTTGCAGAAGTGGATGCATTTCGTTTTTTCTTTTGAAATTTTTAATCCATTCTCCATGGTCCATTTGCGGCGCTTATCAAGGCATATTTGAAGTTGTCATTCTATATGGTTCATGTTTCTTGCTCTGTAGCAGATCAGGAAGTCATCCACATACAAAGCACAGTTTGTTCCGCTATTAATGTTTTTCACAATATTATTAATTTTTATATTAAAGATCGTGACAGACAATACACTGCCTTGAGGTACACCCATTTCTTCTTGTTTTTCTTCAGAGAAAACCTCTCCCATTCTTACTCTAAATCGTCTATCTTGAAGGAAGTTTTGTATAAATATTGGCATTCTACCTTCTAATCCGAGGTTTTTCAGATCTTTTACAATGCCGTACTTCCAGGTTGTGTCGTATGCTTTCTCGAGATCGAAAAAAAAAACTGCCACTAGATGTTCTTTTTTAATAAAAGCCTCTCTGATTAATTGTTTCTAATCGAATCAGGTGTTCCATAGGGCTTCTTTGGCTTTTGAAACCAGATTGGTATTCTGTTATTAATTTATCGGTTTCTAAGCACCAGATCAATCTGGCATTTACCATTCTTTCTAATGTTTTGCAGACAGAACTGCTAAGAGTAATGGGTCTGTAATTTTGGGGGTTTGTATTGTCTTTGAAAGGTTTCAGTATCGGTATAACTGTGGTTTCTTTCCATATTTTAGGTATGTCACCGCTGCTCCATAAATCATTGAAGATCTGTAGGAGGAAATTGGTGAATGGTTCGGATAATTCTTTCCGGAACTGGTGATGTATTTTGTCGGGTCCGACTGCTGTATTGTGGGCCTTGTTGAGGGATTCTTTTAGTTCTGCTACAGAGAAAGGTTGGTTGTAGCTTTCAGTGTTTTTGCTTTGAAATTTGATTTTAACTTTTTCTGCTTTTGTTTTGATAATTTGAAAACTTTTGTTTTGGTTTTTGGTGGATGAATTTTGCGTGAAAGTTTCGGCGAGATGATTTGCTATATCTTTCTCGTCTCTGATTTTCAGATTATTGTGAGTGAGGTGTTTTGTAGGGGTATTGTTATTTTGGCCAGTTATTTTCCGAATCATCTGCCATACTTTTTTTGGCTTTGTGCTACTATTTATTTTGACAACGTAATTTCTCCATGTATTTCTTTTGAAATTTTTAATGATTTTTCGGGCTTTGGCTCGGCTGTTTTTATGTGTTTCAATTTTCTTGTGTTGGGTTTATTTTAATTCTTTTTAAAAGTTGCTTTACGTAATCTGACAACTTTTTTACATTCTTCGTTGAATCATGGCCTATTGCATTTTGTAGAGGTAGAGCTTTTAGGTATATGTTCTTCGGCTATGTTTAACAATGTGTTCGTAAAATATAAAATGTTTTCCTCATTGTTTTTATTGGCTTCTGGGGTTAGTCGGGCAAAGCATGAAGTTTTAAATCCATCCCAGTTAACCTTTCCCAGGTTCCAGCTTGGAGTTTTTTACTCAATTCATCAGTGGTGTTTTCTAATAGAATCGGAAAGTGGTCACTGCCACAGGTGTCGTCAAATACTTTCCAGTTGTAATCGAGAAACAAGGAAGGGTCACATATTGATAGGTCTATTGCAGAATATGTGCCTGTTGCTGGGTGCAGATATGTGTTGGATTTATTGTTATACATGCACAACTGATGTTGATTTAATAAAGATTCTATTACTTTGTCCTTTTTGTCGGTTTTCTAACTTCCCCTGATTTCATTAAGGCTATTAAAGTCCGCCATTATAACGAAGGGTCTTGGTAGTTGTTCCATTAAATTGTTCATCTCCAATTCCTTGGGTTCTTCATTTGGGGGAATATATACTGAACACACTGTTATTGTTTTGAGGAGGGTTGCTGATATTACGACTGCTTGCATGTTTGTATTTAGTGTAATTTCGCCGTGAGTGATGTTGTTGTTAACGATTATAGATGATCCGCCACAAGGTCTATCAGTGTGCTGTTTAATATAGTTGTACGAATAATAATTTTTCATATTGATGGTGGTGTTGTTTTTTAGGTGAGTTTCTTGGAGGCATATGATTGCTGGGCAGTATTTTGTAATAAGTAGTAACAATTTACAGTAGTTGACCCTTGCTCTTCATTAGATTATTTTATTCATTTAGTTTAGATTTTTGGGACTTTTTTGGTTGAGATTTGTTGGTTGGAGTTTTATTTTCAATCTCCATTTCTTCGATCTCTTCAAATTTGTTTGATGTGATTATTGGGGTGGGCTGTGATTGAGTAATTCTTTTAATTGGGTTTTGTTTTTAGATGATTATATCTTTCGTTTTATTTTCATTTATATCTTTGTTAATGTCTGGAGGTCGTACCGGTGACCTTTGTTGCTTTTCTTTAGTTTATTCTGTGGTTTTCGGGTTTTCTTCTGTGTTGGTATTAGTATTTACTTTCGTTTTTATACAAGGCTCGCTTTGTTTCGTTTCAGTTGAATGCATTCTTTTAAGGTTTTCTTGAAATGTTAACCATTCGTTAGCTTTTAAATTTATCAATTTTTCTATTAGTTTTTGGTATTTATCGATTGATGTGCTATTCTGGGGTGGTTGATTTACTTTTTGTGCTACATTAGCATATGTTTTGGTTCCCATATAGCTTTCAACAATTTTCCTTGCTTCTGGGAAAGGTATATTTTTGGTTGCTTGATAAACATTATCTCTTTTTCTTTCTTATAAATGGCACAGCTTCTTGAAAAGGCTGGGTGTTCCTCATGGCAGTTTGCGCATTTTATGCTCTTGCATTCATTTTCCATATGATCTGGGTCACGTTCACCACATTTGCCACATACTTGGCGTCCTGTACATATTTCTTTGAGGTGTCCAAATTTTTGACATTTAAAACATCGCAGGGGAGCTGGTATATACTGCTCTACCTTTTCTATTGTGTAGCCAATTTTGATTTCTTTAGGTATTAATGGTTTCTCAAAAGTCAGAATGTATGTATGGGTATGTATCGTTTCATCATTTCGGTGAATAGTTACCCTTCTGTATTCTTTTATTTCTTATTTTTTGAAAACCGTTTAAATCTCTTCCGGTGTTGCCAGTTACAGTTCCTTACTTCTCACCACGCCTTTGGAGGTATTTAATTTGGCGTGTGGATAGGCACGACATACGAGATTATGAAATTTCTCCATTTTCAATAGGTTTTCTGCGTGTTTTTTGCTTTCCACTTCCACAAGCAGGTTTCCAGTTCGGAGTTTCTTTACAGTTTTTGGGTTGGATCTACTGGATATTATTTCTTCAATCAAAAAAGGTGACAGTTGATCTAATTTTGTATCTTGTAATGCTTCAATAATGATGAATCTGGGAAAGTCACTTTCTCTTTCTGAGTCGGAGTCGGATAAATATCTTTTGGATTTTTTGAAAGAAGAAGCCATGATTGGTGTTTATTTTTCATCGGTCCTATGCTCCACCAACCACCGCGGGGTCCAACTTTTGTTGGGAATAAGCCAGGGGGGAAACCCATTCGCCCTGGCTGAGACAGGGATACGTTACCAGTATACTCGTATCAAGAGCGAAATTCCAAGTCTCTGCCAATTTCTGGTTTTAGTGCCTGAAAATTTAACAGTGGTCAAAACTCTACTCTCAATACAATTGACCCTCAGCCCCCGCCTTCTAGCACCTATAAAATAAAAGGGTTGGGAATTGTTCAGCAAATGCAGATTCAATAGTACATTCGGGAGAAAAACATACAGGTGTTAGGGCATGACAAGACCAGCCGATGGATCGGATCGGGCCCAATCCGACTGCCCGTCAGACCAAGTAAGGGCCAAAATAGTGTGTTGCAAGCCATTGACCACTCTGTTGCCGGATCAATGACTGCTCAACCACCAGGATTCCGGCCTAGAGCTTTACGGGTCGCCGCCCACAGCCAACTGGTGGCCCGATTGGGGGTGGGGGTCTTACCCCTCTGCAGAAGTGCAGTCGGCGTATTCTACAGCCCCCGCCGATAGGACGTATAATGCTTTAATCAATTTTCATAAAATTCATAATTTTCATAAAATTCATAATTTTCATAAAATTCTTATCAAAAATTATTTCTTTACATTGTCATCATCACGCTATCATCGAGTTCTTTGACACACACACACACACACACACAAAAAAAAAAAACTCTCTCTCTCTCTCTCTCTCTCTCTCTCTCTCTCTCTCTTTCTCGCTCACTCGCTCTCTGCATCCTTCTCAATCATCTATCGCTCCAAGTAGGTTTGCTACACTGCATCCAGCGTTCGTACAATGTTGACGTTTCTTGCTGGTCGGTCAACCTTGGGGCGTCCATGTGCAGAAATCCATAAAAGAACGTCCTTATTGCTCCGGCAGTGTTTCCCCATATCTTGTTCATCTTATTTGGACAGGAGCTAAGTTCATATAATGAAAGTGATCTCAGCGAAAGCATAAATTGCTTATTTTGATAGGATATCGTTCATATGGAAATCTGATTTATCCGATATAATAAAACGTAATTTCTTCCCAGCTGTGGATGTGTCAATACTACTGTATGGATGCACCACGTGGACACTAATAGAGAAAAGGCTCGATGGAAACTACATAAGAATACTATGTGCTGTTTTAAACAAATGCTGAAAACAACAGCCGACAAAAAAGCAGTTTTATATTATGTAGAAACGAAATTATTGTATTGAATTTCGTGTTTAAAAAAGGAATGATCGGAAAGCTTTTTATTACCATTATTTTTACCATTAGTTTTATTACCATTGATATTACCATTATTATTACCATTATTTTTATTACCATTATTGTACTTGAACTCTCTGAAACTAGTAGACAAGTTCACCTACCACGGAAGCAGTGTCCCATCAACCGAGACAGACATCAACACACGACTACCAAAAGCATGGACAGCTTACGATAGGCTATCGGTCCTATGGAAGTCAGACCTAACCAATAAAATGAAACGCAGTTTCTTTCCAAGCAACAGTCGTGTCGATACTGCTGTATGGATGCACTACATGAACGCTAACTAAACGTATGGAGTAAAAGCTTGACGGCAACTACACCAGAATGCTGCGAGCAATATTGAACAAGTCCTGGAGGTAGCACCCTACAAAGCAGCAGCTGTACGGCCACTAACCACCCATCACGAAAACTATCCAAGTTAGACGAACCAGACATGTGGGACACTACTGGAGAAATAGAGACCAACTCATAAGTGACGTAGTTCTGTGGACCCCTTCACATGGACGAGCAAAGGTTGGACGACCAACTAGAACCTACATACAACAGCTTTGTGCCGATACATGTAGTCTTGAAGACCTACCGGAAGCGATGGACGATAGAGAAGGGTGGCGGCAGAGGGTCAGAGTGACATGATGATGATGATTACCATTATTTTTATTACCATTAATATTACCATCATTATTGTCATTATTTTTATTACCATTATTATAATTACCATTGATATTACAATTATTTTTATTACCATGGATATGATAATTATTATAACCATTATTTTTATTACCATTGATATTGCCATTATTATTACCATTATTTTATTACCAGTATTATTACCATTATTTTGTTGCCATTGATATTACCATCATTATTGCCATTATTTTTATTACCATTGATATTACAATTATTTTTATTACCACTGATATGATAATTATTATAACCATAATTTGTATTACCATTGATATGATCATTATTCTTACCATTATTTTTATTACCATTGATATTACGATTATTATTACGATTATTATTAGCATTATTGTTATTACGATTATTATCACCATTTGTATCTGTTGATTGGTTTCTTTGTTTAATGGCATATCAACCTTTGTAGGTTATATAGTACCAAAGTTATTCTCCTAGAAGAACAGTAGTAGTACTATTTAAGCCATAGCTGGGAGGATAAGGGGGTTCATACCTTTCCTAAGGATATTTGCCCGAAAGTGAACGTAATAGCGCGATTGTTAGAGTGTTCGACAATGGCCCGGGAGATCTGAGTTCAATCCCAGGTCGAGTCATACCAAAGACTCAAAAAATGGTACCTGATGCCTCCTTGCTTAACACTCAGCATTATAAGGTACGGATCAAAGGTAAAGTGGAGCAATCCAGGGAAAGGAGTGGCGTCCTCCCCAACACCTCGGTGTAGTAGCTATCGAAAAGAGAGCCTTCAGGTTACCCTCGACTAAGTTTGCCAACTTACTTTGTTATCACCATTATTTTCATTCCCATTGATATTACTATTTTTATTACCATGATTATTATTACCATCATTATTACCATTATTTTTATTACCTTACATTAGATAAGCGTTTAAATACTTTTGAACATTCCAACTATGTTTCTTTTGTTATCTGAATAAAAATACCTTACGTAACTGAACCTGCAGATATATCATGCATATTGTAATCTTCTTTGCACATTATCTACCTGCATAATATATGACAGTTATAGACCAATATGTTTTTGTTATCTAAAGCGATATCTGATTTCCGATTGTGTCTTTTCGGGTATCTTTTATTATTGAAACTATTTCTATTAGTTCTCCACTAATCACAATATATGGTTGTGTATGTGTATGTGCGTGTGAGTGTCTGTGTGTGTTCCCAGGTCGAGTCATACCAAAGACTCAAAAATGGTACTTGATACCTCCCTGCTTAACACCGAGTATTATAAGGTATGGATCAAGGGTAAAGTGGACGAATCCAGCGAAAGGAGTAGCGCCCTCCACTACAACTCTGTGTGGTAGCCATTGAAAAGGAAGCCTTTGAGTCGCCCTCGACTACGGTCACCAACTATACAGATATATAAATACATATATAGATATATGTGTGTATATATACATATACATATAAATACTCACACAAATACACCCAGTGACAAATACACAGACTCACACACACACACACACACACACACACACACACACACATATATATATATATATATATATATATATATATATATATATTGTGATTTACAGATTTCAATTGTAAAACATACCCGAAAAGATACAATACATATATGTGTGTGTGCGTGCGTGCGTGCGTGCGTGTGCGCGTATATATATATATATATATATATAGGTATTAACTGGCGCTCTTCAATGAAGACCAAGTAACAGCAAGTCTTCTTTAATCTCCTTTTAATAAAACACAACAAACCTAAATTTTAAACGGTCAAAATGCTTCTCGAGATGTGCAGTTTCCCCCGTCTCTCTTTATTTCATTTACTTATCTATAACTCCACTAATTATTTCACCTCTTCCCACTTATTATTGTTATTATTATTTCACGGCTTGCGAGTATTTTGCCCTATTTCCAATAGGTGGTCTCACTGGAGTTTGATAGCAAGTCTGCTCAGAGCTCCAGGACTCCTCTGAGTATTCTAGCCGATCTTATCTATGCTGCGGTTTGGGTGATCTCCGTTCATCTATGAATCTTCAGTTTCTCCAGTCTGTTTCCCAGATTTTTGGGGACTGTTCCAAGTGCTCCAACTACAATTGGTATCACCGTCACTTTCATGTTTCTTCATATCTCGGGCCAGATCCAAGTATTTGTCAAACTTTTCGGTTTCTTTTTCACTTCGTTATCCACAGGAACAGCAAAATCCACAAGATAAAAAGTTGTTTTTTCTTTTTTTCTTTTTTTTGTTAATTAACACTAGCTCTTGTCTTAGATTACTATTATTATTATTATTATTTAGAATATATAAAATAACTCTTACCTTTCCTTTTGAATATTTTATCGATTAGAAAAATCCAGTAAGGTCTTCCTTTCAGTGCTTCTCCTTTTTTGATTAGCCCCTCCTTCAGGCTGTCCAGTCCGCAAACAACCACCATTGCAAAGGGGCCAACTCTCAATCTGTAGATTTCCCCATACTTTTGGCTTAGCTCAATCAATGCCCTGTTAAATTCCTTGACGGTCAAAAGTTGTGGTAGATTACCTATGATAGGAAACGCCAAAGGGCCTGGTGGAAGATTATATTTCCTTAAAGATTTCTCTGACAACCACCATCTTAAAAGTAAGAACACAAGAATACCAAGGATAAAACTGTGGATGTTATGAACATCTGTCAAAACCCACTGTGTTAGATCCATAACTGCCTGTTGAAAAAAAAAATTATGTATTGTTTATATAGTCAGATGGAGAAAGTTTATATAGTAAGTTGGAGGACGTATATAATTTGTTGAAGAATTCAAAAGAAGTTTACGCACGTACGTGTAGGGAAGTTTTCTCATATGAATAAAAAAAATATCTTCCTGTCGCAGCAGGCAGAAGTTACGTGACTTATATTCAAAGTGATAGACGACACGTGACTTGTATCCAGTGAGATAGGTGTCACGTGACTTGCATCCAGTGAGATACAATACTGACAACCCCTTATGTAACAAGTTCAGCACTGATTTCAACTTTTTACGCCTGGATAACTAGATAAACTTGAAGAAAGCTAAATAATGATAATGATGATAATATTGGAACCGTTTTGATTAATGCAGGCACAACAATGGTTTTCCAGACCCTGGGGTTCTAAAATTTGACCCTATCTGCCTTCAAGAAAGGGCTTTCTAAAACGTGTAAATCACCCTTCCTCGACCTTCTGTAAAGAACAGTTAAAATTAGGCCACTCCAAGGCACAACCTAATATCCCAATGATATCTTCAAAAGAAAAACGTAATTTAAATATTTGGTTGGTTGGTTGGTTGGTTGGTGTTTTATGGCATATAAAACTTGTGTTATTTCAAGCCAAAACCTATATATATATATATATATATATATATATATGTGTGTGTGTGTGTGTGTGTGTATGTGTGTGTGTGTGTGTGTGTGATATATATATATATATATATATGATATACATATATGTTATATATATATATATATGTTATATATATACATGCTATATATATGATATATATGTATATATATATATATGTTATATATATATGTATATATATATATGTGTGTGTGTGTTATATAACATATATGTATATGTTATATATGTATATATATGTTATATATATATAACATATATATATGTCATATATATGTACATACATATATGATATATATATATATATATATATACATATATATAACATATATATATGTGTGTGTGTGTGTGTGTGTGTTTGATATACATATATATATATATATAATTTTATTAGGATTCTTTCAAGTTTCTTGATATGTGTTTTAGTTTTAGATTGGAGTTGGTCGATGAATTCACCGAAATTGTCCCGAGCGCTTTCGGACCTTTTATAAACCATTATCAGGGGTTGTTTGCAAGTTTAATGATTGTTCCTTTTTCTTTAATTTCAGTGAATTCATCCACCTACTCCAACCTAAAACCAAAACACTCGTCCGAAAACTTGAAAGGATCCTTATCATACAGACAAAATGTGTCAGTTATTTAATCAAACATACTTAAAAGAAGGACTTCTGCCTAACCACACACACACACACACACACACACACACACACATATATATATATATATATATAATTTGTGAGTGAATAATTCGTAGGCAGCTTTATTTCTAAACGAGTGGTTCCAACTCATTTGTTTGCACCCAGTTAATAATGTTAATCATTTGTTTGCACATAGTTAATAATATTGATCGTTTCTTTGCACACAGTTAAATGGTTTCCACTATTGCTATTTAACATAAGTAATAGTACTTATCAAGTATTCCTGCCTTGTACACAGCCATATAGTTTCAAATAACTAATGATAATAATCCATACCAAATGATTGAACAGTTCTATTCGACCCATAGACGGAACTTTAACAGCTACTACCATTTGGAGTCAGAGTGGACCTGGGAGTAATGGCAACTAAGAGGAACTCCATATTCCTAAAGCTCATGAACTGGAGCCTCACCATCAGATGCTGTTTATTGTCATACCCAGAAATTTTGTAGTGAAGTGCAGAAGTTCAGTGGGCATATTGTACAGCCACATCTGATTGGGGGATTAAAATATTTGTAAAGATTTTCATTACGTAACATATATAAATTTGGACTTATATAACTGAACACTTGAAGTTTAAATTTCGATCAACACAAAGAACTCCGCCCACGACCGTATCTCATACCCGACGGACTGCTATCTGAAAAATCGCTGAAAATGTTACTGGCTGTTAAATAACATAACGTTTTACCACTCTGTTAAATTCATAAGCGTCTCTTGAAAAATAGGTATTTTAATAATAAAAGTGAGAAGGAGGAATATACCGTATGTGTATATCCGAGTATTTCTTCTTTATGTATTACTTTGGGGAAGAGATTTATTTAAAAAAGACAGAAAGAAAGAAAGAAAGAAAGAAAGAAAGAAAGACGTATCGTAGAGATGTTAAAGAGACTGAAGACGCGATGAAATTATTTCAGAGGGTACGTACTTATGGATAAATCTGAGCCTGAAAGACAAACTACATCTTCAAATTATAAAATACGAGACTTAAAACCAATAAGGTGGAAGGTTAGAGTTATTTAAAAAATTGCTTTCTTTCTTTTTTCTTTCTTTCTTTTTTCTTTCTTTCTTTTTTTTCTCTTCTATCTTTTCTTTTAACCTAGTTGAATATCTGACCGCATTCTGCTGAATCTGTTGCACATGTGTGTGTGTGTGTGTGTGTGTGTATGCACGCGCGTATATATATATATATTATAAAGATTGATGGTTCTCACTAGCTCAGTTGGTGAGTTAATGAATTACTAAATATTGCAGTATTATTAAATAGTGCTCAATATCAATGATCCTATTTACCTAACCCCTCCGCTCGGGCAGGATATGACACAAGGTCAATTTTTTAAGCGGAGTTTAGCAGGTTTGAATTCAGAGTTTTCCTTCTCCTAGACTAGTTGCCTCACCAAGGCTGAAGAACCTAGTCTGCCCTACTATTTACCCATAGCTGGAGGGAGAATAATTGGATTCATACCTTTCCCAAGGGTATTAGTGCTATGTGAAATGCAATCAGTCTTGTCCAGGAATTGAACTCGGATCACCGTGTCCATATTCTGTGACGATAACCATTACACCACGGGCACCTCCAAATCAATGATAGAGCTTATATATATATATATATATATATATATATATAGAGAGAGAGAGAGAGAGAGTGTGTTCGCCAATGGTCCCGGGTTCAATCCAAGGTCGCATCATACCAAAGACTTTGAAAATGTTACTTGATACCTCCTTGCTTAACACTCAGCAATATAAAGTTCGTATGAAGGGTAAAGTGGAGCAATCCTGGGAAAGGAGTAGCGCCCTCCCCTACATCTCGGTGTAGGAGCTACCGAAAAGGGAGCCTTCTGGTCCCCTTCGACTACGGTCGCCAACTTTACTTATATATATATATATATGCGACTGAGCAGAATTAGGTCAGATATTCAACGAGGTTAAAAGAAGAAAGAAAGAAAAAAGAAAACATATACATATAACTGGCTCATTAGCGTAGTAGGTTGAGTGTTAACCAATGTCCGGGAGACTTGGGTTCAGTCCCAGGTCACGTCTTACCAAAGACTAAAACAGTGGTACTTGATACCTCCTTGCTTTATACTCAGCGTTATAAGGTACGTATGAAGGGTAAAGTTGAACAATCCTGGGAAAGGAGTTGCGCCCTCCCCTACATCTTTGTTGAAAAGGGTGCTTTCGAGTCGCCCTTGACTACGGTTGCCAACTTACTTACTTATATATATATATATATTATATATGTGTGTGTGTGTGTGTGTGTGTGTGTTCTATATATATATATACATATATGTGTGTGTATATAAATGTGTGTATGTTGAAATAATACTCCGATATCACACGTGACATTTATATCTGGTGCGTAACACATTCCAGAAAATCAGTAACCAAAGCAAAAATTACTGATTTGTTTACCTCTAGTGAAGGTGTTTATTTGCTCGTCGTTGGAAAAATAGAATTTTAGAGTCAAGTTCAAATTCTGATCGATGCGATCAATTATATAATTCGTGATATTACAAATCATCATTATTATTTTGCTCATTTGAGAGTTTTTTTTTTTACACCAGCGAAAGCTGATGGTTTTCCATTGGAGTCTGATTTTAATCTCCTCAAATCTCCAGGACTCTTCTTAGTATTCTGGCCGATCTCAACAATGCTTTAGTTTGGATTGTCTCCACTCGTCTTCTTATCTCCAAGTCCTCCAGTCTCTCTACCAATCCTTTGGTGATTGTACCAACCGCACCAATTATAATTGGTATCACCATCAATTTCATGTTCCATTACTTTCTTTTTAGTTCTCTAGCAATGTCTTGGTACTTATCGCTCTTTTCGTTTTCCTAAATTTTTACCCTGTGATCAGTCGGAACGGCAAAGTATAATATTCGACAGATTCTCTTTCTTTTTTTTTTTTTTTTTTTTTTTTTTTTCACTTTCACTAGATCTGGTCATCTGGCCAAGATTAGATAATCCGTTTGTATCTCAAAGTCCCAAAGAATTTTGTGCGTCTCATTTTCTAGGGCGGATTAAGGGTTATGCATATACCATTTGTTCTTATGGTCGAATTTAAACTTCTTGCACAATTCCTTGTAGATCAACTTGCCCACCCAGTCGTATCTTGTCTTATACCCTCTTTGCACAAATTTACCGCATTCGCTTATTATGTGGTTGATCGTTTTGTCTCTATAGCCACATAATCTGCATTTGCTATTTTGTTGCGTCCTGTTTATTTTTGCTTTGACATAGTTAGTCCTTATGGCGTTGTTTTGAGCTGCTATCAAAAGATATTCAATTTCTCTCTGGAGGTTTCCATTTCTTAGCCATGTCCAAGTCTTCTCGTGTGAGATTTCGCTTGTTTGTCGCTTGAAATGTCCGTATAGTTATTTTTCTTCCAATTTTTGTTTTCTGGTTATTTTTGTTCTGTTGATGCTTGTGTTGTCTGTATTGTCCCTCGTCGCAGTAATCAGTTTTTCTCCGCATTTTTTTATGTAGTCTTCTTGTCGTTGTATCGATTCATCAACGCTATCTTGAATGCTGGCGAGTCCTCTTCCACTTTCTTTTCTCGGCACATAAACCTGTCTACATCATATCTGGAATGTAAGGCTACATGTATTGTCATGAGTTTTCTTGTTCTCTGAGCCATTTGTTGAAGTTCTTCTCTCGTCCACTTTAAGAATAATCCCGAGTATTTTACGAGGGAGTCAACTACGTATTTATCCCTTTGATGATATTCCTGCTATGTAGTTTGGTTTCGAGTACTTTTCTCGTTCTCCTGAGGTATTCTTTTTTATCTTTTTCTTTCATTTCCGCTTATTCGATGGTGTCCGCTTCCAATATCCCCAATTATTTATAAGTTTCCTTTTCTCTGAGCGTTTATGGGGATTTTTATAAGCCCCGAAAAGCCCGGTTTATTCCTACGTTTTGTAAAAGAATAAACCGTACTTCAACAGCAGTAGAGATTGGTGACAGCTTTTGAAGAAAGGAAGACGAACGACTTATACGTGCAACAAAATTTATATACAACAACAACAACAATAATCAGGTTTTTACACCAAATGGAACAAACAACGAATATGTAAGAGTTCACAAAAGAGATTTCAAGATTCCGTTAGATGGTAGGGTTTTGTAAGGTTTGTAAGGTTTAGTTGTAAGGTTGTTGTAAGGTAAAGTTTGATAAGATTAGGTAGGTTATGTAAAGGTATGTGAAGGTTGTAAGGTTTTGTGAGGGTTTGGCAAGGTAAAGTTTGGTGTGTGAAGGTTTGCAGATAAAATGCCTACTGGAACTTAACTGTCTGTGTGTCCTGTTCCTTTTAACTCAGCACGTGCGTTCGTTGCTCTTGGGTCCTGGCTGGTGGAAGGTACCAACTACGTATGCCATCAAGGGCTGCTACGAATGGACCTCCTGCTAACAGTGGTGGGAGTGGAAAATAGAGGAAGAATCTCCGGTGGAGCTCTTTTTTTTATAATGGACGCCACGTGACCCCAAGGGGCTGCTGCTGTTCGGTGAAACAGGATCATCAGTTCCTTAACAAAATTTCTACACGTTTTGAGTTTTTCTTGATTTGGTAGTTCCTTTTTCTTTTCGTAATTTGTTGCTTTCCACTTTTTATTATTCGCATAGCACTTTTTTTCTGTGCCAAATTCCATCCTGAGTTTTCACTGTATATCCTCACTGCCTGTATTATTTTTTCGTTTTTGGCGAACAGTTTGATATCGTCCATGTACCTTTTGTGTTTTCTTCCGATTTGCGAAGTTTATTTTTCCTAAGTATACAATTGAGTGGCATTATCGCACTTACAAATTGTAATGGTGATAGTGCATCTACCTGGAATATACCTCTCTGGATTTTCACTTCTATTTAGCTTTTTCCTCCTGCTGTCAGTTCGACTCTCCAGTTTTTCATGGTCTTTTCGATAAACTTTATGACTTCGCCGGATATCTTATACAGTATATTATCCAACTTTGCGGGATCATATCATATGCTTTTTTTTGTAGTCAATCTATGCCATATCTAGGTTTATTCGTTTCGTTTTGCTGTCTTTGAGGATGTGTTGGTCAATGTATAGAAGCTCCCTAGTTCCTCTTGGTCCTCTTGCGGCATCCTTTCTCTTCTTCGGAGAACAGTCCACGGCTAATTCACAAATCGTAAATCTCCTCTCTAATTTATGCCATTAGTATTTTCCACATCATCGGTAGACATGTTATAGGTCTGTAGTTGTGAGTGGCAGTACCTTTTTGAGGGCCTTTTTGGATCGGGGTAGTCTTTCCTTTTGTCTTCCATTCGGATATAACTGTTTCTTGTAAGCATCTATTCATTTCGATAGCCAGTATGTCATGGATAGAAGTGATTTTTAAAACCAATGCCATCATGTCCTGGCGTTGTTCAATTTGGTACTTTTTTAGGGTTGCTCTGAGTAAATTGATATGTATTTTTGCCTTCAGTTCTTCTTCGAGTCCTTCTAATTCTTTTCTAATGTTGCTTATCCATTCGGCTTTTCTGTTAGGTCACCATATTTTGTTTCAAAATTATTTTGTTTCCTTATCGTCCAGTTGTTGGTATGTGTTCGTGCTTTCTACCCCTACTTGCTGGTAGAATTTTTTTTCGATATTTTGGAATCTTCTGTTTTGTCTTTATTGCTTTACCCTATCTCGATATCTTTTTAGTCTTCCTTCTTTCGCCAGTAACTGCTGGTTTATTTCCTCGAGTTGTATTGTCTGTTTTACTTGTGTTTTTTTCCTTTTTGTCTCAACATTCTTTCTCTGTCAAATCATTTTTGCTCGTTGTCGTAGATTTCTTATCGGCGTTTCCATTCGAATTTCCCATTCAGGTTTTGAGTTTCTGTTTGAGGTCTTTAGAGGAACATTATTAATATTATTATTATTATTATTCCTTACCAGTTTTTCCCACTTGCATTAGCTGATGCTCTTTTACCAGAGTCTGATAGAGACAGCAAGTCTCCTCAAGTCTCCAGGACTCTCCGCAGTACTCTAGCCGATGTAAGTTATCATAGTTAACGATCAGTAGTTTGGATGGTATCGATTCGTCCTCCGATTTCCAACTCTTCCAGTTCCTTTTCCAAGCCTTCGGGGGACTGTTCAATCTTATTTATGGAGGAAATAGAACTGTTTAATTATTTATTTTACTTGAAACCATTTAACTGTCAGCAAACAAATGACTGATGTTCCTATTTACCAATCCCTCCGCTCGGGCAGGATATGACACAAGGTCAAGTTTTAAGCGGAGTTTAACAGGTTTTAATTCAAAGTTTTCCTTCTCCTAGACTAGTTGCCTAACCAAGGCTGAAGAACCTAGTCTGTCCTACTATTTACCCATAGCTGGAGGGAGAATAATTGGATTCATACCTTTCCCAAGGGTATTAGTGCTATGTGAAACGCAATCAGTCTCGTCCAGGATTTGAACTCGTGTCGCCGTGTTCATTTCCTACGACGATAACAATTACACCACGGGCACCTCCACAAATGACTGATGTTAAATCAAATTATTAATATTATATAGCAGTACTTGAAACCATTTAACTGTATGCAAACGAATGACCCCTTGCTCGTTTACCTACAAACTATCCGTTTACAAATCATTTATTTTCAATATACATATTGTGACGGCAAATTCATTAAAATCCCAAAACGGGATTTTATTTTCGCATTTGTGAAGACGGGGCAGACTGGCACTTGATCTCTTGTAGAATAAGTCCTCGTTCAGAGTTTTTTTCTCGGGCATATAAGAACTGGTATATTATGTGGGGGATTAATTCATGGCTAGACCGACCGCCGTTGGCAAGGGGTTTCCAAATTTCACACTATACACACACACACCAAGGCCACTAGTCTTCCTCCCCTAGTACAATGGAAGATATGGACCTCTAGGTTTAGACGTAATAATATTAATTGTAGTAGTCGGCAACTCCGGTTCCCCGTATAAGAATTTAAAGGGATTTATAGGACAATTTTAAGCAAGGATAACATAAGGCGACATGAAGCTGGAAAAGAAACATGAAATAACAAATTCGTAGCAGACGCTACAAATAACAACTTCGAGTACGTGGGAACATTAAAATATATCAATCCTTTTTACTACACACAGATATACACCTTCAACGTATCAAATATATTATAAATGAATAGTGCGTGAACACAAATGTCTTTCTTCTTTTCTTTTCTTTCGTTTTCAGTCTTTCTTCAACTTGAGAGAGAGAGAGAGGGGGTATATATAATTAGGTATAAGGAGAAACAGTCCCAAAGTTTACTTATCTTATTTCGATAGATTCCTGTGGAGAATATTTCTTCTTTTACGGGCTGACAGACTTTATCTTATTTTTAGTTCTGGCCTGAAGGCATGGCTCCTTCGTGTCCGAGATATTTTCCGTCTTCTTTTACCCGGAGTACTTGGCTTTAGTTCCGTCCGCCACGAACCCTGTCCAACAACTAACTTTCTCTTTTCTTTTTTCCGCTAACGGGAAGAAGGTGCCACTTCTGTTTTAGGGTCCCAGCGAATCCTTTGGCTTCTACCTTCTTCCTTCCCGTGTCAGGCGACCCGAGTGAGGTCACAGAGTACAAACATCTGTTGGTCTCCACTTTGACCCACATTCTTTACTTTGACCCGCATTATCTCTCTTAACGGTCATTCTTTGACGGCTTGCTACTGTTAATTCACACACGGGGAATAGTAGTAATCATATTTCTGTCTTCTCAGTGGGACACCACGTGACAATATTTATATATATATAGTAAGTTAGCCGACCGTAGTAGAGTGTGACCCGACGGTTCCCTTTTAATAGCTACTACACAAAGGTGTAGAGGAGAGCGCTACTCCATTCCCTGGATTGCTCCACTTTACCCTTGATCCATACCTTATAATCCTGATTGTTAAGCAAGGAGACATCAAGTACCATTTTTCTGTCCTTGCTTTGACTCGACCTAGGATTGATAAACATAATTTGGCATTAACTAACCTTCAAGGGTTGGTATGCTCTCAAACACAACCAACCAGCCATCTGATTTGAAATTCTTCCAGTCTTTTATTCCAAGCTTTTTCGAGACCGTTCTAAGTGAACCAACTACTATTGGTATCACCGTCACTCCCATATTTTTTCGCCTTTTAGTTTTCTGGCAAGATCCAAGTATTTACCTATCTTTTCGTATTCTTTTATTTTTACTCAGTGATCAGCCAAAACAGTAAAATCCAAAAGACGGCAATTCTTTCTCTCTAGTTCATTAACATAACGTCTAGTCTTCTGGCCGGGATTAAGAAGTAGAGAAGAGCTCATAAGTGATGTACTCCTATGGACCCCTTCACATGGCCGAGCAAAAGCAGGACGACCAGCTCGAACCAACATACAGCAGCTCTGTTAGGATACAGAGTGTAGCCCTGAGGACCTGCCGGAAGCGATGAACGATATGAAGGGGTGGCGAGAGAGGGTCAGGAATGTCCGTGCTGATGGTACGACAAGATGATGATGATGATGATGATGATGATGATGTATCTTAAAATGCTGGAGAATTTTATGCATCTCATTTTCCAGAACGGTTTCTGGTTTGGGTATATACCATTTGATAGTATGGTCAAATTTAAATCTCTTGCACAATTCCCAATGGATCACAATTCCTGCCCACACATGCCTACTCTTGTACTTCTTTTGGTTTGGTTTCTTTGTTTAATGGCATATCAACTCTTTTTAGGTTATTTAATGCCAAAGCCATTCTCATAGAAGAACAGTACTATTTAACCCATAGCTGGGAGGATAAGGGGGTTCATACCTTTCCCAAGGGTATTTGCCCGAAAGTGAACATAATAGCACGACTGGAGAACGAACTCGCGAACTACGATTCCGCAGTCTATCGCTTTAACCATTACACCACGAGGACACCCCCTTGTATTTCTTTTGTGTCAATTTGCTGCATTCGCTTACTATGTGGTAAGCTATTTCATCTCTTTCACCACATATTCTACACTTACAATTCTGTTTCGTATTATTATATTCGGGACAGCTCTAAGAGCACCGATTCCAACTGCTATCACCCTCATCTTATGTTCCACAGTTATTGGTATTATTATTTTGCTCGTTGCGAGTTTTTTTACACCAGAGTTAGCTGATGGTCTTTCACTAGAGTCTGAGTGACAACAAGTCTCTTCAAGTCTACAGGACTCTTCTCAGTATTCTAGCCGATCTTAACAAAACTCTAGTTTGGGTTACCACGATTCGTCCTCTAATTTCCAACTCTTCCTGTCCCCTTTCCAAGTCTCTTCAAGTCTCCTGAACTCTTCTCAGAAGTCAGACCTGACCGATAAAATGAAACGCAGTTTCTTCCAAGCAGCGTTCGTATCGATACTGCTATATGGATGCACTACTTTTGTGCTGCAATTAGAAGAGATTTTTCTCTTGATGTTTCCCTTGTGTACCCATGTGCAGGCTTTTTCGTGTGAGATTTCGCCAGTTTGTCGCCTGAAATATCCATACAGTTGTTTTTTTTTTTTCCTATTTCTTTTTCCAACTTATGGTTGTTCCATTCATCCATATATTGTCAATACCGTAAATAACAGTAATAATTAGTCTTTCTTTCTTTTTCTTTTTTTCGAGTCCTTATATATATATATATATATATGTTAGCGAATAGTCTGTTGATAACTTTATTCTTAAACTAGTTGTTTGAGTTCATTTTTTTAAATGCTATTACATTCCCATTCGAACTAATACCACTGGTAAAGGTAGGATTTTGATTTGCTTTGGTTTTATGGCACATCAACCATTTTTAATGCCAAATCCATTTTATTAGCCTAATGAGTAGAGTGTTCACCAATGGTCCGGAAGACCGGGGTTCAATCCCAGGTCGAGTCATACCAAAGACTCAAAAAATGGTACTTGATGCTGCCTTGCTTAACACTCAGCATTATAAAGTACGTATCAAGGGTAAAGGAATGGAATAGCGCTCTTACCTACACCTCGATGTAGTAGCTATTGAAAAGGGAGCCTTCGGGTCACCCTAGACTATAGTCGCCAACTTTACTTAATTTTACATAGTTTCGTTTTATTTGACCCATAGATAGGACCCTATCAGGTGCTACCACTCCGGCCAGAATGGACCTTGAAGCAATGACAATGGAGGGGTACTCCACATTCCCCAAAGCTCCACCATTACTGGAACCTCACCATCAGTTTGTTTTTTGTCATATCTAAGACACTCGTTGGTGGTGGGGGGTCTTACCCCTCTCCAGAGAAGCAGTCGGTGTATTCTACAGCCCCAACCGACTGCTTCTCTGAAAAGTTATGAACCCTCTTATCAAGCAGGTATGGGTTAAATAGTACTACTGCTGTTCTTCCACAAGGATAGTGTAGCATTAAATAACCCACAAAAGTTTATATGACATTAAACAAGAAAACAAATAAACCTGATAGGGTCCTATCAATATTTACCAACTCCTCCGCTCGGGAAGGATATGACACAAGGTCAATTTTTAAGCGGAGTTTGACAGGTTTGAATTCAGAGTTTTCCTTCTAGACTAGTTGCCTCAACAAGGCTGAAGAACCTAGTCTGTCCAACTATTTACCCATAGCTGGAGGGAGAATAATTGGATTCATACCTTTCCGAAGGGTATTAGAGTTATGTGAAATGCAATTCGCCCGGTCCAAGATTTGAACTCGGGTCGCCGTGTCCAATTCCTACGACCATAACCATTACACCACGGGCACCTCCTATCTGTGGTTCAAATAGAACTAAACTGTGTACTTATGCTAAACTGAATTGTTCGAAATAGACCTGTTTTGACATTTAACAGTGTGTAAACAAAAAACTATACGTATACTAAACTGAATTGTTTGAAATTTAATTTGGCGTAAAATGACCCGAAACGGGTTTATATGCCATAAAACAAAACAACTAAACAAAAACAATCAATCATCGTATTTCCAGGTCCACCAACTGAGCGATAAAAACATTTCTAGAAATATCGAAAAATATTTCTAGAAATATAGTTTTTTAATGTTATCCTTTCATTTATTTAATTTTTTTGCTTTTCAAAAGAAAAAAAAAAGACTTTACTGTTATATGTGATATTCCCTCCAACCAGCCAATATTTACAAGAGTGAATCAAAAGTTTTGCAATATTTTAGTAGAACGTACTAGTTTATTTAAATACTTGGCTGAATCAAAAGTTTTGCAGTATTTTAGTAGCACGAGCTAGTTTTTCGAAATACTTGGGTGAATCAAAAGTTTTGCAATATTTTAATCATACGTGCTACTTTGTCTAAATACTTGGGGGAATCAAATGTTTTGCAATATTTTAGTAGTACGTGCTAGTTATCCTAAATACTTGGGTGAATCAAAAGTATTGCAATATTTTAATCATACGTGCTAGTTTTTCTAAATACTTGGCTGAATCAAAAGTTTTGCAATATTTTAGTAGTACGTGCTAGTTTTCCTAAATACTTGGGTGAATCAAATGTTTTGCAATATTTTAGTAGTACGTGCTAGTTTTCCTAAATACTTGGGTGAATCAAAAGTTTTGCAATATTTTAGTAGTACGTGCTACTTTTCCTAAATACTTGGGTGAATCAAAAGTTTTGCAATATTTTAGTAGTACGTGCTAGTTTTCCTAAATACTTGGGTGAAATCAAAAGTTTTGCAATATTTTAGTAGTACGTGCTAGTTTTCCTAAATACTTGGGTGAATCAAAAGTTTTGCAATATTTTAGTAGTACGTGCTAGTTTTCCTAAATACTTGGGTGAATCAAAAGTTTTGCAATATTTTAGTAGTACGTGCTAGTTTTCCTAAATACTTGGGTGAAATCAAAAGTTTTGCAATATTTTAGTAGTACGTGCTAGTTTTCCTAAATACTTGGGTGAATCAAAAGTTTTGCAATATTTTAGTAGTACGTGCTAGTTCTCCTAAATACTTGGGTGAATCAAAAGTTTTGCAATATTTTAATCATACGTACTAGTTTTTCTAAATACTTGGCTGAATAAAAAGTTTTGCAATATTTTAGTAGTACGTGCTAGTTTTCCTAAATACGTAGGTGAATCAAAAGTTTTGCAATATTTTAGTAGTACGTGCTAGTTTGCCTAAATACTTGCGTGAATCAAAAGTTTTGCAATATTTTAGTAGTATGTGCTACTTTGCCTAAATATTTGGCTGAATCAAAAGTTTTGCAATATTTTAGTAGAACGTGCTACTTTTCCTAAATACTTGGGTGAATCAAATGTTTTGCAATGTTTTAATCATACGTGCTAGTTTGTCTAAATACTTGGCTGAATCAAAACTTTTGCAATATTTTAGTAGTACGTGCTAGTTTGTCTAAATACTTAGGTGAATCAAATGTTTTGCAATATTTTAGTAGTACGTGCTAGTTTTCCTTAATACTTTGGTGAATCAAAAGTTTTGCAATATTTTAGTAGTATATGCTAGTTTTCCTAAATACTTGGGTGAATCAAACATTTTGCAATATTTTAGTAGTACGTGCTAGCTTTCCTTAATACTTGGGTGAATCAAAAGTTTTGCAATATTTTAGTAGTACGTGCTAGTTTTCCTAAATACTTGGGTGAATCAAATGTTTTGCAATATTTTAGTAGTACGTACTAGTTTGCCTAAATACGTTGGTGAATCAAAAGTTTTGCAATATTTTAGTAGTACGTGCTAGTTTTCCTAAATACGTGGGTGAATCAAAAGTTTTGCAATATTTTAGTAGTACGTGCTAGTTTGTCTAAATACTTGGCTGAATCAAAACTTTTGCAATATTTTAGTAGTACGTGCTAGTTTGTCTAAATACTTGGGTGAATCAAATGTTTTGCAATATTTTAGTAGTACGTGCTAGTTTTCCTAAATACGTGGGTGAATCAAAAGTTTTGCAATATTTTAGTAGTACGTGCTAGTTTTTCTAAATACGTGGGTGAATCAAATGTTTTGCAATATTTTAGTTGTACGTGCTAGTTTTCCTAAATACGTGGGTGAATCAAAAGTTTTGCAATATTTTAGTTGTACGTGCTAGCTTTTCTAAATACTTGGGTGAATCAAATGTTTTGCAATATTTTAGTAGTACGTGCTAGTTTTCCTTAATACTTGGGTGAATCAAATGTTTTGCAATATTTTAATCATACGTGCTAGTTTGTCTAAATACTTGGCTGAATCAAAACTTTTGCAATATTTTAGTAGTACGTGCTAGTTTGTCTAAATACTTGGGTGAATCAAATGTTTTGCAATATTTTAGTAGTACGTGCTAGTTTTTCTAAATACTTGGGTGAATCAAATGTTTTCCAATATTTTAGTAGTACGTGCTAGTTTTCCTAAATACTTTGGTGAATCAAATGTTTTACAATATTTTAGTAGTACGTGCTAGTTTTTCTAAATAAGTGGGTGAATCAAATGTTTTGCAATATTTTAGTTGTACGTGCTAGTTTTCCTAAATGCGTGGGTGAATGAAAAGTTTTGCAATATTTTAGTAGTAAGTGCTAGCTTTTCTAAATACTTGGGTGAATCAAATGTTTTGCAATATTTTAGTAGTACGTGCTAGTTTTCCTTAATACTTGGGTGAATCAAATGATTTGCAATATTTTAGTAGTATATGCTAGTTTGCATAATACTTGGCTGAATCAAAAGTTTTGCAATATTTTAGTAGTACGTGCTAGTTTTCCTAAATACTTGGGTGAATCAAAAGTTTTGCAATATTTTAGTAGTACGTGCTAGTTTGCCTAAATACGTGGCTGAATCAAAAGTTTTGCAATATTTTAATAGTACGTGCTAGTTTTTCTAAATACGTGGGTGAATCAAAAGTTTTGCAATATTTTAGTAGTACGTGCTAGTTTGTCTAAATACTTAGGTGAATCAAATGTTTTGCAATATTTTAGTAGTACGTGCTAGTTTGTCTAAATACTTGGGTGAATCAAATGTTTTGCAATATTTTAGTAGTACGTGCTAGTTTTCCTAAATACTTGGGTGAATCAAATAGTTTGCAATATTTTAGTAGTACGTGCTAGTTTGTCTAAATATTTGGTGAATCAAATGTTTTACAATATTTTAGTAGTACGTGCTAGTTTTTCTAAATACGTGGGTGAATCAAATGTTTTGCAATATTTTAGTTGTACGTGCTAGTTTTCCTAAATACGTGGGTGAATCAAAAGTTTTGCAATATTTTAGTAGTACATGCTAGTTTTTCTAAATACTTGGGTGAATCAAATTTTTAGCAATATTTTAGTAGTACGTGCTAGTTTTCCTTAATCCTTGGGTGAATCAAAAGTTTTACAATATTTTAGTAGTATATGCTAGTTTGCATAATACTTGGCTGAATCAAAAGTTTTGCAATATTTTAGTAGAACGTGCTACTTTTCCTAAATACTTGGGTGAATCAAATGTTTTGCAATGTTTTAATCATACGTGCTAGTTTGTCTAAATACTTGGCTGAATCAAAACTTTTGCAATATTTTAGTAGTACGTGCTAATTTGTCTAAATACTTAGGTGAATCAAATGTTTTGCAATATTTTAGTAGTATATGCTAGTTTTCCTAAATACTTGGGTGAATCAAACATTTTGCAATATTTTAGTAGTACGTGCTAGCTTTCCTTAATACTTGGGTGAATCAAAAGTTTTGCAATATTTTAGTAGTACGTGCTAGTTTTCCTAAATACTTGGGTGAATCAAATGTTTTGCAATATTTTAGTAGTACGTACTAGTTTGCCTAAATACGTTGGTGAATCAAAAGTTTTGCAATATTTTAGTAGTACGTGCTAGTTCTCCTTAATACGTGGGTGAATCAAAAGTTTTGCAATATTTTAGTAGTACGTGCTAGTTTGTCTAAATACTTGGGTGAATCAAAAGTTTTGCAATATTTTAGTAGTACGTGCTAGTTTGTCTAAATACTTGGGTGAATCAAATGTTTTGCAATATTTTAGTAGTACGTGCTAGTTTTCCTAAATACGTGGGTGAATCAAAAGTTTTGCAATATTTTAGTAGTACGTGCTAGTTTTTCTAAATACGTGGGTGAATCAAATGTTTTGCAATATTTTAGTTGTACGTGCTATTTTTCCTAAATACGTTGGTGAATCAAAAGTTTTGCAATATTTTAGTCGTACGTGCTAGCTTTTCTAAATACTTGGGTGAATCAAATGTTTTGCAATATTTTAGTAGTACGTGCTAGTTTTCCTTAATACTTGGGTGAATCAAATGTTTTGCAATATTTTAATCATACGTGCTAGTTTGTCTAAATACTTGGGTGAATCAAAACTTTTGCAATATTTTAGTAGTACGTGCTAGTTTGTCTAAATACTTGGGTGAATCAAATGTTTTGCAATATTTTAGTAGTACGTGCTAGTTTGTCTAAATACTTGGGTGAATCAAATGTTTTGCAATATTTTAGTAGTACGTGCTAGTTTTCCTAAATACTTGGGTGAATCAAATGTTTTGCAATATTTTAGTAGTATGTGCTAGTTTTTCTAAATACTTGGGTGAATCAAATGTTTTCCAATATTTTAGTAGTACGTGCTAGTTTTTCTAAATACTTTGGTGAATCAAATGTTTTACAATATTTTAGTAGTACGTGCTAGTTTTTCTAAATAAGTGGGTGAATCAAATGTTTTGCAATATTTTAGTTGTACGTGCTAGTTTTCCTAAATGCGTGGGTGAATGAAAAGTTTTGCAATATTTTAGTAGTAAATGCTAGCTTTTCTAAATACTTGGGTGAATCAAATGTTTTGCAATATTTTAATAGTACGTGCTAGTTTTCCTTAATACTTGGGTGAATCAAATGATTTGCAATATTTTAGTAGTATATGCTAGTTTGCATAATACTTGGCTGAATCAAAAGTTTTGCAATATTTTAGTAGTACGTGCTAGTTTTCCTAAATACTTGGGTGAATCAAAAGTTTTGCAATATTTTAGTAGTACGTGTTAGTTTGCCTAAATACGTGGCTGAATCAAAAGTTTTGCAATATTTTAGTAGTACGTGCTAGTTTGCCTAAATACGTGGCTGAATCAAAAGTTTTGCAATATTTTAATAGTACGTGCTAGTTTTTCTAAATACGTGGGTGAATCAAAAGTTTTGCAATATTTTAGTAGTACGTGCTAGTTTGTCTAAATACTTGGGTGAATCAAATGTTTTGCAATATTTTAGTAGTACGTGCTAGTTTGTCTAAATACTTGGGTGAATCAAATGTTTTGCAATATTTTAGTAGTACGTGCTAGTTTTCCTAAATACTTGGGTGAATCAAATGCTTTGCAATATTTTAGTAGTACGTGCTAGTTTGTCTAAATACTTTGGTGAATCAAATGTTTTACAATATTTTAGTAGTACGTGCTAGTTTTTCTAAATACGTGGGTGAATCAAATGTTTTGCAATATTTTAGTTGTACGTGCTAGTTTTCCTAAACACTTGGGTGAATCAAAAGTTTTGCAAAATTTTAGTAGTACATGCTAGTTTTTCTAAATACTTGGGTGAATCAAATGTTTAGCAATATTTTAGTAGTACGTGCTAGTTTTCCTTAATACTTGGGTGAATCAAATGATTTGCAATATTTTAGTAGTATATGCTAGTTTGCATAATACTTGGCTGAATCAAAAGTTTTGCAATATTTTAGTAGAACGTGCTAATTTTCCTAAATACTTGGGTAAATCAAATGTTTTGCAATGTTTTAATCATACGTGCTAGTTTGTCTAAATACTTGGGTGAATCAAAAGTTTTGCAATATTTTAGTAGTACGTGCTAGTTTGTCTAAATACTTGGGTGAATCAAATGTTTTGCAATATTTTAGTAGTACGTGCTAGTTTTCCTTAATACTTGGGTGAATCAAAAGTTTTGCAATATTTTAGTAGTATATGCTAGTTTTCCTAAATACTTGGGTGAATCAAACATTTTGCAATATTTTAGTAGTACGTGCTAGCTTTCCTTAATACTTGGGTGAATCAAAAGTTTTGCAATATTTTAGTAGTACGTGCTAGTTTTCCTAAATACTTGGGTGAATCAAATGATTTGCAATATTTTAGTAGTACGTACTAGTTTGCCTAAATACGTGGGTGAATCAAAAGTTTTGCAATATTTTAGTAGTACGTGCTAGTTTTCGTAAATAGGTGGGTGAATCAAAAGTTTTGCAATATTTTAGTAGTACGTGCTAGTTTGTCTAAATACTTGGGTGAATCAAATGTTTTGCAATATTTTAGTAGTACGTGCTAGTTTGTCTAAATACTTGGGTGAATCAAATGTTTTGCAATAATTTAGTAGTAGGTGCTAGTTTTCCTAAATACGTGGGTGAATCAAAAGTTTTGCAATATTTTAGTAGTACGTGCTAGTTTTTCTAAATACGTGGGTGAATCAAATGTTTTGCAATATTTTAGTTGTACATGCTAGTTTTCCTAAATACGTGGGTGAATCAAAAGTTTTGCAATATTTTAGTAGTACGTGCTAGCTTTTCTAAATACTTGGGTGAATCAAATGTTTTGCAATATTTTAGTAGTACGTGCTAGTTTTCCTTAATACTTGGGTGAATCAAAAGTTTTGCAATATTTTAGTAGTACGTGCTAGTTTTCCTAAATACTTGGGTGAATCAAATGTTTTGCAATATTTTAGTAGTACGTACTAGTTTGCCTAAATACGTTGGTGAATCAAAAGTTTTGCAATATTTTAGTAGTACGTGCTAGTTCTCCTTAATACGTGGGTGAATCAAAAGTTTTGCAATATTTTAGTAGTACGTGCTAGTTTGTCTAAATACTTGGGTGAATCAAAAGTTTTGCAATATTTTAGTAGTACGTGCTAGTTTGTCTAAATACTTGGGTGAATCAAATGTTTTGCAATATTTTAGTAGTACGTGCTAGTTTTCCTAAATACGTGGGTGAATCAAAAGTTTTGCAATATTTTAGTAGTACGTGCTAGTTTTTCTAAATACGTGGGTGAATCAAATGTTTTGCAATATTTTAGTTGTACGTGCTAGTTTTCCTAAATACGTTGGTGAATCAAAAGTTTTGCAATATTTTAGTCGTACGTGCTAGCTTTTCTAAATACTTGGGTGAATCAAATGTTTTGCAATATTTTAGTAGTACGTGCTAGTTTTCCTTAATACTTGGGTGAATCAAATGTTTTGCAATATTTTAATCATACGTGCTAGTTTGTCTAAATACTTGGCTGAATCAAAACTTTTGCAATATTTTAGTAGTACGTGCAAGTTTGTCTAAATACTTGGGTGAATCAAATGTTTTGCAATATTTTAGTAGTACGTGCTAGTTTGTCTAAATACTTGGGTGAATCAAATGTTTTGCAATATTTTAGTAGTACGTGCTAGTTTTCCTAAATACTTGGGTGAATCAAATGTTTTGCAATATTTTAGTAGTATGTGCTAGTTTTTCTAAATACTTGGGTGAATCAAATGTTTTCCAATATTTTAGTAGTACGTGCTAGTTTTTCTAAATACTTTGGTGAATCAAATGTTTTACAATATTTTAGTAGTACGTGCTAGTTTTTCTAAATAAGTGGGTGAATCAAATGTTTTGCAATATTTTAGTTGTACGTGCTAGTTTTCCTAAATGCGTGGGTGAATGAAAAGTTTTGCAATATTTTAGTAGTAAATGCTAGCTTTTCTAAATACTTGGGTGAATCAAATGTTTTGCAATATTTTAATAGTACGTGCTAGTTTTCCTTAATACTTGGGTGAATCAAATGATTTGCAATATTTTAGTAGTATATGCTAGTTTGCATAATACTTGGCTGAATCAAAAGTTTTGCAATATTTTAGTAGTACGTGCTAGTTTTCCTAAATACTTGGGTGAATCAAAAGTTTTGCAATATTTTAGTAGTACGTGTTAGTTTGCCTAAATACGTGGCTGAATCAAAAGTTTTGCAATATTTTAGTAGTACGTGCTAGTTTGCCTAAATACGTGGCTGAATCAAAAGTTTTGCAATATTTTAATAGTACGTGCTAGTTTTTCTAAATACGTGGGTGAATCAAAAGTTTTGCAATATTTTAGTAGTACGTGCTAGTTTGTCTAAATACTTGGGTGAATCAAATGTTTTGCAATATTTTAGTAGTACGTGCTAGTTTGTCTAAATACTTGGGTGAATCAAATGTTTTGCAATATTTTAGTAGTACGTGCTAGTTTTCCTAAATACTTGGGTGAATCAAATGTTTTGCAATATTTTAGTAGTACGTGCTAGTTTGTCTAAATACTTTGGTGAATCAAATGTTTTACAATATTTTAGTAGTACGTGCTAGTTTTTCTAAATACGTGGGTGAATCAAATGTTTTGCAATATTTTAGTTGTACGTGCTAGTTTTCCTAAACACTTGGGTGAATCAAAAGTTTTGCAAAATTTTAGTAGTACATGCTAGTTTTTCTAAATACTTGGGTGAATCAAATGTTTAGCAATATTTTAGTAGTACGTGCTAGTTTTTCTAAATACTTTGGTGAATCAAAGGTTTTACAATATTTTAGTAGTACGTGCTAGTTTTTCTAAATAAGTGGGTGAATCAAATGTTCTGCAATATTTTAGTTGTACGTGCTAGTTTTCCTAAATACGTGGGTGAATGAAAAAGTTTTGCAATATTTTAGTAGTAAGTGCTAGCTTTTCTAAATACGTGGGTGAATCAAATGTTTTGCAATATTTTAGTAGTACGTGCTAGTTTTCCTTAATACTTGGGTGAATCAAATGATTTGCAATATTTTAGTAGTATATGCTAGTTTGCATAATACTTGGCTGAATCAAAAGTTTTGCAATATTTTAGTAGTACGTGCTAGTTTTTTTAATACTTGGGTGAATCAAAAGTTTTGCAATATTTTAGTAGTATATGCTAGTTTTCCTAAATACTTGGGTGAATCAAACGTTTTGCAATATTTTAGTAGTACGTGCTAGCTTTCCTTAATACTTGGGTGAATCAAAAGTTTTGCAATATTTTAGTAGTACGTGCTAGTTTTCCTAAATACTTGGGTGAATCAAATGTTTTGCAATATTTTAGTAGTATGTACTAGTTTGCCTAAATACGTGGGTGAATCAAAAGTTTTGCAATATTTTAGTAGTACGTGCTAGTTTTCCTAAATACGTGGGTGAATCAAAAGTTTTGCAATATTTTAGTAGTACGTGCTAGCTTTTCTAAATACTTGGGTGAATCAAATGTTTTGCAATATTTTAGTAGTACGTGCTAGTTTTCCTTAATACTTGGGTGAATCAAATGTTTTGCAATATTTTAATCATACGTGCTAGTTTGTCTAAATACTTGGCTGAATCAAAACTTTTGCAATATTTTAGTAGTACGTGCTAGTTTGTCTAAATACTTGGGTGAATCAAATGTTTTCCAATATTTTAGTAGTACGTGCTAGTTTGTCTAAATACTTGGGTGAATCAAATGTTTTGCAATATTTTAGTAGTACGTGCTAGTTTTCCTAAATACTTGGGTGAATCAAATGTTTTGCAATATTTTAGTAGTATGTGCTAGTTTTTCTAAATACTTGGGTGAATCAAATGTTTTCCAATATTTTAGTAGTACGTGCTAGTTTTTCTAAATACTTTGGTGAATCAAAGGTTTTACAATATTTTAGTAGTACGTGCTAGTTTTTCTAAATAAGTGGGTGAATCAAATGTTCTGCAATATTTTAGTTGTACGTGCTAGTTTTCCTAAATACGTGGGTGAATGAAAAAGTTTTGCAATATTTTAGTAGTAAGTGCTAGCTTTTCTAAATACGTGGGTGAATCAAATGTTTTGCAATATTTTAGTAGTACGTGCTAGTTTTCCTTAATACTTGGGTGAATCAAATGATTTGCAATATTTTAGTAGTATATGCTAGTTTGCATAATACTTGGCTGAATCAAAAGTTTTGCAATATTTTAGTAGTACGTGCTAGTTTTTTTAATACTTGGGTGAATCAAAAGTTTTGCAATATTTTAGTAGTATATGCTAGTTTTCCTAAATACTTGGGTGAATCAAACGTTTTGCAATATTTTAGTAGTACGTGCTAGCTTTCCTTAATACTTGGGTGAATCAAAAGTTTTGCAATATTTTAGTAGTACGTGCTAGTTTTCCTAAATACTTGGGTGAATCAAATGTTTTGCAATATTTTAGTAGTATGTACTAGTTTGCCTAAATACGTGGGTTAATCAAAAGTTTTGCAATATTTTAGTAGTACGTGCTAGTTTTCCTAAATACGTGGCTGAATCAAATTTTTTTCAATATTTTAATCTTACGTGCTAATTTTTCTAAATACTTGGGTCAATCAAAAGTTTTGCAATATTTTAGTAGTTTATGCTAGTTTGCCTAAATACTTGGCTGAATCAAAAGTTTTGCAATATTTTAGTAGTACGTGCTTGTTTCCCTAATACTTGGCTGAATCAAAAGTTTTGCAATATTTTAGTAGTACGTGCTAGTTTTCCTAAAAACATGGCTGAATCAAAGGTTTTGCAATATTTTAGTAGTACGTGCTAGTTTTCCTAAATACTTGGGTGAATCAAATGTTTTGCAAAATTTTAGTAGTACGTGCTAGTTTGTCTAAATACTTGGGGGAATCAAATGTTTTGCAATATTTTAGTAGCACGTGCTAGTTTTTCTAAATACTTGGGTGAATCAAAAGTTTTGCATTATTTTAGTAGTACGTGCTAGTTTTCCTAAATACGTGGGTGATTCAAACGTTTTGCAATATTTTAGTAGTACGTGCTAGTTTGTCTAAATACTTGGGTGAATCAAAAGTTTTGCAATATTTTAGTAGTACGTGCTAGTTTTCCTAAATACGTGGCTGAATCAAAGGTTTTGCAATATTTTAGTAGTACGTTCTAGTTTGCCTAAATACTTGGGGGAATCAAACATTTTGCAATATTTTAGTAGTACGTGCTAGTTTTCCTTAATACTTGGGTGAATCAAATGATTTGCAATATTTTAGTAGTATATGCTAGTTTGCATAATACTTGGCTGAATCAAAAGTTTTGCAATATTTTAGTAGTACGTGCTAGTTTTCCTAAATACGTGGCTGAATCAAATTTTTTTCAATATTTTAATCTTACGTGCTAATTTTTCTAAATACTTGGGTCAATCAAAAGTTTTGCAATATTTTAGTAGTTTATGCTAGTTTGCCTAAATACTTGGCTGAATCAAAAGTTTTGCAATATTTTAGTAGTACGTGCTGGTTTCCCTAATACTTGGCTGAATCAAAAGTTTTGCAATATTTTAGTAGTACGTGCTAGTTTTCCTAAATACTTGGCTGAATCAAAGGTTTTGCAATATTTTAGTAGTACGTGCTAGTTTTCCTAAAACTTGGGTGATTCAAATGTTTTGCAATATTTTAGTAGTACGTGCTAGTTTGTCTAAATACTTGGGGGAATCAAATTTTTTGCAATATTTTAGTAGTACGTGCTAGTTTTTCTAAATACTTGGGTGAATAAAATGTTTTGCATTATTTTAGTAGTACGTGCTAGTTTTCCTAAATACGTGGGTGATTCAAACGTTTTGCAATATTTTAGTAGTACGTGCTAGTTTGTCTAAATACTTGGGTGAATCAAAACTTTTGCAATATTTTAGTAGTACGTGCTAGTTTTCCTAAATACGTGGCTGAATCAAACGTTTTGCAATATTTTAGTAGTACGTGCTATTTTTCCTAAATACGTGGCTGAATCAAAGGTTTTGCAATATTTTAGTAGTACGTGCTAGTTTGCCTAAATACGTGGCTGAATCAAAAGTTTTGCAATATTTTAGTAGTACGTGCTAGTTTTCCTAAATACTTTGGTGAATCAAATGTTTTGCAATGTTTTAATCATACGTGCTAGTTTTCCTAAATACTTGGCTGAATCAAAACTTTTGCAATATTTTAGTAGTACGTGCTAGTTTGTCTAAATACTTGGGTGAATCAAATGTTTTACAATATTTTAGTAGTACGTGCTAGTTTTCCTTAATACTTGGGTGAATCAAAAGTTTTACAATATTTTAGTAGTATATGCTAGTTTTCCTCAATACTTGGGGGAATCAAACATTTTGCAATATTTTAGTAGTACGTGCTAGTTTTCCTTAATACTTGGGTGAATCAAAAGTTTTGCAATATTTTAGTAGTACGTGCTAGTTTTTCTAAATACGTGCGTGTATCAAATATTTTGCAATATTTTAGTAGTACGTGCTAGTTTGTCTAAATACTTGGGTGAATCAAATGTTTTGCAATATTTTAGTAGTACGTGCTAGCTTTTCTAAATACTTGGGTGCATCAAATGTTTTGCAATATTTTAGTAGTACGTGCTAGTTTTCCTTAATACTTGGGTGAATCAAATGATTTGCAATATTTTAGTAGTATATGCTAGTTTGCATAATACTTGGCTGAATCAAAACTTTTGCAATATTTTAGTAGTACGTGCTAGTTTTCCTAAGTACTTGGGGGAATCAAATGTTTTGCAATATTTTAGTAGTACGTGGTAGTTTTTTTAATACTTGGGTGAATCAAAAGTTTTGCAATATTTTAGTAGTATATGCTAGTTTTCCTAAATACTTGGGTGAATCAAACGTTTTACAATATTTTAGTAGTACGTGCTAGCTTTCCTTAATACTTGGGTGAATCAAAAGTTTTGCAATATTTTAGTAGTACGTGCTAGTTTTCCTAAATACTTGGGTGAATCAAATGTTTTGCAATATTTTAGTAGTACGTACTAGTTTGCCTAAATACGTGGGTGAATCAAAAGTTTTGCAATATTTTAGTAGTACGTGCTAGTTTTCCTAAATACGTGGCTGAATCAAATGTTTTGCAATATTTTAATCATACGTGCTAATTTTTCTAAATACTTGGGTCAATCAAAAGTTTTGCAATATTTTAGTAGTATATGCTAGTTTGCCTAAATACTTGGCTTAATCAAAAGTTTTGCAATATTTTAGTAGTACGTGCTGGTTTCCCTAATACTTGGCTGAATCAAAAGTTTTGCAATATTTTAGTAGTACGTGTTAGTTTTCCTAAATACTTGGCTAAATCAAAGGTTTTGCAATATTTTAGTAGTACGTGCTAGTTTTCCTAAATACGTGGGTTAATCAAACGTTTTGCAATATTTTAGTAGTACGTGCTAGTTTGTCTAAATACTTGGGTCAATCAAAAGTTTTGCAATATTTTAGTAGTATATGCTAGTTTTCCTAAATACGTGGCTGAATCAAACGTTTTGCAATATTTTAGTAGTACGTGCTTGTTTCCCTAATACTTGGCTGAATCAAAAGTTTTGCAATATTTTAGTAGTACGTGCTAGTTTTCCTAAAAACATGGCTGAATCAAAGGTTTTGCAATATTTTAGTAGTACGTGCTAGTTTTCCTAAATACTTGGGTGAATCAAATGTTTTGCAAAATTTTAGTAGTACGTGCTAGTTTGTCTAAATACTTGGGGGAATCAAATGTTTTGCAATATTTTAGTAGCACGTGCTAGTTTTTCTAAATACTTGGGTGAATCAAAAGTTTTGCATTATTTTAGTAGTACGTGCTAGTTTTCCTAAATACGTGGGTGATTCAAACGTTTTGCAATATTTTAGTAGTACGTGCTAGTTTGTCTAAATACTTGGGTGAATCAAAAGTTTTGCAATATTTTAGTAGTACGTGCTAGTTTTCCTAAATACGTGGCTGAATCAAAGGTTTTGCAATATTTTAGTAGTACGTTCTAGTTTGCCTAAATACTTGGGGGAATCAAACATTTTGCAATATTTTAGTAGTACGTGCTAGTTTTCCTTAATACTTGGGTGAATCAAATGATTTGCAATATTTTAGTAGTATATGCTAGTTTGCATAATACTTGGCTGAATCAAAAGTTTTGCAATATTTTAGTTGTACGTGCTAGTTTTCCTAAATACTTGGGTGAATCAAATGTTTTGCAATATTTTAATTATACGTGCTAGTTTGTCTAAATACTTGGCTGAATCAAAACTTTTGCAATATTTTAGTAGTACGTGCTAGTTTTCCTAAATACTTGGGGGGATCAAATGTTTTGCAATATTTTAGTAGTACGTGCTAGTTTTTTTAATACTTGGGTGAATCAGAAGTTTTGCAATATTTTAGTAGTATATGCTAGTTTTCCTAAATACTTGGGTGAATCAAACGTTTTGCAATATTTTAGTAGTACGTGCTAGCTTTCCTTAATACTTGGGTGAATCAAAAGTTTTGCAATATTTTAGTAGTACGTGCTAGTTTTCCTAAATACTTGGTTGAATCAAATGTTTTGCAATATTTTAGTAGTACGTACTAGTTTTCCTAAATACGTGGGTGAATCAAAAGTTTTGCAATATTTTAGTAGTACGTGCTAGTTTTCCTAAATACGTGGCTGAATCAAATGTTTTGCAATATTTTAATCATACGTGCTAATTTTTCTAAATACTTGGGTCAATCAAAAGTTTTGCAATATTTTAGTAGTATATGCTAGTTTGCCTAAATACTTGGCTTAATCAAAAGTTTTGCAATATTTTAGTAGTACGTGCTGGTTTCCCTAATACTTGGCTGAATCAAAAGTTTTGCAATATTTTAGTAGTACGTGCTAGTTTTCCTAAATACTTGGCTAAATCAAAGGTTTTGCAATATTTTAGTAGTACGTGCTAGTTTTCCTAAAACTTGGGTGAATCAAATGTTTTGCAATATTTTAGTAGTACGTGCTAGTTTGTCTAAATACTTGGGGGAATCAAATGTTTTGCAATATTTTAGTAGTACGTGCTAGTTTTTCTAAATACTTGGGTGAATCAAATGTTTTGCATTATTTTAGTAGTACGTCCTAGTTTTCCTAAATACGTGGGTGAATCAAACGTTATGCAATATTTTAGTAGTACGTGCTAGTTTGTCTAAATACTTGGGTGAATCAAAAGTTTTGCAATATTTTAGTAGTACGTGCTAGTTTTCCTAAATACGTGGCTGAATCAAACATTTTGCATTATTTAAGTAGTACGTGCTGGTTTCCCTAATACTTGGCTGAATCAAAAGTATTGCAATATTTTAGTAGTACGTGCTAGTTTTCCTAAATACTTGGCTGAATCAAAGGTTTTGCAATATTTTAGTAGTACGTGCTAGTTTTCCTAAAACTTGGGTGAATCAATTGTTTTGCAATATTTTAGTAGTACGTGCTAGTTTGTCTATATACGTGTGTGAATCAAAAGTTTTGCAATATTTTAGTAGTACGTGCTAGTTTTCCTAAATACGTGGCTGAATCAAACGTTTTGCAATATTTTAGTAGTACGTGCTAGTTTTCCTAAATACGTGGCTGAATCAAAGGTTTTGCAATATTTTAGTAGTACGTGCTAGTTTGCCTAAATACGTGGCTGAATCAAAAGTTTTGCAATATTTTAGTAGTACGTGCTAGTTTTCCTAAATACTTGGGTGAATCAAATGTTTTGCAATGTTTTAATCATACGTGCTAGTTTTCCTAAATACGTGGGTGATTCAAACGTTTTGCAATATTTTAGTAGTACGTGCTAGTTTGTCTAAATACTTGGGTGAATCAAATGTTTTGCAATATTTTAGTAGTACGTGCTAGTTTTCCTTAATACTTGGGTGAATCAAAAGTTTTACAATATTTTAGTAGTATATGCTAGTTTTCCTAAATACTTGGGGGAATCAAACATTTTGCAATATTTTAGTAGTACGTGCTAGTTTTCCTTAATACTTGGGTGAATCAAAAGTTTTGCAATATTTTAGTAGTACGTGCTAGTTTTTCTAAATACGTGCGTGTATCAAATATTTTGCAATATTTTAGTAGTACGTGCTAGTTTGTCTAAATACTTGGGTGAATCAAATGTTTTGCAATATTTTAGTAGTACGTGCTAGTTTTTCTAAATACTTGGGTGAATCAAATGTTTTGCATTGTTTTAGTAGTACGTGCTAGTTTTCCTAAATACGTGGGTGATTCAAACGCTTTGCAATATTTTAGTAGTACGTGCTAGTTTGTCTAAATACTTGGGTGAATCAAATGTTTTGCAATATTTTAGTAGTACGTGCTAGTTTTCCTTAATACTTGGGTGAATCAAAAGTTTTACAATATTTTAGTAGTATATGCTAGTTTTCCTAAATACTTGGGGGAATCAAACATTTTGCAATATTTTAGTAGTACGTGCTAGTTTTCCTTAATACTTGGGTGAATCAAAAGTTTTGTAATATTTTAGTAGTACGTGCTAGTTTTTCTAAATACGTGCGTGTATCAAATATTTTGCAATATTTTAGTAGTACGTGCTAGTTTGTCTAAATACTTGGGTGAATCAAATGTTTTGCAATATTTTAGTAGTACGTGCTAGTTTTTCTAAATACTTGGGTGAATCAAATGTTTTGCATTGTTTTAGTAGTACGTGCTAGTTTTCCTAAATACGTGGGTGAATCAAACGTTATGCAATATTTTAGTAGTACGTGCTAGTTTGTCTAAATACTTGGGTGAATCAAAAGTTTTGCAATATTTTAGTAGTACGTGCTACTTTTCCTAAATACTTGGCTGAATCAAAGGTTTTGCAATATTTTAGTAGTACGTGCTAGTTTTCCTAAAACTTCGTTGAATCAATTGTTTTGCAATATTTTAGTAGTACGTGCTAGTTTGTCTAAATTCTTGGGGGAATCAAATGTTTTGCAATATTTTAGTAGTACGTGCTAGTTTTTCTAAATACTTGGGTGAATCAAATGTTTTGCATTGTTTTAGTAGTACGTGCTAGTTTTCCTAAATACGTGGGTGAATCAAACGTTATGCAATATTTTAGTAGTACGTGCTAGTTTGTCTAAATACTTGGGTGAATCAAAAGTTTTGCAATATTTTAGTAGTACGTGCTAGTTTTCCTAAATACGTGGCTGAATCAAACATTTTGCATTATTTAAGTAGTAAATGCTGGTTTCCCTAATACTTGGCTGAATCAAAAGTTTTGCAATATTTTAGTAGTACGTGCTACTTTTCCTAAATACTTGGCTGAATCAAAGGTTTTGCAATATTTTAGTAGTACGTGCTAGTTTTCCTAAAACTTGGGTGAATCAAATGTTTTGCAATATTTTAGTAGTACGTGCTAGTTTGTCTAAATACTTGGGGGAATCAAATGTTTTGCAATATTTTAGTAGTACGTGCTAGTTTTTCTAAATACTTGGGTGAATCAAATGTTTTGCATTATTTTAGTAGTACGTGCTAGTTTTCCTAAATACGTGGGTGATTCAAACATTTTGCAATATTTTAGTAGTACGTGCTAGTTTTCCTAAATACGTGGCTTAATCAAATTTTTTGCAATATTTTAATCATACGTGCTAATTTATCTAAATACTTGGGTCAATCAAAAGTTTTGCAATATTTTAGTAGTATATGCAAGTTTGCCTAAATACTTGGGTGAATCAAAAGTTTTGCAATATTTTAGTAGTACGTGCTGGTTTCCCTAATACTTGGCTGAATCAAAAGTTTTGCAATATTTTAGTAGTACGTGCTAGTTTTCCTAAATACTTGGCTGAATCAAAGGTTTTGCAATATTTTAGTAGTACGTGCTAGTTTTCCTAAAACTTGGGTGAATCAAATGTTTTGCAATATTTTAGTAGTACGTGTTAGTTTTTCTAAATACTTGGGGGAATCAAACATTTTGCAATATTTTAGTAGTACGTGCTAGTTTTTCTAAATACTTGGGTGAATCAAATGTTTTGTATTATTTTATTAGTACGTGCTAGTTTTCCTAAATACGTGGGTTAATCAAACGTTTTGCAATATTTTAGTAGTACGTGCTAGTTTGTCTAAATACTTGGGTCAATCAAAAGTTTTGCAATATTTTAGTAGTACATGCTAGTTTTCCTAAATACGTGGCTGAATCAAACGTTTTGCAATATTTTAGTAGTACGTGCTTGTTTCCCTAATACTTGGCTGAATCAAAAGTTTTGCAATATTTTAGTAGTACGTGCAAGTTTTCCTAAATACATGGCTGAATCAAAGGTTTTGCAATATTTTAGTAGTACGTGCTAGTTTTCCTAAATACTTGGGTGAATCAAATGTTTTGCAAAATTTTAGTAGTACGTGCTAGTTTGTCTAAATACTTGGGGGAATCAAATATTTTGCAATATTTTAGTAGTACGTGCTAGTTTTTCTAAATACTTGGGTGAATCAAAAGTTTTGCATTATTTTAGTAGTACGTGCTAGTTTTCCTAAATACGTGGGTGATTCAAAAGTTTTGCAATATTTTAGTAGTACGTGCTAGTTTGTCTAAATACTTGGGTGAATCAAAAGTTTTGCAATATTTTAGTAGTACGTGCTAGTTTTCCTAAATACGTGGCTGAATCAAAGGTTTTGCAATATTTTAGTAGTACGTTCTAGTTTGCCTAAATACGTGGCTGAATCAAAAGTTTTGCAATATTTTAGTAGTACGTGTTAGTTTTCCTTAATACTTGGGTGAATCAAATGATTTGCAATATTTTAGTAGTATATGCTAGTTTGCATAATACTTGGCTGAATCAAAAGTTTTGCAATATTTTAGTCGTACGTGCTAGTTTTCCTAAATACTTGGGTGAATCAAATGTTTTGCAATATTTTAATCATACGTGCTAGTTTGTCTAAATACTTGGCTGAATCAAAACTTGGGGGAATCAAATGTTTTGCAATATTTTAGTAGTACGTGCTAGTTTTTTTAATACTTGGGTGAATCAGAAGTTTTGCAATATTTTAGTAGTATATGCTAGTTTTCCTAAATACTTGGGTGAATCAAACGTTTTGCAATATTTTAGTAGTACGTGCTAGCTTTCCTTAATACTTGGGTGAATCAAAAGTTTTGCAATATTTTAGTAGTACGTGCTAGTTTTCCTAAATACTTGGTTGAATCAAATGTTTTGCAATATTTTAGTAGTACGTACTAGTTTGCCTAAATACGTGGGTGAATCAAAAGTTTTGCAATATTTTAGTAGTACGTGCTAGTTTTCCTAAATACGTGGCTGAATCAAACATTTTGCATTATTTAAGTAGTACGTGCTGGTTTCCCTAATACTTGGCTGAATCAAAAGTATTGCAATATTTTAGTAGTACGTGCTAGTTTTCCTAAATACTTGGCTGAATCAAAGGTTTTGCAATATTTTAGTAGTACGTGCTAGTTTTCCTAAAACTTGGGTGAATCAATTGTTTTGCAATATTTTAGTAGTACGTGCTAGTTTGTCTAAATACTTGGGTGAATCAAAAGTTTTGCAATATTTTAGTAGTACGTGCTAGTTTTCCTAAATACGTGGCTGAATCAAACGTTTTGCAATATTTTAGTAGTACGTGCTAGTTTTCCTAAATACGTGGCTGAATCAAACGTTTTGCAATATTTTAGTAGTACGTGCTAGTTTGCCTAAATACGTGGCTGAATCAAAAGTTTTGCAATATTTTAGTAGTACGTGCTAGTTTTCCTAAATACTTGGGTGAATCAAATGTTTTGCAATGTTTTAATCATACGTGCTAGTTTTCCTAAATACTTGGCTGAATCAAAACTTTTGCAATATTTTAGTAGTACGTGCTAGTTTGTCTAAATACTTGGGTGAATCAAATGTTTTGCAATATTTTAGTAGTACGTGCTAGTTTTCCTTAATACTTGGGTGAATCAAAAGTTTTACAATATTTTAGTAGTATATGCTAGTTTTCCTAAATACTTGGGGGAATCAAATGTTTTGCAATATTTTAATCATACGTGCTAGTTTGTCTAAATACTTGGCTGAATCAAAAGTTTTGCAATATTTTAGTAGTACGTGCTAGTTTTCCTAAATACTTGGGGGAATCAACTGTTTTGCAATATTTTAGTAGTACGTGCTAGTTTTTTTAATACTTGGCTGAATCAAACGTTTTGCAATATTTTAGTAGTATATGCTAGTTTTCCTAAATACTTGGGTGAATCAAACGTTTTGCAATATTTTAGTAGTACGTGCTAGCTTTCCTTAATACTTGGGTGAATCAAAAGTTTTGCAATATTTTAGTAGTACGTGCTAGTTTTCCTAAATACGTGGCTGAATCAAATGTTTTGCAATATTTTAATCATACGTGCTAATTTTTCTAAATACTTGGGTCAATCAAAAGTTTTGCAATATTTTAGTAGTATATGCTAGTTTGCCTAAATACTTGGCTTAATCAAAAGTTTTGCAATATTTTAGTAGTACGTGCTGGTTTCCCTAATACTTGGCTGAATCAAAAGTTTTGCAATATTTTAGTAGTACGTGCTAGTTTTTCTAAATACTTGGGTGAATCAAATGTTTTGCATTATTTTAGTAGTACGTGCTAGTTTTCCTAAATACGTGGGTGAATCAAACGTTATGCAATATTTTAGTAGTACGTGCTAGTTTGTCTAAATACTTGGGTGAATCAAAAGTTTTGCAATATTTTAGTAGTACGTGCTAGTTTTCCTAAATACGTGGCTGAATCAAACATTTTGCATTATTTAAGTAGTACGTGCTGGTTTCCCTAATACTTGGCTGAATCAAACGTTTTGCAATATTTTAGTAGTACGAGCTAGTTTTCCTAAATACTTGGCTGAATCAAAGGTTTTGCAATATTTTAGTAGTACGTGCTAGTTTTCCTAAAACTTGGGTGAATCAAATGTTTTGCAATATTTTAGTAGTACGTGCTACTTTGTCTAAATACTTGGGGGAATCAAATGTTTTGCAATATTTTAGTAGTACGTGCTAGTTTTTCTAAATACTTGGGTGAATCAAATGTTTTGCATTATTTTAGTAGTACGAGCTAGTTTTCCTAAATACGTGGGTGATTCAAACGTTTTGCAATATTTTAGTAGTACGTGCTAGTTTTCCTAAATACGTGGCTGAATCAAGTTTTTTGCAATATTTTAATCATACGTGCTAATTTTTCTAAATACTTGGGTCAATCAAAAGTTTTGCAATATTTTAGTAGTATATGCAAGTTTGCCTAAATACTTGGCTGAATCAAAAGTTTTGCAATATTTTAGTAGTACGTGCTGGTTTCCCTAATACTTGGCTGAATCAAAAGTTTTGCAATATTTTAGTAGTACGTGCTAGTTTTCCTAAATACTTGGCTGAATCAAAGGTTTTGCAATATTTTAGTAGTAAGTGCTAGTTTTCCTAAAACTTGGGTGAATCAAATGTTTTGCAATATTTTAGTAGTACGTGCTAGTTTGTCTAAATACTTGGGGGAATCAAATATTTTGCAATATTTTAGTAGTACGTGCTAGTTTTTCTAAATACTTGGGTGAATCAAATGTTTTGTATTATTTTAGTAGTACGTGCTAGTTTTCCTAAATACGTGGGTTAATCAAACGTTTTGCAATATTTTAGTAGTACGTGCTAGTTTGTCTAAATACTTGGGTCAATCAAAAGTTTTGCAATATTTTAGTAGTACATGCTAGTTTTCCTAAATACGTGGCTGAATCAAACGTTTTGCAATATTTTAGTAGTACGTGCTTGTTTCCCTAATACTTGGCTGAATCAAAAGTTTTGCAATATTTTAGTAGTACATGCTAGTTTTCCTAAATACATGGCTGAATCAAGGTTTTGCAATATTTTAGTAGTACGTGCTAGTTTTCCTAAAACTTGGGTGAATCAAATGTTTTGCAAAATTTTAGTAGTACGTGCTAGTTTGTCTAAATACTTGGGGGAATCAAATGTTTTGCAATATTTTAGTAGTACGTGCTAGTTTTTCTAAATACTTGGGTGAATCAAAAGTTTTGCATTATTTTAGTAGTACGTGCTAGTTTTCCTAAATACGTGGGTGATTCAAACGTTTTGCAATATTTTAGTAGTACGTGCTAGTTTGTCTAAATACTTGGGTGAATCAAATGTTTTGCAATATTTTAGTAGTACGTGCTAGTTTTCCTAAATACGTGGCTGAATCAAAGGTTTTGCAATATTTTAGTAGTACGTTCTAGTTTGCCTACATACGTGGCTGAATCAAAAGTTTTGCAATATTTTAGTAGTACGTGCTAGTTTTCCTAAATACGTGGATGAATCAAAAGTTTTGCAATATTTTAGTAGTACGTGCTAGTTTTCCTAAATACTTGGCTGAATCAAATGTTTTGCAATATTTTAGTAGTTACGTGCTAGTTTTCCTAAATACTTGGGTGAATCAAAAATTTTGCAATATTTTAGTAGTACGTGCTAGTTTGCCTAAATATGTAGCCGAATCAAAAGTTTTGCAATATTTTAGTAGTACGTGCTAGTTTTTCTAAATACTTGGCTGAATCAAAAGTTTTGCAATATTTTAGTAGTACGTGCTAGTTTTCCTAAATACGTGGCTGAATCAAAGGTTTTGCAATATTTTAGTAGTACGTTCTAGTTTGCCTAAATACGTGGCTGAATCAAAAGTTTTGCAATATTTTAGTAGTACGTGCTAGTTTTCCTAAATACGTGGATGAATCAAAAGTTTTGCAATATTTTAGTAGTACGTGCTAGTTTTCCTAAATACTTGGCTGAATCAAATGTTTTGCAATATTTTAGTAGTTACGTGCTAGTTTTCCTAAATACTTGGGTGAATCAAAAATTTTGCAATATTTTAGTAGTACGTGCTAGTTTGCCTAAATATGTAGCCGAATCAAAAGTTTTGCAATATTTTAGTAGTACGTGCTAGTTTTTCTAAATACTTGGATGAATCAAAAGTTTTGCAATATTTTAGTAGTACGTGCTAGTTTTCCTAAATACTTGGGTAAATCAAAAATTTTGCAATATTTTAGTAGTACGTGCTAGTTTGCCTAAATACGTAGCCGAATCAAAAGTTTTGCAATATTTTAGTAGTACGTGCTAGATTTCCTAAATACTTGGGTGAATCAAAAATTTTGCAATATTTTAGTAGTACGTGCTAGTTTTCCTAAATACTTGGGTTAATCAAAAGTTTTGCAATATTTTAGTAGTACGTGCTAGTTTTCCTTAATACTTGGGTGAATCAAAAGTTTTGCAATATTTTAATCATACGTGCTAGTTTTTCTAAATACTTGGGTCAATCAAAAGTTTTGCAATATTTTAGTAGTATATGCTAGTTTGCCTAAATACTTGGCTGAATCAAATGTTTTGCAATATTGTAGTAGTACGTGCTAGTTTTCCTAAATACGTGGGTGAATCAAATGTTTTGCAATATTTTAGTAGTACGTGTTAGTTTTTCTAAATACTTGGCTGAATCAAAAGTTTTGCAATATTTTAGTAGTACGTGCTTGTTTTCCTAAATACGTGGGTGAATCAAAAGTTTTGCAATATTTTAGTCGTACGTGCTAGTTTTCCTAAATACGTGGTTGAATCAAAAGTTTTGCAATATTTTAGTAGTACGTGCTAGTTTGCCTAAATACGTGGCTGAATCAAAAGTTTTGCATTATTTTAGTAACATGTGGCACAAGTCCCAGATTGTGAAGATAATCAACCATAGTGGACTGTGAGATGCAGAGCTCAACTGATACTCTCTGAATGCTACTTTCTTGATTCGCCTCTATGACTTGGAGCACGGCATCGGAATCCATACCTTAATGTCTACCTGACGATTGTCAAGGGTCTTGCCGACCGAGTGAAATTTTTTTAACCATCTGTGATTAACCCCGCACAACAAATTTTTTGATTGCTTCTTCAGAATTATAGCCCAGTTCACACTCATAAAACTTAAGTTCCCGAATTAGACTACGTTGCACTTTCACCTGTGCTGCTTTTAAATCACACATGGAGTGAAGTAATGCACAATATGTCAGCACGCTAGCTACCACGATACTACCAAGTACAGTGGGTACTTATCACAGCTTGAACTACTTCGTTCACGAAATATCATCATCATGTTGCACCATCAGCACGGATATCCCTGACCCTTTCTTGCCACCCTTTTCTATCGTCCATTGCTTCCGGCAGGTTTTCAAGGCTATATCCTGTATCGACACAAAGCTGCTGTATATAGGTTCTAGCTGGTTGTCCCGCCTTTGCTCGTCCATGTGAAGAGTCCACAAGAGTATATCACTCCCTACTTCTCCAGCAGTGTCCAACATGTCTTGTTCGTCTAACTTGAATAGTTTTCGGGATGGGTGGTAAGTGGCCGTACAGCTGCTGCTTTGTGTGGTGCTTCCTCCTGGACTTGTTCAAAATCGCTCGCAACATTCTTGTATAGTTGCCATCAAGCTTTTTCTCCATACGTTTAGTTAGCGTCCATGTTGTAGCAAAACTGGCAAGTACCAAAATATTGCAAAACTTTCAGCTCGTCTGAATATCTTGTTTTTTTTGTTTTTGTTTTTTTTTCGTTTATTTTATAAAAGTCTCCCTCAGAACATCAAGGAGGGACCATGTACCATAGCCATAATATGGCTATGTGTGAAACGTACATCGAATGTCCATAAAGATAGAACATAGGATCTCGAAATACGAAAAACACTTACGACTTCTTTGTTCAGGTACGAAACTTTTTATTACCTTTGAGTTTAAAGGTTCTTCGATATAAGCAGAGTGAGGCACAATCTTTCTATTCTGGCTTTTTTATCTGCCCACCCCCAACACGTGTGGCACTCGCCACAAAGGTCTCCGCGAGCAAGCGAAAGTCAACCGTCTCATCCCGAGGCAGGTCTCAACTCTACTAACTGACTTCAAATTCCCAAAATCTTCCGCGCGTGGCGTCACCTGCACTCTGTAACCCCCGTTTCCCATCTCGGGCTATTGTAACATCTCTGAGCGACACGTCCGCTCTGCGCGCGCACGCACGCACGCGCGTGAACACCTGTGTTAATGTTGCACCTAACTAACCCATGTGCTCAGCCGAAAGGTTCTCAACCTAACAAGACCCAAAGGCATAAACCGAAATCCCTCGGCCATTATATTACAAGTCTTCAATTATGTAACCCTAATTTTTGTTGTTTTCTCTCCAAACAAAATACGAAAATCCAATCCCTTCTACTTGAATTTTGGATTTCCGACAGTTTCCAGATAAAATATGCAGGTGCGATCAACTTTTCCTGTTACTTAAAACTATTTACTTCGGAGTGGCTCTCAGAAGTAGAAAATTGACGTCAAACTCGCTCAACTCAAAGAAACAAAGATCTTGTTTTTTTCTAATATTCTCCCAAATAATTCCTTCGACATTCTCTCTCAAATCTTTGCCAAATTGGTACTAATGAAATAATAAATTGATACTAAGTAAATAGTATGTGAATGCATATTGAAGGAGTCCCAAATACGCGTTCCGCAGGCCATAGGTGGTTCGCAAACTACTTTTCTATAGCACGTGACAGAACAATTTTAGTGACTGATATTTTCCTAAAATTACTTGAATAGTTTGTGAGGTGAGAGGTAAATGCCGTACAGCCGCTGTTTTGAGAGGTGCTGCTTCCAGGATTTGTTCTTACAGCATCCACGTGTAGTTCCTATCTAGCTTTTTCTTTAAACATTTCATTAGAGTCCAACTGGTGCAACCATACAGTAGTACTGATACGGCAACAGCTAAGAAGAATTCTCGTTTTAATTTATCATCGATATCAGATTTTCATATTGGTCGACGATCTTATTAAAGTTCTTTTTTTGTCCAAATTTCGGAGATGAAATTTGATAATTTTTATCACTTAGAATATTCGGACTACTGTATGAAAGAAAGGAGTTCGCAAGAAAGAAACACTCAAAACTCGAAATTTAAGGAAGAAAATAGTAGTTGCTTTTATTCATGGGGACTACAGCGGGCGGTAGTTAAAAAAAAGTTTGTTCGATAGCGTTCTTCCTCCTTCCCCTTCTTCGGGTGACAGCAGCGTCGTTATAGCGAGCTTGTTGATATTTTCCTATTAGTCGTATTGTTGACAGGCTGGGTGTGGCATGGGTCGGGGTGTCCTGGGCCTCTGTTGAACCTGTTTAGAAACCTGTCTTGAACTGCCAAAATCTCGCTACTTGATTTCTTATATAGCGATCTGATGGATCAATTCGAAGGTTCCTGAAGGCTCAGTGAAACACCAGTGAAAACAATAGTGAAGTACGTGAAAGTTCACGCGTGATTATATTAAAATCACACTTGAACTCTACAGGTCATTCTGTCATTCGTGACATTTTTCAGTGATTGATGACAGCCGATGTGCTCACGCGTTCTCAACAACAGCGCCTGTTCGTAATATTACACAAGTGTTAAGCTATTGTAAGCAATTCCTGTTATTTACCTGTAGGTGAGATTGAACTTGCAACCTCCAGGTAATTTCACCTAGAAGCACTTTTCAACCAAACTAGGATAAGCCGTAAGATTGGTGTATTTCTGAGCAGTGCAATAACCGAAACATTACCATCCACGTAATAAAAAGACAAAGAATATTTAAATGTTTGTATCATTGTTTATAACTTCTGCGTGTTAATGTCATTAAAATCTTGATGAACTTCAAAAACAGGACGCACAACAAAAGCTGTAGGAAATAAAACCAGCGTTTTAAACATTAAGGAGTCATCTCCAATCCAAGTGGCAAACTTCTAAAATTAATTAACTAGTTCACATACCTCAACAGCAATATCTCATCAACTGAGAGGAATGTCAACATGCGTCTAGCGAAAGGATAGAATGCTATCCGATAAATATTGTGCGAGCCTTACCCATCTCACTATAATGGACTCTTCTCACCGTTATTAGTACTGAGAGATTTCGCTGCCAGAGAGACAGATCAATCTCGGTCTGACACCTCTCCAGTTGCCGGGTAGCACTTCGGCCGGCCGTGTTATCTGCGGCACGGATCTGGCCGAGTGTGTCTCGGTACCTGGAGATTTCCTTCGGCCTCAGGGGGCCTTCCCCCCAGGCTTTTACCTCCTTTGGGAGGATTGGGTTAATCGCCCGGCGCCCCTAATAAGGGGAATGCCGACGGGGCCGTAGGCATTTTTCGAAATGCTGGGCGTGTGTGGGCTACGGCCCTGCGCTCGGACCCACCAGAAAAAGGCCCTGTGCTACACATGCCCGTTGGGTGGGGCGATCATCAAATATCGCAGATCAATATCGGTGTTATCTGAACAGTACGAGACTTCTTACCTTTTCTATGTAACTATCTTTCTTGTGTAATATAATCTGTTATCTAATATCCGTGTTTGCGTTTTCATAAGTGACCCTTTCCGGGACCACAACAATAAAATAAAACAGCATTTCTTCCAAGCTGTAGCTGGGTCCATATGTTTGCACCTCATGGGTGCAAACAAAACACATGCAGAAAAGCTAAAAAAAAAAAAAAGCTATATAAAAAAAGCTATATAAAAATGCTGCGTACTATCGGGAAAAAATCCTTGAAGCAACACCCCACAAAACAACAGCTGTATGGCCACCTATATCTCATCTCTCAAACTACCCTAATAAGACGAGCAAGACATGCGGGACATTGCGGGAGAAGCGTGGACGAACTTATGGGCAACGTTTTCTCATAGATTCCTAAACATGAACGTGCCACTGTTAACCGACCAGCGAAGACTTACATCAGCTCTGTGAGGACATTGGGTGCAGCCTAGAAGACCTGCCGGAAGGGATGGATGGCGAGAGAGAGTCAGGGAACTCCGTGCAGTCAAAACGACTCGATGATAATGATAATGATGTCTACATGGTCTGATAAAACCCCGGATAGATATTGTTCTTGTAGAAAGAAACTCGTTTTTTTAATTAAGTTTAATTCAATAAAATGAAACAAAAATTGTTTTAAAAAGAGTATTTATTCACATAAAACATTCAATGAATCAAACACTGTAATTAGATAAAGATAATAACAATTCTGCGTTTGGTGGTTGTAGTGAATTAAATAAAAAAAAAGTGGGGGGGGTCAACAATACAGCAAGTAATTTAAAGTTTTTCCTTCTTGCAGTGAAAACAATTAAGGTCCAAAGCGTAATTTAGCCTTCTTCCTCCTAGACTTCGAAACCTTGGGTAAGACCTTCGCACGTCTAAATACTCCTAACGTCTTAGAAAGGGAAACGCACATAAATATCACCGTGAGAACAACAAACACCCAGCTGCTACCCTATAGACTTGAATGGCCAAACATGAAAAATATATGGTGAACGACTACTCATGTGAAAACCAGTGCAGCAGGAGAAAAAATATGTTTTCAGTTCGGTGACTTCTACATCACGTGGTTACCGCGATCCCCTCCTCTCTGTCTCTGTGCCTCGTCCTTGCTTCTCCAGCAGTGTCCTGCGTGTCTAGTTCGTCTAACTTGTATAGTTTTCATGATGGGAGGCAAGTGGCCGTATAATTGGTGTCTCGTGGGGTGTTGTCGCCAGGACTTGTTCAATATTGCTCTCAACATTCTTGTGTAGTTGCCGTCTAGCTTCTTCTCTAGCCGTTTAGTTAGCGTCCATGTAGTGCATCCATATAGCAGTATCGATACAACCGCAGCCTGGAAGAAGCTGCGTTTCATTTTATCGGTTAGGTCTGATTTCCATATGATCGAGAGCCTATCGATTGCCGTCCATGCTTTCATCAGTCGTGTGTCGATGTCTTTTTCGGTTGATGAGACGCTACTTCCTAGGTAGGTGAATTTGTCAACTAGTTTCAGAGAGGCTCCGTCTAGTGTGGCAATATTGCCCGTTTGGTTGTAACAACAGTAAGAAAGAGAGAGATCTACTCGTACTTATATAGATGTGTATGTGTGTGAGTATGTGTGTGAGTTCTGTTATGTCTAAATCACTTAATCTATTAGTCATTCAAGCCTACTGTTGGCGTGTTAATGTATTTGGTTGCTTCTGATTCTTTTTCTTTCACGTGAATCGTCTTCGTGTCGTCTGTGGTCGCCTGTGTGTCGCCTCCTCCTTTGAACAAAAAATTCTGGATTCTTATATTCTTTGAGAGGATCGAAATGGGATATTCTAATTTTACGCGGGTAGATTTTATTTCGGGTGAACTAAAGTTCAAATGTACGGACGTAAGAGTAAACACAACTTGTGACTGGTGAATCGTCGGAATTACTTATTTATTTTTTGTTCTATGAAAAATCTTTGATCTGTTTTTTCGAGAATGTTTTAATCTATGTATTTACTGATTGGCTTAAAGCTTCAAGTAACAAATAATATAATATAATATAATATATATATATATATATATATATATATATATATATATAAGTAAAGTTGGCTACCATAGTCGAGGGCAACCTGAAAGCTCCCTTTTCCATCGCTACTACATCAAGGTGTAGGGAAGGGCGCTTCTCCTTTCCCTGGATTGCTCCACTTTACTCTTGATACGTACCTTATACTGCTGAGTGTTAAGCAAGGAGGTATCAAGTACTATTTTTAAAGTCTTTGGGATGACCCGACCCGGGATTGAACCCAGGTCTCCCGGACCATTGGCGAACACTCTACAAAATATTCCAAGTGAGGTTTGAATCTTTTTTTTCTTGAATATTCTGATTTACGTTTTCTTAGCTAATTCAACTAAAAATAAAAAAGTGTGGATCCTATAAGCTATAATTGTTTATTAAGGATTATTATTGGTTACTTGAAACGATATAATTGCAAGCAAATAAATGACTATTAAATAGAAGTAATTACTTAAAATCATATAATCGTTATTATTAAATAGGAAAACTTGAAACCATACAAGTATGTGCAAATTATTTGTATTAGATAGGAATAAGTAAGTTAGCGACCATAGTCGAGGGTGACCCGAAGGCTCCCTTTTCGATAGCTACTACACCAAGGTGTAGGGGAGGGCGCTACTCCATTCCCAGGATTGCTCCACTTTACCCTTGAACCGTACCTTATAATGCTGAGTGTTAAGCAAGGTGGTATCAAGTTCCATTTTTAAAGTCTTTGGTATGACTCGACCTGGGATTGAACCCAGGTCTCCCGGGCCGTATTTCTTCGTTGTTGGTATTATTAGAAGATAACACAAACTTGAATTAATGATGTTTTATTTTTGGTATAAAATTTTGTTTTTTTTACATCAAGTTATAACCCTTTAAACTTCGTTGATATAGGAGCGGACTCGCTGAGTTCTGTTCACTGTGGGATTCTAGTAGTAAACTCGCCTATCCCTTCTGGACTCTAGTGGTCAACTCACAAGCGTCTTCCCTTTTCAAATCTCTTACACAAACTCTTGTCCCTAACTCCGACTTCTTACTCCTACTTCTTCTCTTAATCTTCTCCTACCAAAAGAAACGGCTCCTTATTTTGCCGCCCAATTTTGAATTCTTGGCGTCAGTGTGTCTACATTTTTCAATTTTTAGAACACTCGCCAATCGCCATTTTATAAACCATAACAGATTATTTGTTACCTGAAGCTATAATTATTCACTAAGGATTATTATTAGTTACATGAAACTATATTGTAATTTACGAAGCTCTTTGCTTCGATGTAGCACTAGGCCGAATGAATGGGACACCCAATGAGACTCGAACTCACTCGTGTAGGTTTGTTAGTCAAGGTTGCGAACCATTACACCACCAAAGGTGCCCAATTTGAAACTATATTAGCGTGTGCAAACAGTTGACGATTATTAAATAGAATTGCCTGAAACCATATAAGTAAGTAAAGTTAGCGACCATAGTCGAGGGTGACCCAAAAGCTCCCTTTTCGATAGCTACTACACCAAGGTGTAGGGGAGGGCGCTACTCCATTCCCAGGATTGCTCCACTTTACCCTTGAACCGTAACTTATAATGCTGAGTGTTAAGCAAGGTGGTATCAAGTTCCATTTTTAAAGTCTTTGGTATGACTCGACCTGGTCTCCCGGGCCATCCCGGGCGAACACTCTAACCGCTGGGCCAATGTCCCGGTCTTAGATTGGAATAAATGAAACTTTACAGCTGTGTGCAAATTATTTGTATTAGATAGGAATACTCGACATTATATGTGTGCAAAAAAAAAAAAAAAAAATCTTAAAAATCAGTACACAAAAGATTTAAAAAAGAATATGCCGTGAATGCGATTCCCTAATCTCTAGGTATTAAATAAGCCTTATCGGGTCGACTTCCGTTAAAATCAATCAATTGATCAAATGAAATTCTTCCCCTTTGAATCAAATGGATCTCATTTAGTAATCTTTTCACAATCATTTCCACGACTTATAGATAATTATTTCAAAATTCTCCCCATTGTTTTCTTAGGTTAATCCCAATACGACCCAGAATTATATCGACGGTGGGAGGAATGCTTTAGGTTGAAGACGAACTGGTACGGAGAATTTATTTATACATTACAATTAGTGATTAACTATTTTTTAAAAATAAAACAGGAGTTGCCTCCCTTGCACTGTGTGCCAAGCATAACTGAATGGAAATTTACTAAGCTTTTTGCTTAGATGTGGCACAAGGCCATGTGAAAGGGGCACACGAAAATTAAAGCCGTCTTTAAATTTCCAGAGAAACAGATACTTCATTGGGATGTAATAGTTAGCAACCAAGTTTAGTTGACCGTTTTTAGTGAGTTCGATTCTCACTTGGTGTTCCGAACTACAAGGGTATTTTTTTCTTTCACAGTGAAATAAAAAGAAAGTTTTATATAAGTAAATAAGATAAAATACTTGGGTTAGTTTTGCAATTACGTGCGAAACAAGTTAGCAGCTGTGAATAATTTTGTCGAAGCCGTCATCATCATGATCATCATCATGTGGCACCCCCAGCGCAGATCACCTTGACCCTCTCCTGTCACCCTTCTCTGTCGTCCATCGCTTCCGGTGGATCTTCAAGGATCCTGTATCGGCAGAGAGCTGCTGTTTGTAGATTCTAGCTAGTCGTCCTGCCTTTGCCCGTCCGTGTGAAGGGGTCCACAGGAGTACGTCACTTATGAGTTCGTCCCTACTTGTTCCACATGTCTGGTTCGTCTAACTTGGATCGTTTACGTGATGAGTGGTAAGTGGCCGTACAGCTGCTGCTTTGTGGGGTGCTGTCTCCAGGACTTGTTCAACATTGCTCACAGCATTCTTGTGTAGTTGCCGTCAAGCTACCAGCCGAAGCCGTAAACGTGACCAACCACCCTGGATTGTGAGATGCTGAGCTCGCTTGATACTCTCCAAATGCCACTCGCTAGATGAAGCAATGTACAAAGTGTCAACGCACAACTACCATGATACTATCAACTGCAGTGGGTACCTATATGGCTTGAACTGCTTTGTTCACGTGATATATATGCCACAAACAGACACGTACTACCAAAATATTGCAAAACTTTGGACTCATTCTTATATTCTTTAAAAGTCCGAGACAATATGATATCATGAAACTAAACGTGTTTTTCTGGCGGGGGGGTCTTCTGTGTCCTACATGACTGACATTACTTTTAGTAATCGGGATCAAGTGACAACCTTTCAGTTACCCCCAAAATATTACACACTTTTGAAATTATTTCTAATATTGTGTGAAGCTACACAATCGTATTTCTTTTAATGTCTTCCACACCCTCAAATTTATTCCGGAGACGTAAAAAGGCAAGGTTTTGATACTACTACTACTACAAGTATTGGTTACAGCGCTTGACTGCAGAATCGTGGTGAGCGAGTTCGAACTCCAGTCGTGCTATTACGTTCACTTTCGGACAAATACTCTTGGGAAAGGTATGAACCCCCTTCTTCCCCTAGCTAAGGGTTAAATAATATCACTACTGTTCTTCTAGAAGGATGGATTTGGCATTAAATAACCCAAGAAGGTTGATATGCATTAAAAACAAAGGCATAATTGGTAAGAGTGTTCGCCAATGGCCCGGAAGACCTGGGTTCAATCTCCGGTCGAGTCCTACCAAAAACTCAAAAAATGGTTCTTAGTTCCTCCTTGCTTAACACTCAGCAATATAAGGTATGGAACAAGGGCAAAGTGGAGCAATCCAGGGAAAGGAGAAACGCCCTCCCCAACACCTCGATGTAGTAGCTATTGAAAAGAGAGCCTTCGGGTCACCCTCGACTACAGTCGCCAACTTTACTTTTACTTTATTTACATGATAATAATACAGATATACGCCTCAGCAAGCATTCAAAAGAAAGGGAGAGGTGAATTAGTTGTTCTCGTTTGTTGACTTGTCGCAGAGACAATGAAAGAGAGAAAGTATTTGTTGCCAAAACATGTGTATGGGCAATAGATAATTTATCTAAATTGTTTACACGTTAGAATTGATGTTAGTAAGTGCTAGTCGACATTTACTTTGATCTTCGAGCCAGAAGGTATTGGAGAGAAAGTTATGGAGTCTCGTAGATAGTCGTTTATCTCTCTCTCTCTCTCTCTCTCTCTCTCTCTCTCTCTCGCCTGTTTGAATGAGCTAATTTTTATAAGGTTTTATCGGCTTTAAATTAGATTTTTTTAAAGTTGATGATTTATCTGTAATTCTAGTAGGTTAAAAAAAGGCATTTTAAACAATCTGGGAGAGAAATGATTTCTAAGAATTATTTCGGGCTGTGATCCTCCGATTTTGTTGTGGCAAGTAACTCGAAAATTTAAAACTTGCGTGAATGCACCGATTGGTTGGTTGGTTTGGTTTGTTGGGTTTTATGGCAATTCAACCTTTGTAGGTTATTTAACGCCAAATCCGTTTCAATGTAAATAATCTGTTCTATTTAAAACAATTCAGTTTAGCATAAGTACAGTTTAATTGTCAAAAACATTTCTATTTCAAACTAATCAAGCAGTTATATGTAATAATTCAGTTAAGTGTAAATACAGTTTTAATGTCGAAAAACAGTTCTTTTTCAAATAATTCAGTTAAACATAAGCACGCAGTTTAAATGTAAGTACGGTTTAATTGTCAAAAACACTTCTATTTCAAGCTATTCAGTTTACTCAAACAATTCAGTTTGGCATAAGTATGCTGTTAGTTCTATTTAACCCATAGATAGGGCCCTATCAGGTGCTACCACTCCAGGCCAGAGTGGACCTCGCTAAGTGTTGTTAGATATATGGAGGAGAGAGAGAAATACGATGTCGAAATGTTTTTATGAATAAATAATCTTTTGTGTGAACAAAATTTTAGAATCACTTTAAATAGAGCATATATCATGTTCTAAAAACGACACTTTAGCGAAGGAATATATTATTGTTTCGTTGTTTCCTCGCTAAGTTTTAAAGGTAAATAAATGATAAAGAAGAACGAAGATACCGTAAGGTTTTTTTCTATGAAGGTTTTAATGGCAGCATGGAATAAAGAGTTTACGTTTGTGCTGCAAGTCCCGTAAGAAGGAAAGAAGTAAAGAAACGAAATGAAGTTATGGGAGAGTGGAGAAAGTATTTTTGCAGCTAAATGCCTGGGCAAAAAGTGTATTGTTATTTTAAGGTATTGTTGGACGTGCGAGGGAGATATATTCGCCGTATGTAGCAAAAGTCATGTTTGCTGTTTGAGGAAATAAACGTTGAAGTCCCCGTGATTTTGTGGCTCTGATTGTTTCGGGGAGAAGCGCGCGTGTCTCCAGAAAATGTTGCCTAGAGGTGAAGTAATCGCCGTCGACATAGCCAATTTTGGGGTGACGTAAAGTTGTTCCTGTGTGTTGCGTATTGAATGTATCTAATTCATATTCAACTGGGAACCCTTGGTCTAAGAAAAATAGACAAGGGGTCCATGAATTAGACTGCTTCCCTCATGGTGTCATGATGCTGCTGCTGCTATTGAAGAGCAGACGATAGACGTCTGTACAGAACGAAGTTCTGCGAAAAGAAAGTGTTTGGCAGATTTCCCCAGTTTGTGCTGCCCGGAAAGGTTGAATAGATAAATCATCCTGATTGAGTGAAATTATGCATCGACCCTAACAGTCGAATTAAATTGCGCGCCAAACAAAAATGCGAAATTTTTGCTGCTACCAGCCCATTCTGTAGAATACACCGATAGCATCTCCCCAGAGGGACAAAACCCTCCCACAAATGGGTGTCCTAGATATGACACTAAACAATCAGACGGGAATGCGTAGTACCTTTTCATTGCCATTGATCCCAGGTCCACCCTGCCCCGGAGTGGTAGCACCTGATAGGGTCATATCTATGGTTCAAATAGAACTGTTTGATCATTTACCTGTGTATAAACAAACGACTGATGTTGAATTTAATTCTTAGTAATGTATAACAATACTATGAACCATTTGACTGGGTGCAAACGAACGAATAGTGTTGAATAGCAATATTTGTTCTCTTCACTGTGTGCAAAAAACAACCCTCCCAAAAAACAAAAAAAACCCAAAAAAAAAAAATGATTAATAGTAAATAGAATTATTCGTATTAGATAGAAATACTTGAAACCATTTAACTGTAAACAGGCTCAGGCTCATTTTAAAATGTTATCAACAAAATAAGTTAACAGATCATATATTTAATATATATGCATAAACAGGATTTGGCATTAAATAACATACAATGGTTGATATACAATGAAACCAAAGCAAATCATATATATTTAATATATATGTATAATCAACCTACAATGGTTGATTTGCCATAAAACTAATCGAAACCAAATCATGTATATTTAATATATTAAAAGAAATTTGAAAGGGTAAAATTTGCAATACAAAGAAAATTTTAAAGGGAATAACATTTAATATAAAGGGGGAGGCTTTAGAGTGCCGTTAACGGTAATTTAAACAGTAAGTTCCGCAGCTTTCTAGTTTGGATACTGATTCGAAAAGATAACACAGACAATAAAGTTTTTAAAAAAGAAATTTTATATAAAAGGAACAAGAAAGCGATAAAAAAATAAAGTGGTACAAATTTTAGTTCAATTTGCTGGAACTTATCTGGGAGTGTGTCCTGGAAATAAAGCTCTTTGAATTTGAGTATTTTTCATTTCTTTTTTGTTTTGTCGATATTGTTTCAGAGTTCATTAAATTTCGAATCTTCTTTAAAGTTCTTTTCAGCAGAATTCACGGTTGAATTTTCTTTCAGTTGTTTAACTTGGTAGAATTACAATAGTCAACTTTCGTTTGATTTTACTTTTATTTCTTGGGAAGCTTCTTGCCAGTTGAAATACGTATTGGCTGTTCAGGAAGCGAGTGACGAAACCCTTCCGATAGTTATTTTTTTCGTGCCTTTACAGTTGGTCCCCGAATTCGTACTGAGGGTCCCAATAGTAGTTCTCGACAAATAGTGGCCGGTAGCTTTTTGGTGCCGTATTGTCTGGGATTATTTCTCTCTTTTCCACTCTGGCCAAATCAAGTGCAGCACAAGATCGGTTTGAGAAATAATTTTTTATAATATATGGATAAAGAGGATTTGGCATTAAATGACCTACAATGGTTGACATGCCATAAAACCCACCCAAACCAAATACTATATATCTGATATATATGTATAAAGAGGATTTGGCATTAAATAACCTACAATGGTTGATATGCCGTAAAACCCACCCAAACCAAACTGTATATAGAAATATATTATTCCGTTTTATATATTTCTTTAAGAAAAAACAAAATCGGTCACATTAGGATTATAAATTTATTTCCATCCTGCTATGGGTTTTGATATAAATCAAAAACACAAAAACAAAACAAAACAAAAAAAAACTTAACAGGACTTCTCCAGATCTTATGGATAAAATAAATGTAACCGGTTTTGTTTTTTCTTAAAGAAATTATTGCTATGTAATGTCAGTTACATTGAGCTCTTTACCAGGAAAATTTAAATGTTCACTGTTGAATTTTTTTTTTTGTCTTGATGGAATTACTCCTAACTCCGGTTTATCTGGACCGAATAATACTTTATATATATATATATGTGTGTGTGTGTGTGTGTGTGTGTGTGTGTGTGCGTGTGTGTGTGTGTGTGTGTGTGTGTTTAACAGACTTACCCCATCGAGTTTTTCATTAGTCAAAGCACCTCTGAAACGATTATTTTGATATGGTGTGAAGTTGCCTCATCGTATGTAATATCCTCCACGTCCTCAAATCATATCCTTGAGATGAGTTTTCATTTCGGGAGAAATGCCACATAGACCTGGTCCTGGTAAGTATGGAGAGTGCTGTATTTGTGCTAACCTGTGTTTCGCAAAAAACTGATGATCAAAAAGTATCAAGATAATTTTTGAAAAACTGGTACTAACTGATCTAAACTGTTGTCCAGACATCTAGGTATCATCACTTTATTACGTGAGATGCTCGGAGGTGTACACATCTTCAGCAGTGTTGCAGGCGTCTCCCCCAGAAAGTAGGCCCAAAATTCAATCTTGATATTTTTTTATCACGATTTTTATGTGAATAGTTGGTGGTTAAATAGAATAACCCGCTGATTTTTAAAAAAATCCGTTATTTCAGTAGTAATGTCAAAAAATACAAATTTGACATCGGCCATAATTCGATACTTTCTTAACAGTTGAGAAAGACAAAGACCAAAGAGCCTAGTCGGCTGGTGCTGTGCAATACACTGACTGCATCTCTGCAGGGAGGGTAAGACTCCCCCACCAGCGATTGTCAAAGATATAACACTAAACCATCTGATGGCGAAGCTTCAGCCATGGAGATATGGGGAATGTGGAGTATCCCTTCATTGATATTGCTCCCAGATCCATTCTGACCCGGAGTGGTAGCACCGGATAGGGTCCTATATTTGGGTCAAATAGAACAAATTACCTGTGCAAACAAATGACTGATATTAAATTGTGGCTGTTATATTGCAATACTTGAGACCATTTAACTCTGTGCCAAAAAGAACTCAGGCTCGTAAAAGAATGTTATCAACAAAATGTATTTCCAAATCCTACATATGTGTGGAAACAGGATTTGGCACTAAATAATCTACAATGGTTGGCATTAAATGATCTACAATGATTGATATGCCATAAAACCAAACCAAACCAAACCAAACGACTAAAGAAATATTGCAATTGACCGAATTGTAGCGAATTAAAAACATACTTTTTGGGTTAAACTGTGTCGTATAAAACAATGCTGTAAATGACTGAAAATTACTTTTGTCTGGATGGTAAATGTGAATATTACATTTCTGTATAATTTGGGATTTAATTATTCTGTAAAGAATGAATCAAATCACTAAAGTTTACTTTTATCTGAATGTAAGTATTGAATTTCTACATAATTTAGAATTAACTTAGCCTTGTGAATTGAATTATCATGACCAGAAAATCTGCCGAAAACCTACGCACGACATACGGGAACACTAGACAGCTGTTTCGACCTTATTAGGTCTCATCAGCAGTGTATACCGTAATCTCCACCACAGGAGATCGAACCAACGACCACAGACTGCAGTGCCGAAACTTTACAACTGAGCCACCAGTTCATATCGCACACAAGTGACGCCAAATCAACTAGTCATGGTAATTGCGCGGCCATATAACCTAAATCTGTCTTGCAAGTTACATCCGTAATCTTTCCAGAGGACACGGTTACCCCCAAGGGCTACATCTTCCCAAATAGAAATACGCATCCGCGTAATTATGACCTCAAGGGCAAAGGAATATGTAGAGAAGAGGAAAATCTCGTATTTTGGTTTGGCGCGCAATTTAATTCAACACTAAATTTCACCCAATCAGGATGACTTATCCTATTCAGCCCGGACCTTCATTTCCGGCTAGCAAAACGGGTGAGCGGCCAAACCCAGTCTCTTCGGCTTGAGACGGCGACCAGAACAGACGTGCCTCTGGTCGTCCCTGCTTAGCGATCCTTTTTAGCTAGACAAGCCACCCTGTGTGGACATCTCACTGTGGCTTTAACACTAGCAGCAGCAACATGGACACTCAACGAGGGAACCATCTAATTTATGGATTTCTTACAAGGAATCCCAGTTGAACATAAATTAAAAACATACAACATGCCTCGGACAGGCCCAACTTTGTGTCACCCCAAAAATTGGCTATGTCCATCCGAGCGTAACTCCGCTCTCGACAACATGGAGATATCGCAGACTCTCCTCCAAAAACCAGATACAAAACTACACGGTGACTTTAAACACATCCCTCACACGTCCAACAACACGCTGCCATCTCAACATCCTGCTAAGCCATTTCGTCTCCAACACTAACAAGCCTAAACACCACGAGTCTTGCAGCACCAAAAGCAAACCATATTCAAAGCTGCAAATAAAGAACTTTCGTTGTTGTGTTGTTAAAGCAAAGTTTCGTAATTCATTTGAGGTGCCCAAAAAATATAGTGTTCGGGAAAATAACTAAATTTCTCGAAACCGCTATAAATAGATGTACATATTTTTATTTTTTAAGTAGAGGAATTAATATTGTGGACTGAGTTACCATGACCAGAAAATCCGGCGGGTTTTCTGGTCATGGTAATTCAATTCACAATATTAATTCCTCTACTTAAAAAATAAAAATATGAATTAACTTACTCTTATCTGGATGGTGTTTTATATTTCTTTATAACTTTTGGCTGCTATAACGGAAATTTTCAAATATTTCCTGCTGTACAATTTATGTAAAAAATCTATGGATATGGTGCTAAGAGATATCAAGAAAACAATAAAAGAGGAATTTAAAAGGTTTGGTCGTCTACATACCAATGGTCTCACGTAGCTTGCTTGGTTAGTACTGTTAGTGTATTTAACCAAGTTTATTTGGAGAGGTGGTTTCAAATCTTACTGAGAGTTAATTGGTAATCATCTCCGGTTTTTGTTATTCTTCTTTGGTGTAATTACTTGCTCTATTTAGTTGGATCCAAAGTTTAGAATAAGGGGAGCGTTTTAATCAGCTTTCTTCACCCCTCAAAGTGTGATTAAATAACGCGATACACACACATAAGTCGAATGATTAAAATTGAATTTACTTCGCCTCTCAGGGCTAGCGTCTCATACTCTTCTGCGAATCTATGGTACGAGGCCTCCACTCTACTGCATGTCAATTTTCATATAGTATGCATAAAAAAATCTATGAAACCCACCTTTCCGGGGCTCTCAGACAGGCTTCTCTCCGATTGGGGGATTTGGGGTAGTACATGTCGGACTTGTTTCCACTATAGACGCAGTACGACGCAAGGTCATTTTGTATTGCGCCTTGCTTTGTGCCGGACAGGGCTCAAAAACCAAGATCAATGTCAGATTCGAAGCCGAAAGGCCCTAAATTTCGACTGAGTCACTTTCAGGAGGGCAAACTATATTGATAACCCAACATCGCACTAGAGCAGCTGGTCTAGTTTAAGCTATAGATAGGCATACGTGCCGGACTCTAGAGAGTCCAAGTCCAGTAAGCTCATCTAGCTCACATTGCACCTAATCGACCTATGACCAACAGTCCAGCAGGGCACGAGTCTCGGCTCCTGCCAGACCCCCACCTTCCCTAAAACCCTCGCTATAAAAAAGACCTTGTGTCAACTCCTGTCTGGTGGGAGGCAGAGACAAACATTGCTTTGCTTCCCTGTGCAATTATGTGACTTTCTCCATCCCAAGATAAATCAACTTTTGATATTTACTCTAAAATTTAACTCGAGGTCATTTCGAAGAAAATAAGAAAACAAAGATTAGCGTAGACTAGCACAAGGCCGATTTGAAAGAAATTTGAATAGGAACATCGTGTTGTGCTAGTATGCAAATTTCTCTGTTTTGTGGTTGGTTCACTTTTGAAATTTACTAAACTTTAGTGCGTCACACCAAATCATTGGAAATAGGAAGGTTAATTAATTGACTAATTTTAATGGTATTGTAACGTAATGGCCAAGGGATTTCGGTTCATGCCTTTGAGTTTAGTTAGGCTGAGAACCTTTCGGCTCAGCACATGGGTTAGTTAGGTGCAAACCTTGATGTAGGTGGTAACGCGCACGCGGGGCGGACGTGCCACTCAGAGATGTCATAATAGCCCGAGATGACGGAACAGGGTGACAGAGTGCGGGTGACGTCACGCACCGAAAGCACGCGGAGGATTTTGGGAAAATCTGAAGAAAGTGAGGGAGTTGAATACTAAACGCCAAACGAGGAGGATCGACTTTTGGAGCTCGCAGACACGAGGCGAACTTGCGCCCTATGGGGGCCGCTCGAGATGGGGGCCAAATGAATAAGACAGCATAGAAGATTGTGTCTCTCCTCCTTGTCGAAACCTTTAACTCAAAGTTAATAAAAAGGTTTCGTACCTGAACAAGAAGTCGTTACGTGTTTTTCGTAATTTCGAGATTCCTATGTTCTTTATATGTTCTATCGTTATGAACATTATATGTCTATTTTGCACATGGCGTTAATTGTGGGAATCCAACGGTATGTCAAACAGTCAAGAGTTATTCTAAGCCAGTTGTATGTTTTCAAGCGTTCATCTCTCGTGCTAATAATTTATGCACAATTTTATAGTTTTAAGTAACTATTTCTATCTAATAATAATCATTCGTTTGTGTACTGTAATGAATATATATTTCTTTCTTCATTGCTTATTTACAGAAGTGTAGCGATTTTAATAAAACGAAGTTCGGCAACAACACAGCAAGTAACTTTGGTTCTTCTTTCAAACCTCGAAATTTGAGTGGGACCTTCGCACGCTTCTTTCACCGTGAGAATAACAAAATACACAGGCGTTACCCTATAAACTTTAATGGCCAAACAAGAAAAATATAAGGTAAACGACTGCTCACGTTTATACCAGTGCAGCTAGAGGAAAATTGCGTTTTCATTTCGGTAGTTATTTTATTCCGAGGGTGCCACGAATCCTTCCTCGCTGTCTCTCCGACTTCTCTCTGTCACGTCTCGAATCAGAAAGGGAAGAAAACCGCCCCCGACCGAGAACGCTCGCCGCGCGTGCGTCACGAGACTCTCGTGTCCTGACGCTCCTCCAGCTAGACTCCCTCCGAGCATAAACACATATACATTTATATGCTTTCAAGTAAATAATAATAATGATAATAATAATAATCAAGAATTGACAAGACGTAACAAAGCAAGAATAGACAAGACGCGACAAAATAGCAGATGTACATTATGTTGTGACTGAGACGAAACGATCACTTACATAATGAGCGAAGCAGTAAATTAGCACAAAGAGAGTATAAGAGTAGACACGACTGGGTGGGCAAGGTGATTCACGGGGAATTATGCAAGAAGTTGAAATTTGACCTTACGAACAAATGGTATATGCACAACCTAGAAAACGAGACGCACAAAATTCTTTGGGATTTTGATATACAAACGGATCATCTAATCTTGGCCAGACGACCAGACCTTGTGATAGTCAAAAAAAAAAAAAAAAAAAAAAAAAGGATCTGCCGAATTGTGAACTTTGGCGTTTCGGTTGAATACTGGATAAAACTGAAGGAAAGCGAAAAGGGAGATAAGTACCGAGACCTTGCTAGAGAACTGAAAAAACTATGGAACATGAAAGTGACGGTGATACCAATTGTAATTGGTGCTTTTGGTACAGTCACCAAGGGATTAATATAGGGACTGGAAGACTTGGAAATAAGTGGACGAGTGGAGACCATCCAAATAATAGCATTGGAATTGAAAAAAAACAGTGGAACATGAAAGTGACGGGTATGCCAGTTGTAATTGGTGCTCTTGGTTGAGATCGGTCAGAATACTGAGAGGAGTCCTGGAGACTTGAGGAGACTCGCTGTCACTCAAACTCAAGTGAGAAAGCACCAGCTAACGCTGGTATGAACAACTCTCAAATGGGTAAATAATAATAATAATAATAATACGAACAAATGGTGTGTGCACAACCCAGCATTTGTCCTGGAGAATAAGACACACAAACTCCTATGGGATTTTGATATACAAACAGATCACCTAATCTCGGCCAGACGACCAGACCTTATAATAATCTACAAAAAAAAAAAAAAAAAAAAAAAAAGAGAACTTGCAAAATTGTGGACTTTGCTGTCCCGACTGACCCTAGAGTAAAATTGAAAGAAAATGAAATGAAAGATAAGTACCTAGACCTTGCTAGAGAATTGAAAAATCTGTGGAACATGAAAGTGATGGTTATGCCAATTGTCATAGGTGCTCTTGGTTGAGATCGGCCTGAACACTGAGAAGAGTCCTGGAGACTTGAGGAGACTTGCTATCACTCAAACTTCAGGGAAAGACCATCAGCTAACGCTGATATGAAAAACTTTCAAGGAGTAAATAATAATAATAATCCTTTGTAAACAATTATAGTTCCTAGTAACTATTCTTAATATAAATATTTTACACAGTTATATGGCTTTAAGTAATTATTTCTATCTAATAATAATCATTTGGACACAGTTAATCCTTAATAAATGTCAAGTAACTATTCTTAACACAAATAATTTACACATAGTTATTGGGTATCAAGTATTCTTATTGAATACTAATAATTTTAAGCTCATCTGTTTGGCCTAAAGATGGGACCCTAACAGATAGTCTGGGTTACAGTGGACCCATGAATAATGACAATGAAGGGGTACAACACACTCTCCAGAGCTTCAGAACTGTAGCCTTACTATCTGATGTAGTTTAAGCTCATAATATGGATACCTCCTTCGAGTTGGGTCTTTGACGTACATAAGGAGGTTTGGTTTGGTTATTTTCGTTTCGTTTCGTATGTTGTCATCGTTAGAAAACTATGGTCGTTGGTTTTATATTATGGGTTTACTGTATATGACTATTTTTCTTTTTCTTACTCCATGTAACTTATCGTTTTTTTTTTACTGTGGAAGGCTGCAGGAGAACGAAGGAAGGAAGGAGACAAAGATACCCTTTTACTCAAAACTTTATTTCAGAGTTTAACAATTATTCTGTGGGCAAGAAAATCATTCCTGGAACTAGTGGAAATGGTCACGTCTTCCCGACAAGGTGTTAAAACACATCAAGAGTCATTTTCGGAGGGTTTATGAAGTTGAAGTTTGTGATATGTTCAGTGGGTGTCTTCAGTAGAGGTTGCTGCTTGAGGAAACGAAACCTACTCCTCTAAGTCCGAGACTTGAGCGAACACGTGTGCTACCAACCAACAGTAAAGAGGAGGAAGCCCGTTCGGTCTAAGAGGTACCGCTGAAGTGAGGCAAAATTTCTCTTTAGTGTCCGGAAGGCCCTTTCTTTAGTCATGTGCCGTTCCTACTTCCTGTCAGAAAACCCTGGGAACCACTACACCTTTTGAACTCGTTTTAATTCATTTATTTTATTTTGTTTTTATTTCTTATTCATTCACATAGGACTTTCCCTTCTGCAAGGAGTATGATCAGCGTTGCCGATGGTGGAAATAAGTAGAAGAAGATTTTGCTACTATATGCATCCAATGTGGAGAGCTCGAAAGCTTGCAAATATTGAAAATCAGCCAACGAAATCCTTTACTTTTAGCTGAGCTCAAACGTTGACCACAGAGAGAAATAAGCAACTATTCAAGCAACCAGTTAGACTAATTGAATAAATAATCTGTTGTGTGAACAAAATTTTAGAATCACTTTAAATAGAGCATATATCATATGTTCTAAAAACGACACTTTAGCGAAGGAATATATTATTGTTACGTGTTGTTATATTGTTTCATCGCTAAGTTTTAAAGGTAAATAAACGAGAGAGAAGAACGAAGGTGCCGTAAAGTTTTTTGATGAAGGTTTTAATGGCAGCATGGGTTTACGTTTATGCTGCAAGTCTCGTAGGAAGGAAAGAAGTAAGGAAACGAAATGAAGTTGTTATAGAGTTGAGAAGGCATTTTAGCAGCTAAATGCCCGAGCGAAAAGTGCATAGACAGGTTAAAGCATTGTTGAACGTGTGAGTGAGATATGTTCACCATAGTGTAGCAAAAGTCGTGTTTGCTGGTTGAGGACAGGAACGTTGTCGTCGTCCATAAATGTGTGGTCCTGGTCATTTGGGGAGAGAAGCGTGAATGTCCCCAGAAAATGTTGCCTAAGGATGAAGGGGCTGACTGTCGGAGCAGTATTTTGAGCCGCAGTCGACATAGCCAAAATTGAAGGCGAGTCGTTCCTGTGTGAGGCGGACTGGATTAATCTAATTTATATTCAACTGGGAACCCTTGGTCTAAGAGACTAGACTCAAGAGGTCCATAAATTAGATGGCTTTCCTCATGGTGGTGTGATGCTGCTGGTAAAAGGAGAGCGGACAGTAATTACGTCTGCCCAGTTTGAAAAGTTCTGAGGAAGAATAAGTGTTTGGCAGTCTTTCCCCAATCTGGTGCTGCCCGGAAAAATGGTCTGGGATGAATAGGATAGGTCATCCTGATTGGGTGAAATATGCGTCGACCCTAACGGTCAAATTAATTAACGCGCCAAACAAAAATACTAAGTTCTTTCTGCCACAACACTTTTCGGCCATGTCTTATCAGAGAACTTCGTGACAAAAGCAAGTTCTCCGATGAGACGTGACCGGAAAAAAGTTTTCTTAGAACTTTTGATGTCTGCTCTACATAAAGCTATACAAATTAAACATTATTTTTTATTGACAACGTCTTATCAAGTCTTTTGAGCGTCTTTTCGTTTTTTTTTTTGTTTTTTTTTTGTTTTTTTTTGAGTAAGCACACATCCGGGTCCAAACGAAAAACTATGTCAGCCAATCAAATAACGTCATTTGTACAATAATATAGTTTGAATTGTGTGTCTCATTGATTATCTTTTATATATCTATTTTTTTTTCTCTCATATCCTTTGAGAAAAATGAACTGGTTCGTTCGTTTTCTCAAACCTCAAGCTTTATCTCAAAATATATTCTTGGTTTTGTCATGTGAACAATCCATTCAGCTTTTCATTTCTTCAGCAGCGCAATGACAAAATAAAAATAAAAAGATTTATATTTTACACAACAAATATTTATTTTTCAACAGAACCTCATCTTTGGCAACGCACATAATTCAATGGTAATTATTAATTACATACATTCAATATTATATAGTGAAAATTCCAGGTCAATCTTCAGCAATTGATTACCTGTCTGGTTGCTATACACAGACACAGACACAAGCACGCGCAAGCACACACACACACACACACACACACACACACACACACACACACACACACACACACACACACACACACGTATATATATATATATATATATATATATATATATATATATGACATGAGGGAAAAAACGATATGCGAAAAAACAAAAGAAAAAGAACAAAACAATTGTTTAATGACATAAAAAAAAATGACCAAAACAGTTTTTTAAGCAATCCATTTTTTTAAATTATTGCTTCTCCAAAACCCCTTTCTCAAAATTGTCTTTTTTATGTTTAAAAATATATAAAAGTAATAATAACAGATATGCTTAAGAAGATGAGTTAATAATCATTTCAGTTTATATATATATATATATATATATATATATATATGTATTGTGAAATAAATCTAAAACCAATTTTAAAATACAGATAAATCGCAACTGTCTATTCGATGCTTGCACAATTATTAGTCTATATATATATATATATGTGTGTGTGTGTGTGTGTGTGTGTGTGAATGTGTGTGTGAATGTGTCTGTGTTTATGTTTGTGGGTCTTTGTGTCTCTGTATGTGTCTGTATGTGTGTGTCTCTATGTATGTGTTTGCATGCGCGTGCCTGTGGGTTTTTGTGTCCTTAGGTGTGTCTGTATGTGTGTGTGTGTGTTTCTCTCTCTATATATATATATATACATACACAGTATGTGTGTCTGTATATATGCATATCTGTACATAAATGCTTATTTCTATGAGTATATATATATATATATATATATATATGTGTGTGTGTGTGTGTGTGTGTGTGTGTGTGTGTGTGTGTCTGTATGTGTCTCTGTGTATGTGTCAGTATGAGTGTGTCTCTATGTATGTGTTTGTGAGTGGATGACATTGTGTTGCTGTGGTTATTTCTGTGTGTATCTCTGTATGTATATGTGCGTGCCTGAGTGTATATGTGTGTGCCGGTGTGTATCTGTGTGTCTGTATGAGTATGTGCCTGTGTGTGGGTGTCATTATTTACCGGTAAGTATATTAGTGTGTTCGTCTTTGCGTGTCTATGTGTGTGTCTTCGTCTGTGTCTCCGTGTGTATAAGTATGTCTTCGTGTGTATATATGTGCCTGTGTGTGTCTGTTTGTCATTGAGTGTTTGTCTATATGTCTCAGTGTATCTTTGCATGTACATGTGCGTCTATATACATAGACACACACAATATTTGTGTGTGTCTATGTATATATCTCTGTGTGTATATGTGTGTATGTGTATGTTTATATATGTGTGAGTCCTAATGTGTGTCAGTGTTTATGTGTGTATTTCTGTGCATGTAAAATCGCGTGTGTCTGTGTGTGTCAATGTATATGACTGTGTGTTTCTGTATGTATATGTGTGTCTAACTGTGTATATATGTAACTCAGTATCTCCGTATGTATGTATGTATGTGTCTCTGTGTGTATATGTATATATGTGTGTGTCTCTACGCGTGTGACGCTATGTGTGAGTGTGCCTCTACGTGTGTATCTCTATGAGTGATTATGTCTCTTTACGTGTGTCTCAATGTCTGTGTCTATGTGTGTTTCTCTATTTGTGTGTCTCTATGTGTGAGTGTGTCTCTATGTGTGTGTTTCTAAGTATGTGTGAGTCTCTCTGTGTGCGTCTCTATGTGTGAGTGCGTCTCCATGTGAGTGTGTCTATGTGTGAATGTGCTTCTAAGTGTGTGTCTATGTGTGTATGTCTATATGTGTGTGTCTCTCTATGTATGTGTGTGTGTCTGTACAACTAGTGCAAAGATTACCACTACAAAAAATGATTATCATCAAGCCAAGTTCACATTTTTTGTGTTCACTTTTCTTTTCGAAAAGGCATGAATCCATCTCTCCCTCTATATGTGATAACCAATCGAGGTAAAGGAAAATTCCGAATTCAAACACCTTGCCAACATGTCATGGGTCACAATGGCAGGGTAAGACACATTACTTCCTCTGTTTTACAGTACTTGTTGAGAGGCTGAATTCCCACAATGGACAGAGAAAAAGACCAATGATACATACCTTATTTGGCAATTTATAAGATGCGCGGGTTACAAAAATAGTAAGGGGACACCCCTTGCATCCATCTCGGTCAAGCTCCATAACAGTCCATTTTGAGGTTCGCTAAATGTCTATATTGGTATAAAATCAGAACATTGGATGTTGTGTAAGACTGTCCCAAATCTATTTTAAATTTGAATGCGCGTTTTACATTTCGGATAATATGTTATATATATATATATATATATATATATATATATATATATATATATATATATATATGTGAAAAAAACAAACGAACAAATATTCAGAGGATATATTCTTTATATGAGATTTGCCAATGTTTCGGTTTTTACAAACCTCTTCTGGGTAATGCAATTGATGTTCAATGTTTCCTTTGAAAAATAATTTTCAAATGAAAAAAATGAAACGTGACGGCACGCCTGAGCATCTGCTCTCTGATTTGTATGACCCCCAAGCTGTGAATATTGCACTGAGCCAGAAACAGTGTTACAAAAGAGAAAGAAAAAAGTCAAACTCAAGGTTTGAAGGACTGCACTCGCTCACAGATGAAAAGGTGAATGTCAGTTCGGGCCTTCTTTTGATTCTGTTCCCGCTCCAATGCATCTGGTGCAAATACTACCCGGCCAGATCCTAGGAGACCACCCCAGGTCTAGGAACATCAGTAAAATCTGAGCTCATCTCCGATCCGGTCGCTTTCTCTGACCAACTCTGGCGAATTTCTCTGACCAAGAAAATATATATATATATATATATATATATATATATATATCTTTATATATATATGTAAACTACTGGTAAAAAGTCTGGAGCCACTCTGAATTTATCTAAAATAAAAACACCTTAAAATGAAATATTTTTAAAAGTAAAATATACATTCCCGCTAAATTCAGTATATTTGCCTTCATTTTGAGAAAAAAATGAGCTCTTTACTAAAAAGATCAAATTGAAGCATCATATTTTGTTTTAATTAATAAAACCATAAACAGCCTTAATTACTGCTTTACAAATTCTTGACTTTCTCGCCAACAGTTTTTGAAAAAGCATTCCTTAATCAGAGATTTAGCTCACTCCCACTCTTTCGGTATTCTGTTCGAACTCTCCCACCCAATTCATCTCATACTAATTCAACGGGAAAGAGGTCATAGTTTTGTTCCTAAAAGTAAGTAAATTAAAGTAACGACCATAGTCAAGGGTGACCCGAGGGCTCCCTTTTCAATAGCTTCTACACCAAGGTATAGGGGAGGGCGCTAATTCTCTCCCTGGATTGCTCCACTTTACCCTTGATCCTTACCTCATAATGCTGAGTGTTAAGCAAAGAGGGATCCAGTACCACTTTTTGATTGAAACCAGGTCTCCCGGGCCATTGGCGAACACTCTAACCATTATGCCAATATCCAGTGTAATTTTGACATAATTTAGAAAATAATTTTTGAACTATTGTTTTATAGAAAGGTGAATCCCCCCCCAATTATGGTTTAACCAGATGGTGTTATCATTCTTTTTTCAAGATTACTTTTACCTGAATCAAATGTTCAGTCCTGTTTCCACCGAAACACTACCACACCATAATATGCTTGACTACACCATGCTTAACTATTGGAACCGCACATTCATCATTCAATCTTTCTCCGGTCTTTCTTCTCACATACAATCTTCTCTTACAATCAAAATGTTTAAGTTTGGATTCATCTGTTTCCAGTATATTTTGCCACTTTTTCATTGTCCAATTGTTATGCTTTTATTTACTTGTAATTGTTTTTTCTGCTTATTCACCTTCCCTAAAAGGGATTTTTTGATGGTTATTCACCCCCTGAATCTCACAGATCTAAATCGATTATTCAAAGTTGAGAGCGACTCTAATAGCTGTCGAGAAGTATTATGTTTAGCTGTAAACTCAGAAGTAGTTTTCCTTCTATGTCTTTTGCTCTCCAAAATCAAGTATTTATATTCAGCAGCATTTGTCACATTTGGTACTCCAACTCTTTCTTTAATATGTGCGCTCATTTCTTTGTAATGACTTTAAGAAAAAAATGAGCATTTTACGAAGAAAAATATCATACAAGAGCATCGTATCTTGTTTTAATATATAAAACCACAATCTGCCTTAATTACTGCTTTACAAATTCTTGAATTTCTTTCCAACAGTTTATGAAAAAGCATTCCTTAAACACTGAAAAATCTCACTCCCACTCTTTCAGTATTCTCTTCGAATTCTCCTTTCTCCGTTCAGAAATCTTCAATATTTTGGCAATTCGTTTTTGAGAGAAGCCTCCTTTGAATAAAATTTCAGTTTATGTCTTCACCTCAACGCTTAGTTGCTTTGATTTTGTCTTTTTCATAAATTAATTCAAAATTTAGAAATAATTAAATTGATAAATAAAAACCTCTGATAATACTATTGTAATAAGACAATCTTTTTTTTTTTTTTCATTTTTTCAAACAGAGACAGCTATGTTTTGGCTTAAATGAGTGTTTCTTGTAAACAGCGACCAGTGTTACAGCGTCAGTCAGTACTGAGTTAACATCTAGAACTTACATTAACATTTGATTTTGTTGAAAATATTGGTAATCTTAAAAAGGTTAATGTTGAAAACAAAATATAATGTTTCTCAGAAAAAAAATATTCATCATCTAGCAAACGTATTGTGGACATATGTGTCAAAGTTTGAACTTTTTTGGTAGTGAAAGGAGATGATATATGAGAAACAAGCTTAGAGAAATCTGAAAAATAAGACCAAATTCTCCATAGTTACTGAAATTTTATCTTTTAAATGAAATTCAGGGTGGCGCCAAACATTTTGCCAGAAGTATATATATATTATAAAATTGAAAGAAAAAATTCAATTTAGTGGTTTCGTTATAAATTCATTTCAGATCTATCGTGACCCTTTTCAGATGGAGACGAAAATAAATTTGTGTATTTAAATATAATAGCAATGTGAATAATCTTCAAATACACAACAGTATTCCTGTCTCCATCTGAATAGGGTTAACATAGACCTGAAATAAATCTATAATGAAAAAAACTAAATTGAATTTTTCTTTCAATTTAAAAAATGCTTTCGCTGTTCGCGTGAGTTTCGATGTATTCTTAATCTGAACTCAATCATACAGTTGTTAGCCTTTGGCATTGAGCACTCAACTGGATACACCTACTCCTTGGATTATTACTTAATAGTCTAATCCTTAGACTATATTCCTTGGATTATATATATATATATATATATATATATATTAGGGTGCATCAAATGCCTTGACATTAAAAATGTGATATGTCCTCAATTTTATTTTGTTTGTTATATGAAACAAATATTTATTTCCAAAAATGGAGTTATTTTGATTTTGCCTTATACAACTACGTTCCACTTTAATATCAATATCACTCAACATAGAAATTTACATCAAAAATCATTTTTCGGGATATAGTTTTTTTGGTAAAATAGGTATAAGTAAAATAAAGTTGGCAACCTTAGTCGAGGGTGACCCGAAGGCTCCTTTTTCAATAGCTACTACACCGAGGTGTAGGGGAGGGCGCTACTCCAATCTATGGATTACTCTTCTTTGCCCTTGATCCTAACCTCATAATGCTGAGTGTTGAGCAAGGTGGCATCAAGTATCATTTTTTGAGTCTTTGAGTTATTGTAAATAAATTTAGTTGAAATCAATATTTTTCATTACATTTAAAATTATAGGGCATCAGTTATTCATGAATCTTAATACAAGCTTATGAACTCCATGTATTTATCTATCTAAAAAGTCATAAAACGAACCAATTATAAATTTCTATTCCGTTTTTCTGTCATCCTCCTAAATATGACAAAAATTTATATACGGCATAACATATAATGACAAGGTGACCATATTAAAAGGAAGCAAAAGTCCACAATTTTTGGTATGAAAGCCTATTTATACAAATAAAATAAAACTAAATAGGGGACAAATTAATCATTTTAAATTTTTGAAAAAGATGGGCATTTGATGCACCCTAATATATATATATATATATATATATATATATAAAAGTAAAGTTTGGAATGAAACCCGACTGATATGTTCCGGTAAAGAGTTTATAACCAAAAACAAATTTTACCCAGCACAGTAAAGAAGCGTGGTAAATTATATTGATCACAGGTGCGCTTAATTTAATCAATCTGTAAATAAATAATTGTTTCCCTAGGAGAATTGCCGGGTCCGTTAGGTGGCTGCGTGTTCTGTCACATGACAATCCGTAAAAATATCAAGGTTTCTTTTTTGCCAATATTCTTTAAACAGTGTAGACGTTGCCTCTTCTTTTTGCTCGGTCCATTTGACTCTCTCTCTCTCTCTCTCTCTCTCTCTCTCTCTCTCTCTATCTATCTATCTATCTATCTCTCATTATAAAGACAGTCTTTTTCCATCTTTTGACCCATTTTTATATACTGCAAGTTCATAAAATAATATTTTATCTGTTCTGAACTCTTTGTGCCGCATACTACAAGTATGTTAATTAGGTATTAATTAAATGTTTCTGTATGTGTAAATGAGTTTGCTTTGCCTTCCGTTTTGTTGGTGTTAGTATATTACGGATATACTAATGTTAATATTTGTTCTTAGTGAGTGAGGACTAGGCTAGATATCTTCCTTACCACCAAGTAACTTAATAATCAAAAAAAAAAAAAAAAAAACTATTTCGGTCAATTTTATATATTTTTGTTTAAAAAAATAAATAAAACTGACCGAGACAGGAATAATAATTTTTAGAAAAGATGAATGAAACTTTCCCTCTTAAATGTAAAATTCGTTTTTGGTAATAAATTCATTCGCATTCTGCCAACGCTTGACCACTCGCGAAACATTCTTCTGATTTTCCAAACTTTCTTCTTCTTTCTTATATATATATGTATATATATATAATGTGGCAAAAGAGATAGGTCAGTCACTAATATCGTATAATACAAATGACTGACTTATTACTTCCGCTCCACTCTATCTATCTCCATATAATTTGTAATAGATAAAGATAGATTGAGGGATAAAGATAGAGAAAGATGCAGAGTCAGAGACAGAAAAATCGTAACATTGATAGACAGAGAGACAGACCGGGGAGGTATCCTCGCAGGGTAATGGCTAAAGGGATGGATTGCGGAATCGTACTTAGTCGTGCTATTACGTTCACTTTTCGACAAATACCCTTGCGAAAGGTATGAACCCCCTTACCCTCCAAACTATGGGTTAAATTGTACCGCTACCGTTCTTCTGGTAGGATGGCTTTGGCATTAAATAACCAACAAAGGTTGATATACTATTAAACAAAGAAATCTAACCTGACAGACTGACAGAGACGGAAAAATCGTAATAATTGATAGATAGATAAAAATGGAGAAAAATATATAAGTAGTGAGATAAGTCAACAAGCATCGACTGCTAGCTAGCTAGCTAGATAGATTGATAGATTTGGAAATATATATATATATATATATATATATATCATCATCATCATATCGTGCCGCCAGCACGGTTATCCCTGACCCTCTCTCGCCACTTCTCTCTATCATTCATCGCCTCTGGCAGGTCTTCAGAGCTACATCCCGTATCCTCACAGAGCTGCTGTATGTATGTTCGAGCTGGCCGTCCTGCTTTTGCTCGGCCATATGTGGGGGTCCTTATATTACAACAGTTGTCACTATCTTACTTGAGGGGTTAGTGGTATATTTTGGATAGTGCTCAATATCTGTGATAGAGCTATTATATAGTATAATAATAAATAAATATATATTTGTTTTTATATATATCTAATAGTATAGAGGCGACCATTGGTTTCACGCCGTTTTTACACGGCAATCATCAGGCAAAAAACCCTTGTGGTCGCAGATAAGCGTCCATGCTATTAGATATATATAAAAACTAGTATATATTATATTATATTATATAGGGAGGCATATACAGAGAGGTTGAGACAAATAGTGAAGAACTGAAAATTCTGAACAGATTTACATCGATATACGGAAAACATATATATATATATATATATATATATATATAATTTTAAAATATGAATATGATTCAGAAAATACAACATCACCAATCAATATTGTCCTTATGATAGTTTAATATAAAAAGCGAAACGTTTAACGTTAGCAAATTATTCAATTATGAATAAAATCATCCTCTGAATTCTTTGTTTTTTTCATATTTGTATATTTACACACACACACACACACGTATATATATATATATATATATATATATATATATATATATATATATATATATATGTGTGTGTGTGTGTGTGTGTGTGTGTGTGTGTATATATATGTATGTATGTATCGGCAGACTAACAGAAATAGCTATGAACAGATTTATATATGAGAAGCCTGACAAAGACCAATATTGCAAGAATATGTATGCTACACAAATCACAGTGAGTGATTTATTATTAAATACCGCATTCACATACTCATGAATATTTCATATTATTTAGTTTTAGTGTAGCCATACTGAAATAGACCAGACTTATTGAAAGCCAAATGAAATAATAAATTATTGGTACTTACTAAAACGTACAGCTTTCAAAGGCTTCATTTCCTTTTAAATACGTTTCACGGTCGGACACGTTTTTAAAAAATGATATAAACATGCGATACTATAATTCATTTTTAGAGATCGATCTGAACTAAAATCGATATATTAAAAGCAAATCGAATAGTTTTATTGCTTTTTTTTATTTTGCTTTGTGTTCGGGTTCACTAATTTTTATATGGATAGGATTCATCGATTGGCGTTCTTCAGGAATTTGTGCTATTTCTGTCTGTACCAATTCTACCACTGCAGACTGATCTTGAAGCCATTGCTGAAAAAAAAAAAATTAAATGTTAAAGATATAGTTTTCATTAATTAAAAAAAATGAATAAACATTGTTGCTTAACTTTTTATGTACTAAGGTTTTTGCTTAGTCTTACTTATCATATTTACCCAACCCCTCCGCTCGGGCAGGATATGACACAGGGTCAATTTTTAAGCGGAGTTTAACAGGTTTGAATTCAAAGTTTTCCTTCTCCTAGACTAGTTGCCTCGCCAAGGCTGAAGAACCCAATCTGCCCTACTATTTTTCCATAGCTGGAGGGAAAATAATTAGATTCATACTTTTCCCAAGGGTATTAGTGCTATGTGAAATGCAATCAATCTCGTCCAGGATTTGAACTCGTGTCGCCGTGTCAATTTCCCACGACGATAACCATTACACCACGGGCACCTCATCGATTGGCGTTCTTCTGGAATTTGTGCTATTTCTGTCTGTACCAATTCTACCACTGCAGACTGATCTTGAAGCCATTGCTGAAAAAGTTGTTTTTTTTAATGTTAAAGATATTGCTTAGTCTTACTTATAGATGTTTACTGTATCTGATGTTCCTAAATGGTCACCCGTCAATGTACTGACTGGGTTCCACGTTGCTTTAACTTGTTATTTACTAACTTTTGTTTAGTTTTGCACACGGGCCCCCGATTGCTTACAAAGCCTGATTTACTTAAAGGGTTACCACAAACGTACAATGAACGTACAATTTGACCCCTAGGTGGGAACCTAACAGATAATATCTTTAAGGATAAGAGTGGACCTGGAAGTAATGGCAATAAAACAAATCTTATGAGCAAAGTAAGAATGTTTAAAACAGATTCCTTTCGACATCTTTGATTCAAAAAAATGCCTAGGATAATTTCAACCAGATGTGAAGTTCATTTACCTTGATGCAATTAAGCTTCTCGTCAATGGTGAGATCTTGTTTTTCTAGACATGATTCATGACATTTTTCGACGATTGTATCGATGGCTAACAATATAATACCGAGTTCTAGTCGCTGAAATACAAAAAAAAAAAAAAAAGAATTAAAGAAAAGATGCAAATTATAATAAAATATTTAAATTTATTTTTAAAAAGTTGATAAAACGAAAAAAAAAATGACAACAATTTGACATTTACTGAATGAAAATTTCACGGTGTAATTATGAAAAAAACAAACATTTGAGATTAATGATCAATGTTTAATGGCATATCAACCTTCGTAGGTTATTTAATGCCAAAGCCATTCTCCTTGAAGAACAGTCGTTAAAGATCAATGTAACATTTATAAAACGCTGTCAACATACTAGGATGAGTCAAAAGTTTTGCAATCTCATTGACCTAGTGGGTAGAGTGTTCGCCCATGGTCCGGGAGACCTGGGTTCAATCCCAGGTCGCGTCATGCCAAAGACTTTAAAAATGGTACTTGATACCTTCTTGCTTAACACTCAGCAATATAAAGTACATATCAAGGGTAAAATGAAGCAATCCAGGGAAAGGAGTAGCACCCTCCCCTACACCTCGGTGTAGTAGCTATTGAAAAGGGAGCCTTCTGCTCACCCTCGACTCCGGTCGCCAACTTTACTTATTTACTTATATCACGTGAGTAATGCATTTCAAGCCGTGGAAGGTACTCACAATGGTTGATAGTATCGTGGTAGGTGGTGCCCCGACACACTATTCTCGACCTGGGTGAAATGGATCCAAATTGGTCAGATTGTTCGCCAATGGCCCCCAAGATCAGGGTTCAATCCCAGGTCGAGTCATACCAATGACTCAAAAAATGGTACTTGATACCTCCTTGCTTAACACTCAGCATTATAAGGTACGTATTAAGGATAAAGTGGAGCAATCAAGGGAAAGGAGTAGCGCCCTCCCCTACACCTCAGTGTAGTTGCGATTGAAAAGAAAGCTTTCAGGACGCCCTCGACTTAAGGGAGACAACTTTACTTTACTTTACTTTTTAAAATCTCTGCAAACAAAAATGTCTCGACTTAGTTCGATCCCCCCCAAAAAAAGAATGTATCCATTTAGTACGATCTCCATCACCAAAAATAATGTCTTCATTCAGTCGAATCTGCCGTTTCTCTTGCACTGGTGTTTTTATGCTTAGCCGGTACGTTCTCTTCAAAACATTTTCATACGCCTCTCTTGCTAAATCTCCTCGCTCGAGGCCGCGTTTTATTTGAAAATGAGGTGTTTGAGCGACTATGTTTCTTCTCTCTCTCTCTCTCTCTCTCTCTCTCTCTCTTTCGCGCACACGCGTACCACTCATTTTACTCGCCAGACATAAACAGACTTACTTTGCTACACTGGATAAGTCTTCGTTCTCTTCTACACACACTGTGCCAGCTTCACTTCACGTGTGATTTTGAAGATGCACAGATGAATATGCAACATATTCTAATTTAGGAACTTATGGTTTATGAGTTCGAACTAGGACATAACGCGAAAGGAAACAGAAGAATTTGTTGAACAAAAGGTGAAGATGCAGTTGATCACAGTACAATAACCAGATGGTTCAAGAAATTCCGCTTGGGTTGCAAGGTCAGATAGGTAAAAATGTGTGGATTCTGATGCCGTGTTCCGGCGAGTAACAGTCCAAGAGTATCAGGCGAACTTGGCATCTCATAGTCCAATGTGTTTCATCACCTTCATGGCCTCAGCAAAAGCTGCCGAATTGTGCTTCACGTTACCTAAATGTTTGATACACTGAGGTTGTGTGCTTCCAGAAACTTGGAATTACCGGGACTAACTCACCATTTATTTTTCTTTCCTATGGTGTATCTGAATAAAACCTGAAGACAACGACAAAACTGAGGGGGATAAACACTTTGATCCCAACCCAAAGGCTGGGGAAGTTTGTTTTTATAGTGTGATGGTTATCGTCGTAGGAAATAGACACGGCGACCAGGATTCACATCCTGACCGAGGCTTTTAGTATTCTATATAGCAATTTGTCTAGAAGGAAAACACTGAATTCAAGGCTGTTAAACTCTGCTTTAAAAACTAATATTGTAACCCATCCCACTTGTGATGGAGGGATTGGGCAAATGCATGCACCAGGGGGTTTCAAAGTCGAGGACTTTAAAGAGCCATTTCAAACTGGGGGAGACGTACAGTGGGCCAAAAGTGAAACAAGAAGGTGAGAGCGATTTTCCACCATTTATAATGCTAGTCTACAATACAGCAAATAAACTGCTACTTTTCCCATCAAAAGGAATACGTATATGATAGTAAGTGGGATATTGGAATGAGTATAAAATATAATAGATATATATGAAATTAGGAAAGAATATTTTAGACATATATGGAATTAGTACAAAATATAGTAGATATATATGGCGACGTTAGTCGAGGGTGACCTGAAGGCTCCTTTTTCAATAGCTACCACACCGAGGTGTTGGGATGGCGCAACTCCATTCTCTGGATTGCTCCACTTTACCCTTAAACCTTACAGTGCTGAGTACCATTTTTTGAATCTTTGGTATGACTCGACCTGGGATTGAACCCTGGTCTCTAGAACTATTGGAGGACATTCTATTCATTAGGCCAGTACAAAATATAGGAATGGGTACAAAATGTAAGCAGACAAAAATTTCTATTTTCACTTTTGATAAATTCCTTTTTTTTTTCATTTTACTGGATTGTTAAATTGCAATAAATTGTTTAATGAATATAATTAAAATTGAATACAAAAGCAAAATTCAAAGTTTTATCACATTTAAAAAATATTCAAATTCTGCTTATATAACAAGCTGCTCTCAAACATTTTCAATGATTTTGTATTTGTGTATATCATCTGTCAATTTAGGTATACCTACGCCAATAAAGAGAGATTTTCAAATCGTTTAGAAGACGTTTTGATACTGTGAAATATACCCACACGGCAGGTTGGCGTTCGATCGTCTTGTGAGGACCCCCTTGTTACTCCTTACAACCGGTCGAGTAGGAATTTCGCAGGTTGAACAAAAAAAAAACCCTCAAAAAACAGATGGAGGAAGGAAGAAAAGACAAAACACGGATTTTGAAAAGCGAAATGTAAGAAGACGAGGTCTGTGGCATTTTTTGCACTCTGTGTGTTTATGTGTGGCTATCGTAAGAACTTAACAAAAATCCTCCACTGCGACCAAAAATGCCGGGTCATTTCTTGTCATTGTCTTCCCTGGCATTTCTGACTCAATACTGCCTTCTGTCTGCCCTGTGTCTTTCCCCGCGTGGTACACTCAACTGCTTGGCCTCTTTTCGACACCACATCTTGGACTCGACTCACTGGTCCCTCGTATTGGACTTGACTGATCAACTTCCTTGGTCCCTGCCGCCCCCTACTTCCAGTCTCATACCTTCGTGCCGATTCAGCCGGGCACGGCAATTCACACAAAGAAACCTTTTAAGACAGTCTGATGCTGTTTTAAAGATGCTAAAGATAAGAATCCCTCTGATTCTGGCGGCCACTCAAGACACACAGAGTGAACCACACACCTATAGCAATACATATATATATATATGTGTGTGTGTGTGTGTGTGTGTGTGTGTGTGTGCAGATTATTGTGCCTCAATACAATAATTTTTAAAAAATGGTGGCTGTAGTCTGTTTTTTTTTTAAATCAAAATTAATCTTGTTTTATAATGGTCGTTTATTATTATACTAGAATCTTCCTAATTTTGCTACAGTGTTCTGTAATTTTCCTTGGCATACAGCCGAACAATGTTTGTGACTTGTATTTTTCTAAAATAGGTAATTTGTTCTTCGCTCCTGACCATGTTTCTCCTTATTGTAGGGTAGAATATACTTAAATATTACAGTCGCTTTCACTTCATGATCAAAAACTGAGAAATAGAAATAATCCACTTGTTGCATAGTCACAACCATGATACATATACAACTATACACATATACATGCAGAAACAAAATCAACAATAATGACGAACAAACACACTTCTTTAGAAAAAATATACTCTCACACTTTATTCGAAAGGGTTGCGAAAGGTTTATGTGTGAGAGGTGAGTTGGAGACTGAACAAATTGCAACTTATTGACCTCCAGTTCTTTTGTCTTTATCAGCGCTTCTTTCTCGTTCTGCTAGGCTGCTCAATCGGAGGTCGTGAGGACCCATAGCCCTCTGCTGGGTGCTAGTTCTCTCTACAGCATCTTTTCTCCAACTAATTGAACTCCAACTAACTGAACCTGTCTGTGGCCCCGGGTTATATCATTGTTTGACGTTCACCTACTTCCTGTGAGCGTTGCATCTGCACCCAATTCAACCCGTCCACAGTCAAGGTTATCCCCAGATATCTTCGACCGGATCCACCTGTTCCTTGATCGACTGCTGGGTCGAAGATCAATATGTTACACACTTTTATATACATCTGAAAAAAACAGGTTTAACAATGACGCCTGTGAAATCTACATCGGCTTCTTTCAAGATTCTATTATGGAACGGGATAACTGAAATTACAGAAATATCAACTCATTCAACAGAAAATGAGAAATTGTTTTTGTTTTCTAGCGTTACAAGGATTAGAATTAACTACTCATATTTGCTTAAAGACTATCGTAGCTGGAAGGTTTTTATCGTTGGAAGCGAACACGGCTACCAAAGTTCTAATAGCCCAATCGACTGGGGCTGTAGAATACACCGACTGCATGTCTGCTGAAGGATAAGATCACACTCCCAACAAGTGTCTTGCATATAACATTAAACAATCTGACCCCTGTCGGCTGGAGCTGTAGAATACACCGACTGCATCTCTGCAGAAGAGTAAGACCAACCCTCCAACAATTATCCTGGATATGAAATTAGACAATCTGATGGTGAGGCTCAAGTAATGCTGGAGCTTTGGAGAATACGGAGTACCCCTTCATTGTCATCGCTCCTAGGTTCACTCTGGCTCGGAGTGGTAGCACCGGAAAGGGTCCTATCTATGGGTCAAACAGAACTGTTTCACATTTAAACAGATGACACGCAAAAATTAAGCGTTTAAAATAGAACTGTTTGATCACTTAGCTGTCTGTAAACAAATGACTGATGCTTAATTGATACATAGCAATACTTGTAGCCATTTAACTTTGTTGCTCTCTGCTAAATTGAATTGTTGGAAATAGAACTGTTTGATCATTTAACTGTGTATATATACAAAACGTGTTTACAAATCATGTATATTTGATACATATGTAAAAACAGGATTGGACATTAAATAAACAGCTATGGTGGATATGCCATAAAACCAAACCAAACGAAATCTCTCTTTATCATATTTACCCAACCCCTCCGCTCGAGTAGGATATAACACAAGGTCAATTTCTTAAGCGGAGTTTAACAGGTTTGAATTCAGAGTTTTCCTTCTCCTAGACTAGCTGTCTCACCAAGACTGAAGAACCCAGTCTGCCCTACTATTTACCCAAAGCTGGAGGGAGAATAATTGGATTCATACCTTTCTCAAGGGTATTAGTGCTATGTGAAATGCAATCAGTCTCGTCCAGGATTTGAACTCGTGTCGCCGTGTCCAATTCCTACGATGATAACCATTACTCCACGGGCACCTCCAAAACAGTACTTTACACCCTGCGTGAAACCCCTGGTTTATACTGTTTCAACTTCCTGAGTTAATGGCAATTTGTGTGAGTCAAGTGTTGAGTCCTCGTCGCCAAAATGTTGTGATTGGAATTATCAATGACAAAATTGAATTTGGAAGGTTAACGATAGGTTTATTCCCTTTTTGTACGAGGGAATATTTGTAGCGAACGGGGATTCTCTAAACTAGAATTACTTCTATATTAAACAGGGTTGGAGATATAGTTGCCGCTAACAGTTGTCCCAATACAATAAAGTATTTATAAAAGTAGAAAAGAACGTAAAATAGAAAATTACAAATTATTAGGCTTTTGACAGACATGCAAAAGAACAAAATGAACACATTAAAAAAAGACAAACAACAATAAAAGAATTTGTAGGTCTATATACATATATGAGTTTTATGTGAAACTGTAGTATATTGACCTCCGACCCGGCCAAACATACCATTCCAAAGACGGCGGAAGTGCATATTCCATTGGCGTGGACGAGCTTGGCTGACAATATGGGACAGGGTTAAAATCCCACGGTACAGTCACAGACTGATGCACCGGAAGAGAGTGATCTGTGAACTGCATGACAGTTATTTCCGCTTGATGACGATCAAACATGCCATTCCAAAGACGGCAGAAGTGCATATTCCGATGGCCAGTTATGGGGAGATATTGAGTAGGCGTGAACTATTATATAACCGAGTGCACAGGAAATTCAATCAGTTTGGAGAGAAGATGCGGTAGAGAAAAACAAGCACCCAGAGGCTGGGCCACCGGGCCTCCGGTTGAGCAACCCTGGAGAATGAGACAGACACAACGCTGATGGCCATATGAGTGGGGGTCAATATGTTGCAGTTCTGTTCGGTCTCCAACTCCCTCTCACACACAACCCTTTCAAATAAAGTGAGAGGTATATTTTTCTAAGAACTGTGTCGCTCCTCTTTATTGTGTATCGTTATAATTCTGCATGCATATGCAGATGTATATGTATTATGTGTTTGTATAGTTTATCATGGTCATGGCTATACAATAAAACAAGGGATTATGAATAGTAAGTTTACAATGAAATATTTTACGGACAGAGATGAATGGTTTTCTTTTTGGTATCTTCTTGTAAGAAATTTTATATCTAAAAGAATATTTTAAAGGGTTTGCATCTAGTAAATATTATTACTCACAAAGTCCTGTAGTGGGTTTATAATCTTATGAATTTATATTTTAATAGCTCAAGGTTATTTTCTGTCAAAGGTCCCTCGTTCTTTGTTTTATAGTTCCTTCCCAAATTTACTTGCCCGGAGTCCTGAGTTCAACTAAATTTTATTTTTAGGACAGGGGAAAATCTAAACTAGAAACAGGAAGTGACAAGGGACATAAAACAATTTTTTTTTTTTTGACAATTTGTCTAGCACTAAGGGTGGATGTTCTTTGGACTTACTAGTGCTAATTTTGTTACATTTACTATCATATATTTAATGCTGTTAAAAATTATTGGCGTTTTTTTAGAACAAGTGAAAGCAAGTGTCTTTGTTCAAACTTTATTATTATTATTAATATTATTATTATTCAATATATATCTATATTTATTTTTAAAATTTTGAATTTGGGGTCCCATATATTACAATGAGTCAAATAGCGCAGCAATGAATTACTGTAAGCGAGACTAACACTGGGAGAAGGGTTGGTCACGCTTACCCAATAAAGTCTGTATTTATATATTTAGTTGGTTTGGTTTGTTGGGTTTTATGGCATATCAACCTTTGTAGGTTATTTAACGCCAAATCCATTTTTATGTAAATGATCTGTTCTATTTAAAACAATTCAGTTTAGCATAAGTATACAGTTTAATTGTCAAAAACATTTCTATTTCAAACTATTCAAGCAGGTATATGTAACAATTCAGTTAAGTGTAAATACAGTTTTAATGTCGAAGTACGGTTTAATTATCAAAAACATTTCTAATTCAAGCTATTCAGTTTAATCAAGCAATTCAGTTTAGCATAAGTATGCTGTTAGTTCTATTTAACCTATAGATAGGGCCCTATCAGGTGCTACCATTCCGGGCCAGAGTGGACCTGGGAGCGATGGCAATGAAGGGTACTCCGCATTCCACAAAGCTTCAGAATCACCGGAACCTCACCATCAGATTGTTTAGTGTCATATCCAGGACACCCTTTGGGGGGGTTACTCCTCTGCAGAGGTGCTGTCAGTGTATTCTACAGCCCCAGCCGACTGGGCAATATTTAGTTGGACAAGTCAAACTTTCTTGTAGGGGAAAAATATCTTCGCTTACAACATCAAGAGTGACTCAAAAACTGACTCCATTGAAGAAGTAAACAATATCTATCATAAATATCTCTACAAACCTCTCTGCACGAACGGAATACTACATTCGGTCAAATTTTTAAGCGAATCTTAACAGCTTTAAATTCAGTTTTACTTCTCGAAACCGGTTGCCATATAAAGGTTAAAGTGCCCTGTCAGCTTTGCTGTTTACCAGTAACTGGAAAAAGAAGAAGAATTGGATGTGTACCTTTCTCATGTGAAATGCAAACAGCCTCGTCCAGGATTTGAACTAGTGTCACTGTGTCTATTACCTACGACAGTTGGTTGGTTGGGTTTTATGACATATAAACATTTGTAGGTTATTTAACACCAAATCCAATTTTATACAAATAATCATTTCTATTTCAAATTATTCAGTTTAGCATTTAACAATCAAAAACATTTCTGTTTCAAGCGATTCAGTTTCAACAATTCTAATTCAAACAATTCAATTTAGTATAAGCATAGATTTTCTCCACACACGCATTAAATGTCAAAACAGTTCTATATTAAACAATTCAGTTTAGCGTAAGTACAGTTTCATTTCAAACAATTCAGTTTAACATAAGTAGGCAGTTTAAATGTAAATACACAGTTTAATTGTCAAAAACATTTCTATTTCAAGTTATTCAGTTTAGTCAAACAGTTCTAATTCAAAGAATTCAGTTTAGCATAAATATGCAGTTTAGTTCTATTTAACACAAATGTAGGGCCCTATCAGGTGCTACCACTCCAGGCCAGAGTGGATCTGGGAGCAATGGCAATGAGGGGGTACTCTGCATTCCCAAAAGCTCCAGCATCACTGGAGCCTCCCCATCAGATTGTTTAGTGTCATATCAGGACACTCTTTGGTGGGGGAGGGGTCTTACCCCTCTGCAGAGAAGCAGTCGGTGTATTCTACAGCCCCTGCAAACTGGGCAATACACAGAGTATTTGTCAAAGTTTTATTTCAGATAATTCAGTTTAGCGTAAGTCCACAGTTTAGCGGTCAAAACAGTTCTATTTCGAGCAATTCAGTTCAGAATAAGTACGCAGTTTAAATTTCAAAACAGTTCTATTTTAAGCAATCCAATTTAGCATAAATACGCACTTTAAATCCCCAAAATTGTAAACTCAAACCACGGTTTAATCCTATTTAACCTATAGATAGGACCCTTATCAGGTACTACCACTCCAGGCCAGATGCAATGGGTGCGATGGCAATGAAGGGGTACTCCGCATTCCCCAAAGCTCCAGGATTCCTGGAGCTTCCCTATCAGATTGTTTAGTGTCATATCAGGACACTCGTTGGGAGGAGGTTTTATCCCTCTGCAGAGAAGCAGTCGGTGTATTCTACAGCCTTAGCTGACTGGGCAATTCTTACAACAGTAGGCATTGTATAACGAACGCTTCTATTACATAAGAGAAAGAAGGAAATTGATAATTTATCGAAAGTATTTATATCGTCTCCCGGTGTTCCAAAAATCAATGAAAGAATCAGAACGGTTCTTACGTTATTGAGTTCCCCTACCCCTCGTGGTTGAGTCACTGCCACTTATATCTATTCATGTTTAGTTTGATTGGCTAATCATATCAACAGTCTGATGACTGGGAAATTATTAATGTAACATACTTGGCAGAAAATTAACTTTGCTTTTAACCATAGCAAAATGTCTACTCATATATAAAACACAATATGATCATATATATATATATATATATATATATATATATATATATATATATATATATATATACCCCTGGACAAAAATATTAGACCACCCTCAAAAATGAAGAAAAAGATATTGTTTACAATTTTTTAATCAATATTTTTCATGTTGACGAAGTTTTCTTTTTTACTTCGCGAACAATTCTTCTCTTGAATTGTAGTGATAATTTTTCTGGCCTGCTAGTCGGTTTTCTTGTTCCATATTTATTTGGACTTTTCAAGTAATTGCAGATAACGGTTTTACTGCGTCCTAAGGCCCTCAAAATTTCTCTCTGAGATTTTTCAAATCTTTTCAGAGCTGTAATCTTGCCTTTCTCAAATTCAGATAATTTAGTTCCTTTAGCCATTTATGGTTTTAGTATCTTAAATATTACAGTTTTTATTGCTTTTATATTTCGTAGACTATATAAAATAATTTTTTCAATTAAATGAAGTCCTTTTTTCTTTAGTTTTACAGGTGGTCTTATATTTCTGCCAAAAATAAATTTCAAAATTTAGCATAAATATTAATCCTATTTACCAACCCCTCCGGTCGGGCAGGATATGACACAAGGTCAATTTTTAAGCGGAGTTTAACAGGTTTCATTTCAGAGTTTTCCTTCTCTTAGACTAGTTGCCTCACCAAGGCTGAAGAACCTAGTCTGTCCTACTATTTACCCATAGCTGGAGGGAGAATAATTGGATTTATACCTTTCCCAAGGGTATTAGTGCTATGTGAAATGCAATCAGTCTCGTCCATCATTTGAACTCGAGTTCAATATTTATATACATATAAAAATGAATTGAAATTTCTTCTTTAAATGTCTCTTAACCTTATCTTTCATTCATCTGATTTTCATAATTTAAGAATGGTGAACAATATTTTTTCTTCATTTTTTAGGGTAGTCTTATATTCTTGTCAAGGGGTATATGTATATATATATATATAAAGAAGGACAAAAGCGATGAGACAAATACGAATATTTCTATTGGGTTATTTATATTTTGGTTGTTTACAACTTGGTTTGACCTTAGGTCATCGCAAGGAGAAAAGTTTAGTTGTTTGGTTTGGTTTAGTTTCTTTTGTTTAACGTCATATCAACCTTTGTGGGTTATTTAATGCCAAAGCCATCCTTGTAGAAGAACAGTGGCGGTAGCATTTAACCTATAGCTTGAGGGGATACGGACGGTTATACCTTAATGGGAAATCAACTGATTTCCATACTAAAAAAGTATTATTTTTTATGCAAGGGAATCGGCTGGAGAAGCTATCATTTTTGTTTCCGTATTTTTATATTTATTGACCAATCGGCGCGTTCACAATCGTTTTAAAATTTCTTTGAGATATTTCACAGACGACAATATTTGAAGTGCAACGAAAATTTTGAAAGACCAAAACCTAAAATAATTTAAAGTGTAGAATAACAATAACACATACCGCCGTAAAGCGTCCAGCTGGCAGACAAAAATAAAGCAGGAGCAGTCTTTCTTATAATGCTAAACTGAAGCTGGTTTATATAATGAAATACCCTCACTCACTTACCAGCGGCCAATCACGGCCCATGCAATGGAATCACCCACTTGTGCACAATGAGATGCCCCAAGGCACCATAAATAGCTCCCGTTCCTCAATCGTGGCAATCTTAGCTTCCTGTCTTCATGACTGATAGCTCTTAGCTAACGCGACTAATTACTCTCGGCTATCGCAACGAATTGCTCTACGCGACCTGAAAAATCCTACATTAAGAAATATTTTCTCTCTTAGATTGTTGAAAATACATCTTTTAACTAAATGGAATTTGTCGTATGGTTGGGTTTAACTTTATAAAATGGGAAAAATTGTTGTAGGGATAGTCTGGTGTTTGTCAGCGTGTATGCCTCCAAGTCCGTATTAGGGGGTAGCAAACAATAATTTAAAACTAAAACGAAAAGTCAACGTCAGTAAACAAAACAGTAAAAGCAAGTTTAAGTGCAACAAAAAATGTCTTTCATATATATTAGTATTATTGTACAATTTATACAGACAATAAAAATGTGATTGACAGAATACCTTCGATATATGCTCCAAACGCCTCTTTCTCTGCTACTGCCTAATACCATTATCATCAGGCTACTCATTCAAGGTCGTCCAAGACAAGAAGAGACTTGGAAGTAAGAAGAGCTATATATATTCTCTTCCCTCACCAGATAAGGTGCGAGTGAGTTGGTGTATGTTCTTCTTAGCTAGCTGGTTTACGTATCATGTGGTTTATTAGGCGTCAACTATCTTTGATTTCTCTACATGTCGACTTTAAAAGGTTTTTAAATTGGGAGTTAGCGTTGGTTAAATTCGTCCTTGATAAAAACTTATATGTATTTATCTACTATCTATTAACCAGTCCAATACGTTAGCAATTACGCCACGGAGACTCGATTCTAAGTAACAGTTGAACCCAGTAAAAGGAGGTAAAAGATACTAACGCTTTTGGAGTTTATCAAAGATTGAAAAGTTATAGTTAGCTTTCACTAATTTGGGAATTTCGTGTTAGATGTTAGATTAAAAAGTAAGGGAGAGAGAGAGAGAGAGAGAGAAGAAAAGAAAGGAAACTGAGTTACCCTCCCACCTAACAACTAGAAAATACGTCTATATCTGTATAAAAGAGGAAAGATTTAGTAACCCAGACGATAAGCAGAATGGACGAACTGTGATAAAGACGGAAGTGGGGCCCACGATCAAAAGCCAGGCAAATCCTCTTTACCTTTAGCAGAGGTCAACTGACGGTTAGATATTTTTTGTCTATCACTATATTGTCATTTTAAAATGCATGAAAGATTATATTTTTGTAAAATCACTGCTGTATATTATCTGTCCTTTAAATGCAAATAGACAAATACTGTAATTCCAAGTAACAGTTGAACCCTCTAAAAGGAGGTAAAAGATGCTAATATTTTTGGAATTCATAAGAGTTTGAAGTTAGTGTAAAAATAGAATGCATATAAAGATGCAATGAATCATAAATAAGGACTCTAATGAAATTAAAAAAAGTATTTGTGGACTTTTACTAAGTTAAAACTTAATACAGGAAGGAGAGGAAAGGATTTTTTTCCTCCGAAAGCCATGGGAAGCAGCATGGTGGACGTAAAAGCAGGTGGACAAACCCTCTGATAGGTCAATGCCATTCCTAACCAGGCTATGGACATACGAATCCTACGGGACAACGGCTGGAATCAAATAGTTCGATCGAGGAACTACTGCTGCTCATCTATGAGTGTGGTATCGATAGATGAGAATAAAAACAGCCATCGAAAGATTACCATGACTCACACTCAAACCACTTGTCCAAAACTCATCGCTCTTCACGCGGGTAAAAAAAGGGACCCGTCCTGCTGAAGTTGGAGCCCTGGTTCCAGTGTTCAAATATCAGCTACAGAGTTCAAACTAAAACAAAGATTACTAAAATACAAACGCACAATACAAATAGCGACATTCAACGTCAGAACTTTAAATAGAATAGGACAACAACCGGAGTTAACAGCTTCTGAGATAGATCATAATATAGACATAATATGCATAGAAGAACACTGATATATTCATAGCGAAGATATTAAACATCACGATACCGGCAATGGATGAACATTTGTCTCTGCATCTGCATGGAAAAAGTCTGTTAATGCTACGATAGGAGGTGTAGATATGCTTATAGAACCACAGGCCCTAAAGTCACTAAATATCATCGAGGAGGTGCCCGTGGTGTAATGGTTATCGTCACAGGATATGAACACGGCGATACGAGTTCAATTCCTGGACAAGACTGACTGCATTTCACATAGCACTAATACCCTTGGGAAAGGTATAAATCCAATTATTCTCCCTCCAGCTATGGGTAAATAGTAGGACAGACTAGGTTCTTCAGCCTTGGTGAGGCAACTCGTCTAGGAGAAGGAAAACTCTGAATTCAAACCTCTTAAACTCCGCTTAAAAAATTGACCTTGTGTCATATCCTGCCCGAGCGGAGGGGTTGGGTAAATAGGATCATCGAGAAAATACAACCTAGGATGATGGTAGCTACTTTTAATGGCAACCCCAGCGCAACAATCATCTCCTGCTACAGCCCTATCAATGTTAGTGAAGAAACTGACTTAATCACCTTCTATAACGAGTTATCCTCCTTTGTTAGTAGCATCTCGAAACACAACGCTCTCGTCATCGATGGGCACATGAATACCCAAATTGGTAAAAACGTAAACAAATTCAGCCTACACAAATAGGAATGGTGAACATCTAACAGATTTCACGTTAGAAAATAGATTACCCAAATTGGTAATCTAACAGATTTCACGTTAGAAAATAGATTACCCAAATTGGTAAAAACGTAAACAAATTCAGCCTACACAAATAGGAATGGTGAACATCTAACAGATTTCACGTTAGAAAATAGATTACCCAAATTGGTAATCTAACAGATTTCACGTTAGAAAATAGATTACCCAAATTGGTAAAAACGTAAACAAATTCAGCCTACACAAATAGGAATGGTGAACATCTAACAGATTTCACATGAGAAAATAGATTACGCAAATTGGTAAAAACGTAAACAAATTCAGCCTACACAAATAGGAATGGTGAACATCTAACAGATTTCACGTTAGAAAATAGATTACCCAAATTGGTAATCTAACAGATTTCACGTTAGAAAATAGATTACCCAAATTGGTAAAAACGTAAACAAATTCAGCCTACACAAATAGGAATAGGGAACATCTAACAGATTTCACGTTAGAAAATAGCTGAACATGTCTCAATACTAAATTTCAGAAAAGAAAGGGAAAATTATGGACCTACATCTACGCAAACAATACTAAAGCACAGATAGACTAGGTCTTTACAAATAAGAAATGGAATTGTAGCGCATTGAATTGCGAGGCATATTCCTCTTTCGAGGGTGTGTCACCGATATGTCACGGCAAAGATACGACTGAGCCTACGAAGGAATGCAGCCAGAACAACAACAACTGTATACTATGACTGGTCCTTGCTTAGCAACAGGGATATTAGAGATAAATATACGTTAACACTAAGAAACAAATTCAATGCACTTCAGGAGATATCAGAAACACCTACTCCGAATGACGAATATGAGAATTTCGTCAATGCTCACTTAGAAGCGGCAACAGAATGCATACCAACTAAACAAAGAACTAAACCTAGTGTCCCATTGGAGACATTAGCGGTTAGAAAACAGTGTGAAGTTGTGAAAATCGCTTCCAAATGCAATAGGAGGAACCCAACCAATATCAATGCCCTGAAACAAAATGTATTAGCTAATATATACCTAAAAGAACAAACAGAATGCATACAAAATCAGATCAATAAGATGCACCTGTGTAAATAAGCGGAAGAACAGCAGAAGCAGGTGTGCGTGAGACAATAATATAACCAGGTGCCCGGGGCGGTTCGAGTCAGTTGGAGACAAGATGCCGAATTGAGAGCCAGTGGCAGACAGAGGGCTTTGGGCCCTCAGTGACCCACGGTTGAGCAACCTCAACCAAGATGAGAAAGAAGTGCTGCTATGGTCGAAGAAGGACTTGGGGTCAATATAGCAGTCTGTCCCCGTCTCCAACTCATCTCTCACACACAGCAGAAACATCACCCTATCGAGAATAAAGTGTGAGAGATATATTTTTTATAAAGAAGTGTATTCGTTCGTTCATTGAAGTTCGTCGTTGTGTTTGATTATGTCTCTGCTTATATTTATAGTTGTATATGTATTACGATATGCAACAAGTGTTTGGCTGTCAATATGAGGATAGATTCATATTCCTTTTGACGAAAACCAAACCTCCAGTCCACATCATGGTGTTTGGGTAGGTCACTAGCAACGGTGACGCTATACTTCGATTCATCTTCCCACATGGTCTCACATTCTACATGGATACCTACATCAAGTGCCTGAAGGAGGTAGTACTGACATGGATCAAACGGGTGGCTGCTGGAAGACTCTATGTCTGGCAACAAGACTCTATGTTATGTCACGCTAGCAGGAGAACCTAGTGTTGGTAGAGAAAATTTCTGCGACCATATCTCTTCAACATATATCCGCTTAACTCCCCAGATTGCAACTCCCTTGACTATTATGTGTGGAGTGCAGTTAAATGAGAGGCTAACAAAAGCTCAGGAAACACCGAAGATAAACTGAAGGCAAAAAAAAACAGCAGTATTTACCAATTTAAATACGGAGACTGTTGGAAAGGCTGTACGGAACGAATAAATAAATTTTAAAAAAATTTAAATTAAATTAAAAAAAAACAAAAAAACTATTAAATTTGCAGAAACTCCCAGAGGTCCTTAAGAGGAAAAGGAGATGACGCATACGTTAAAGAAAAAAGGCATCCTCTTGACAAAGAGGGCAAGATTACCTTTCTTTTTCATGCGGTGACCAGCGGATTGATAACATCGTTGCTGACGTGTCTGGACAGCACGCATACGTCTTTGGACGTAGCGTTAGTAGGTCCCTTTCACCCAGTAGCAGCTCTCTCTATCGGTCAGCATTATGCTGATATATACAAGACCCACTACTGAACTATAAACTAACCCTTACCGGACTTTGTCAAACTTCCAGAAGAAAACTAACCCTTATGGAAGCCCGAAATACCAAATGCGGACAAATACATACATGAAACGATTTAACGTATTTTTGACACCTTAACTGGGGGATTCAACCATTTCAGGAAAAACTACCTCATTCATGAAATATTTGTTGAACCCAGTAAATAAAGGAAAGTATAAAAGAAACGTCTTCGTCTCTTATCTGTTGCTATCTTTCCTTTCGTATAATTCTTTTAGGACTTTCTTGGACAAGGCATTATACCGACCAGACAACGTGGGGGTAAAATATAATATAACCAAAATATGGAGTCAGATATTCAAACGACAACACAGCCTTGCCTTTAGCCCCTGATTCCTCAGCCACAGATACGCCACAAAACTAGCAGAAGATTCTGAAGTTGTCCGGAAGCCCTGGTCGAAGCCAATGGCTATTTCTTTGAATAAATTTGATGAATCTAATCTATTCTATTTCAAGATATTTTCATGTAATTTTGGTAAATGTCGGCAAAATTAAGCAAAAATAATAATAACGATAATAATCACTATAATTGTGAGATGTCAGTGTTATTATTTTTGTTTAATTTTGACAACTTACCCATCACACTCTGTATATATAATAACCACACAAGCGTAAAGTAGAAAATAAATGTCTTGCCCCATGAAATTTTTTTTTCCAACAATAGGGAGATACCTATTTTTTTAGGTTTTAGATTTTTTAAAAATTCTACTTGGATGAGTCAAAAGTTTTGCAATATTTTCGTAATATGAGGCACAATTCGACTGTTTCAAATACTTTCAACGTGATCGTGAAGATAACCAAACACATCAGACTGTGAGATGCCGAATACAACTTGCCGGATTCGCCTCTATGACTTGGAACACGGTCTCAGAATCCACGATTTTAGTTCAACCTGACCTTGCCTGATTATCGAGGTTTTTCCAAGATGAACGAAATTTCTCAAATGATCTAGTTACAGTACTGTGTTCGGCTACACAGAACAAATGCTTTTTAGCTCCTTCCTTTCTGTGGCCTAGTTCAAACTCTTTAAAAATTAATTTCCGAATTAGACTACTTTCAGATCACACACGGAGTGAAGTAATGAACAACATGTCAGCGCACTAACAGTCACGATACTATCAACCACAATGTGTACGTAGCAAAATATTGAAAAACTTTTGACTCGCTCGAGTAATTTTGACTAATAAAGATCTTCACTTTCCTAGTTCTACATAGTTGATTTTTTTCTCGGAAAAAATATACTCTATACAATTTGTACTGTCTGATAATCATATACTCTTAAAAGTCTACTCACCCTCTCTCTATGATTGCCCTTACTGCTCATTAACAGCTGTTCCTTTTTCTGGTTTACTTCTGTGTGCGTTTCCAGTTCCTTGACAAGGTCGGCCATCACGTGATTAACTTCAAATTTCTCCTTGGCATGAATACCTTGCATCTCTTCTTGGGCTTGTTTCAACTGCTCCAGCTAAAAGATTAGAAGAATTAAATGTCGTTCAACTCTCGTTTCAATTTTCTCGGAAAAATAATGAAGGGGATTTCTAATGTTTATTCACACCGAAAAATAAAGGCAGATGAAAGATAACGCTGTTCTTCAGTTGCCCCATGAAAAAAATATATATAACACAAAACGAGGTGAGATTGAAAAGTCAGGTATGGCGGACCATATATGGAAGGAAAAGGGAAATCATCTGCCCTTATGGGATAAAGTTGAAATAATTGATAGGGCTGAACATTGAAGGATTAGACGCCTTAAGGAATCAGCACATATGTTGGGCTACAATGACCTGCCGAGTAGACCAAGTATAGAGTTGAATACTATATGGGAACCGATAATTAAGAAGGCTAGATGAGAAAAAAAATCTGAATATGAGCACAGGTGAAAAATCATACATAATAGTAGTAATTCTAGTCAAATAAGAACATTAAGTTTATAAGTCCCAAAAATTCACTCTGAAATGTCCAGCAGAACACATGGCGCACAATAGTCCGAAAACCCTTAATGATTAAAAAAAAACATAAGATGGTCGTTCAAAAAGTCCTAAGCTCCACCTCGAAAGAAAAGCCATAGCTCAACATTTTTGTTGTGTCTTATAAAACTCGAGAAACTAAATCAGATTTTTGTCGTATTTCCATGCAGGTGACGCCCATACAAAGCTGAGAGGTGTGTAACAAATCTAACAATGGACAAAACAGAGGCCCTAACAGTTATAAAGTATCTTCAAAGTAAAGGTAATATACCATGGAAATCCATGGGGTGATAATAAATACACTTCCTGAGTGTTATATATTGACCCTCGACCGAGCCGTCAATCAAGAGATACCCCTGTGTAAATAAGCGGAAGAACAGCGGAAGCAAATGGGCTTTGGGGAATAATATAAGCAGATGCTCGGGCGGGTCGAATTAAGTTGAGATAGGAATGTCAGCGTGAGAACCAGCTTGCAGACTGAGGGCTTTACAACCCTCAGTGACCCACGGAGGAGCAACCCCAGCCAAGATGCGAAAGAAGAGCTGCTATGATCAAGAGAAGATCTTGGATCAATATAGCCGTCCGTCCCTGTCTCCACCCATCTCTCACACACAACAGAACATCACCTGTTCGAAAATAAAGTGTGAGAGATTTATATTTTTGTAAAGAAGTGTATTCGTTCGTTATGGAAGTCGTTCATTACCGGTTAATGATGTTTCCGCATATAAGTGTATATTTGTATATGTATAGATGTAGTGGTACTATAGGTATACAACACTGAGGACTTACCGTCCCATGCCACTATGTAGAAGTGGGCTGCAAAACTCAAGGGGAGCATGGATGGCACTAAAGATGATCTTCTGTCAGGTCGTCTAAAAAAACCTCAACTTCTGAATAAGAAGTTAACGCCATTCGCCCAGTTGCTGAACAAACTGACGTCATTCCCCTAAAGATAATAGACATCTGACTGTCTAGCTGATAGCTTAATCCATAGGCATTAGTTCTGGTTCGGTCCACACTGTTTTAACTGAGATCTTGCAATAATGCCGACACCAGAAAACAAATTGAAAAGGGTTCATATTTCCAGGACACTTCTGACCAACTTCCAGTTTAACCTTAAGAATTTCTTCGACAGATAAGTAGCTCAGGATAAAACTTAGATTCAAATCTGAATCAAAGATTCAAAGCAAACCGAAGAAACACTCTGGTTCTCCAGCCTCAAAGAAGTTCAAGAAGGCAGCGTCTGTTAGCATGCAGTTAAAATTTGTGATCATTTAAACAAGAATAGGTCGAGTTATTAGATAATGAAATGATATCAATTTGTCAAAAACATCCTATATATTTAAAGTGTTCTAGAAAAATCTAAAATAACCTTTTGTAAAACGCTTTTTACAATATTTAATTTGTTATTGAAAATTCTCTATATGATAATTACTCTGGCCTATAGAAAAAAGTAGGCCTTACCCCATGAAACATTTTAATTTTCACAATAATTTCGAGGTTCTGATTTAAAAAAGAACAAACATTTATTTTTGTTCAGCACATCTAGATTTTTTCTTTTTTTGTCGCAGAAAGCCACAATATAATATAATAAAAGTGCAATTGATGCCTCAGATAGAAACTCAGGTTGAAACTGTTTACAGGGTTTTTAAAATACAATCATTAAAAATTAACAATCAATTTTGCAAAAAACAAAGTCGTGACACAATAGATACAGAGTTCAAACTCATTTTCTATGGTATATATTTTTTTAAAATTTGATCTTCTTCAGTGAGAAATTTTGTTACAGTCCTTTTTTAAACACCAAAAACAAATCTGTCATTATTACCATATTTACCAACCCCTCCACTCGGGCAGGATATGACACAAGGTAAATTTTTAAGCGAAGTTCGACAGGTTTGAATTTAGAGTTTTCCTTCTCCTAGACTAGTTGCCTCACCAAGGCTGAAGAACCTAGTCTGCCCTACTATTTACCCATAGCTGGAGGGAGAATAATTGGATTCATACCTTTCCCAAGAGTATTAGTGCTATGTGAAATGTAATCAGTCTCGTCCAGGATTTGAACTCGTGTCGCTGTGTCCATTTCCTACGACAATAACCATTACACCACGGGCATTATTACCCTATCACTGTTGTTGGTAATGTTCCTCCATTGTTTTATTACCCAGTCGGCTGGGGCTGTAGAATACACTGACTGCACCTCTGTAGAGGGGTAAGACCCCCTCTAACGAGTTTCCTGGATATGACACTAAACAATCTGATGGTGAGGTTCCAGAAATTTTTTTTTTATTAGGCAGCTCTTATTCAATAAAATAAATTCAATAACACAAGAAAAGTTCAATAAGTGTTGCGTTCTGGTTAGTGAAGGCTTGTAATATTAAATATTACAAGAGAGTATGAGAGTAAATAGATATATTCTCAGGAAAAAGTATATACAATAGAGAGGCTATTAGTAGACAAGAACATAGGATTAGTGAATACAGAATAAAGATATAGTCAAACGATAGTATTGGCTTCCGTTATTACGGTAGCAAGTAAGGTGATCTAGTGCGATCTCCAGTCTCCAACGCTCTAATACTATTCCTATAAGAAGCTGCTCTTCACATTCTAGTCTGCCCTGGTATTAGTAGCTACTGCTATATATATGGCAGATGGACTAATTCATTGTGTGGAAAAAGGTGAGTGATACCCAACAATAAGCTTTGAAAGTTTCTATATCTATGAAATACTGGTTTAGATTAGTGTTATATAATTAAGGAATGATTTTTTATATTAATCATTTTTCGTTAATCATATTTTATCATTCAGTCTGGTAAGGCTTTGAACTATTCGAGTCTTTTAGTACAGGTGCATAGTCATTTGGCGCAGTTACGCTCGCGCGCAAAGGAAATGACAATCACTATTTGTCATAATAAACCCCCAGACAGGAAATGGGGCTGGAGTGTGGATAACGTCATGTCCAGAAGTGATGTTCCTGAGAATTTGAGGATTTTTTAGAAGACGTCAGTTGAGATTCTGCCGTTGAGAGTTGCAGTTGGGTTTTCGACCGTTGAGGCATGCGGTTGAGTTTTTCGGATCTCTACCGACTGAGATCTTAAACATCACAAGATGCGCCGTACGTTGGGGTGGGGTCAGCATAGTATGGTTAGCATAGGCTTTTAAGAATTGTGTCTCTCTCCTCGTGTCGCCATGGACCGAAGCCAGAAATTAATAAACCCGTTCGTATCTGAAACGACAGCGTCCGCCTGTATTGTAGATGCATCTGTATATGTATTGTATTACTGTTGTGATTGATATCATGAGAAGTATACAACATTAGATTCTTTGTTAAATGGGATATCAATCATCATGGGTTATTTAATGCCAAAGCCGTCCTTATTGAAGGATAGTGGCGATACTATTTAACCAATTGGTGGGGGGGGGATAAGTGAGTTCATACTTTTCCTGAGGGTATTAGTCCGAAAGTGAACGCAATAGTGCGATTTCGCAGTCAAGCATGTTTGCTACAAGGCAATGCGTACCATTTCCATTTTAAATATTGGTGGCAGCAACATTTAAATAACAAAAAGGGCTAAAATTCTTCTAGTTTCAAAAAATTCTTTAACAAACCCCCGAATCTAATAAACTTCGTCTTAATAAACCTTACCATTAGATACAGCAAGAAATCTTCGAGTGTAAGTGTACTTAGTCGCAAAAGGTAATAGGTTTGCACGTGTGGGAGGTGTCATATTTAACAGATTGTTTTGTATATCGCTGGGATGACCAGGTTTAACACCTAATGTCAAAATAACAATTGGGAAGACAGGATGTGGATACTGAACCTAAAAAAATCAAGTGTTTGTCATCTGGGTAAGAAATACAGGATTATGATCGGATGATGCAATAATTAAGAAGATGATGTGTCTTTATAACATTAGCTGAATGAGATAGTTAATAGATTATATAGGAAAAGATGATTTTGAATTCAGGAGTCGGCTGTTGAGAAGGCAGTTAAGTAAGGTAATCCCAATGAAACAGGTTGGGTAGAGGGTGGTCAGGTTAGTCTTTTTGTAACTGGACGCGAGATTTGCTCCTATACCCTTAAAAGCCTTCTCTCTCCTCATGTTTGCGACAGACTGCTAGAAAGGAGACAGTCTGAATAAAGACGTTTTCGTATTCTGAATTATTATTTTCCAAAGTTTAATGATCCATTGAGTTTGACTAGTTCTTCCAGTGCAGTAAACTATTAAATTATTAAATTACCTGATCTCCGGCATTACTGAGCCTCTTGATAAGTTTGTCGTTCGTTGCATTCAGTGTTTGATATTTTAACATCAGAGATTGGAGTTTGTCATCTGACACACAGGCATAATCTGATAAAAGAGAAAATATCTGTTATAAGACATAAAAATTAGAACAGATGCGTTACTAGCAACGAGATCAGAATGAACATTATATATATATATATATATTTTGGTGTTGTTGTTTCTTAAGCTTTTTTTATTTATCTATTTATCTATTTATCTATCTTACTTTTTTCACACTGTCCTATCGAATACGAATCCTTTTTAAACGTTTATTTGGCCCATTGACAGGATCCTAACAGGTTCAACCACTTAAGTTAGAGTGGACCTGGGAATAATGGCAATGAAGAATAATTTCCATACTTTCCAGAGCTACAGAACTGTAGCCTTGACACTAGATGCAGTTTATTATCATACCCAGCTATCATACCCCTCTCTAAAGGAGATAGTCAGCGTATTCTAAACCCCACCAACAGGGAAAGATATACTTAGTACTTCACAACACTAATACACAAATGGAATCCCCGTGGCGACACCCTTGTAAAGAAGTTCGAACTTCAGTCCCATTGTTGGAGACTAAATGGAGTGGTCTCCCTTGTCACAGTATTTGAGGAACTCTTGCACGTCACAAGTCCTTTTTGGCCTCGTGACAAGGCGAACTGGGGAATCCACCTCTTTTTAGAACAAGACTTCAGAAGTGACAGACGTGATCGTTCTCTCCTCATTAGCGATGTACATAGTGCCTCCCCATTTTACCAGACCTGAGAAGCAGTAAGTGGTTTCCACCTCTTTGTTACGTGGATTTTTCTCGAAAGTATTGTAACTATTTTAAAACTTGGGACGGGAACTTAGTTTCTCTCCTTGAATGTGGTAGGATTTAATGTTATTTAGTATTACTTCACTTGTCTGTTCTTCTTCCGATCGAATATTCTGTGTTAGGTTACTCTCTTTTGGATAAACAAATACATTATAAGAAACGGTGTGTCGTCAACTAGTAATCACCTAGTAAAATTTTATCGCGTTATAACATCAATTTTCGGACTAATATCTTTGGGAAAGGTATGAACCTATTTATCCCACCAGTTAGAAGGTAAATAGCACAACTGTTCTTTTACAAGGTTGACTTTGATTTTAAATAACCCACAAAGGTTGATATCCCATTAAAGAAAAAAAAATCAAACTAATAAAAATGAGACCTCCTAGGCTCTCAGTGAATTTCGAAAATCTTCTCTCTTAATAAAGTGTGCGACAATGGTCCGGGAGACCGGGGTTCAACCCCAGGTCGAGTCATACCAAAGACTCAAAAAATGGTACTTGATGCCGCCTTGCTTAACACTCAGTATTATAAGGTATAGATCAAGGGTAAAGTGGAGCAATCCAGAGGATGGGGTTGCGCTCTCCCCGACACCTCAGTGTAGTAGCTATTGAAAAGGGAGCCTTCGAGTTACCCTCAAATACAGTTGCCAACTTTACTTTACTAGGATTTGTATAAAGTATATTATCATGCGGTCATTTAGACACACAGGTAGTAAAATGTTTATAAGTGTTTGCCAGTGCTCGTATTTAGATTGGCCATTATTTTCCATTATGCTTTCATAATTGTAAAAGAAAATGCTAAAAATTTTGTTCATACTTTATCATATATTCTACAAAGAGGGTAAGTCAGTTGGTTTATCAGTTGTTTAGTATTTTATCATATTTACCAACCCCAGGATATGGGCAGGATATGACACAAGGTCAATTTTAATCCTGGACTGGCCAAATAGCAGAAGATTCTCGCCGAGAAAGTAAATCTATAATACCGACAGCAAAACATACCATATCATATTTACCCAACCCCATCGCTCGGGCAGGATATGACACAAGGTCAATTTTTAAGCGGAGTTTAACAGGTTTGAATTCAGAGTTTTCCTTCTCCTAGACTAGTTGCCTCGCCAAGGCTGAAGAAACTAGTCTGCCCTACTATTTACCTATAGCTGGAGAGAAGAAATTGGATTCATACCTTTCCCAAGGGTATTAGTGCTATGTGAAATGTAATCAGTCTCGTCCAGGATTTGAACTCGTGTCGCCGTGTCCATTTCCAACGACAATAACCATTACACCACGGGCACCTCCTCCATTACACCACGGGTACCTCCTCCATTATTTAACAACCCCCACGCTCGGGCAGGATATGACACAAGGTCAATTTTTAAGCGGAGTTTAACAGGTTTCAATTCAGAAATTTCCTTCTCCTAGACTAGTTGCCTCGCCAAGGCTGAAGAACCTAGTCTGCCCTACTATTTACCCATAGCTGGAGGGAGAATAATTGGATTCATACCTTTCCCTAGGGTATTAGTGCGATGTGAAATGTAATCAGTCTAGTCCGTGTCCATTTCCTACGATTATACCACGGACACCTCTCATCTCTGAAATCCTTTAAATCAAACGAACAAGACATGCCGGAAACTGCTGGAAAATAAGAGCGAGTACATAAACGAAGTTCTGTGGACTCCTTCAATACTTGGACTTCTGGATACTTAATATACCCACAAATGGTATTAAAAAGAAAGAATAGACAAACATGTCTAAACAGCTAAAAATTAACATTCTATGAACTAGCAGTGCATTGAAGAAGTACAAAGTCGGAAAAAGCTTACTTGATAAGTTAAACTGTCTAAAACATCATGTTTTATTATAATTTCCTAATATTACACCAAAAAATCTGTCAATTTTTATAATTTACCAGAAACTTTTTTCTACAAAAAGAAAAACAAACCCTACAATAAAAATTTAATGTTAATCCATATTTAATGTTAATCCATATTTAATCTTATCTTTATTTAAAAGATCTGAAAATTAAATTTCCATGTTAGAATACTTCGACTATATTCCCTGCAGAGAAGAAAGAATCCTCCCCAGCAAACAAAAACTGTGTCCTGGTTAGGACACTAAATTGTATCTGATGGTGAGATTTCAGCTCTGGAAATTTGGGAAAAGTATGGAGTACCCCTTGATTGCCATTACTCCCAGGTCCATTCTGATATGGAGTAATAGTACTTGTTTGGGTCTCATTATTGTACAAATAGATCTGTGAACAAATTATTTGCATTAGTTTATTTTTGCTTGGTTTGGTTTTATGGCACGTCAACTACTATTGGTTATTTAATGCCAAATCCTGTTTTTACACATTTATTAAATATGTGATTTATAAACGCATTTTGCTGATCCACACAGAACACCAAAAAGTTCTATTACTAACAATTCACTTTAGTAAATGGTTTCAAGTATTGCTATACATAACTAACATTTCAATTAAACGTCAATTATTTGTTTACATACAGTCAAATGGTCAAATAGTTCTATTTCAAACAATTCAATTTAGCATAGTACAAAGTTAAATGGTTGAAAGTATTGCAATCTTAGACTAATAGTTCAATTAAATATCAGTCCTTTATTTACATACAGTTGAATGATCAAACAGTTCCATTTCTAACAATTCAGTTTAACATAAGTCAACAAAGTTAAATGATTTCAAATATTGCTATGTATCACTAGCATCTGTCATTTATCTACACATAGTTAAATGATCAAACAGTTCTTTTTTAAACAATTCAGTTTATCATAAGTCATTTGTTTGCACTCAGTTTAAATATCAAGCAGTTCTATTTGACCCATAGATAGGACCCTGTGAGGTGCTACCACTCCAGGCCATTGTGGACCTGAGAGCTATGACAATGAAAGAGCACTCTGCATTCCCTTAAAGCTCCAGCATTACTGGAGCCTCACCATCAGATTGAGGGGTGTCCTCGTGGTGTAATGGTTAAAGCGATGGACTGCGGAATCGTAGTACGCGAGTTCGTACTCCAGTCGCGCTATTACGTTCACTTTCGGGCAAATACCCTTGGGAAAGGTATGAACCCCCTTATTCTCCCTCCAGCTATGGGTAAATAGTAGGACGGACTAGGTTCTTCAGCCTTGGTGAGGCAACTAGTCTAGGAGAAGGAAAACTCTGAATTCAAACCTGTTAAACTCCGCTTAAAAATTGACCTTGTGTCATATCCTACCCGAGCGGAGGGGTTGGTAAATAGTACCATCAGATTGTTTAGTGTCATATCCAGGCCACTTGTTGCGGGGAGTCTTACCTCTCTGTAGAGATGCAGTCTGTGTACTCTACAGCCCCAGCCGACTGGGCCACCAAGCACTCTTTGGGAGGAGTTTTACCCCTCTGCAAAGATGCAGTCGGTGTATTCTACAGCCCCAACCGATTAGGCTATATTAGATGGGAACACCTAATATATAACCGTGGGAAATAAAAACTCCTGAGGAACTATACAGAAAATATAACTGTAAAATGTACGCAATTCCTGAACCACAAGGTATACAATAGCCCCAAACAGGTTGACATGCAAGTAAGATCAATCAATCAATCAATCTAAGTATGTCGGTTTGTCAATAGTGAATCTGTATTAAAGTTCTCTTTGTGTGACTCTGTTCCTACGAACCAAAAAGGGTTAAGAAGATGCAGCCATTTGGAACAAAATGGCTCTTAATAATGCTGGAGCTTTGGGAAATGCTGAGTACCCCTTCATTGCCATTGCTCCCATTGGGCCCGGAGTGGTAGAACCTGATAGGGCCCTATCTATGGGTCAAATAGAACTAGACTGTTTACTTATGCTAAAGGAAATTATTTGAAATAGAACTGTTTTTGACACTGAAATTCTGTACTTATGCTAATCTGAATTATTTGAAATAGAACTGTTTTTAATATTGGAAACTGAATTGATTGAACAAGAACTGTTTTTGACATTGGAGACAGACATCAACACGCTACTAGCAAAGGCTTAGACAACTATTGATAGACAATCGGTCATATCAAAGTCAGACCTGACCGATAAAATAAAACGCAGTTTTTACAAGCAGCGGTCGTGTCGATACTGCTGTATGGATGCACTACATGGACGCTAACTAAACCTATGGAGAAAAAGCTTGACGGCAACTACACAAGAATGCTGCGAGCAATATTGAACAAGTCCTGGAGGCAGCACCTCACAAAGAAGCAGCTGTACGGCCACTTACCACCCATCTCGAAAAGTATCCGAGTTTGACATGCAGGACTCTTATAAGTGATATACTCCTGTGGACCCCTTTACATGAACGAGCAAAGACAGGACGACCAGCTAGAACCTACATACAGCAGCTCTGTGCCGATACGGGATGTAGTCCTGAAGACCTGCCGGAAGCAATAGACGATAGAGAGGGGTGTCAAGAGAGGGTCAGAGATATCCGTGCTGATGGATCGACAAGATGATGATGATATGTATAAAAATGGATTTGGCATTAAATAACCTATAACGGTTGATATGCCATGAAACCAAACCAAACGAAACTAAACCAAAGCAAACCGAAGTAGTTCCAAAAATGACTGCTGATTGGTTTATTTAGTTTTCAGATTTGCTCAGAATTTTTTTTTCTTATCGAAATTTGTTTACGAAATTTTAAAAAAACTTCTTTTCAAACTAGAGTGTAATATTACGGACGGACGCACATCGGCTGTTATCAATCATTGAAAAATGTCACGAAACTAGCGCGTGCGTGCAGAATAACCAGTAGAGTTCAAGCGTGATTTTAATATAATCACGCGTGAACTTTCACGTGCTACACTATTGTTTTCACTGGTGATCACTGAGCCGTTTGGAACCTTCGAATTGATCCATCAAATCTCTATATAAGAAATCAAGAGATTTTGGGCAGTTCAAGGTAGGTTTATAAACAGGTTCAACTGAGGTCCAGGACACCTCGAACCGTGCCATTCCCAGTCTGTCAACCATACGACTGATACGAACGTATCAACAAGTCCGCTATAACGACGCTGCTGTCACCCCAAGAAGGGGAAGGAGGAAGAACGCTTTTTTTTAACTACCGCCCGCTGTAGTCCCCATGAATAAAAGCGACTACTATTTTCTTCCTTAAATTTCGAGTTTTGAGTGTTTCTTTCCAGCGAACTCCTTTCTTTCAGACACAACGTATTTTGGTCCTATGTTACAAGAGTATTTTTCTCTTATTTCAATTTTACTGCCACTGAGATTTCAGAGATATAGAGACTTACGTGTATTTGAAATTTTGACAAAATTTAAAGACTACTGAAATTTTTTAGGGTTACTAAACTGATTTTATTCAGTCTTGTAGAGGATTCCTTGTTGAGTACTTTGTTCTCTCATTTATGCTTTTCTTAGCATGAAAATTATTTGTTTTAGTTTGGTTTCTTTGTTTAATGGCGTATCAACCTTTCTGGGTTATTAAATGCCAAGGCTGTCGTTGTGGAAGAAAATTGGAGGGGCTATTTAACTAATTACCCTGCGGGTATTCGTGTGAAAATGAAAATGAATGTAATAGCGAGGGTGAATTTCGAACTCGCTTACTATGGTGCCGAAGTCGAGTACGATAACCACTACGCCACGATTCTCAGAAAACTCACTTTACTTTACGATTTCATAAACAATGAAGAAACATCACTAATTTGGTGAAAAGGATATATTTCCTTGGGCATAAACAATTTTTTTCTCCAATATATTGTGGCTTTCAAAACATTCAGACATGAACGGCAGTAATTATTTTTAGTTTCTTTCTTTGTTTTTTAATGTGCAAATCGACATTTTTGAAAAAAACTTAAAATGTCACTTGGGACAAGAGTATTATTTCTTTTTCTGTTGACCATTGTTATATGTATAATATAAATTTGAGCGGGTCATGAAAAAGATTAATGAAGGCTGGGATAGTCTTTTTATAACCCATTTCTTCTTTTTCTTCAAGCCGATATACGGAACAAAAATTGTGACTATAATCAAGTGTCTTTGATTTTAGTTTGGTTTTATGGCATATCAACCATTGTAGGTTATTTAATGCCAAATCCTCTTTATACATATATATTAAATATAAAGGACTTGGTTTGGTTGAGATTTATGGCATATCAACCATTGTAGGTTATATAATGCCAAATCCTCTTTATACATGTATATCTAATATATATATTTGTAAACACTTCCAGCTGATAATATTCTTTAAAAAGGCCGGTGCACTTTCTTGCACACAGTTAAAAGGTTTCAAGCATTACTATAAAAACAGTCACAATTCAATATCAGTCATTTGTTTGCACACATAGATTGTTCAATTTGACCCATAGATGGGACTTTATTAGGTGCTACCACTCCAGTTCAGAGTGTAACTGGGAGCAATGGCAATGAAGGGATATTCCACATTCCCCAAATCTTCAAGGCTACAGCCTCGCCATCAGTTTAATATCATATCTTAAATACTCGTTGGAGTGGGTCTTACTCCTCAACAGAGATGCAGTCAGTGTATTCTACAGCCCCAGCCGATTAGGCCAAAGTGTCTTTAAAATAATTACGTTTCATATAATAAGAAAAAGAAAAAAGAAAATGTCACTTACCGGCAGGAAGTGTCTCGATTATCCGATTGAGGAATCGTTTATAGACGCCATATCTTTCTATTTTTTTCGTCAAATAAGCGTATCTGTTATGATAGAAAAAAATGAGTTACAAAAAAATAAGTTGGAGACCTTAGTCGAGGATAACCCGAAGGCTCTCTTTTTAATAGCTACTACACCGAGGTGTAGAAAAGGGCGCTACTACTTTCCCTGGACTGCTCCACTTTACCCTCGATACGTACCTTATAATGTTGAGTGTTAAGCAAGGCAACATCAAGTACCATTTTTTGAGTCTTTAGTATGACTCGACCTGAAATTGAACCGCGGTCTCCCGAGCCATTGGCGAACACTCTAACCGCTGGGCCAATGGATCAGTCTTTAAATCAGGTCTACTAGGAAAGTTTCTTGTTACTTTGACAATCATGAGAACCAGTTGCAAGACGGAACTTTGCTGCTAATCAAAGGACAACTAACTACGTATTAACAAACAGATACTCAACACAGAAGATTCTTGAAGAGTAATATTGCAGGCAAATGATACCGGAGTCCAAAAAAGATAGACGAATTGAGAAAGTTCAGCATCTCGTCCGGTAGGCAAAGTATAACAAAATATACTTGATCTAGCACTGAAATAGCCGATTGGCTATGTAAGTAGTAACGGGAGTTGGCCGGACGATGTCACCCATGTAAGGCAGAATTAAAGGTGGAGTGTTCTGTGAGTCCCAATATAAGACGTTGGAATCCGTGATTCTGCCACTTGCTTTCTCTTTTAGACGCTGGAGTACGAGGAGACAAACTTTCGTGTGAACGGAGAACATGGAACAAATCAAAGATACGAGAAGAGTCCTGTTCCTAGAAGAATGAAGCACAGCCTCAGAAACTGAACGAAGAGAACAAAGCAACAAAGGTCCTTGCGTTTAAAAACGAGTAGTGTTTTCGTTTTTCTCCTCTACATCCGATGATTAACCATAAAAGCAAATCCGGCGAGTAACACTCGGAGGGTATCAGGCAAGCTCGGCATCTAACAGTCCAGTGTAGTTAGTCACATTAACAAAATATTAGAAAACTTTTGACGCAATCTAGTATATATATATATATATATATGAAATAGGAAGGTCCGCGAAGACATTTGTATTTTTTGAAAAATACAAATCTCTTCGTGGACCTTCCTATTTTAAATATATCCTTATTCTTTCTTTGGACCTACAACAACCATCTTTAAATATATATATATATATATATATATATATATATATATATATATATATATATATATATATATATATATATACTCTTTTTATTTTATACCTATTTCTATAATTCTGCCTGCGTGAAAATAACAACAGGCGATGAAATTTGTATAAAAAAAAAGAATTACACAAACTGATATCTGGGGAAAAATTCATGAAAAAAAAGAGACTAAAAACATCCGTACTGCTTGAAAATAATCAACCAGTACCACAAAGCCTAGTCAAAATTAAAAAAAAAAAACACCGACAGATTACCTAGGCTGATACGTAAAAGTGCTCGATACACTAAGTTGAGCAAAATTTGAATATCTAAAAGATCCAGAAACTATGGATCATCAGGATTATTCTGTCTGGCTCTCTTAAGTATTCTCTCTCTCTCTCTCTCTCTATATATATATATATATATATATATATCATCCAGTCGTGCAGGCAGCACGGAGTACCTCTCTCTCTTTCCCTCTCGCTCGCTTGCTCGCTTTCCATTCATCTCTATCATCCATCGCTCCTTCAGATCTTCTAGGCTGTATCTTGTGTCCGCACGGGGCTGATGTAAGTTTTTGCTGGTCGGCCAACAGCTTGGTGTTGTAGCTATTGAAAAAGGAGCCTTCGAGTCATCCTCGACTGTAATTGGCCAACAACATATACATATATATATATATAGAGAGAGAGAGAGAGAAGAAGGAAGAAAGAGATGAACGAAAAATATAAGACTAATCAGAATATTATTTAGACATTATTTACTTTAATTTATTTTTATTGTTTAGACCTTTAGGTCTTTAGTTTGGTTTAGTTTGGTTTGGTTTTATAGCATACTGACGGTCTAACGCAATGCCTAACCTGGTCCTGGGCGTATGAATCTCACGGTTCAACGGCCTGGATCGTTAGTTCGATCGGGGAACTACTGCTGCTCATCTATAAGGGTGGCTTCTATGGATGAAAATAAAAACAGCCATTGAAAGATAAACATGACCCACACTCAAACCACATATATACACCGCATCGCTCTTCGCGCGGGTAAAAAATGGGCGCGTCCAGTAGAGGTTGGAGCCCTGGCCTCAGTGTTCGAAAAATCAGCTATATGTTACATAGCCAGATATACGGATGTGTGAAATAGACATAGGAAATCTAAAAACACGAAACTTTACGAAATTGGTTCAGGTACGAAAATTTTTATTACCTTTGAGTTAAAGGTAATTCGACATGAGGAGAGAGAGACACACAATCTTTCTATGCTGATTGCTGTTACATCGTCAGCTCTCAACCCAACCAATGCGCTGCACCCGTAGCGCACAAAGTCGTCAGGCCTCGCCCAGGTCTGAATCTCGACCTTCCCGTTCGGACGCAGGAACTCAACAAACTGCTTTTTCTCAAATCCCCAAATCCTCAGCCCACGCTTCCGGGCATGACGTCATTCACCTCCCTAGTCCCATTTCCTAACTGGGAATTTTATTTTGACATCTGTGAATGACGCATCCTCCCCGCCCGCGCGTGAACACCTGCGTTAATGTTGCACCTAACTAACCCATGCGCTAAGCGAAAGGTTCCCAGCCTAACTAAACCGAAAGGCAAGATATATAACACGAAATCCCTCCGCCATTATATTACATACAGAGCTCAAACAACAAAAATTACTAAAATGCAAACAAATAAATAACAACATTCAACGTTAGATCAAAGTTAGACAAACCAGACATGCAGGACACTGTTGGAAAAGCAGGAACGAGCTCAAAAGTGATGTTCTCCATGGAACCCCTCACATGGCCGAGCGAAAGCAGGGCGACTAGCTCGAACCTACATACAGCAGCTCTGTGAGGATACGGGATGTAACCCTGAGGACCAGCTAGAAGCGAAGAACGATAGGGTGGAGTGGCGTGAGAGGGTCAGGGATATCCGTGCTGGTGACACGACAAGATGATGATGAGGAAGAGAATCTATCAACCATTGTAAGTTATTTAATGTCAAATCCTCTTTATACATAATAAATATACATGATTTGGTCTGATTGGGTTTTATGGCATATCAACCTTTGTAGGTTATCTAATGCCAAAATTCATTTTATACATATAAAAGGTTATATTTCAAACAATTGGCATACCTAAAGAAACCGTAGCGGCAATAACGATTCTCTATAGAAACACTAAAGTAAAAGTACGATCACCAGATGGAGACACAGAATACTTCGACATTGTAGCAGGAGTACTACAAGGGGACACGCTGGCTCCGTATCTCTTTATCATTTGTCTAGACTACGTACTTAGAACATCGATTGACAAAATCAAAGAGAATGGCTTCGAAGAAAAGAAGCAGAAGATACCCCACAACAACAATTACCGACGCCGACTACGCCGATGACATAGCGATACTGGCAAATACACCTGACCAAGCCGAAACACTTCTGCATAGTTTGGAACGAGCAGCAGCAAGCATAGGCCTCCATGTTAATGCACACAAAACGGAATATATGTGCTATAACCAAACGGGGGACATCTCCACTCTAAAAGGAACCCCTCTTAAACTAGTAGACAAATTCACGTACCTAGGAAGCAGCGTCGAATCAACCGAAAAGGACATCGAAACGAGGTTAACGAAAGCATGGACAGCTATCAATAGGCTATCGACTATATGGAAATCAGACCTAACCGATAAAATGAAACGCAGTTTCTTCCAGGCAGCGGTCACATCGATACTGCTATATGGATGCACTACATGGACGCTAACAAAACGGCTGGAGAAGAAACTAGATGGCAATTACACAAGAATGCTGCGTGCAATCCTGAACAAGTCCTGGCAGCAACACCCCACAAGACACCAACTGTACGGCCACCTGCACCCTATCACGAAAACTATTCAAGTTAGGCGAACCAGACATGCGGGACATTGCTGGAGAAGCAGAGATGAACTCATAAGAGATGTACTCTTATGGATCCCCACACACGGCCGCGCAAAAGCAGGACGACCAGCACGAACGTACATTCAACAGCTATGTGAGGATACAGGTTGTTGTCCTGAAGACCTGCCTAGGGCGATGAACGATAGGGAGGAGTGGCGAGAGAGGGTCAGGGATATCCGTGCTGCCAGCACGATATGATGATGATGATGATGATGATATAGTTCTATTTGACCAAGAGATAGGGTCCTATCAGGTTCTACCACTCTAGGCCAGAGCGAACCTGGGACAGATGGTAGTAAAATGTAACTCCGCATTCCCCAAATCTCCAGCATTACTAGAGTCTCACTATCACATTGTTTTGTGTCATATCTAGGACACACATTATGGGAGTCTTACCATTCTCCGTTCAGTTTCTGAGGCTGTGCTTCATTCTTCTAGGAACAGGACTCTTCTCGTATCTGCAGAGATGCAGCAGGGATATTCTACAGCCCCAGCCAACTAAGCCACGAAAGTTTTTGTCAAAAAAAAATTTGTGAAGAAAAGTTTGTTTTTTTTAGTTTTTAAAATAGATTTTAAAAAGTTGATATACAAAAAGAGGAACGACGAAAAATGAACTAGTGACGTAACATGCATTTATTGAATGTAAATTATTTTTTAGTATCCGCGTGTCTTCAACTTCTTTTCATATGACTTTTACTATCACAGACATTCTCTCTCTCTTTCTCTCTCTCTCTCTCTCTCTCTATATATATATATATATATATATATTTATATATATGTTGGCCAGAGATGTGTGCGTGCGTATGTGTGGGTATCTGAGTGTCCACATATACAAGTCAACCAGGGGACAACGCAGAGATCAATCAGAGGACAATGAAAAAGGAGGGAATCTGCCACAGGAAACGTAGGAACATCGACACAGGAGGAGAGACGCAGAGGGGTCAGTCAAGCAGAAAAGAGAGTCAGAAAAGACAGAAAGAAAGGGACTCGAACGGAGTTTGTTGGTAAGGACCCGCCAGAAAAAAGACACGAGAAGTGAGTTGGCTACAACATAGAGATACAAAAATGGACTGAGATATGCTGGGGGGGGGCAAACAAGAAAAGAATAGAAATAGGCTGACAGGTAGATTGACTGAGAATTTCTTTTTTTAATTAAGGGATTTCTTTGCGAAAGTTGCCCAGTTGGCTGGGGCTGTAGAATACACTGACTGCTTCTCTGCAGAGGGGTTAGAACTGCGTGCTTATGCTTTACTGAATTATTTGAAATAGAACTGTTTTTCGACATTAAAACTGTATTTACACTTAACTGAATTGTTACATATAACTGCCTGAATAGTTTGAAATGGAAATATTTTTGACAATTAAACTGTGTACTTATGCTAAACTGAACTGTTTTCAATCGAACAGAGTATTTACATAAAAATGGATTTGGCGTTAAATAACCTACAAAGGTTGATATACCATAAAACCCAACAAACCAAACCAAACCTTTGCGAAAGACCACATTTTTCTCCTCTCCAAAAACATTTATTCAACAGTACATATAGACCTATACATATGCAAAAACAGAACACAATACAAATGTAGGCGGACTCTGTTGCTTCAGGTACGAACGGTTTTATTAACTTCTGACTTCGGTCCATAGCGCCACGAGGAGAGAGACACAATTCTTACTATACTAACCATCCCCAACGCGCAGCGCATCTTGTAATGTCTAAGATCTCTGTCGATAGAGATCCGAAAAACCCAACTACATCTTTTAACGGTAGAAACTCAACTCTCTGCCTCCATGGTCTAATCTCAACTCTCAACTGACTCTTTTTCAAAATCCTCAAATTCTCAGGACCATCTCTTGTGGGCATGACGTCATCCACATTCCAGCCCCATTTCTTGTCCAGGGGTCTATTATGACAACGGTGATTGTCATATCCTTTGCACGCGAGCGTAAACTGCACCAATTGACTATACATCTGGGCTCTTAACCCGAATAGCTCAAAGCCCAACCAAACTGAATGATAAAATATAATTAACGAAAAATGATTAATATAAAAAAAATCATTCCTTAATTATATAACACAACTTGTCGCCTTGTTTCTTTGTGGAACCGTCCCGGTTACACAAAAGAATATATTTTACAGTTAATTTATAAAAACTTTTGTACACATAAGGTAAGTAAACTTGGCAACTGTAGTCGATGGCGATCCGAAGGCTCCCTTTTCAATAGCTACTACACTGGGTTGTAGAGAAAGTCACTACTCTTTTCCCTGGATTGCGACACTTTACCCTCGATACGTACCTTATAATGTTGAGTGCTAAGCAAAGAGGTATCAAGTATCATTTCTGAGTCTTTGGTATGTATCGACCTGGGATTGAACCCCAGTCTCCCGGGCCATTGGCGAGCACTCTACCCACAAGGCCAATTTTTACATATAGTTAATCTATAAACAATAAATATCTTATACAGTCAAACGATAAAAATGATAAATATTTTTACACATAATCTATATTTTTTTCACCTAGAAAATATATCATCATCATTATGTCGCGCCAACAGCACAGATATCCCTGACCCTTTCTCGCCACCCTTCTCTATCGTCTGTTGCTTCCGGCTGGTCTTCAGGACTACACCCGTATCCGCACAGATCTGCTGTAAGTAGGTTCTAGCTCGTCGTCCTGCCTTTGCTTGTGTATGTGAAGGGGTCCACAGGAGTACATCACTTATGAGCTCGTCCCTACTTCTCCAACGGTATCTCACTTGTCTGATTCGTCTAACTTGGATAGTTTTCGTGATGAATGGTAAGTGGCTGTACAGCTGCTGTTTTGTGAGGTGCTGCCTTCAGAACTTGATCGATATTGCTCGCAGCATTCGTGTGTAGTTGCTGTCAAGCTTTTTCTCCATACGTTTTGTTAGCGTCCATGTAGTGCATCCATATAGCAGTATCGACACAACCGTTGCTTGGAAGAAACTGCGTTTTATTTTATCGGTCAGGTCTGATTTCCATATAACCTATCGATAACTGTCAATGTCTTTGCTTGTCGCGTGTTGATGTCTGTCTCGGTTGATAAGACACTGCTTCCAAGTTAGGTGAACTTATTTACTAGTTTCAGAGAGCTGCCGTTTAGTGTGGAGATGTCGCCTCTTGGATTAAAGCACATGTATTCCTTCTTGTGTGCATTGACATGGACGCCAATGCCTGCTGCTGCTCGTTCCAGACTATGTAGCAGTGTTTACTCATAGTAACTGTATAAAAAGTAGATGATTTTACACATAATCTATAAAGATATTTTAATACATATTCACGAGTTTCATAATCTGCTTTTGGTATGAATCTATAGTTTTCCTTCTCCTAGACTAGTTGCCATAGCTGGAGGGAGAATAGTTTTGATTCATAGCTTCCCAAGGGTATTACCACCATCTGTAATGTAAACAGGAGTTGAATTCGGGTAGCCGAGTCAACTTTCTATTACGATATCCGTTACACCACGAGCGCATCGTCGAATATGAACGACAAACAGATAAATAGGAGCGTGCTAAGATAGATAGATAGATAGATAGATAGACTCACCTTTTCTGTAATTCAATAATTTTTACGTAGAGCAGACTGCACTCTTCGGTCTTCTTTCGTTTTATCTGATTCTCATTCTGATATTTCAACACTGCCCGTTCTCGCTTCAGGTTGTTCTCACGGATAAATCTCTCGAATCGAGCTACACGGTCTTTCATCTGAATTAATGACGAGAAGAAAAAAAGTGAAAAGTGTATCCAAAAGTTTTCCCAAAAAGATTTGTTTTCAACAATTCATTTAATTCTACAAGCATCGCAATGATTAGCACACGATCACAAATATGGGAAGTCTTATATACCGTATGATACTGAGGAGGGTCCTGGCGTATCGAGGAAATTTGCAGTTACTGGAACTCAGTTGAACTAACTAGATACTTCTGGTGTGAAATCTCAACAAGTACCGCATATACACGTGTAAGGATCAATAGTTCTCCTCAAACACAGCAGTTCGTTAATTACAAGAAATATGTTTTTGAAACATCGAAGCTTATCTTGTTTCTAGGCCTAACCTTGCCGTAATTTTGATCCAAAATTCCTTCGCATAGCCTATGCCTAAACAAAAGTTATTATTTAAGATAAAGTTTTTAGGTTTGGTTTGGTTGGGTTGGGTTGGGTTGGGTTTTATGGCATATTAACCATTGTAGGTTATTCAATGCCAAATCCTTTATATATATATATATTTATATAATTAACTTAAATCGCAAGTCGGAAATCTCCAACTGAAGTTTCACCTTAACGGATCATCAAGAAGTCTCATACCGACGATCGGTATTAGACTTCCTGATGATCCGTTAATGTGAAACTTTAGTAGGAGATTTCCGACTCGCGATTTAAGTTAATTTTATAAATGGCTCCACTCATGTTGAGCACTCTTGTAATTGTAGCATTGCAGCGTTTACGGAGGGTTTTAGTTTTCTTTTGACCAACTGACTGAATATCTCTTGATTTTTTTCAACTGGTGTGACGGGGTTGGCCTTTTCTTTCTTTTTGTCCTATGATATTTTTTCTTTTTCCCCCGGGCGGTGATTCGAGATATTTTTATCTCTTGCTTCTGGCGGGTTTTTCTTGATGATGGTAGATATTAGATTAGTAAATATATATATATATATATATATATATATATATATATATATGTTCTTAATATGATTTCTAAACAGAAAGATAAGATTTTAAAATGAACCTGAGCTCATTTTTCACACTGTTGAATGGTTTAACTTATTTCTATTAAATACGAATAATTCTATTGACTATTAAACATTTAATTGCACACGGTTAAATGCTTCTAAGTATTGCTATGTATCACTAACAATTCAATTAAACATCAGTCATTTGTTTAAACACAGTTAAATGACCAAAGAGTTCTATTTACAACACACATTTACATGTAAAAACAGTTCTATTGCAAACAATTCAGTTTAGCTATAAGTACACAGTTTAAATGTCAAACTGTTCTATATGACACAAAGATAGGACCCTATCAGGTGCTACTACTCCATGCCAGATTGGACCTAAGAGTGATGGCAATGAAAGGGTACTCTGCATTCCTCAAAGCTCCAGCATAACAGAAACCTCACTATCAGATGGTTTAGTGTCATGTGCAGGATATATATATATATATATATATATATATATATATATATATATATATCACTTCTTTTCCTCTATTGTTTGTTTCTTTGTTTCTTTCTCTCTTTCTTCCTTCTTTCAATTCTATGGAAGCAATGATAAGCACCAGATCAAACAATATTTAATTCTTATCTCAGGTTGAAAGGTGTAACAGTTGTACATACAATCAGGATATCAGCTTACATTACTTGTTAAACGGGAATGGGGAACGCCAAGCAGATTTCTCTCTTGAAAATGGTGTAATATGCCTTAATATTAATTTAATAAAATGAAGGGAAAACTATGGACCTACACCTACGCAAATAATGCTAAAGCACTGATAAACAACATTCTCATGAATAAGAAATGAATTAACAGCGCTTTGAATTGTGAAGCATACTCCTCTTTGGAAGCAACATTCCACAAAACAGCAGCTGTACAGTCACCTACCCCCCTCTCCAAGACTATTCAAATTAAACGAACAAGACATATGGGACACTGCTGAAGGAGCAAGGACGAACATATCAGCAGCGTTCTCCAATGGACCCCTTCACACGGACGTGCAAATGTAGGACGACCAGCCCGAACTTATCAACAACAGCTCTGTACGGACACAGGATGTAGCCTGGTAGACATTCAGGGAGCAATGAATGATGGAGCCGGATGGCCAGAAAGAGTTAGGGAAATCTGTGCAAGCTGCTTGACGTAATGATGATGATGATGATATATACACGCTGGACAAAAATATAAGACCACAATATAAAATCCGTGAAATATGACAATTTAAGGTCTTTCACAAAGAACTTTTTTTCATATGTAACGCCAAATTAACTTATGGGTAATGTGGGCGGCTGTCTCAGCGCCAGTTCGATCTCCAGTGGTAGAGATCACGGTATACACTGCTGACGAGACCTAATAAGGCGGAAACAGCTGTCCAGTGTTTCCGTACGTCGTGCAAAAGTGTTCGCCGGATTTTTTGGTTATGGTAATTCAATTCACAATATAATTCCTCTACTTAAGAAAATAAACACAATGTTGTATGTTCAATTTTTTTTAACAACGTACAAAGAAAAAAATTCAATACAATAAAATAAAATTGCTTCAAGCAAATTATAAAATACTTTTATTTTATTTATTTATTTTATTTTATTTTTTTTTTGTTTTAGTCTGCTTTTGCTTAAAAATCTTCGGATTGTTCTTGGGGTACATGGTGAATCAGTAAAAGATTTTATTTGCTTTGATGATGCAGCTGTATTCTTCTTAACTTTCCGAACAATTTTTTTTTAAGCGGGAGAAAGTATTTGCGGTCGACTAGTGAGTTTTTTTTCCATAGCACTCTGGATTTTTTAAATAGTTGGTTATTGCTGTTTTGGTGCGTCCGATTTCCGTTGTTGCTATCGTTCTGTGGGGGCTGCGTTGCCTTTTTTTTAGCGTAGTAATTCTCCCTTTTACAAACTTGGTTTCTTATTTGATTTTTTTATGGCATATCAACCTTCTTGGGTTATTTCATGACAAATCCATCCTTTTAGAAGAATAGAACTGGTACTATTTTACCCATAGCTGGGTAGATAAGGGGGTTCATACCTTTCCCAAGGGCATTTGTCTGAAAGTGGAATTCAAGTTCGCTTGCTACGATTCTGCAGTCAAGCGCTTTAACCATGACACCACGAGAACACCCCCTTTTCAAATTCAGATTGGTTGAGTCCTTTAGTCATTTGTAAATTGATTATTAATCTAAAAACTGACGATAAGGTTCCAAAACACCGAAAAAACACAGAATCCTGGCATTTAATACTTTTCATTGCGTTTTTGATACTGTTTATCATCATCATCAAGTCGTGTCGCCAGCACGGATATCCCTGACCCTCTCTCGCCACTTCTCCCTATCATTCATCGCTTTTGGCAGGTCTTCAGAGCTACATCCCGTATCCTCACATAGCTGCTGTATGTATGTTCGAGCTGGTCGTCCTGCTTTTGCTTGGCTATATGCGGGGGTCCATAGGAGTACATCACTGATGAGTTCGTCCTTGATTCTCCAGCTGTCTCCTGCATGTCTGGTTCGTCTAACTTGTATAGTTTTCGTGATGGGAGGCAAGTGGCCGTACAGTTTGTGTCTTGTGGGGTGTTGCCGCCAGGACTTGTTCAATATTGCTCTCAACATTCTTGTGTAATTGCTGTCTAGCTTCTTCTTCAGCCGTTTAGTTAGCGTCCAAGTAGTGCATCCATATAGCAGTATCGATACGACCGCTGCCTGAAAGAAACTGCGTTTCATTTTATCGGTCAGGTCTGTGGTCTAATATTTTTGTCCAGGCTAAATTTTAAGAAATCTAATTAAATCGTCATAACTTTGACATAAAAACATGGAAATTAAAAATTTCTTTCAATTCTGTCAGTTTTTCTGTGTCACAAGTTATATGAAAAAAAATTATTTCCGTGAAAAACTTTAAATTGTCATATTTTACGGATTTTATATTTTTGTCTAGTAGTGTACATATACATATATGAAAAATACGAAAAAAACAACAAAATATTCAAAGGAAGTATCCTTTATGTGAAATTTGCCCTTGTTTCGGTTTTTACAACCTTCTTTGGGTAATATGATTGATGTTTAATGTTTCATCAGAAAAATAATTTTCAAATGAAAAAGAAAATATATCACGGTACGCCTGATATGTGTGGCCTCACGTGGTGTTTATTGCGTTGAATCAGAAACAGCGTCACAAAAAAAACAAAGAAAAAAAAGTCAAACTTAAAGTTTGGAAGACTTGCACACAGATGGGGGTGGGGGTCACTTCGGACCTTCTTTTGGCTCTATCCTCCCCGCCAGGCACCCACCCCAAATTCTACCTCACCAGATCCTAGCAGACCTCACGAGCTCACGGGACATCAGTAGATTCTGAGGTCATCTCCGATCCGGTCGCTTTCTCTGACCAACTCTGACGAATTCTTCTGACCAACTCTTATATAAATACAGGAGTGAATATTTCCTACTTCTGAGCCTTGAGCCACCCACAGATTGGACATGAAAATATTGCGAGATTGTATGCCTCCTGAACACCCTAAAAAGTGTACTTTTTTATGTCACAGCTCAGCTTTATCTGATCATCTCCAAGATTAGGTGAAGTAGATAAGTGGTTCACGCACAAAATACGTACGGCCACACACCTTCAACAAACCCACGCTGATATATCCAGGTCTTATATGAATATATGCATATATACGCACATATACGAGGTGAATACGATAAGATTCCAGACTTTTTTCGTATGGGCACTTTTATTGATAGTACACACATGAAACACTAGTCCCCTTCGAAGAAGTCTCCTCCGGCTGCAATGCACTTGTTGTACCGTTCAAACAACTTCTCGAAGGACCCATGGAAGTCCTCTTGTGTGAGCGTGTCAATGACCTTCGTCACAGCCTCTTTCATCTCCTTAATTGTCTCACAACGACAGCCTCTGAGCTTAGGGAATAACCAAAAGTCACAGAGAGCGAGGCTGAGAAATGTCTTGATGCCAATCTTGGTCAAATAGTCTGTGACAAGGATGGACTTGTGGACTGGTGTATTGTCCTGGTGGAAATGCCACTGACCCGATTTGAAGTGTGCTGGCCTCTTCCGACAGAATCTCTTCCTGAACTCCCTTAAAACTTCAACACAGTAGCCCTAACCCTTTGGCCAACCAACTCTGGTGTATTGACTTCCTTACTCCCCCCACACTTCTCATCATCCCTCACAGACTCTCTACCTTCCTTGAATCTCTTATACCACTCAAAAACTGATGCTCGATTCATGCAACATGGTCGAAAAGCAGTCTAAAGCATTCTATAAGTTTCTCTGGTATTTTTTCCAAGTTTAAAACAGAATTTTATTGCACATCGTTCTTCTAAAGTGTCAGATTGCATTTCACTTGCTGTGACAATCAGGTCTTAGTAGGGTGTATTCCAATTGCTGCTGTAGCTGTTCATTTGAACCTGAAATCATAAGTCTGTCATCTCATAAGATGTATAGCAATAACATACTGAATTTTCAAGAGTCTATGACAATTTTAAATGCCCACACGAAAAAAAGTCTGGAAACTTATCGTATGCACCTCGTAAATATATACATACTTATCGTCAACCCGTAACCATACACGCTTGTACATACATGCATACGCGCACCAATACCTGCTCATATTTTTACCAGCCCAGTCGACTGGGGCTGTAGAATACACAGACTGCATCTCTGTAGATGGAGTAAGACCCCTCACCCAACGAGTGTTCTGGATATGACATTAAAGAATTTAATGCAGAAGCTTCAGTAATGCTTGTGCTTTGGGGAATACGGAGTACCTCTTCATTGCCATCGCTCCCAGATCCACTCTTGCCCGAAGTGGTAGCACCTGATAGGGTCCTATCTTTGGGTCAAATAGAACTGTTTAATCCTTTTACAGTGTATATCTACAAAATGTGTTTATAAATAGATTTGATATATATGTACAAATAGGATTTGGCATTAGATTACCAACAATGGTTGATTTCCATAAAACTAAACAATGCCAAGCCAAATCATATGTCTACTGTGATATGCATTATATTATGAACACACATATAACCTAACATCAATCATATTGCCCTGTAAATGGTCATAAAGACCGAAACGTGGTTGAATTTCATACTTACCAGTCATCATATAAAAAAAAAGGAAAAATTGAAAGTTTGGTTTCGGGGGTGGGGGGTCCTCCGAGACAGTACCTATTATGCAGAGCGTGAGTTCATAGCTTAGCGCCAAAGGCTCCCTAAAAAGGGGATGCCGACGGAATCAAGCATTTTGTACCTGCCACGCATGAATCTCGAGTCATGCATAACTTCCCACCATAAAATGACCTTGTGTCAGATCAAGCCTTGTCGGAGGTTGAATGAATATCTTCATACAAAGAATACATCCTCTGAATATTTACATATCACCTGATTTGTTTCCTTATTTTTCTAAAATATATATATAAAGATAGATTGCTGTAGGCCAAACGAGAGAAAAGTGAATATATATATATATATATATATATATATATATATATATATATATATATACATTGTTTTGTTTTTTAGCCTACTTTTTGTCGTTTTTCCTCTAGAGCTGACCTCCTTTGAGCGAAACCTTCCATTCGGGTCTCAAATTCGCGCCTCTTTTCGGCGAGTTCCTGTTTAATAGAGGCGATGGTGTTTTCCTTATTGACCGAAAGGGTGCGCTGTAGTGTCTTATCATTGTCCAACAGTTTGTTAAAAGATTCGGGAACGGTAGTAAATGTTCGAATGTCTTCATCTTCATCCCTGAAAAGAGAACGACAAAATTAAAAAATGAGAAAAAAAAAACTTTCTGTACCATGTTCACATATACATATAATTATTTATTCTATTTTTCAGATCGGCAACGTTGATTGAAAACCAACTGGGTTAATCTTGTTTTATTTTAAGTCTGTTCGGTTTCGTGGGTCACGAAAATAGAACATAATTATCGAGCACGAAGACGGCCAATATTTACAATCCGGAGTTTTCCTTCTCCTAGACTGGTCCTTCACAGCACTCTCTGTCCTACCTCAGCTCAGTTGGCTGGGGTTGTAGAATATGTCATCTGCACCACTGCAAAGAGATAAGATCCCACCAGCGAGTGTCCTGGTATATGACACTAAACAATCTAATATTGAGGCTCCAGTCCCTGAGCTTTGGGGAAAGTGGAAGACCCTTCATTGCCATTATTCCAAGATCCACTTTGACTCAAAGTGGTAATATCTGTTAGAGTCTCATCTATGAGTAAAATAGACCTGCTTTAGCATTTAACTGTGCAAACAAATGACCGAAAAATGTTAAATTGAATTGTTAGTGTTACATAGTAATACTTGAAACCATTTAACTATGTGCATATAAAATTATTAGTGTTAGATAGAAATGCTTGAAACCATTTAACTGTTTAAAAATGTTACCTACAAACAATTCGTTTGCAAATCATATATATATATATATATAGGATTTGACATTAAATAACCTACAATGGCTGATATGCTATAAAACCCAACCAAATCAAATCATATATATTTAATATATATGTATAAATAGGATTTAGCATTAAATAACCTACAATGGTTGATATGCCATAAAACCGCACCAAACCAAATCATGTATATTTGATTGGTTTCTTTGTTTAATGGCATATCAACTCTTTTTAGGTTATTTAATGCCAAAGCCATTCTCCTAGAAGAAGAGTAAGGGTACTATTTAACCCAAAGCTGGGTGGATAAGGGAGTTCATACCTTTCCCAATGGTATTTGCCTGAAAGTGAACATAATAGCGCGACTGGAGTGCGAACACGCGTACTACGATTCCGCAGTCCATCGCTTTAACCATTACACCACGAGGACACCCCCATGTATATTTGATATATATGTAGAAAGAGGATTTGGCATTAAATAACCTACAATGGTTGATATGCCATAAAACCCGACCAAACCAAATAATGTATCCTTAATATATATATATAAAGAGGATTTGGCATTAAATGACGAACAAGTGTTGATATACCATAAAATCTAACAAACTAACCTGTCCTACCTATTTGCCAATAGCTGGTAACGGAAAAGATTGGTTTGGTTTGGTTTGGCTAATTTGTTTAACGGCATATCAACTTATTATGGGTTACTTAATACTAAAATTTGATTTATTTCAATATGCTTGATTGTAATGATAAATAAAGTTTCGTTGCATTGCTTTTTTATTTGCTTCTTTTTGTTTGTTTGTACACAGTTATATGATATCAAGTATTCCTACGTTGTACTAATAATTTACAAGCAATTATACTATTTCACGTAAATAATAGCAATAAACTTTGTAAACAAGTGCTGCTTCAAGTTATAATTTTTTATATAAATATTTTAGATACAGTTAGATTGTATCAAGCATTCCTATCACATTTCCACTTTTTATTTGGTTTGGTGCGGTTTTATGGCATATCAACCATTGTAGGTTATTTAATGCCAAATCCTCTTTATACATATATATTAAATATATATGATTTTGTTTGGTTGGGTTTTATGGTATATCAACCATTGTAGGTTATTTAATGCCAAATCCTCTTTATACATATATATTAAATATATATTATTTGGGTTGGTTGGTTTTTATGGCATATCAACCATTGTAGGTTATTTAATGCCAAATCCTCTTTATACATATATATTAAATATATATGATTTGGTTTGGTTGGGCTTCATGGCATATCAACCATTGTAGGTTATTCAATACCCAATCGGCTGGGGCTGTAGAATACACTGACTGCATCTCGGCAAAAGGGTAAGAATCCCCCCCCAAGAGTGTCCTGATATGACTTTAAACGATCTAATGGTGAGGCTCCAGTAATGCTGGAACTTTGGGGAATGCGGAGTACCCCTTCATTGCTATCGCTTCCTAATCCACTCTGGCTCGGATTGGTAGCACCTAATAAGGATCCTATCAATGGGTCAAACATAACTAAACTGCGTAATTTTGTTAAATTGACTTGCTTGAAATAGAACTGTTTGACATTTAAACTGCGTACTCATGCTAAACAGAATTATCTGAAATAAAACTGTTTTGACAATTAAATTGTGTATATACAAAAACTATACTCATACTAAACTAAATTGTATTTAGCTGTGAGTAAACAAAAACTATCCTTATACTAAACTGAATTATTTCAATGAGAACTGTTTGACTAAAGTAAATAGCTTGAAATAGAAATGTTTTTGACAACTAAACTATGTACTTACATTTAAACTGTGTACTTATGTTAAACTGAATTGTTTGAAATGGAACTGTTTTTGACATGAAACTGTACTTGCGCTAAACTGAATAGAATGAAATAGAACTGATAATTTGTATAAAGATGGATTTGGCATTAAACAACCAATAAAGGTTAATATGCCATAAAACCCAAACAATCAACCAGTATTGTAGGTTATTTAATACCAAATCCATTTTATACATATAAACAGTTCTATTTCAAACAATTCAGTTTAGTATAAGTACAGTTTTTTGTTTACCCACAGTTAAAGGTAAAACAGTTCCATTTCAAACAATTCAGTCTAGAATCAGTACACAGTTTAAATGTTAAAAACAGCTAATTTCAAACAATTCAATTTAGCGTAATTACGCAGTTTAGTTCTATTTGACCCATAGATGGGACCCTATCAGATGCTACCGCTCTATGCCAGAGTGGACCTGAGAGTGATGGCAATGAGGGGTTACTCCCCATTCCCCAAAGCTTTAGCATTACTGAAGCCCCACCATCAGATTATTTAGTGTCATATCCAAGACACTCGTTGAGGAGGTTCTTACCCCTCTGCTGAGAAGCAGTTGGTGTATTCTACTGTCCCAATTGACTGGGCAATTTTCATTATTTGTCAGTATTCATTTGTTTGCATACAGTTATATCTTATGTGTTTCTACCAAATTCTAATAATTTTCACGCTATTGAATATCTTGAAGTATTCCTATTCAATACTAATTATATGGTTTTATGTAAATAATGATAATTATTAGTAAACGATTCTAGTTTCAAGTTAGTATTCTTAATATAAATAAGTTGCCATTGGCAAAATGGTTAGAGTGTTCGCCCATATCCGGGGAGACCGGAGGTTCAATTACTGGTCGAGTCATAACAAAGACTCAAAAAAATTATACTTCCTTATTTAACACTCAGCATTATAAGGTACCGATCAGGGGTAAAGTGGATCAATCCGAGGGAAGGTGTAACGTTCTGCCCAACACCTCAGTGTAGTAGCTACTGAAAAGGGAGCCTTCGGGTCGCCCCCGACGGCGATCACCAACTTTAATTACTTTAATTTGATATAAATAATTTTCAAAAATATCTATTTGACCCTTATATGGGATTTTAACAGGTACTACCACTCCAGGTCAGAGTCAACCTGGGAGTAATGGAGTATTCCATAATCCCTGGAACCTTACTACTGGATTCAAGTTATTGCAATATGCAAGGCTCCCCTTTTTGAAGGGACTTATATCTCTTCAGAGGGTGCAGTCGACATATTTCAAGCCCCATTGACAGAGCTGGGATAATGAAGATAATATTTGGCTAATTCGCCAAGTGGTTGGATATCTGTAAATATCTCTTTATACTTCCCCTTTAAGAGTCTCTTAAACTGAATGTAGAAGTATTTTCCTCTTTTCCAATCCCTTGGATGTTACCACCACCACCAACAACAGCAAAAACAGAAACAATTTAGAATCCAACGATAACAAGACTAACTCGTTGTGGGCTAAAGTGTCTGCTTCGTGGACATTTGGATTGAACATCGCAAATGAGCATATGTTTAGAGGTCAGAATTCCATCAGGCATCCATTTATGAACATTAAACGACATCTGGTTGTCAGACTCCAGTTTCGGAGCTCTGTGGAGTGCAAAATCACCTCCTTGTTACTATTACTTCAAGGTCTCCTGATATTATTGTTTATTAGCAAGAGTAGAGTGACAATCTCAGCAGTTACGATAAAAAGCAATTAAAAGTAAGCTGAAAGAAATACTAGTTGAGTCACCCTTTCTTTGCCATTAATCAGAGGTTATGTGATATTACTTCTTTTCTGAAAACTGTTGAGTGGCAGTCTGAGCAGTTGCGATAAAAAGCAACTAAAATTAAGATTAAAGAAATGCTAGTTGGGTGAGTGTTCAGTTACCATTTCATTGTCCTGATTCTCTTGTCCTCTGGTCTAAGTGGGTTAAATTTACTGTTTCATGGACATTTTAATTAAACATTGTAGATTTGTCAAAAATTATGATAAACCATATAATGGGAATACGTTTATGAGTCAGAATTTCACCAGGAATCCTTAATAGCACTATGTTGAAAAGAAAATTTAATATACTTTAGACTTCTAACACACGTAAAAGAATTCCACCAGGAATCCTTCATATGACTGTTGAAAAACTAAACAAAGCTGTCTCCCTTGTCATGGTGTTTGAGGAACTTTACCACGTCATGAGTCCATTTTGGTCACGTGGCAAGATGAACCGGACAATCCACCCCTTTCACAAAAAGGACTTGAGAAGAGCAGACTTGATAATCCGCTCCACTACAGTAAGCACATTGGGGAGGGGGTCATTCCTTTACATTCCAGAACTGGGAAGAGTAAGTAGTTTTCACCTTTTTGCTGTATGGACTTCTCAGTTTGTTCTTTGAACACTTGGCACTCTTGTATAGCTTGGGGAGGGAACTAAGTTCCCTACTCGTATTGTGTACAAATTAAATGTGTTATTATATTTATTGACTTGTTCGGTTTCCTACTGAATATTCTGTGTTAGGTTATTCTCTTTGGGATAACCTAATGCGTTATAAGAAACGTTGTGTTATCCACGAATTAACACCTCGTCAAATCTTATAGCACTATGTTGGAAAGAAAAATTTTAAATACATTAGACTTCTAACACAAATAACAGTGTATAACGCATATCAATATAACACAAATAAAAGAATTTTTTAAAATCAAAAATTACAGCACAAGGTCAATTGACACTGTATAACGCTCATCAATATACCGCTCATCAATCACTTAACATTCAACACGTAATATAAACCAAAACCCAGAAATAAGGAGATTTTTCAACCTGTTAAATCAGACATAACCAATAAAATGAAACGCAGTTTCTTTCAGGCAGCGGTCACATCGATACTGCTATATGGATGCACTACATGGACGCTAACAAAACGGCTGGAGAAGAAGCTAGACGGCAATTACACGAGAATGCTGCGTGCAATCTTGAACAAGTCCTGGCGGCAACACCCCACAAAACACCAACTGTACGGCCACCTGCCTCCTATCACGAAAACTATTCAAGTTAGACGAACCAGACATGCAGGACACTGCTGGAGAAGCAGGGACGAACTCATAAGAAATGTACTGTTATGGACCCCCACACATGACCGTGCAAAAGCAGGACGACCAGCACGAACATACATTCAGCAGCTATGTGAGGATACGGGATGTTGTCCTGAAGACCTGTCTAGGGCAATGAACGATAGGGAGGAGTGGCGAGAGAGGGTCAGGGATATCCGTGCTACCAGCGCGACATGATGATGATGAAATGATAATTATTATCTATAAATGCCTAGAAGTAGCATTGATTTTATCGAAAGATTTATGGTAAAATCTGTTCGAGCGAATGTATTAATTTACTAAGCAATTGTTATGGGCAATCAAAGTCGTTGATGCTTCAATATTAGCCAATTCCAAAGTCAGTTTCCCCTTTTGTCCTGGTTCAAATACAGGAATGTAATTATTATTGATTTTGTTGAGGCAAAAGAACGCATACAAAGAAATCAATGATTTAAATTCTATTGGTGTGGGGATATTTTTTTTTAAACAAACGTGGCAAAACTAAATGAAATTACTTTTAAAAGATATACATGTCGGTTCTTGTTTTAGAATATATATATATATATATATATATATGTGTGTGTGTGTGTGTGTGTGTGTGTGTGTGTGTGTGTGTGTATGTATATAGGGGAGGATTGAATAAGAAATTTAAAAAATAACACAAAAGAATAAACATAAAATAAACAAATACAAAAAAAAAATAATAATCTTCCTAGATGCCTCTTACAGGAAGCGTGACCCGCGAATGCCTGAAAAAGGGCTTCCTGGCGCCAAAAAGAAACTCTCAGTCAGATATCTTTACACTGTCCTACTGAGAAGATGGCTATTTCTTGGCTTGGGAAGAACCATCCTCACCACGAAATAGTTGCTGACCTGCGGAATAAAAGTTAAGTTTTAAAGTGTCCCTGTCTTTGTTTTGTTCCATTCTAAGTTTATTTACAGTTTCAGTCAACAATAAGAGGGTAGTGAATGGGTAAGAACAACAACAACAACAAAAAAGAGTTAAATCCAAAACTCAGCAAGCCAGACAACCGACTTCGACGACCTACAGCTACGAATGAATAACAAATCTTCTCAGGCCCATATATATAAGTAGTTGGTTTTGCCTCGGAGATTTTTTATATTTCCACTTATACAAAACTATATATATATATATATATATATATATATATATATTGGTGCGAGTCCTCGTGGCGTATTGGCTAAAGTGCTGGAATTTGATATATTGTGAGCGATTTCGAACTCCCGACACGCTATTACTTTCAGAAAAATACCCTTGGGAAAGATATGAACCTCTCCCCTTAAAATTGCTGTTCTACAAGGATGGCTTTGGAATTAAATTACTTCCTGACCGATAAAATGAAACGCAGTTTCTTCCAAGTAGCGATCGTGTCGATACTGCTATAAGGATGCACTACATGGACACTAGCGAAAAGGCTGGAGAAAAGGCTTGACGGCAACTACACAAGAATGCTGCGAGCAATATTGAACAGGTCCTGGAGGTAGCACCCCACAAAGCAGTAGCTGTACGGCCACCTACCAACCATCACGAAAACTATCTAAATTAGACGAACCAGACGCGCTGGACACTGCTGAAGAAGCAGGGGCGATCTCATTAGTGATGTACTTTTATGGACTCCCGTACATGACCGAGCAAAAGCTGGGCGACCAGCTCGAACCTACATACAGCAGTTCTGTGAGGATACGGGGTGTAGCCCTGAGGACCTGCCGAAAGCGATGAACGATAGGGAGGGGTGGCGAGAGAGGATTAGGGATATCCATGCTGATGGCACGACAAGATGATGATGATGAAGGTTGAAATGCCATTAAACAAAGAAACTAAACCACACACACACACACACACACACATATCTATATATATATATATTAGATACATTTGAATATCTCTAACAGAGTAACTGAATTAACTGAGAAGCATAATACCCATAAAATTTATCTTTCATAAGCAATAGAATGGAAATTGCTTTATTCTAAGTGTATTTTAATTGCATTGCTTTTAATTAAAAAAAAACTCTTGCTGTGAATGGTTAGAGTGTTCGCCAATGACCCGGAAGACCTAGGTTCAATCCCAGGTCGAGTGATGCCAAAGACTCAAAAAATGGTACTTTATGCTACCTTGCTTAACACACAGTATTATAAGGTAAGGGTAAAGTGGAGCAATCCAGGGAAAGGAGTAGCGCCCTCCCCTACACCTAGGTGTAGTAGCTATCGAAAAGTGAGCCTTCGGGTCAACCACGACTACAGTATTACCACAAAAATAAGCAATTTTAAGATGTATTAGCTTAAAATCTGTTGATGAAATGTAATTTTTTTCTGAAATAGTCATAAAGATATCTTACTAAATTTTTCCGTCCCAAAATTCAGATCAATTCTAGAAACCGGATGGGATGGGCAAACTGCGGTCTGCGGGAGCCTCTAAGAAATAAAAAATAAGCACTTAAATTTTTAAGATTTTAAAAGACTCGGCCCTTTGATAATTCATTACCCAGCGAAGCAGTCTTCGTCCACCCCTGCCGTAGGGGTAAGTAAAGTAGGCGACCTTAGTCGAGAGTGACCCGAAGGCTCCATTTTCAATTGCTATAACACCAAGGTGTAGGGGAGGGGGCTAATCCATTCTCTGGATCGCCCCACTTTAACCTGGATCCTTACCTTATAATGCTGAGTATTAAGCAAGGCGGCATCAAGTACCATTTTTGAGTCTTTGATATGACTCGACCTAGCATTGAACCCCAGTCTCCCGGACCATTAGCGAACACTTTACCCGTTAGGCCAATGGTATTTTATCTTAAATTAGCATATACAAGAGCTAGAGAGCTATTTTAAGGATTACACGAACAGGACACCTCGGGTGGTGTAACGGCTAGCAAACTAGACTGGCAAACCTTCACGAATAGACTTCGAGTCTCAATGCGTACCCCATTTATACGGCCTCATACCCTATTTAAGTAAAAGAGCTGAGTACATTACTAAATTTACACGAACAGGGTGCCTCGGGTGGGGTAACGGTTAGCAAACTAAACTGGCAAACCCTCACGAATAGACTTCGAGTCTCATTGCGTACCCCATTTAAACGGCCTCATACCCTATTTAAGCAAAGGAGCTGAGTAAATTACTAAATTTACACGAACAGGGTGCCTCGGGTGGAGTAAGAGTTAGTAAACTAAACTGGCAAACCCTCACGAATAGACTTCGAGTCTCATTGCGTACCCCATTTATGCGGCCCCATACCCTATTTAAGCAAAAGAGCTAAATTTGCACGAACAAATGTTACCATTAATTTTTCGATAAAACTGTCAGAAGCATGATATGCAAACTATATAGCTGAATAAGTAGAGCAAACCTCGACCACTTGGTACCAGGAAATCATAAGACTTTAAACATGATTTATCAGGCACAACACTGTCAATTTTAAAACACTAACTTTAAAAAAAAAATGAAAGAAAGAAATTTTTTTTATAAAAAACTGTTTGCCCCAAACTTCAAGATTAAGACTATATGCATGTTCAGTTACAATAACAATCTCCCAAAATTGCAAATATCTGAATCTAGTTCACATTGCACCTGCTAATACCAGTTCAACACAATAGTGCGTTGACTAGCTTTAAATTATTCATGTACCCCATTTGCCAGCAAAAATCAATAAATCGATCCTTTTTTAGCATTCTTAAAGAACTAACTCTTTTGGCCGGCGTGTCAAGAGGAAGTGGAAAACGACAATAACAATAACAATAAGAACAGTAGAACACGTTTAGGTTTTCCGAAATAGGAATTTTAAAACGAAAACCCGTGTGAAATATTTAATGAGATAGTCTCTTTATAAGCTTCCGCTGGAAAGAGAAAAAAAAAAACACGTAATATTGTATACAAGTCGTCTATTGTATTAAGAGTCGTTCACATTAAGTTATATTTTTACGCAGCAACGTTTTTTTCCGACGAGCACGGTCGACTTGCATCAATAGATTGTAACAAAAAACTGTTTCTGTAGAGTTGATGTCCTGGTGGTGTAATGGTTAAAGTGCTGGACTACGTAGTAGTCGTAAACGAGTTCGAACTCCAGTCGCTCTGATACGTTCGCTTTCAGACGAATACTGTTGGGTAACCCCCTATCTCCCCAGTGTTATGTAATTGCAGAAGGAAATTTTTTACATTATCAATTTTCGTTTTGTATATCTTATCTTTCGGTTTAGTTAGGCTGAGAACCTTTTGGCATTTAGTGCATGGATTAGTTAGGTGCACACATTGGGTGCAGGTGTTCACGCGCGCGCATGGAGGATGTGACAATCACAGATGACACAATAAAAACCCCAGGTAGAAAATGACATTGGGGATGTGAATGACATCAAGCCCGGAAGCGATGGACTGAGGATTTTGGTATTTGAAAAAAAGCAATTAGTTGAGATTCGACGCTAGAGGATGGTAGTCAATTTTTGATCTGGGTGAAGCCAGATCAGGGGTATGCGGGAAGCCCGCGTGTTGGTTGAGTCAGTGATTTGAGAGAAGACGATGTACGAATAGTCAGCATAGTAAGAAATTGTCTCTCTCTCTCTCTCTCTCTCTCTCTCTCCTCATGTCGGAAAACCTTAAACTCAAAAAGGTAAATAAAAGTTTGTACCTGAACCAAAAGAGAGTCGTCAGTGTTTCGAGTGTTTCGCGGATTCCTATGCGTATGAACATTATATGAACATTTTTCACCTATTCATATCTTGGTCGTATTTTTGGATCTATTCATGTTACACCAGCGGTAGGTTAAATATTACTATACTGTCCTTCTAGAAAGGATGGCTTTGGCACTAAATAGGCAGCGAAAATTGATATGCCATTAAACAAAGAAACGAAACGTGTTTCTGCATATTGTTAATAACAGCTACGAAAAAAAGTTGCGGCGTTAAAATATAATCTAATGTAAGTAACCAACCAATGAAATAAAGAGAAAGCATTCAAACTTATTTATGCTTCCAAAATACAATCAAAATGAATGCAATATCGTGAATAAACAATAAAGTCTACACCTTGATGTAGTCTAGACCTTGATGTAGTCTACCGTTTTTAAAAACATGCTAAAATACTACGGTAACTTTGATAATAAAAAAAAGTCAAAGTGGCGAACGTAATCGAGGGCGACTAGAAGGCTCCCTTTTCAATAGCTACTACACTGAGGTTTTAGGGGAGGGCGTTACTCCTTTCCCAGGATTACTCCATTTTACGCTTGATACATATCTTATATCGATGAGTGTTAAGCAAGCAGTTATCAAGTACCATTTTATTAAAGTCTTTAGTATGACGTGACCTGGGGTTGAACCCAGGTCTCTCGGACCATTGGCGAACGCTCAACCCACTAGGCCAATGAGCTGGTAACTTGATGTAAAAGAGTCTTAATACAATAGACGACTTGTATACAATATTTCGGGTGTTTTTCTCTCTTTCCATCGGAAGCTTATAACGAGACTATCTCATAAAATATTATCAGAAAAGATAAACACTGATTCAAAAGATATATTTTTTAAAATTTGAATAAACATGTAAACACGCCAAATAAAGTGATGTTGTCTTGACGAGCAGACATCTAAACTTCAGGTAGACGAATCGATGCGAGTTTGAAATAAAAATTATAAAGCCAGTCTCCGTACTTTTTCAACAGTCTGAGCCGTCATTATATGTCATCTTCCGCCTGACTAATTCCATGATTTCTTCTCATTCATTTTAGAATGTTCTAAACAATAATCAGCCCAGTCATCTGGGGCTGTAGAATACACTGACTGCATCTCTGCAGAAGGGTTAGTGTAACATATTGACCCTCGACCCAGCCGTCAATCAAGAAACTGGTGCATCCGGTCGAAGATATCGGAATCTCACCTTGACCCGTAGACGCCCACAGGAAGCAGATGTACGACAAACAGTTATATAACCAGGTGCCACAGACGGCTTGAGTTAGTTGGAGTTCGAGTTGCAGTTCCAGTTGGAGATAAGATGCCAGCGTGAGGATCAGCTTGCAGACTGAGGGCTTGTGGCCCTTAGTGACCCCTGGTTGAGCAGCCCAGCTGAATGAGAAAGAAGTGCTGCTATGGTCAGACGAACTTGGGGTCAATATGTTGCAGTCTGTTCCCGTCTCCAACTCACCTCTCACACACAACCAACATCAACCCTTTCGCAACCCTTTCGAGAATAAAGTGTGAGAGGTATATTTTTCTAAAGAAGTGTGTTCGTTCGTCATTATTGTTGATTATGTTTTCGCATGTATATGTATACGTATAGTTGTATCATGGCTATACAACATTAGACTCCTCCCCCAACGAGTGCCCTGGAGATGACACTAAATTGCATCTGATAGTGAGAGTCAAGTCCTGGAGCTTTGGAGAATGTGGAGTACCCTTTCATTGCCATTACTCCAAAGTTCCCACAAAGCCGAAGTGATAGTACATGTTAGGGTCCCATCTATTGTCAAATGGAACTGTTTGATCATTTAACTGTGTGCAATTAAATGACTAATGGTAAAGTTGGCTGTTAGTGTTACATAGCTCTATTTAAAACCGTTCAACTATCTGCCTGAATTAAATTATTGATATTACATAGCAATACTTGGGACCATTTAACTGCGTGCAAATAAAACTCAGTGAAGCGTTTAACTGTGTTTAAAAATTGAATTATTCGTATTACTGTTATATAGTCACATATGCAGATTCACATCTACATACATGCACATATATATGTAGAATAATTCACAGCGACACAACGATAAAGACGCAAGAAGGAAGACACAAAAAGACTTCTTTAACAATATTTTACCTCTCACTTTATTGCAAGGGTTCGAAAGGGTTGTTCAAGGTTTGCATATGAGAGGGTGCTGGAGACCGAACATAAACTTCATATTTTGACCCCACTGTTATGACCGTCACGTTGTGTCTTTCTTGTTCTTTAGTGCTGTTCAACCGGAGGCCTAGGGCTCACTCTGCTGGATGCTGGCTTTCTTTATTGCATCTTATCAGCATCTTCTCTTGACCCCAAATTCCATCGGGGTTTCCGAGAGCCCCCTCGGTCGGGTGTGGCTTTCCCTACCACATCTGGTCTCTAGCTGTCTGGAATTCTACTGGCAACTGCTTTTTGGACTCGAACTCAACTGAGTTAAATAATAATTCAACGCCCACACGATCGCCCACTGGATCTTAGAAGTCGAATGTTTAATCGTCATCAAGCGGAAATAACTGTCATGCAGTTCACAGGTCACTCTCTTCCGGTGCATCACTGTAGTGGTACCGTCGGACTTTCACCTTGTCCCATATTATAAGCCTTAATCCGCCCACGCGATCTCTTTCGATTACTGGCCATTGGAATGTGTCACTTCCTTCCGGTGCATCACCTTGGAATAGCATTTTTGGGCCGGGTCGAAGGTCAAAATATAACATTACATCATAATACTTGGAACAATTTGACTGAGTGCAAATGAGTGAATAGCGTTGAATAGAATTATTCGGTTAGATAGCAATACTTCTAACAACTTCACTTAATATTGAATAGAATTATTAGTGTTAAATATCATTACTTACAACCATTTCACTGTCTGCAAATGAACGATTAATACTAAATAGAATTATTAGTGTTGAATAGCAATACTTGTAACCACTTCACTGAGCGAAAACAAATGATTAATATTGAATAGAATTATCAGAGTTAGAATCATTTAACTGTGTGCAAGCAATAGCAAGATTTAATTGTATAGAAAGAAATTAGCTCTCTTTTTAAAAATAAATTACCTACAAACTATTCACTTACCTATCATATATGTATATATATGTGAAAACAAATGACTGAAATTAAATTAAATTGTTAGTGTTACATAGCAATACTTGAAACCATTTAACTGTGCGCAAATTATTAATATTAAATTGAATTATTAGTGTTATATAGAAATACTTGAAACTAATTAACTGTGCGCTAACAAATGAGCTCAGGCTCGTTTAAAATGTTATCTACAAAATATGCGTAAACAGATCACATATCTTATATATATGTATTAAGAAGATTTGGCAATGGTTGATATGCCATGAAGCCCAAACAAACCAAATGGTTGATATGCCATGAAGCCCAAACAAACCAAATCCTATATATTTTACATATATGTATAAAGAGGATTTGGCATTAAACAACCTACAATGGTTGATAAGCCATGAAACCCAACCAAACCAAATTATATGTATTTAATGTATATGTATGAAGAGGATTTGGCATTAAATAACCTACAATGGTTGATATGCCATGAAGCCCAAACAAACCAAATCATATATATTTTATATATATGTATAAAGAGGATTTGGCATTAAATAACCTACAATGGATGATATGCCATAAAACCCAAGCAAACCAAATCATATATATTTGATATATATGTATAAAGAGGATTTGGCATTAAATAACCTACAATGGTTGATAAGCCATAAAAGCTAACCAAACCGAATGATATGTATTTGATATATATATATATAAAGAGAATTTGGCATTAAATAACTTACAATGGTTGATATGCCATGAAACCCAAGCAAACCCAATCATATATATTTAATATATATGTATGAAGAGGATTTGGCATTAAATAACCTACAATGGTTGATAAGCCATGAAACCCAACCAAACCAAATTATATGTATTTAATGTATATGTATGGAGAGGATTTGGCATTAAATAACCTACAATGGTTGATATGCCATAAAACCCAAGCAAACCCAATCCTACATATTTAAGATATATGTATAAAGAGGATTTGGCATTAAATAACCTACAATGGTTGATATGCCATGAAACCCAAGCAAACCAAATCATATATATTTGATATATATGTATAAAAAGGATTTGGCATTAAATAACCTACAATGATTGATATGCCATAAAATCCAAGCAAACCAAATCATGTATATTTAATATATATGTACAAAGAAGATTTGGCATTAAATAACCAACAATGGTTGATATGCCATAAAAGCTAACCAAACCGAATGATATGTATTTGATATATATGTATAAAGAAGATTTGGCATAGAAAAACGAGGGTTGATATGCCATGAAACCCAACAAAACCAAATCCTATATATCTAATGTACGTGATGCATTCAATAAGTTTCCAGACTTTTTGTACAGGCATTTAAAATTGTCGTAGACTCTTGAAAATTCTGTATGTTATTGCTATACATCTTTTGAGATGACTGACCAGTTGTTATGATTTCAAGTTCAAATGAACACCTACCGCAGGAATTGGAATACACCCTACTAAAGCCTGATTGTCACAGCAGGTGAATTTCAAAAATGCAATGAGGACACTTAGAAGAACGATATGCAATAAAATTCTGTTTTAACCTAGGAAAAAATGCCAGAGAAACGTATGGAATGCTTCACACTGCTTTTTGACCTTATTGCATGAATCGAGCATAAGTTTTTGAATGGCATAAGAGATTCAAGGAAAGCAGGGAGTCTGTGAGGGATGATGAGAGGTGTGGGAGGAGTAAGGAAGTCAATACACCACAGTTGATTGGTCAAAGGGTTAGGATTAGGGTTAGGGTTACTATGTTGAGGTTTTAAGGGAGTTCAGGAAGAGATTCCGTCGGAAGAGGCCAGCATTCTTCAAATCGAATCAGTGGCATTTCCACCAAGACAATGCACCAGTCCACAACTCCATTCTTGTCACAGACTATTTGACCAAAATGGGCATCAAGACAGTTCCTCACGCTCCCTAAAGTCCAGACCTTGCTCCCTGTGACTTTTGGTTATTTCTTAAGCTCAGAGGCTGTTATTATGAGACAATTGAGGAGATGAAAGAGGCTGTGACGAAGGTCATTGACACACTCACACAACAGGACTTCCATGGGGTCTTCCAGAGGTTGTTGAAACGGTACAACAAGTGCATTGCAGCCGGAGGAGATTACTTCGAAGGGGACTAGAGTTTCATGCGTGTTAGTTGGCGACCATAGTCGAGGGTAACCCGAAGGCTCCCTTTTCGATAGCTACTACACCAAGGTGTAGGGGAGGGCGCTACTCCTTCCCTGGATTGCTCTACTTTACCCTTGATCCGTACCTTATAATGCTGAGTGTTAAGCAAGGAGGCATCAAGTACCATTTTTTGAGTCTTTGGTATGACTCGACCTGGGATTGAACCCAGGTCTCCCGGGCCATTGGCGAACACTCTAACCGCTAGGCCAATACCCATACGAAAAAAGTCTGGAAATTTATTTAATGATCCTCATATGTGTATAAAGAGGATTTGGTATAGAATAACCTACAAGGTTTCATATGCCATAAAACCCAATCAACAAACCAATTATATTCATATCGTATATACTCGTGTAATGAACGACTTTTTTTAAGACAGATTTTTCAACTCAAAGACAACGGGTCGTTTATTATACGGGATATGTTTTTGAAACGTCGAAGCTTATCTCTTTTTTAGGCCTAACTTTGCCAACACTTGGACCCAAATTATTCCGCATGTAGCCTATAACTAAACAAATCGTGTGATTTTGTTCCTAAAAAAGTAAATAATTCTTCCCAAGTGTACTTAATCAATTATGTAATTATTATATTATCATAATACCAGGCCATTGGCCTAATGAGTAGAGTGTTCACCAATAGTCCGGGAGACCGAGGTTCAATCCTAGGTCGAGTCATACCAAAGAATTAAAAAAATGGTACTTGATGCCGCCTTGCTTAACACTCAGCATCATAAGGTGAGGATCAAGGGTAGTGTGGAACAATCATGGGAATGCAGCCGCGCCTTCCCCTACACATCAGTGCAGTAGCTGTTGAAAAGGGAGCCTTCTGGTCACCATCGACTAAAGTCACCAATTTTACTTTTTTTATATTGTCAAAGCTACTGTGGTGTTATAGCATGTTTTTAAAAACGGTAGACTACATCAAGGTCTAGACTACATCAAGGTCAAGACTTTATTATTTATTCACAATATTGCATTCATTTCAACTGTATTAAAGCAGTTTAGAAAACTTAAATAAGTTTGAATGCTTTCTCTTTATATCATTGGTTGGTGAAGAAATATTTTTGTAGGAAAACAGAACCAAAAGTAAGGGGTTGTTCGTTACACACAGTATATAACAAAACACCTTTTGGGGGCAAGAAATTACGGGTCGTTCCTTACTCAAGTATATAGGTACATTTTTTTCGTGTGATTGTTTTGTTTACGAACATCTTATCACGTGATATACCTCACGCTATAGAGACACGTGATTAACCACTTTTCTCACATTTCTGTCTGATGATTATGCATAGCACATAAAACTTCAAGTAATGGTCTTCTAGTAACCATAATCATAATATCTTTTAGGTTATATATATATATATATATATATATAGAGAGAGAGAGAGAGAGATGGTGGATTTTGTATATCCGACGAGATGAAGAAAAATTTGAGATTTGAAATGTGGAGAAAATGCGTTTCGGTCGTCATTTAATTCAATTGCTCGTTTGTGTTTGTAAATCCCTTTTTTTCTAGATTACGCTTGGTCTCGCCGATTTGATATTTGTCACAATCCCTGTATAGAATAGAATATATGCTTACGTACGAAGTAGCTATGTTGTTGTAACGTTTCGAGATGTCAGTGAGATTTAAGAAATCTAAGAAAAATCTGGACATTGTGAAGAAGTTTTTCACAAATAAAGACGACATATCAATTGGAATCCGTTGTCAGTATTTAGTTTATCCACTTTTCCATTTATTTTTCATCATATATATATATACATATATATATATATATATATATATATATATATATATATATTGTAGACTTATTTTGTTGAAAATAAAAGACAAAGATTTAGCGTTAAAGTTTTTATTCATCTCGTTAGTGAGCGAGATATCACAAATGTACTTGAAGGCAATTTAAAACTGTCCATATTCTCTATTGGTGCACACACACACACACACACACACACACACACCCATATATATATGTATGGATGAGTGCATATCTATTGGTACATATATATATGTGTGTGTGTGTGTGTGTGTGTGTGTGTGTGTGTATACTTTTGACTTGGTGTAATGATTAACTCTGTTTTTATGTCAGATGCCATTTTATTAAACTGCCGCTGAGCTGCAATCTATAACAAGGCAAAAACAATTATTGGTTATCACTGAGAAGTTTCGACCTCTACTGTCATACCAACAACATCTGCTTTTGATGTTGTGGAATAACATAATAATTTAGAGGTATCACTTTCGGAGCGGTTCCCTAATGAGTGCAGTATGTAGGATCTTGTTCATCACTAGCAAAAATGAATTGGCGATGTTGATAACTATGTGAAAAAATAGTATTTCGGTGTAGAAAATTTGAATTACACAACGATGTAATCGTGCCCTGAATATCAGGCGTAACTTTTGGTACGACGTTCGAGTGTCATGAAAGTATCTAACTAATTCCCAGCTAATTGACTATTAGGTTTGGTTTGGTTTCTTTGTTTAATGGCATATCAACCTTTGTAGGTTATTTAATGCCAAAGCCATACTCCTAAAAGAAAAGTAGGGGTACTATTTAACCCATAGCTGGGAGGATAAGAGGGTTCATACCTTTCCCAAAGGTATTTGCCCGAAAGTGAACGTAATAGCGTGACTGGAGTACGAACTCGCTTACTACGATTCCGCAGTCCATCGCGCTAACCATTACACCACGAGGACACCCCTAGATGATTATAAGATAGTAAAAGTAAAGTTGGTGACTGTAGTCGAAGGCTCCCTTTTCAATAGCTACTACACTGAAGTTTAGGGGGGCTTACTCCTTTCCCATGATTACTCCATTTAATCCTTGATACGTTCCTTATGTTGCTGAGTATTAAGTAAGGAGGTATCAAGTACCATTTTTAAAGTCTTTGATATGACGCGACGTGGGATTGAACCCAGGTCTGCCGGACCATTGGCGAACACTCTACCCATGTTAAAAACATATAGACACTGAAGTTGTATTTGTCAAGGCAGAAATAAATAGTGAATGAAAGTTTCCTTTAATTTGAACTATGAGATGTGCTCAAAAAGTATGTTTTATTTATGTACGTTGTTAGAAATAGAACTGTTTGGTTTGGTTTGGTTTCTTTGTTTAATGGCATATCAACCTTTGGAGGCTATTTAATGCCAGAGCCATTCTCCTAAAAGAAAAGTAGTGGTACTATTTAACCCATAGCTGGGAGGATAAGAGGGTTCATACCTTTCCCAAAGGTATTTGTCCGAAAGAGAACGTAATAGCACGACTGGAGTTCGAACTTGTTTACTAGGATTCCGCAGTCCATCGATTTAACCATTACACCACGAGGACATCCCCTAAATAGAACTGTTTGATCATTGAATTGTATGTAGACAAATGACTGATGTTAATGATACATAGCATTTAACTTTGACTTTTGCAAAATTGAATAGTTAGTGAACTTAGATTTTATTTTGTTGACTTATGTTTACAAATCAAATATATCTCATGTATATGACTAAACCGGATTTGACATTAAATAACCCACAAAAGTTGAAATGCCATAAAACCAAACCAAACTACATCATATAGTGAACTCGTTTTGATTGAGATTTTTTTGGTACTTATACATCTATGTTACCGCTAAAAAAGCCGAACTTTCCCGAGTGTTTCCGGAAAGAATCGGAATATGCCGAAACGCCGAGCTAATCAAATTTCAGATAAAATAATTCAATCAATTTGTTTACAAAGTTACAAACAAGTATAAACATGAATTTATCGCAGCTAAGCGAAAATCTACGATGTGCAGAAATGGTGATCCCATTCTGCCAAGAAAAAAACCTTATTGGCAAAATTGAAAGTTGCCGGGCGTGTGAGCATCCTTGGCACCAAAAAAAAGAAAATGAGGAAAAGTTATGCCTGGAGATGCCGTAACACCAAATGCAGGACCTGGATTATTATTAAATTGTTAGGTGAAAGTACAGAATACTTACAAAACACCCCCTCCCCATGGTAAGAATGGATTTCTTAATTAACACATTATTACTTCTGCACGGTACAATAAGTGCAGAAATACGAAAAAAATTATTTAAAAAGACAAAAAATGATACACAAACCCCAAACAAAAAGTAGATAAAATAAAAAATTCAAACTATTTTTTCATATGGAAAATTACCCATCATTGACTGTTGATTTATTCTTTTTCACCTCAAAAGGTTGGTAACATTATCCATTAAAAATTGTCTTTTTCTCTCTCTCTCTCTCTTTTTTTTTTTTTTTTTTTTTTTTTTTTTTCGTCTTCATGCGTTTTGTCAACAAATTGGTTGACTTATTCTATCGTCTGCTTGCTTAAATTTCGTTCCGGAATATTCTGATTCTTTCCGTTATCGGCCCGGAAACGCTCAGGAAAGTTCAGCTTTTTTGCGGTAACATAGATGCATAAGTAGCACTTTTTAAAGCAGCCAATCAGCTGTATTTCATGTTAGCATTACAAATGGTGGAAATCGGGACTCTTCTTATCTCACTTTTAGCCTGCCATGCGTCTCTTTCAGGACGTAATGATCCTCTTGAATCTTTTAGTTTGAGACTCCTGATCTAGAAGTAACAGTCTACATTTTTATATGTGCCTATATTTTCAGGGGGAAATCCCTGTGGTGTGGTGGCTAATGTGCTAAACTGCAACATCATAGTGAGTTCGAACCTCAGACACATTACTACGTTCACTTTCGGATTAATACCCTTGGGAAAGGCATGAACCCTCTTTATTTTCCCAACAATAAGTTAAATAGGGCTATTAAAGTTTTTTTCTAAAAAGATGGCTTCAGCATTAAATAACCCACGAAAGTTGATATGCCATCAAACAAAGAAACCAAACCACATTTTTAATAATTCTCCTAGACTTGACCTCTTACCAAGTCAACTTGGCCAACCATTCTATCAATATCTGGTAGAAGAACAGGAGCGGTACTATTTAACCCCGAACTAGAGGAACAAGTGGGTTCATGCCTTTCCCCTGGATATTTGTCCGAAAGTGAACGTAACAGCACAACTGGAGTTCGAACTTGCTTACTCCGAGGCCACTATCCAGCTGTAGTACCACGGCACCAAATGAGAAGCGTGTAACATTCGAGACCAAATTGACTAGTTTAACGTAGCCTCACCCGGTACCATCTCGAATATCAATACATGTTATATTTCGTAAAGTACAAAGCTACTCGTTGTTTCCAATCCGAAAAAATTATTACCATTTCTGTTTTTCAGGCAGTCACACACGAAATAAGAGAGGAAGATAGATAGAAAGCTCTACCGTTATGTCATAGAAACGTTAAGAATCTCATGCGTGTGAGACGAATAAACAAAACACCGGACTCTGATTTCTTCGCCCCTGAGCCCTTTCACCCCGAAGGCTGTCGCAGCTTCGACTCTCTGCTCCCGCCTCTGAGCTATGAACTGCACTGACTATCAAAACTGGCTAAAAACATCTCCTTAAATAATATCTTAATTATTCTATTCACTAATGATATAAGGACACGTATCTTTAACATTCATGCGTGACGCTACCTTCCCGAGTATGCAATCACCTTGTTTACTTTCCAATATCCGGCCTACCAGCGGATCTCAAAAACAACCGTTCAACTTAAAAATCTGCTGATGCGTGCGACAAGTGCACTATATGACCTTCACATGCGACCTACACTTACATTCAAAGAGTTTTTAGCTAACTGACAATTTATCAATACAAATAAAATAACTACCTAATATAATTAATTATCCTTGATTATATTACACATCACAACACCACAGAGACTTTCCCAGGAGGAAGAAGAGTTGAATATGTTTTTTTTTTGCTAATCCGTCAAATAGTCGGATAATTGAAAATTACTCTGTTCATTTTTTTTTCGCTTGTCTTCTGAAGAATTCTCAGTTCCTTCTTTCTCAACATCACTATTGACCAAGGCTATGCATATTGACATCGACATTGGGACGTCTTTTGCAGTTGTCAGAAAGAAGCGAGACAAAAATGTCGGACTGCCTGAAGAAGTTAAACCAATGTCTTTATTATTCCAATTCATCCAGTTACTTCGGATTAAATAAATCAGTAAGGTTCATCAATTGGCATTGATGATAACCATTAAAAACTTATCAAATGACTGGGGTTAGGTGATATGTTTATTTTATTCTCCAGGACGAATTCTGGTTGGTGCATATACCATTTGCTAGTATGGTCAAATACACCAATTGTTCTTCTGCAGAGGGGTAAGAACCCCCACTCCAACGAGTATCCTGTATATGACATTAAACAATCTGGTGGTAAGGTTCCAGCAATGCAGGAACTTTGGGGAATACGGAATATCCCTTCATTGCCATCGCTCCCAGGTTCACTTTGGCCCGGAGTGGTAGCACCTGATAGGATCCTATCTATGGGTTAAATAGAACTAAACCGCGTACTTATTCTAAACTGAATTACTTGAAATAGAACTGTTTTGACATTTAAACTACGTACTTACGCAACACTGAAATGTTTGAAATGGAAATGTTTTTGACATTGAAACTGTACTTACACTAAACTGAATTGTTTGAAATAGAACTGTTTTAACATTAACTGTAAACGAAAACTATACTTATACAAAACTGAATTGACTGAATTAGAACTGTTTGAATAAACTGAATAGTTTGAAATAGAAATGTTTTTGACGATAAAACTGTGTACTTATGCTAAACTGAATTGTTTGAAATAGAACTGTTTATTTGAGTTAAATTGGATTTGGTATTAAATAACCCGTACATGTTGATATGCCATTAAACCCAAACAAACCAAACCAATTCCAAGGGGCTCATCTTCATCACTTAATCATATCTAGTCTTATACTCTTCCTGTGCTAGTCTGCTGCATTCACTTATGTGATTAATCGTTTCTTCCCAACATAACCTAAACTTGGGTTGGGTTTCTTTGTTTAATGGCCTATCAACCTTTGTAGGTTATTTAATGCCAATGCCATTCTCTTAGAAGAACAGTAGTGGTACTATTTAACCCATAGCTGGAAGGATAAGGGGGGTTCATACCTTTCCCAAGTGAATGTAATAGCGCGACTGGAGTACGAACTCGCTTACTACGATTCCGCAGTCCATCGCTTTAACCATTACACCACGAGGACTCCCCCCACCTAAAATTGGTATTCTATTGCGTCTTTTCGATTTTTTTCTTATATAGTTGGTCCTTATGGCGTTGTTTTACGCTTCTATTAGAAATGATTCCTTTTCTCTCTTTAGGTTTATCTTTCTTTGAATTGTCCAGGTCTTTTTGTGTGAAATTACGTCAGTTTGTCGCTTGAAATATCCATACAGTTATTTTTCTTCCCATTTCTGTTTCCTAGCTATTGTCGTTGTTCTTTTGATCTTTACGTTGTCTGAGCTGTTTCTGGTCGCTGTAATTAGTTTTTCTTTATTTATTTTAATATAATCTTCGAGTCTCCGTCTTGATGCATCCACGCTATCTTCAATGCAGGCGAGTCCACTTCTTCCTTTTTTTTTTGGTACATATAGTCGGTATATCTCATCTCATGAATGTAAGACCTTATGCATCTTGTTCTCTAGGATTTGAACTCGTATCACCGTGTTCATTTTCCACGGCGAAAGGTATGAAAGGTATGAATCCAATTATTCTCCCTCCAGCTATGGGTAAATAGTAGGACAGACTAGGTTCTTCAGCCTTGGTTAGGCAACTAGTCTAGGAGAAGGAAAACTCTGAATTCAAACCTGTTAAACTCCGCTTAAAAATTGACCTTGTGTCATATCCTGCCCGAGCGGAGGGGTTGGGTAAATAGTACCTTATGCATCTTGTTCTCTAGTCCATTAGTGGAAATTCTTTCAAGAATGGTCCCGAATATCTTATAATGGGAACATCCTAGGTGGTTATCCTTTTTAGGAGATTTCTATTGCCGAGGTTGATTTCGAGAAGTTTTCTCATTCGTCTGAGATACTCTTCTTTTTTTTCTTTCATCTCCAATTGTTTGATGGTGTCCGCTTCTAATATTCCCCAGTACTTGTAAGTTTCCTTTTTTCGATCGTTCTTCTTCTCTCTTGAATTTGCTGTTCAATTCCTTCTGTTATTTTTCTTTTCCCGCTTCTCATTATTAGCATGACATATTTTTCTATGCCAAATTCCATTCCTATATCCCGACTGTATATTCTTATTGTTTGTGTCAGAGTTTTCAATTCTTTTTTCATTTCTTTTGCAAACAGTTTGATGTAGTTCTTGTACATTAATTAGGTGGTTGATCTTTTCTTGTGATTTAGTAAATTTGTAGCCCCCTGTGAATTTTCTACGTGTGTGATTGAGTGGTATCATCACTATTATAAATAGTAATGGTGAAAGCGTGTCTCCTTGGAAGATACTTCTCTAGATTTTAACCAAAGGTAAAGTTTTTCTTCCTACAGTGAATTCAACTTCCTAGTTTTTCATGGTTTCCATGAAGAACTTCACGACTTTACCGAATATCTCGTACATTTTTGGAATGTCTATTATTCAGCTTTGCGGGACCATATCGTAGACATTTCTGTAGTCAATTCCCGCCATGGCTTCATTTTTTTTCCATCTGGCTTTGTTCTCCTTGAAGATGTGCTGATCAATGAACAGCAAATCAACCTTTCCTCTTGTTCTCTTACAGCATCGTTTCTGTTTTCAGGGAAACAATCCACGGCTTACAAGCCAGTAGATTTCCTTCCCTAATCTGTGCAGTTAGGATTTTCCATCTGGCTTTGTTCTCCTTGAAGATGTGCTGATCAATGAACAGCAAATCAACTGTTCCTCTTGTTCTCTTGTAGCATCGTTTCTGTTTTCAGGGAAACAATCCACGGCTTACAAGCCAGTAGATTTCCTTCCCTAATCTGTGCAGTTAAGATTTTCCACGTCATAGGTAGTATCGTTTCCCTTGGGAAAAGTATGAATCCAATTATTCTCCCTCCAGCTATGGTTAAATAGTAGGACGGACTGGGTTCTTCAGCCTTGGTGCGGCAACTACTCTAGGAGAAGGAAAACTCTGAATTCAAACCTGTTAAACTCCGCTTAAAAATTGACCTTGTGTCATATCCTGCCCGAGCCGAGGGGTTGGTAAATATGAATATCGATATCATGGTATACATTTTCATTGATTAATATCGATATCATGGAGGTGCCCGTCGTAGGAAATGGACACGGCAAAACGAGTTCAAATCCTGGACGAGATTGATTGCATTACACATAGCACTAATACCCTTGGGATAAGTATGAATCCAATTATTCTCCCTTCAGCTATGGATAAATAGTAGGGCAGACTAGGTTCTTCTGCCTTGGTTAGGCAACTAGTCTAGGAGAAGGAAAACTCTGAATTCAAACCTGTTAAACTTAAACTCCGCTTAAAAAAATTGACCTTGTGTCATATCCTGTCCGAGCGGAGGGGTTGGGTAAATATGGTATCGTTATCGGTCTATCGTTCTTGGGAACAGTTCTTTTAGGGATCTTTCTGGATCATGGTGTTTTCCCCTTAGTCACCCGCTCGGGTATATTTGTTTCTTCAAAGTAGCTACTCAGTTCAACTATAATCATTTTATTCTTTTGAGTGTTTTTCACACCAGTGTTAGCTGGTGGTCTTTCACTAGAGCTTGAGTGACAGCAAATCTTTTCAAGCCTCAAGGACTCTTCTAAGTATTCTGGCCGATCTCAACAATGCTGTAGTTTGGATAGACTCAACTCTTCCTCTTATTTCCAAGTTCTCTCGTCCCTCTACCAGTTCTTTCGTGACTGTAACGAGTCACTTTTATGTTCTATGGTTTTTTTTTTTCAGTTTTTTCAAGCAAGGTCTAGGTACTTATCTCTTTTTGCTTTCTTTCAGTTTTACCCAGTGGCCAACCGGAACAGCAATGTCTACATATTATTATTATTTTATAGATGTCTAGAAGAGAAAGAAATAGATACTACACTTGGATCCCAGCCAGAAGACCGGATAACTATCCTAGAATTGAATCGGAGTTGAACACAGTGTTTGATCTGTAAAAGCATCATCTATGGAGAAGGATATTCCAATTGATTAATGGAGAGGGTAGAAGGATTTACCACTTGGTTGCGGGGAGGAGACATAGAAGAATATTTTGTTGTATAGGCATAACCATAATGATATCAATCACAACAGTCATACAAATACGTATACAAACACAGAACATAGGCGGACTCTGTTGTTTCAAATACGATCAGTTTATTAACTTCTGACTTCGGTCCATGGCGACGCGAAGAGAGAGACAGAATTCTAACTGCGCTAATCCCATCCCAACGCGCGGCACATCTGGTGGTATTTAAGTTCTCAGTTGGTAGAGATCCGAAAATCCCAACTACACCTTTCAACGGTCAAAATTCAACTCTCAACGGCCGAATACCCAACTCTCGCCTCAATAGTCCAATCTCAACTCTCATCTTTTCAAAATCCTCAAATTCTCAGGACCATCTCTTCCGGGCATGATGTCATCTACGCTCCAGTCTCATTTCCTGTCTGGGGGTTTATTATGACAATGGTGATTGTCATATCCTTTGCGCGCGAGCGTAAAACTGCACCCAATGACTCTGCACCTGAACTAAGAGACTCGAATAGTTCCAAGCCCTACCAAACTGAATGATAAAATATAATTGACGAAAAATGATTAATATAAAAAAATCATTCCTTAATTATATAATAATTTCACTTGGTCGAGGATGGAAGAATATCCCACTAGGCTGCGGGAAGGATATGCAAAAGAATATTTCATTTGGTCGATGGGAAAAAATGAAAGGATCCAATATGATCTGAAGGTTGCCAGCTCATTGGCCTAGTGGGTAGAGTGTTCGCCAATGGTCCAGGAGACCTGGGTTCAATCCCAGGTCGAATCATACCAAAGACTAAAAAATTGGTACTTGATACCTCCTTGTTTAACACTCAGCACTCAGATACGTATCTAGCGTAAAGTGAAGCAATCCAGGGGAAGGAGTAGCGCACTCTCCTACATCTCAGTGTAGTAGCTATTGAAAAGGGAGCCTTCTGGTCGCCCTCGACTAAAGGGAGACAACTTTACTTACTTTAACTTATATACTAATAAATAATAAATGAGTAACAAATGATATGTATATGAAGAATTATATACTTGTGGAGCAAAAAGTTCATATGATGACGTCTTATCTGCTGTTATGACTTTTTTTTTACCAGAGGGATCCAAGCATTTTGATACCGATGGAAAGGTGTGTGAACCGCAAAGAAAATTGTGTTGAAAATAAATCTCATTTGGTCACATTTCATGAGAGTATCTTGGTCTGCCTATGAACTTTTCAGTCGATCACCAAAGATCGTTATTCGTTAACTAGCGCCTCTTGATTGTTTTATCGTTTCGTGGAATTTCCACGGATCCAATGAGCACAATACCCTTATCCTCAAAGTCATCATCATCATGTCGTGCCGCTAGCACGGATATCCCTGACCCTCTCTCGCCACTTCTCCCTGTCGTTCATTGCCTCCGGCAGGTCTTCAGAGCTACATCCCGTATCCTCACATATGTATGTATGTTCGAGCAGGTCGTCCTGCTTTTGCTCGACCATATGCGGGGGTCCATAGGAGTACATCACTTATGAGCTCGTCCCTGCTTCTCCAGCAGTGTCCTGCATGTCTGGTTCGTCTAACTTGGATAGTTTTCGTGATGGGAGGCAGGTGGCCGTATAGTTGGTGCTTTGTGGGGTGTTGCCGCCAGGACTTGTTCGATTTTGTGTAATTGCCGTCCAGCTTCTTCTCCAGCCGTTTAGTTAGCGTCCATGTAGTGCATCAATACAGCAGTATCGATACGACCGCTGCCTGGAAGAAACTTCGTTTCAATTCATCAGTCAGGTCTGATTTCCATATGATCGAGAGCCTATCGATAGCTGTCCATGCCTTCGTTAGCCACGTGTCGATGTCTTTTTCGGTTGATGAGACACTTCTTCCTAGGTGGGTGAATTTGTCAACTAGTTTCAGAGAGGTTCCGTCTAGTGTGGAAATGGAACCTCTCTGAAACTGGTAGACAAATTCACCTACCTAGGAAGCTGTGTCTCAAAGTAGAATATGCAATAATATATTGATCTTATACTTTTGGTAGAACTGAATACTTACAAATAATAAATAACTTAAGTTGGTAAGTAAAGTTGGCGATTATATACCCGAGGGCAATCCGAAGGCTTCTTTTTCATTAGCTACTATACCGATGTGTAGGGGAGGGTGCTACTCCTTTCTTTGGATTACTGCACTTTATCTTACTAGTAAATATATATTTACCTTATCAGTACAAACTCCCCCCCTCTCTCTCTCTCTGACTGCTTTTATCTCTGCTTCTGTCTTTCTTTCTCCCATTCTTTTACCTTTTCTCTCAATCATCTCTTTTCATTCCTTTTTTCTACTTTTGCTTTCTTTTCGTTTCTTCCATTTTTTTAAAATTCTTCTCCACTGCTTTTTTTTTCTTTCTCTCTCTTTTTCACTCAATATTTGATGAGAGTTGAGATTGGACCATTGGGTATTCGGCCATTGATAGTTGAATTTTGACCGTTGAAAGGTGTAGTTGGGATTTTCGGATTAAGCTACGTACTATAGATATTTTATTGTCTATGAATATATTCCATATCTATGAACAAAGTAAAGATTACACAAATAAAGTGAAGTTGGCGATCTTAGTCGAGGGTGACCCGAAGGCTCTCTTTTCAATGGCTACTACCCTAAGATGTAGAGGAGAGCGCTACTCGATTCCTTGGATTGCTCCACTTTACCCTTGACCCTTACCTTATAATACTGAATGTTAAGAAAGGCGGCATCAAGTACAATATTTTCAGTCTTTGGAATGACACGACCTAGAAATGAACCTCAGTCTCCCGGACCATTGGCGAACACTCTACTAATTGAGCTGATTACACATAGATATAGATTATGTACATGATTGAGCACAAGGCCCCAAAAGGCTCTATACGTCAAATGCAGACATATCCCACATGGCTGCAGGGAGGATAAGCGCGTAACTCTAATCTTGATAAATAATGGGCTGTGAACTCCTTTGACCTCAAGGAGTTTCAAAACAGGGCCCCAAAAGGCTCTCTGCGTCTACTGCAGACATATCCCACATGGCTGCAGGGAGGATAAACGCGTAACTCTAATCTTGATAAATAATGGGATGTGAATTCCTTTGACCTCAAAAAGTTAAAAGCTCTTTCAGGAAGAGATACAGAGGAGGGAGATTTAACGGACAAACTAATGTTTTCTGAAGGGAAGGGGTATGTAAAATTAAACTAGAAAAAGGCAGTTAATCGGGGGTTTTTTTCTTAAATAATTTAAGAAATAAATCTAAATATCCATTCATTTACATATATTCTTCCATAGATCTTAAATGAAGAACATTTTTATGATAAAAATAAATAAATCTAAATATCCATTCATTTACATATATTCTTCCATAGATCTTAAATGAAGAACATTTTTATGATAAAAAAAAAAATTCAGTATTCTTTCCAAAGGGACTATTCAGAATTCATACTTTCGAATTATTCAAACAGTTTTATATAACAAATCTTCCGAATTTTAATCTACAATAAAATGTTTATTTTGGTTGGTTGAGTTTTATGGCATATCAACCTTTGGAGGTTATTCAATACCAAATCCATTTTTACACAAATAATCAGTCCTATTTCAAACAATTCAGTTTAGTATGAGTACACAGTTTGTCAAAAAACATTTCTATTTCAAGTTATTCTGTTCAGTCAAACAGTTATAATTCAACCAATTCAGTTTAGAGTAAGTATAGATTTTGCTTACACACGTTTAAATGTCAAAACAGTTCATTTAAATGTACAAACAGTTCTATTTCAAACAATGGAGTTTAAAATAAGTACATAGTTTCAATGTCAAAAAAGGTTCCATTTCAAACAATTCAGTTTAGCATAAGTGCACAGTTTAGTTCTATTTGACCCATAGATAGGACCCTATCAGGTTCTACCACTCCAGGCAAAAGTGGACCAGGGAGCGATGGCAATGAAGGGGTGCACTGCATTCCCTAAAGCTCCAGCATTACTGGAACTACACCAACAGCTTGTTTAGAGTCATAGACAGGACACTCGTTGAGGGGGTCTTACACCTCTGCAAAGAAGCAATCGGTGTATTCTACGGTCTCAGCCGACTGAGCAATACAATAAAAAGGGATTTTATGACATTTAAAACCATTCGTGGATATTCATAAAAATGAAAACGAATCTTTAAAAACTTTTTACTTCTGTAATATTAATCACTAAAAAATGTCACGAACCTAGCGCGTGCGGGCAGAATGACCTGCAGAGTTCAAGCGTGATTTTAATATAATCACGCATTAACCTTTACGTACTTCACTATTGTTTTCACAAGTGTCACCGAACCTTCTGGAATCTTCGAATTGATCCATAAAATCTCTATATAAGAAATCAAGTAACGAGATTTTAGAGAGTTCAAGGTAGGTTTCTAAACAAGTGCGTCAGAGGTCCAGGATACCCCGACCCGTGCATACCCAACCTGCCACGATACGACTGACAGGAACGTATCAACAAACCAGCTACAACGACACCCCGTCGTCACCAAGAAGAGGAGGGAGGAAGAACGCGATGAAAAAACTTTTCTAATTACAACCCGCTGTAGTCCACATGAATAAAAGCGACAACTATTTTCTTCCTTAAATTTCGAGTTATATATTTTTTTTTTCTTTAAAGAAAAAACCAAAGACCGGTTACTTTAGGATTATAGATTTTTTTCCCCTCCTGTTATATTTTTCTTCGTGTTTTTGGCATAATCCTAAAGTAACCGATCTTTGGTTTTTTCTTTAAAGAAAGTATTGCTCTGTAATATTAGTTACATTGAGCTCTTTACCAGAAAATTTAAATGTTCAGCTTTTGAATGATTTTCTTGTCCTGAAGGAATTACTCCCAACTCTGGTTTAACTGGATCGAATAATACATACATATATATATATATATACATATATATATGTGTGTGTGTGTGTGTGTGTGTGTGTGTGTGTATTTAATTATTTATAGAAAAATTGAATGATATGACTAAGATATGCAAAGTGAAAAAAGTTTTTCATATGCTAAGTTTCAATATCTGTCTATATTTCTGAGATGAGGTATTATGTACATTATTTACATTTTTCGGGCTATTGTCCTCATCTTTGTCGCCATGTTTATCACAACGTTTCGGCCACACCTATTTCCATCTTTTTCGGAGGCAGAACGTTGACGAAAACCGACATGGGTTCAAAAGAAATGGGTGACACATAGAAAACGTTGTTGGGCCCAGTTCCTCTCGAAAAGCCGACCGAAGTGGACATTTACTGGGACACAATTGTTCGCTGTTTAGAGGGGAATTTAACAAGAGATGACTGATAACTGACATCCATTAAACATGGATCGTGGAACTAGTATCGTTTACCCCGGTAAGCCAAATGAAGGGTTAAGTTCGACATTCCAACCACCTGAAGAAGGCCGGATTGTGCAACGGCCGAAACGTTGTGATAAATATGGTGACAAAGATGAAGACAATAGTACGAAAAATGTAAATAATGTATATGCTAAGTTTGTATCATATGCAGTTTTACATATTCAACTCGTGTGTTTTTAAAGTAAGTTGTTGAACTTATCAAAGTCTCGGCTTTAGCACTGAACAGAGATGTCTGTCAGCCGAAGTTTAACTGTGTAGGGGAAAGAAAGGAAGGTAGAAAAAAAGGGAACAAAAAAAAAAAAGAGAAGAGGATTACCTATTTATCATTAATCTGCAGAAAAAGTCATGACTATATTTCTAAAAATAAAACAACTTTTCCCACCAAAATTAATTTATTCCCGAGGAAATAGATTTTAGAAAATAATTCTAACTGCATTGCATATGTTTCGCTAGGCAGGTTGAGTTACACACTTAACTCTAAATTCAAAGTTCTTATTCATTTTCTTTTTTGTGGCCGCTTCTGTCTGCAGAAAGTCTGCTAATCAGCTGGAAAAACACTCTGTTTCCAGAGTAGAATAATTTCTTTTCTCTGTAGCTTGTTTCAACAATTCCATTGGCTGGTTCTCCTTGGAATTCAAGCTTCACGTAGAATTTCTTCCATATTCCCTCTGCTTCAAAATGTCGTCAGAGGTTAACACGTGTTACGAAACCGTTCGTTTCTTTCTGCGTAGAGAATACCCACGTTCGGTTTCTCCATGATTTTTAACTCCGTTTCTTTTCGTCTTTGTGGTCTAACGGATAGCAAATGTAGAATTTCAGCCTGGCAGACTTGCTTGCGTCGGCCGTATGGTCGATACGCAGCCTGGCAAACTTGCCTCTAGGAGCGTTCTAATCAGCTCCCAGTTAAGACCAAGCTCTTCCGAGGAGCCAAAAGAAGGTTCGCAGCAAAAGGAGCCAAAAGGCTGACTGTTTTGAGGCTGACTGCTTTTATACCCGAAAGGCTGACTCTTTTTTTGAGGCTGACTGTTTTTTTGTGAGGCTGACTTTTTTTTTTAGGCTGACTCTTTTTTTGAGGCTGAGTGTTTTTATACCCAAAAGTCTGACTCTTTTGAGGCTGAGTGTTTTTATACCCGAAAGGCTGGCTGTTTTTTTGAGGCTGGCTGTTTTTATACCCAAAAGGGGCCAGTAAATATCCGACTATGAAATAATCCAATGACATTCGAGCAATTATTAATAGCCGATTTTACAAATTCCAACTACGATGATAATTATTTCAGGCTGCATTTATCTTTTTTATTTAATTATCTATTTTTTAGAAATATACTATAGATTGTTGATTTTCTTATTTTTTATAAAGGATCTGTTATTTTCAGTTAATAAAAAGGTAGGTTGATATCTCAGTTTGTTGAAAGAAAGTAATCAGCATTTTCATTCTTGTTCTGGTGAAGAAAATACTTTGCTATAAGTTGTTGAAGTTGCTATTCCGCTGTGGAAAAAAGGTTAGGAACTGACAAACTCGGACCGAGGAAAGCACACGTGTGTTACGTATGAAGGAGAAAACATAATTAAGGGCTTATGGGATTGAAAAAAGGATAAACAAAAGTGAGTAGGAGTTATCGGACTTGTATAGTATTCTTTCAACACATGTTTTTATTTGCTGTTTATTTTAAAAAGGCTTATCGCTAAAATTATTCCAAATGTTTTCTTCCTCTTTATTCTTATCTCTCTACCATTACCCTCAATCGCTTCCCCTTCAACAACTCTACATATGAGAAAAAAACAAACAAACAAGAAACGCAGTTTCTTCCAGGCAGCGGTCGTATCGATACTGCTGTATGGATGCACTACTTGGACGCTAACTAAACGACAGCAGAAGAAGCTAGACGTTCGTCACAGCTCCTTTCAGCTCCTCAATTGTCTCATAACGACAGCCTCTATAGTTAGGGAATAACCAAAAGTCACAGGGAGTAAGGTCTGGACTATAGGGATGGTGAGGAACTGTCTTGATGCCCATCTTGCTCAAATAGTCTGGGACAAGAATGGAGTTGTGGACTGGTGCATTATCCTGCTGGAAATGCCACTGACTCGATTTGAAGATTGCTTTCTGAACTCCCTTAAAACCTCAACATAGTAACCCTAACCCTTACCCTAACCCTTTGGCCAATCAACTCTGATGTTCTGACTTCCTTACTCCTCCCACACCTCTCATCATCCCTCACAGACTCCCTGTCTTCCTTGAATCTCTTATGTCACTCAAAAACTGATGCTCGATTCATACAAGATGCTCCAAAAGCAGTCTGAAGCATTCCATACGTTTCTATGGCATTTTTTCCAAGTTTAAAACACAGTTTTATTGCATATCGTTATTTTAAAGTGTCCTCACGTCCAGATTGCTTTTTTTGAAATTCACCAGCTGTGACAATCAGGCTTTAGTAGGGTGTATTCCAATTCCAGCTGTAGCTGTTCATTTGAATATGAAATCATAAAAATTGGACAGTCATCTCATAAGATGTATAGCAATAACATACTGAATTTTCAAGAGTCTACGACAATTTCAAATGCCCATACGAAAAAAGTCTGGAAACTTATTGAAGGCATTAGTATATAAATACGTTGATGGATAAAAAATATAGACTCATCTAAAGAGAAATATCCACAAAAGAAGAATCTATTCAAAGCTTATTAGTGTAGCAGAAAGAAAGAAATTCAAATTATTATCTAGTGCGGGAATTGTTTTGGCCGTTGGAGTTTCGAATGAATGTATTTCGTCCAATGAGAATGACTGATACCTTTCTGCCCGGGGAGGTGACCCGAGCAACATAAAAGGCCGCGCTAACCATTCTCGCCCGCTTTTCGCTTCCTCCTTGCTAGCAGCAGGACAGAGCAGTCAACACGAGAGAGGACATTCTCTCTGTCTCTGTCTCTGTCTCTGTCTCTCTCTCTCTGTCTGTCTGTCTCTCTCTCTCTCTCACTTACCCGGGCCGATTCCAGCAACAGACAGATGGACATCTCAACACAAAAGAGCCCATTCAACATTGTTTTTCTGCTTCTCTTAGGAGACCATTCCTTATCATTTATTTCTTCCTCCTAAATCAATTGGACCTCGAAACTTCTGGTTGAATCCTGCTCAGCTATTTACGACTGCTTACTTCTTCCTGCAACTTACAGCACAAGGGTTTCTCTTTTTCTCAAGCTGTTATTAAAACTTCCAAATTGAAAACTATCAATATCTTCGTCAACTCATTTGTTCTTCCTTTTAATATAACAAGAGGCAACAGAACTCTACAACCTCAACTGCCATTTTATATAAATGGTAATATTATCTGCCCTCATGTTATATTAGTTTTTCTCGTCTACCGGAGTCCCATTCAATAAATAAGGTGAATTTTGCCAAAGGAGTTGGTGATGGTAAGCATTGACTACAGTTGCACTTTTTTCGAGGAAATCAATTGTGATAAGTCCTTTCATATCACAGGAGACTGCCAGTATGACTTTTTATACAGAATGCTGCGTCCAGAATTATTACTTTACCGAAGATTCAGTGTGTTTTGACTTCATAGACTGTCTTTTCATTTGTTATCATGCTTCTCCGTATAAATCATACATTTTTTTATAAATTTTACATGGTTTGCACTTCTCAACCTGCAAAAATTTGATGACAGTTCTCTATCTAAGTATGGAGCATTCTATATGATTTGCCGCCATTTTGAATAGCCTCAAAACAAAAATCTTTGAGAAGTTGAAGTAATTTTTGCTATAAATCAATTCCAAACAATTCAGAGTTTTAGAAAAAATTCTAAAAAAAATTATTCAGCCTTAAAAAATACCCTTATTTACTAAATGTTCTAGATAAGTTCTAAAGAGAGAGGGGGGGGATCTTATTTAGTGAAAAGGGGAATTTTTTAAGACAGAATGATTCTTTTTATTTCTTTTTTTCTTTTCTTTTTTTTTTTTTTTTACGTACACAGGATGAAGCCTGGAAGACCTGCCGGAAGTGATAGATAATAGAGACGGATGGTGAGAGAGAGAGAGAGAGAGAGAGCGAGTTCGGGAAATCCGTGTGAGCTGCACGACACGAGGATGATAATTTACTAAAAGGCCCTCGTATAAAAGATCAGAATCTATAAAGATGGAATTTGAAGTAGGGAGCCGAATATATAAACGATAAGAAGAAAACTTCCTTTAATTACGAATCAACGCCATAATCATCATCATGGACGGCATAAATTACCTTGATCCTCTCTCTCTCTCTCTCTCTCTCTCTCTGCTTTCCAGTCGGCTTTTACACTTGGTAAGTCCCCTGGAGGCATTCAGGGTCCACACCGAGCTGATGAATATTAGTTTTTACTAGCCGGCCAACACTGGTGTCTCCTTGACTAGTAGTCCATCGTAGACCTTTACTTATGAGTTCGTCATTACTTCATCACCAGTGTTCAGCGTGTCTTGTTCGTCTTACTTGAATGGTCGTACAACAGCTGTTTTGTGGGGTACTGCTTCCAGGATTTGTTTAAAAAGGCACTTATTATCCCTTTTTTTACTGCAAGCGTTTCGTTAGAATCCAAGGGGTGCAACCATACAATAGTATTAATACGGCAACAACTTGGAAGAATTCACGTTTTATTTTATCTCAGAGATCATATTTCCATATGGTCGATAACTTGTCAATAACAGTCAGCGCTTTTGCTATGCATTTGTTGAAATCCCTTTCAGTAGAGGAGATATTGCTTTCGAGGTATATAAACTGGTCTACTAACTTCAGAAGTGTTGTAACCTAACAAAAGGTTACTGAATAAGAGATAACCAAAACGAAGGTTTAAAATGAAATAGAAATCTTTATAACATTAAACGAATACAATACTTGCCAGTAGGTTGGGGCGCAGGACTGCGGCCAAGACACGCCCGGCGGATCCCCAAATGCCTCGGGCCCCGTTGGAATTTCCAAAAAAAAAGGGGGCGCCTCAGGCGCCAGGCGATGAACCAAGTCCCTCCGAGAAGGGTTAGAGCCGTGGGGGGACAGCAACATGAGGTTCGAGGAGGGTCGGTCGCGTGACGTGAATGTTGGGTTTCCCCAGCACCCACGTCAAACAGCCTCGACCAAGTAACCGCCGACAGCGTCAAAGACTGTCGGCAAAAATACCGAACTCACAATCGTGTCCAATGTATTTATGAGGAATGAGATATACTCATTAATGTTCACCCGTAGGGTATATGACAAATGGTTTACTATTTAATGAGGAGATGGCAGCATCTTGATTAAAACACATAAACTCTGTTTTGAGTTCTCAAATCGAACCATGTCACTTGCTGGCTGCTACAGACTATGCTGAATATTTTCGGCTTGAGCAGGTGTATTTGTAAGAAGCGCTAAATCATCGCTGTGTTATATGATTAAGGAATGATTTTTTTTATATTAATCATTTTTCATTAATCATATTTTATCATTCAGTTTGGTTGGGCTTTGAACTATTCGGGTTAAGAGTTCACGTGCATAGCCATTAGGTACAGTTTTACGCTCGTGCGCAAAGGATATGACAATCACCATTGTCATAATAAACCCCAGACAGGAAATAGGACTGGAGTGTGAATAACGTCATGTCCAGAAGAGATCGGCCGAGAATATGAGGATTTTAAAAACACGTCAGTTGAAGGTTGACATTGAACCGTGGAGGCAGAGAAGTGAGTTTCTGCCATTGAGACAGAGAGTTGAGAGTTGGATTTTGACCATTGTAAATGTAGTTGGGAAGGGTATGAATCCAATCATTCTCCTTCCAGCTATGGGTAAATAGTATGACAGACTTGGTTCTTCAGCCTTGATGTGGCAACTAGTCTAGGAGAAGGAAAACTTTGAATTCAAACCTGTTAAACTCCGCTTAAAAATTGACCTTGTGTCATATCCTGCCCGAGCGGAGGGGTTGCTAAATATGGGTAAATGTAGTTGGATTTTTCGGATCTCTACCGACAGAGGTAATTTACTAAGCTTTTTGCTTAGATGTGGCACAGGGCCATATGAAAGGGGCACCCAATGAGACTCGAACTCATTCGTGTAGGTTTGCTAGTCGAGCTTGCTAACCATTACACCACCAAAGGCGCCTATCTCTACCGACAGAGATCTTAAACACCACGAGATGTGCCGCGCGTTGGGAATGGTTAGCATTGTAAGAATTTTGTCTCTCTCTTCGTGTCGATGAACTGAAGTCAGAAGTTAATAAACCGTTCGTACCTGATCAACAGAGTTGCCTGTGTATTTGCATTTGTATATGTGTAGTTATATTTTCCGTGAGTGTTAGATAATTTTCTTACATTAGATCTATTGATATTCCTTGTATGTCATATAGGGAGCTGATGAGTGGAAACGGTGCCAATGTCAAAATAGTCTTAATAGTGTCACCAATCAATATCTCAAATTCTAACAAAACATCGAAGGAATACACACGAAAAATGTTGAAGCAACACATTTGTACGAATATTTCTCCAAAACATTATATTCTATTCACAGGGAAAATATCAGGCAAATATTCCTTCGTATATGTTTTTCCAAAAGAAAGTTTTGGAAAACTGCTTTTCTGGGTTTGGTTTGATTTGGTTTTAAAGCATATCAACCATTGTACGTTATTTAGTACCAAATCCTCTTTATACCTATATATTAAATATATATGATTTGGTTTGGTTGGGTTTTATGGCATATCAACCATTGTAGGTTATTTAATGCCAAATCCTCTTTATATATATATATCAAATATATATGATTTGGTTTGGTTGGGTTTTATGGCATATCAACCATTGTAGGTTATTTAATGCCAGATCCTCTTTATACATATATATTAAATATATAAGATTTGGTTTGGTCTGGTTTTATGGCATATCAACCATTGTAGGTTATTTAATGCCAGATCCTCTTCATACATATATATATATATCAAATATATATGATTTGGTTTGATTTGGTTTTATAGCATATCAACCATTGTAAGTTATTTAGTACCAAATCCTCTTTATACCTATATATTAAATATATATGATTTGGTTTGGTTGGATTTTATGGCATATCAACCATTGTAGGTTATTTATTACCAAATCCTCTTTATACATATATATTAAATATATATGATTTGGTTTGGTTGGTGTTTATGGCATATCAATGATTGCAAGTCATTTAATACCAAATTCTTTTTATACATATATTTATACAGATAAATTATGATTAATATTTTTAACGAGCCTGAGCTCATTTTTTCACAAAGTTAAATGTTTTCATGTATTTCTATAAAATTTCTACGAATACGCAGTTAAATGTAAAAACGGTTCTATTTCTAACAATTCAGTTTAGCGTAAGTACATTTTAAATGTCAACAGTTCTATTTCAAATTAATGTTTAGCATGAGTACACAGGTCAAATGTCAAACAGTTTTTTTTTTTACCCAGAGATATGACCATATCAGGTACTACTACTCTGCGCCAGAGTGGACATGGAAGCGATGGCAATGAAGGGATACTCCGTATACCCCAAAGCTCCTGCATTACTGGAACCTCACCATCGTATTGTTTAGTGTCATATAATCAGGACATTCGTTGGGGAGTCTTACACCGGTGCAGAGATGCAGTAGTTGTATTCTGCAGCCCCAGCCGACTGGACCAGCTTTACAAGGACACGAAGGCTAGAGACTACTCGCCTGAATGCTACACGAAGTAAATAAACAATAAAATGAAAGAAAACGTCTTTTAAAAACGAAGACTTTATCCAAAACTTCAATAAGAATGATTTCATTCTAAATAATAAGCAATATATATATATATATATATATATATATATATGGACAAAAATATAACACCACTCTCAAAAATGGAGAAAAAGATATTGTTTAAAATTTTTAAATTATAAAAATCATATATATGAAAGATAAGGTTAAGAAACATTTAAATTTAAGTTAAGAAGAAATTTCAATTCATTTTTTATATGCATATTAGCATTTATGCAAAATTTAAAAAATTATTTTTGACATAAATGCAAGACTGCCAATAAAAAATAAAGAAAAAAGGACTTCATTTAATTGAAAAATTTCTCATATATAGTCTACGTAATATAAAAGCTATTGAAACTGTAATATTCAAAATACTAAAACCATAAATGGATAAAGAAACTATATTATCTGAATTTGAGAAAGGCGAGATTACAGATCTGAAAAGATTCGAAAAATCTCAGAGAGAAATTTCGAGGGCCTTAAGACGCAGTAAAACCGTTATCTGCAATTACTTGAAAAGTCCAAATAAATATGGAACAAGAAAACCGACTGGCGAGCCAAAAAATTATCACCACAATTCAAGAGAATAATTGTTCGCAAAGTAAGAAAAAAAACTTCGTCAACATCAAAAATATTGAAATCTCTAGTGGATGCTACTTGCAGTACTAAAACGCTTAGAAGGCATTAAAACAACGAAAAAATTAGGCTTAAGAAAAGAGTTCATTGTCCAAGGTTAACTATGTAGCACAAAGAGAAACGACTGGAATTTGCTCGTCAATATCAAACCATGAGTTCGAAAGAATGGCGAAAAGTTGTTTTCTCGGACGAAAAAAAATTCAATTTAGACGGTCCAGATGGCTTTCAGAAGTAATGGCACGCAAAAGATTTTCCAGAAGAGAATTACTCAAGGCATAGTGGAGGAGGATCTCTAATGATTTGGGTGACCTTCTGATCTTCAGGAAAACTTAAACTACAATTTGTCAGTGGTCGACGAAAAGCAATAGATGATGTGAAGATGATAAATGATTTATCTCTCGCACAAGAAAAGCGTTGTCTCTATGGAGAAGAATGGATTTTTCTGCAAGATAATGCTGCTATCCACAATGCATCAATAACAAAGTACTTGCTTGATCAAAAAATAAGACTTCTTGACCACCCAACGTGCTCTCCAAACATCAACCCATTAGAAAATTTTAGGGAATTGATTGTTGCAAAAGTTTTTAAGGAAATCGACAGTACTCAGCAATTTCTGAACTCAAAAACGCAATCTTAGACGCATGGGAAAAATACCTTCGATTCAATTTCAGAAATTAGTTGTTTGGATGCCAAGCCGAATTTTTGAGATTATCAAAACTACCGATGGTTCTACAAAATATCAAATAAAAAATTTGCTTTTATATTCTATAGTTCTGCTCATTGGTTTTATATTTATGTTAAAACAAAATTTTGAAATTAAGAATAAATGCTAATACACATAAAAAATGAATTGAAATTTCTTCATATCTTAAATCAATTGTCTTTATGCCTTATCTTTGATATATCTGATTTTCATTATATAAATGTTGTGAACAATATCGTTTTCTTCATTTTGGAGGGTGGTCTTATATTCTTATCCAAGGGTGTATATATAAACAGGATTTGACATCAAATAACCTCCAGATGTTGATAAGACTAAATGTATTATATAATGGCCGGGGGATTTCGTTTTATGCCTTTGGGTTTACTTAGGCTGAGAACCTTTCGGCTCAGCGCATGGGTTACTTAAGTGCAACATTAAGGCAGGTGTTCACGCGCGTGAGCGGAGCGGACGTGTCACTCAGAGATGTCACAATAGTCCAGATGGGAAACGGAGTAAGAGAGTGCGGGTGACGTCACACACCGAAAGCGCGCGGAGGATTTGGGGGATTTTGAAAAAGTCAGTTGAGTTGAGAACTAGACTTCGAACGGGAAGCGTCGACTTTCGCTTGCTCGCGGAGGCCTTGCGACGGGTGCGCACGTGTGGGGGGGAGGGGGAGATGAAAAAGCCAGAATAGAAAGAATGTGTATTTCTCTTCCTTTCGTCGAAACCTTTAACTCAAAGGTAATAAAAGGTTTCGTACCTGAACTAAGAAATCGTTACGTGTTTTTCGTGTTTCGGGATTCCTATGTTCTATATATATATGTTATGAACATTCTATGTACGTTTCGCATATCCGTATCTGGCTATGGTACATAAAATCTCATCCTTCCACCGTGTGCAGGATGCAACACTTGGTCAATTTTTTACCCGAGTACAACTGGTTTGAATTAAGTTTTTTTTTTTTTTTTTTTTACTTCTACACTAGTTGCCGTACTACATCTCATTCTGCCCTACTATTCACCCATAGCTGGAAGAAAAATATTTAAATTCAAATTTTATCATACCTCGTGTGGGAACACGTGCGATACTTTGTCCTTATCAGTGACCAAACAAGGGTGATGCCATAGTTTTCGGTGGCTTTAGTGGTACTGCCATCCCTGATGCCACAAGAGTATTAACGCTATGCGAAAATAAAATAGCCGAGTCCTGAATTTAAACTTGGATTGGTGGGTTCATTTTCTATGACCATTACCCCACATGCACTTCCAATTTAATTAACGATAAAGAATATGGGCTATACAGACCCCACCTCCATTATCTTAAAGTAGGGCATCTCTACGAAAACTCCCATTATGTAATATAGATATCTACTGATTATTAAAAATTCTTCTTAACTTTAATAAAAGCGACTCCATATCCTTTATTACCCAGTTGACTGGGGCTGTAAAATACACCAACTGCACCATTGCAGAGGGTTAAGACCCCCACAACGAGTGTCCTAGATATGACACTAAACAATCTGATGGTGAGGTTCCAGTGGGGTTTTGAGGAATGTGGAGCCCCCCTTCATTGCCATTGCTCCCAAGTCCACTCTGGCTCGGAATGGTAGCACCTGATAGGGTCCTATCTATAGGTTAAATACAACTAACGGCGTGCTTATGCTAAACTGAATTGTTTGAAATGGAACATTTTTTGACATTGAAATTATACTTACACAAAACTGAATAGTTATATATAGAACTGTTTTGACATTTAACTGTGTGTAAACCAAATCTGTACTTATACTAAACTGAATTAGCTCAATTAGAACTGTTTGAATAGACTGAATAGTTTGAAATTGACATGTTTTTGACAATTAAACTGTGTACTCATGCTAAACTGAATTGTTTGAAATAGAACTGACTATTTGCATAAAAATGGATTTGGCGTTAAATAACCTACAAAGGTTGATATGCCATAAAACCCAACTAACCAATATATATGTCCTTTAGTTTTTAGAATGATCATCTTATAACCCGTACGTAATATTTGTGCGTGTACCATAGGACCAAAGTGTTGTGTTTTAAAGAAAGGAGTCCGCAGAAAAAGAAATACTCAAACTCGAAATTTATGGGAGAAAAACAGTAGTCGTTTTTAATTCACCTGCACTACAATAGTTGCAGCTCAAAAAGTTCGTTTCGTTATGTTCTTCCTCTCCCTTTTTGGTGGCGACGGCGGGTGTCGGTGATTGCTGGCTGTTGACACGCTCCTGACAGTTGGGTCGTAACAGGCTGGGTAGGACGGGTTAGGGTCTCCTGGACCTTTAACGCACCTGTTTTGAAACCTGCCTTCAACTCTGCCAAAATCTCCTGACTTTCTTATATAGATATTTTGGAGAACAAATCGAAGATCCCAGAATGTTCGATGTCACCAGTGAAACTGTCGTAAAACACATGATAATTCATGTGTGATTATATTAAAATCACGTCTGAACCCTGTAGGTCATTCTGCCCGCACGCGCTAGGTTCTTGACATTTTCACAGATTGACGACAGCCGATGCGCTCGCGCGTTCTCAACGACAGCACCCGTCCGTTATATTACAAAAGTTCTGCCTACTATCATAATAAGCCAAATCTGATGCTCTGACCTAGCAGAGTCCCCACGGCTTAAAGGTTAACTTGCTGCACTACGACATTGCAATAAGTGAGTTCGAACTCCAGTTGCACCACTTTTAGACTAATACTCTCCGTAAAGGTATAAACACTATATAACCTACAATGGTTGATATTCCATAAAACTAAATCAAATCCAAGGATGGCTTTAGCGTTAAATAACCCACAAAGGTTGATATGCCATTAAACAAAGAAAGCAAACTATTATCCTGACCATTACAGCAACAGGAGTCCTTCTGTTTTACTTTGTTCCGACTAAATTCTAACAATGAGTTAGTAGTAATTCATTAAGCCTATGGACCCCCACATATGGCCGAGAAAAAGCAGGACGACCAGCTCGAATATACATACAACAGCTATGTGAGGATACGGGATGTAGTCGATGAACGATTGGGAGAAGTGGCGAGAGAGGGTCAAGGATATCCGTGCAAGCGGCACGACACGATGATGATGAATTTATTAAGCATTTTGTTTCGATGAAGTACCGGGCCATTTGAATGAGACACCCAATGAGACTCGAACTCACACTCGAAGATTCGCTAGTCTAGTTTTCTAACCTTTAAATGGTTAAAGCGATGGACTGCGGAATCGTTGTAAGCGAGTTCGTACTCTAGTCGCGCTGTTACGTTCACTTTGGGAAAGATATGAACCCCCTTATCCTCCTAGCTATGGGTTAAATAGTACCACAACTGTTCTTCTAGGAGAATAGCTTTGGCTTTAAATATCTTACAAAGGTTGATATGCTATTAAACAACCAAACCAAACCACTTATTTAATTAATACTTCTGCCCAATAATATTTGTTACACTTGCATATTAATTTCATTTACTAAATGTATTAACTATAATGGAATGAAAATAATTTTATTATTGTTGTTGCTATTGTATCATATATTTAACTTTACAATCCATTTAAGAGGAAAAAATAGTTTATACTGGTGAATTTTTTTTTGGGGGGGGCGCTGGATTATCGAAAACTGTCACAAGGAAAACTTTTATTTCTTTAAAGTGAATGAAAAATTATCCGCAACGCACCAAGGTGTGAATCAACACGAATATATATGGGACACGCCAAATTAATGGTTAGAAAAAGTTTTTTGAAGAAAGAAAGAAAGAAAGAATTTTGGAAGGGAAAGATTGAAAATGAAATTTAAAAAAAGGAATGAATTAAAAAGAGCCTTTAAAATGTATCATTAAAAAAATCCCCTTTATTAATAAAAAAAAACAGTTCGTTTGAAAAGTAAAAAGCGAAAGAAAGAAAGAAAGAAAGAAAGAAAGAAAGAATTTTGGAAGGGAAAGATTGAAAATGAAATTTTAAAAAGCAATGAATTAAAAAGAGGCTTTAAAATGTGTCATTAAAAATCCCCTTTATAAATAAAAGAAACAGTTCGTTTAAAAAGTAAAAAGTGAAACAAACAAACAAACAAACAAACAAACAATAATTTTGGAAGAATAAGATTGAAAATAAAATTTTAAAAAGCAATGAATTAAAAAGGCTTTAAAATGAATCATTAAAAAATCCCCACCGAAAATAAAAGAAACAGTTCGTTTAAAAAGTAAAAAAGGGAAAGAAAGAAAAAAGAAAGAAAGAAAGAAAGAAAGAAAGAAAGAATTATAGAAGGGAAAGATTAAAAAGGAAAATCTAAAAATCAATGAATTAAAGAGGCTTTAAAATGTATCATTAAAAAATCCCCTTTATAAATAAAAGAAACTGTTTGTTTAAAAAGTAAAAAGTGAAAGAAAGGAAAGAAAGAAAGAAAGAAAGAAAGAATTTTGGAAGAGAAAGATTGAAAATGAAATTAAAAAAAAAGAAATGAATTAAAAAGAGGCTTTAAAATGTATCATTAAAAAAAACCCTTCCATAAATAAAAGAAACAGTTCGTTTAAAAAGCAAAAAGTGAAAGAAAGAAAGAAAGAAAGAAAGAAAGAAAGAATTTTGGAAGAGGAAGATTGAAAATGAAATTCTAAAAAGCAATGAATTAATGAGGCTTTAAAATGTATCATTAAAAAAATCCCCTTAAGAGATAAAAGAAACAGTTCGTTTAAAAAGCAAAAAGTGAAAGAAAGAAAGAAAGAAAGAAAGGGAAAGAGAGAGGATAAAATGAAAGAAAGATGAGGAGCATTCTGGTCGGGTAAAAGGGAGAATGAAATTTTTAAAAAAGCAAACGAATTAAAAAGAGACTTAAAAATGTTTCATTAAAAAATCCTCTTCATAAATAAAAGAAACAGTTCGTTAAACAAAAGTAAAGAAGTTTAACGAAAAAGTAAGAAAAAAACAAACAAACAAAATATATTGAGGGGACGCATAAAAGAAAACAGTAAAAGGAATGTAGGAAATGGAGAAAGAAAGATAGAAGGTAAGAAAAACAAATAAAGAAAATTAAGGTGGCTTAAGAAAAAGGATTTGTAAATAAAAGAAATGAAAGAAAAAATTCTCATTGAAATGCAAGAAAGAAAGAAAGAAAGAAGGGGCGTAGTAACTAACGTGCTGAACTACGACATCGTAGTAAACGATTTCGAACTCCAGTCGCGGTACTAAGTTTACTTTGAGACTAATACCCTTGGGAAAGGATGAACCCCCTTATCTCCCCAGCTGTGGTTAGAATAGTACCTCTATTGCTTTTCTACAAGGATGGCTTTGGCATTAAATAACCCACGAAGGTTAATATACCATTAAAAAAGCAAAAAAAAAAGAGTACATTTATATAAATGAAATAAACGAAGAATCTAAACGAAAGAGAAATTCAAACGTTTTATCTAGACGGATTCTTTTTAACAAATCTTATCTTGTTTTAAACTTTGTATAAGAGTAAGAAACATCCAAGGAATATAAAGGAATGAAGAGAGACGTAAAGACTCGGTTCTTTTTCATGAAAACAATAAAATCATGAGACTCACTTGCCCAGCAGTTGTGTAACGAAAACGTTCTTCTTTTGTGTTACCAGATCCACTTTGTTGCTCGTCTTTTCCATATCAGTGGGTCTGGCTGCCGCCACAAATGAGATGCGCACAGCGCCGGTATACGGCACAAAAATACAGAAAATTATTAATCAAACAATCAATAAAAGATACGTTCGGACGTCCAATAAAAAAACCGGTTTCCAGCCTAAAGCAGCAGGCAAAATCTACCCGAAAATTCCCCTTTGATAGTTTTCTGTCCAGAGATGAAGCTATTTGCGTTATTTATTTTGTTGGCATTGTCTTTTCCACCAATTAGAGGGAGGATTATTTTAACTGCTCATCCGGAATCAATTACGGCCGTTGTCGGCTGTCGTAGCAAAAAAGAAGTCTATCTTTACTGATCAGGTGAACTGCTAAGCACAACCTCCCAGCACGTAGCCTCTCAGTATTGTCTATTTTCTTGGACTTCGTCACAAAAATATCGAGTATAAACACATTCAAACTTTACTCACGAATCATATCATTTCATTAGTAAAACGACTCCAAATAGTCGCTATATTAAAAACTTTTTTTAACATGATTTTCCTAAACCGCAAAAAAATGGCTACGCTGTATAGCAAAATAGTGCTCAACTTAAAGTGTATAGCAAAATAGCATTAAACTTGAAATATTGACCTTGAGTGTATAGTAAAATTGCAATCAATTTGAAATATTGGGTTTAGGGTGTACAGTAAAATAGCAATCAATTTGATTTGTTTGGTTTCGTTGTTTTAATGGCGTATCAAGCTTTGTTGGATATTTAATGCCAAAGCCATCCTTCTAGAAGAGCAATAGTGGTACTATTTGACCCATAGCTAGGAGGATAAGGAGGCTCATACCTTTTCCACGGGTATTTGTCCAAAAGTGAAAATAATAGCAAGACGGGAGTTTGAACGCGATTACTATATTTACCCAGTCCAACGTTTTAACCATTACACCACTACAAACACTTCGAAAATTTGCGTTTGGGGTGTACATTAAAATATCATTCAACTTGAAATATTGACCTTGAGTGTATAGTAAAATAGCAATCAATTTGAAATATTGGGTTTAGGGTGTACAGTAAAATAGCATTAAGCTTGAAATATTGGGTTTAGGGTGTTTAGTAAAATAACAACCAATTTAATTGGTTTAGTTTCATTGTTTTAATGGCATATCAACTTTTGTTAGTGATTTAACGTCAGAGCCATCCTTCTAGAAGAATAGTAGTGGTACTATTTGACCCATAGCTTGGAGGATAAGGAGGCTCATACCTTTCCAAAAGGTATTTGTCCAAAAATGAAAATATGAGCGCGAAAGGAGTTCGAACTCGCGTACTTCAATTACCAAGTCACTCGTTTTAACCATTACACCACTACAAACAATTTGTTATACTCGGTTTCGGGTGTACAGTAAAATAGCAATAAACTTGAAACATTGGGTTTAGGGTGTATAGTAAGATAGCAATCAATTTGAAATATTGGGTTTAGGATGTACAGTAAAATAGCAATCAATTTGATTGGTTTGGTTTCGTTGTTTTAATGGCGTATCAAGCTTTGTAGGATATTTAATGCCAAAGCCATCCTTCTAGAAGAGCAATAGTGGTACTATTTGACCCATAGCTAGGAGGATAAGGAGGCTCATACCTTTTTCAAGGGTATTTGTCCAAAAGGGAAAATAATAGCGCGACAGGAGTTCGAACCCGCTTACTTCGTTTGCACAGTCCATCGCGTTAACTATTACACCACAACAATCAATTTCAAACGCTGCGTTAGAGGTGTACACTAAAATAGCATTAAGCTTAAAATATTGTGTTTAGGTTGTATAGTAAAATAGCAATCAAATTGAAATATTGGGTTAAGGGTGTATTGTTAAATAGCACTAACCTTGAAATATTGGGTTTAGGGTGTATAATGAAATAGCACTCAACTTGAAATACCAGGATTTATTGTAAAATAGCATTGAATTTGAAATATTGGGCTAAGGGTATAATGTAAAATAGCACTTATCTCGAAATATTTCACTTGCGGTGTATAGTAAAATAGAGTTCCACTTGAAATATTGGGCCTAGAGTATACAATAGAATAACACTCAACTTGAAATATTGGGCTTAGGGTGTACAATAAAATAGCACTCAACTTTAAATATTGGGCTTAGGATGTATAGTAAAATAGCACTCAACTTTAAATATTGGGCTTAGGGTGTATTGTAAAATAGCACTCAACTTTAAATATTGGGCTTAGGGTGTATTATAAAATAGCACAAAGCTTGAAATATTGGTCTTAAGGTGTATTATAAAATAGCACAAAGCTTGAAATATTGGGCTTAAGGTGTATTATAAAATAGCACAAAGCTTGAAATATTGGGCTTAAGGTGTATTATAAAATAGCACAAAGCTTGAAATATTAAGCTTAGGGTGTACCATAAAATAGCACTCAACTTGAAATTTTGGGCTTTAGAAGTATAGTTTCATTGTTCCTTTTTAATACTAACAATTATATGAGTTTAAGTAATTCTTTCTATTTTAAAATACTTATTTGTGTACACACAGTTATATGATTTCAAGTCACTAATAATGATTTTTAGTAAATAATCATAGTCGTAAGTAACTATTTTTAGTCAACAATAATTTACAGTTATATGGTTTCAAGTCATCCTATGAAATACGAAAATCAATTTGATCTCGTGGTGATACTCTAACAGGTAAGACCACTCCAGTTCAGAGTGGACATCGGAGTAATGGCTCCTCACTATTAAATACAGATTAGTATCATATCTTAGATATTACTATTTTTGGATGGAAGTCTTACCACATGGTAGAGGATGCACACAGTGTATTCTAAGCCTTAACAACTAGATGGTTCTTTGTTCAAGTCGGAACTGGCTTTTTCCGTATTTTTCAAACGTTCCTCGTTCTCCGTTCAAGCAAACGCTTGTTCACTCATACTTCAGCCACCAAGAAAGAAAGATGACAGAATCACAAAATCCGTCGTCTTATCTTTGAATTCATATGACATTCCGCCCAGACTTGTGGGGCACCTCGGGTGGTGTAATGGTTAGCTAGGTAGACTAGCAAACCTACACGAGTGAGTTCGATTCTCATTGTGTGCCCAATTCATGCGGCCTTGTGCTACATCTAAGCAAAAAAGCTTAGTAAATTACCTCCGCCCAGACTTGTATATCACAGAGGTGACATCGTCCGATCAGCCTCCGACACCATTATCGTATCACCAGACAATCGCTGTTGACCTTGACTGTTTACGTTCGGTTGGTTTGGTTTGGTTTGAGTTTTAAGGCATATCAACCATTGTTGGTTATTTAATGCCAAATCCTGGTTTTACATATATATCAAATATATAGAATTTGGTTTGGTTGGGTTTTATGGCATGTCAACCATTGTTGGTTATCTAATGCCAAATCCTGGTTTTACATATATATTAAATATATAGAATTTGGTTTGGTTGGGTTTTATGGCACGTCAACCATTGCTGGTTATTTAATGGCAAATCCTGTTTTTACATATATATTAAATATATAGAATTTGGTTTGGTCGGGTTTTATGGCATGTCAACCATTGTTGGTTATTTAAGGGCAAATCCTGGTTTTACATATATATTAAATATATAGAATTTGGTTTGGTTGGGTTTTATGGCACGTCAACCATTGCTGGTTATTTAATGGCAAATCCTGTTTTTACATATATATTAAATATATAGAATTTGGTTTGGTTGGGTTTTATGGCATGTCAACCATTGTTGGTTATTTAATACCAAATATGTATATTTACTGATTTTACATATATATTAGATACGTGATTTGTAAACACATTTTATTGATACACTCAGTTGAATGATCAAATGATCAAACAGTTCTATTTCAAACAATTCAGTTTTGCCAAAGTCAACAAAGTTAAGCGGTTCCAAGTATTACTAAGAATCACTAACAATTCAATTGAACCTCAGTCATTTTTTTGCGAACAGTTGAATGTAAAAACAGTTCAATTTCCAATAATTCAGTATAGCATGTCATTTATTTGCACACATTTTACATGTCAGACAGTCTTTTTTGACCCATAGATATGGCCCAATTAGGAGTTACCACTCCGGGCCATGGGAGCGATATCAATGAAGGGATACTCCACATTCACCAAAGCTCCAGCATTACTGGAGCCTCACCATCAGAAAATTTAGTGTCATATTCAGGACACTTGTCGGGGGAATCTTACCCCTTTGTACTTGGTGTATTCTAAAGTCCCAATCGACTGGATTATTTACAGTTTGAAGAGCAAGATCAAGTTATACCAAGTTTACTGGCGAGATGTTGAACTTTGTCAACTTATCATTTTTTTTTTTTTTGATAACTTGTCTATTCTCACTTCAGTGCTGTGCTGTTGTAGTCTTTCGGAGACTTTTCTGATTACGAGTCGCTGATTTTTAGGCCAATAGTCTGTAACGAAAAAGTCTTTGTTCACAGCAAATACTAACCGTGACTAGAATAGAACCCATTTGTCTCCTTCTTCTTGGCAGACACGTGGTTCATTCATCTACCTTTTTTCTCTAGCTCTACATCAATTTCTATCTCTGCGTCTTCTTTCTCTCCCCCTTCATTCGCCCCCCACCTTATTGTATAAATAAAGCTCTGCTTTACAACTTGCTCGCGATTTTTTTACACTTGCACCCAACGACATCTGAGTCACCTCGGGGTAACCACATCACGTGGCTAGGGAGACAGGAACGTATATGTATTCGCTCAAACCTTCCTCAACACGCAGAATGCGACATAAGGTCACTTTTAAAGCGGAGTAAAGCTAGTTTCAAATTCAGAGTTTTGGTTGATTGGTTGGATTTTACGGCAGATAAACTCTTAGGATTTTTTCTTCAGCCGAATTAGAGTTTTCCTTCTCCTAGACTGGTTGCCTAATCTAGTCTAGAGAACCCAGTCTGTCTCTCAATTTACTCACCGCTGGAGGTAGAAGAGAAGGCCCATGCCTTTCCCAAGGAACACAAACAACCTCGTACAGGATTTGAACTAGGGTCACAGATTCCGTTTCTTCCGACGATAACGGTTACAATAAGTGTGCGCATTGTGGTTCGCCTGAACTGAGACAGCTCATCCACCAAAACGCATACTTTCTCAGGCCTGTTTCAATCAAGGTAACTTGTGGCCTCTCATCAATCAAACACCCCAACACTACCTTCTTCTTTCTCCCTTAATGAGTTACCATAGCAACGATCAACCGACAAGTCTTGCTTATTGAGAAACATCTCGGCTTATGCCTTGCATGAGAGCAGCCACTTTGCCAAATTACATCTGACGTCTGATAATGCATTGCTTCTTCAGCCTTGGTGTTTTTGCTTCTTTTTTTCTTTTCATTTCTTTTATTTCTTTTATTATGGTTGTATTGTGTGATACAACGTGTCATTGAAACTTGAAACTAAATGGCTTTTTCCTCGCCCCGTTGATTCTAAATATTTTTTATTCATTTTTATCTATTCATGTTGTTTTCCAACAACTTGTTACATTATAAGCTCTTTTGCTCATGGTCTGGTATGGTTTCTTTGTTTTATGGCATATCAACCTTTGTAGGTTATTTAATGCCAAAGCTATCCTGTAGAAGAACAACTGTTGTACTATTTAACTCATAACTGGTGGAATAAGGAGGTTCATACATCTTTCCTTAGGAATTTAGTCCGAAAGTGAACGTAATAGCGCGACTGGAGTTCGAACTCACTTTGAGGCAGCAGTCAAGCACTTTAACCATGACAACATAGGGACTTCCACTCAGCTCCAGGTTGCCCAGTCGGCTGGGGCTGTAGAATACACCGACTGCTTTTCTGCAGAGAGGTAAGACCCCCACACGGTTCTCCTGGATATGGCACTAAACAATTTGATGCTGGGGTTCCAGTTATGCTGGAGCTTTGGGGAATGCGGAGTACCCCTTCATTGCCATCGCTCCCAGGTCCACTCTGGCCCAGAGTGGTAGCACCTGATAAGGGTCCTATCTATGGGTTAAATAGAACTAAACCTTGCTTCTTTCGCTATACTGATTTTTGTATTCAAACTGCGTTTTTATGCTAAACTGAATTGTTTAGAATAGAACTGTTTTGACATTGGAACTGCGTACTAGTGCGGAACTGAATTGCTCAAAATAGAACTGTTTTGACGTCTAAACTGTGTACTTATGCTGAACAGAATTATCTGAAATAAAACTGTTTGACATTTAACTCTGTATTGCCCAGTCGGCTGGGGTTGTAGAATACACTGACTGCATCTCTACAGAGGGGTAAGACCCACCTAACGAGTGTTCTGGATATGACACCAAGTAATCTTATGGGGAGGGTCTAGCAGTGATTGAGCTTTGGGGAATGCGGAGTACCCCTTCATTGCCATAGCTCCTAGTTCCTCTCTGGCCCGGAGTGGTAGCACCTGATAGGACCCTATCTATGGGTTAAATAGAACTAACAGCATACTTATGCTAAACTGAATTGTTTGAGTAAACTGAATAGCTTGAAATAGAAATGTTTTTGACAATTAAACCGTATTACATTTAAACTGCGTGCTTATGCTTAACTGAATTATTTGAAATAGAACTGTTTTTCGACATTAACTGAATTGTTACATATAACTGCTTGAATAGTTTGAAATAGAAATGTTTTTTACAATTAAACTGTGTACTTATGCTAAACTGAATTGTTTTAAATAGAACTGATTATTTACATAAAAATGAATTTGGCATCATATAACCTACAAAGGTTGATATGCCATAAAACCCAACAAACAAAATCAGCTCCGGGGTGCACATAGGTACAATAATCCATATGCGTGTAGGTTCGAGCCGAACAATATAATTGTATATGTGTATGACCCTATCCTATATGTATGTTGGGGTGAGCGTATTTGTACACTAGTGAGGGTGGTTTGGTTTGGTTGAGTTTTATAGCATATCAACTATTGTACGTTGGTTTGGTTTGTTTTGGTTCTATGGCATATCAACTATTGTAGGTTATTTAATGCCAAATAATATATATATAATTTGGTTTCGTTTCGTTTACTTTGGTTTTGGTTTGGTTTGGCATGGCATATCAACCATTCTAGATTGTTTAATGCTAAAACCTGTTTATTCATATGTATTAGATATAAATGATTTGGTTTGGTTGGGTTTTATGCCATATCAACCATTGTTGGTTATTTAATGCTACATCCTATTTATAAAGATATATTAAATAGATATGATTTGTAAACACATTTTGTTGATAACATTCTTTAAACGAGCCTCAGTTCATTTTTTCTTTTTCTTCCATTTTTTTTTTTTTTGCACTCTGTTAAATGATTTTAAGCATGTCTATCTAACACACATTTTTTTTACGATTGATCATTTGTTTGAACACAGATAATTTTTTTTTAAGTATTGCTTTGTAACAGTAACGATTTCACATCAATCTTGTGTTTACACACGTTTAAGTCGATATATATGATTTCTAAGTTAACTGTTTGTAGATAATTTCAATTCAAAATAATTTGTTAGCATACTCGTATTGCAACTGTTTCTATACAGTTAAATAGTTGCAAGTATGAATTGATATCTAACACTGATTCTGTTCAATATTTATCATTTTTAAGACAGTGAAGTGGTTACAAGTCTTGCTATTTAACTATAATTATTCCATTGAACATTTAATTTATTTGCACACAGTCAAATGTTTCTAATTATTGTTCTGTAATACGAATATTTCAATTGAGGTACACTGTTAAAGAGTTTCATTACAAGTTCTGGAGGTAGCATCCCACAAAGCAGAAGCTGTACGGCCACCTACAACCCATCACGAAAACTATCAAAATTAGACGAACTAGACATACGGGAGACTGCCGGAGAAGTAGAGACGAGCTCATAAGTGATATACTCCTGGGAGTGATGGCAATGAAAGGGTACTCCCCATTGCTCCAAGACTGGAGCCTCACCATCAGATGGTTTTGCGTCAAATGCAGGACATTCGTTAAGAGGGTCTTACCCCTCCGAAGAGATGTAGTTGGCATATTCTATAGCCCCAGCCGACTGGGCTGTTATGTGGGTGGGACATAAGTGGTATATATATGTGTGTACATGGATTTGTGTGTATGCATCTACCAACCCCTTCGTGCTTCCCGATCAAAAGGAATTCCAGAAAATAAGAATAAGTATACAGTCGGAATTCATAGGTGCTAGACTAGAAAACTACTGAAGTCGAGTCTCATTGGGAACTCATTCACACGACCTTGTGCCACATCTAAGCAAAATGATCAGTAATTTACTACTCGCAAAATTCGTTTTATTTATTTATTTATCAATCTATTTCTCTTGCGGTGCTGACTCTTCCAATTTTCTAAGTAAATTTGCGAACAACTACTCTTATCTAAAAAGAATTTGCACAATATGGAGTTGAGACGTTCTGTGGTCGAAACTGTCGGTGCGACAAATGATCTTCCCCATTACCACCGAAGGCAAATGAGTATGTTTTCAGCCTGTATTGCTCAATAAATAAATCTTATTAAAAAGGATATCATGTGTCTGTCTGAAGCAGAAGATATTTCACCTCCGACGTCACAATTCTTTTAGTTATTTACATTATTCTCAGTAATTATTAAATAATCATTAATTAACTTTAATTAGCACCGTATTCATTAATGATGTCTAACAACAAGAAGGATCATCAAGACATGTTGACAACATGGATTCCTTTAACTTTCCTTCTCTCTCACTCTTGTTACGCCTTCCCGTTCTGGATGGAGAGGGTGACATACCTAGTCCTCGCTGGGGAAAAACAACCACCATGGTGGTATCAGCTCGGACGAACAAAAAGATTTTACGAGTCGTCACTCCGCCGTGAACACCAGTGGAAGGAACATCAGACCCAACACACCGCAACAAAACGAATTAACTTGTAGGTCATTCCACTTCAGCACTGACAAACCCTCCGCACGGGACACAATCATCCCAAAGAAAATCAGAAAAGTAACAATTCAACATCAACGGAGGAGGGGCAAAAATCGCCAAACACTCGCGGAAACCAACTAAAAGACTGATAAGGCAAAAGGAAAGTACCAACCACTATCTTCCCTTTTCAGAGGTTACAAATCTTTCTCTTTAAGTGGGAGCCGAACGCAGAAGATAGTCCAATCTCTACTGATTTATGGCACCAAACCTTGTTGCAATTTGTTTTTAAGCTGATGCCCAACTTCCGGTTCTCTCTGTCTTCGCTCCAACTCGGGACACTCCGGCTCTCTCCGTCTTCTCCTTCCCCGAGTGAGAAGAGTATGTGCGGATGTGAGATAGAAAAAAAATCAAACACGAGAGATTCAGGTGGGGGAGGGTCGTAACACTCTCTACATCCATTCCTATCGGAAATCGCTCTTGTTTAGTCTTCTTGATGGCGTCCAGTGCCCACACAGAGCCTTTTAAAGGTCTGCCAGCACTGGTGTATCCATGAGTAGGAGTCCATAGGAGAAAGTCGCTTAGGAATTCTTCCTTACTTCACTAACAGTGCCCAGCATGTCTTATTTGTCTTACTCTCTTGATTTACGTGATGGGAGGTTAGTGGCGCTACAGCTGCTGTTTTGAAGGGTGCTGCTTCAAGGATTTATTCAAAACAGCATGCTCCATCCTTGTGTCCTTCCTATCTAGCTTCTTCTCCAGCTGTTTCATAAAACCCCGAGTGGTGCAATCATACAGTAGTACCTGCACGGCTACAACTTGGAAAAATTCCAATTTCCTTTTATCATAGATGTCAGATCTTCACATATTCAATAGCATTTTATGCCAATACGTATGCAGACATCACTTTCAGTCGATGAGATATTGCTACCGATGTATGTGAATTGGTCTATTAATTTCAGAGGACTGCCATTTGTTGAGATGGTGCCGTAAGTTTTATTTGAGTTCACATATAGACCAATGCTTGTTGCTACTGGCTATGAACCAGTGATCTTCTATTTAAGTAATAGCTTCTGTGGGATATAGTTTTCTTCTTGGCTTTTTTTTAGTGTGATACTATGTTTTTTCATGAGCTCTATCAACACTTGTAAAACGTAATCTGTTGATTATGAATATTTTGGTTTACTTTGGTCATATGGTTTTGTGTCATATCAATTCTGGTAGATATCTAATGCCAAATCTAGTATATATATATATATTGACCAAGCCCTCCGTTCTGACCGGATATGACACAAGGTCAATTTTTAAGCAGTGTTTAACCGGTTTGAATTCAGAGTTTTCCTTCTCCGAGACTAGTTGCCTAACCAATGCTGAAGAACATAATCTGCCCTACTATTTACCCATAGCTGGAGTCCAGGATTTGAATTCGTGTCGCAGTGTCCATTTGCTACGACGATAGCCATTATACCACGGGCACCTCCTATATATATATATATATATATCTTCAAATCCTGGACGAGACTGATTGCATTTCACATAGCACTAAAACCCTTGGGAAAGGTATGAATCCAATTATTCTCCTTCCAGCTTTGGGTAAATAGTAGGGCGGACTATGTTCTTCAGCCTTGGTGAGGCAACTAGTCTAGAAGAAGGAAAACTCTGAATTCAAACCTGACGGTGACTACACAAGAATCCTGCAAGCAATATTGAATACGTCCTAGAGGCAACACTCCACAAAGCAGCAGCTATACCAACCACCCATCACGAAAACTATCAAAATTAGACGAACCAGACATGCAGGAGACTGCTGGAGAAGTATGGACGAGTTCATAAGTTATGTACTCCTGTGGAACCCTACACATGGCCGAGCAAAGGCAAGACGACAAGCTCGAACCTACATGCAGCAGCTCTGTGCGGATACGGGGTGTAGCCCTGAAGACCTGCTGGAAGCGATGAATGATAGGGAGGGGTTGCGAGAGAGTCAGGGATATCCGTGCAGGCGGCACGACAAGATAATGATATATAATTCTTTTAGATACTCTGTCCGGTGGCAAAAGCTGCTTGGTAGCGCCAGGAGTGGCAATACCACCTTGAGGTACCGAAATTGTGTTATCACTCCTGGTTGATGGCTGAGGAGGGCAGGGTATCATACGTGCTTTCATACGTTGTGTGATATATATATATATATATATATATATATATATATGAGATTTACTGTCACTCCAACAAAATATCCCTAGCTAAAAATGGTGTGATACACTCACAGGAAGTAAATTGATATCAGCGAAATAAATTGAAAAATCGAAATATCTGAAAAGTTATAAATGTGAAAAAGATGGTTGGTTAGTTGGCATATCAACCCTTGTAGGTTATTCACTTCCAAATCTTTTATATATATATATTGCCATCCACAGACAGACCTGTTTCGTCCTATCAGAACTCTTCAGTATGGCTAGACAGGATAGATTCCCGAAGCTGGCATCGAAATCCGGTTGTCTCAAACGCCAATCCAAGATTCTACCACTCAGCCACGAGGAAACTAGCGCAAGCGAAGGAAATTTAAATGCTTATGTATCACAATTGTTTTTGTTTACATATATCCGCTTAACAGCTACCGAGAGCTCGATTCATTTGAAGAGCCTTTCATTAGGCTAGTAGCAAACCATTTACTTCCCTCGCTAGAGAACTCAACCCTACTGGGGTAAGGGAGCATATATATATATGATTTGTAAACGAATAGTTTGTGGGTAACATCAATTTAAAACGAAGCAAAGATTATTTATTTGTACAGTTAATCGTTTAGTTAATTAGTATTGCTTTATGGCATATCAAACATTGCAAGTTATTTAAAGCCAAATCCTGTTTATACAAATGATCTTAAAATGAATAGTTTATAGGTAAACACATACCCACATCTTTTGTGCAATTAGTTGTGTTCAATGGCATATCAGCCCTTATGGGTTATTCAATGCTAAATCCTGTTATATATATATATATATATATATATATATAAAACAGGATTGTGGATGACTATAGAGATATACTCCCCTACCCCTGTACGGTTGAATTCTCTGGCGAAGAAGTAATCGTGTTGCCATTAGGGTATATTGCAAGCCTCTTTATATATGAATTGAGGTATCGGTAGCCATTGAACGGGTGTATGTAAACAATAGTAACTGTGATTCATAACCGTTTAAAATTTACTCCGCAGTTAATGGCTACTCGTGGCTGAATGGTTAAAAGCTTGGCTTGACGTTTGAGTCAACTGGCTTTCAATCCCAGCTACGGGAAGCTAATCTAGCCACACTAATGAGTTCTGATAGAACGAAACAGATCTGTCTGTGGATGACTATAGAGATATATATATGCCTGATTAGTGAATGAATATTTTGTTGATAGTTATTTTTAAATAAACCAGAACTCTTTTGTTTGCACATTGTGAAACTGTTTTAAGCATTTCTATGTAATACTAATAGTTCAATTTAATATTAATTATTTGTTTGCACTCAGTTGAATAGTTTCAAGTAAAGAAAATGATTTAATATTTCTATTTCACGCAAAGATGGTACCCTAACAGATATAAGAAATGTGCTAAATTCAATAAATATGCTAGGCTTTATCTCTGTCCAGCCCCCAAAATTGCCTAGTCGTAACTGTCAGGCCTGGCAAAGAAAGAGAGAAAAGTATAAAAATAAAGGAGATAAAAAGGGGAAAGGGAAGCTTACTTTTGCTACCTGAAAGAAAAGTGTGTCTATATTTCTTAAAAACAAAAACAACCAGTTTCCACAAAGTAATTTATTTTAAAAGAAATAAACTTTACAAAATCCGGCTTTGCATATTTTCCCTATGCTTGTCGAAAATATTGAATTAGGTAACAAAAATAACATAAATTCAAGTAATGACAATATTATAACAAAAAAAACAAAGAAGGATATAAAGAAATATAACGACTGACTTTCTCAAAGCAATGCCGTCAACCATCTACTGTCAGTTTAACTTTTGTTAATGATAAAATACCATTCGTTGGTATTATATGTCAAAGTTCCTTTTGAAGCCTGTTTTTAAGCGTTTGTTCTTTTCTCGAAGTCTCCTTCTTGTGTAGAATCAACCTGGAAAACCATGTTCTAGTTTCCTCTGTAGACTTGTTGAAAATGAAGTTTACTATTTCTTTAAGTGAACTTCGAGTAGACCACCGCGCCTAGTCTTAGATGAATATCATTTTGTTTCAACTCGAATCTTCTGTTGAGCCCACGGAGGCTTTTACCACATCTTCTGGCCGAGCCAATACCTTCCTTTGTCAGTAAAAAAGACTAATAATGTCATCCTCCAGACCTTAGACTCAACTTTTTTTTGAAGAGGACAGCATACCAAAACCAGAAATAGCCTGCTTATTGTATCAACAAGTAACAAAAACCCAGCAAGAAAAAGAGATTTAGCCTATACAACTAATTGGCCTTTTGCTCAAGCCACCTTGCTAAAGAAAAACTGCCTTAAGTCGAAGCCGAATAAACGCCTCATAGAACAAAAAGAGATAGCCAAGCAGAGCCTTCTGCTCGTGCTGAAAAAAGGAGATCCCTTGGCGGGTGTCACTTAAATAACAGTAAGTGCGGGGGCTCGCGGCACAACTTCAAAACAGCCAATCAGATTCGAGCAGACATTAACTGCCAAATCAATATTTTTCAACCCAGGTTCTAACAGTCTAGGTCAGAGTGAACCAAGGCAATGAAAGGGATTATCCACTCTCTTGAAAGCTCTGGTGTATATCGGGAATTTGATTCTTTTAGCCATAGATGGAATACTATGTACACAATATTATTCAAAATGTGTGCATCCCAGCGTTTATGAACCTATTAACTAAATTTAAAACTTTTTTTCTAAACTCTATAACCATTTGGTCACATCACAGAAACTATCAAATCTAAGCCGTTGTCTTAGATTGACCAAGAGTTCATGCGCTATCATTCAAACGCACTTGACCCAGTCATGTTTTCTCCACCTTTTAACTGTTGGAACTTATTAAAATTTTGCACTACATCTCAATAATAGATTTAGCTATTCTATTATCTAACAGCAAAACTCCAGAGATATTGTCAAAGAATCTAGTGTCACCATCAAGTGAGTGAACCATGACCTTCGGGGCCTTATAGAATTCGTTCGATTTTATCAATAGAGAATGTGGGCAAATCTTTTCAAGGGACAGATGAAGAGAGAAATAGTAAGGGTATGCGAGCAAAATAGTTTCAATAAAAAAGATCTCTGGAATAACAACGACGGGGGAAATTATCTGAAATTGGTGAGAATATAAGAAGAAATAGATAAGACGTTAAGTTAGAAAGAACCGTTGTGTGTGTGTGTGTGTGTGTGTGTGTGTGTGTGTGTGTGTGTGTGTGAGCAATATAATTCTTGTAGAAGGAAATTCTTGTATATGAAATTCTTGTATATGGTATGTTTTGCTGGTGGTATTATGGATTACTTTCTCGGCGAGAATCTTGTTTATTCTGCTGTTTGGCCAGTCCAGGATTAAATGTGTCTGCTGTTGTTCTTGTGCATATCAGCGAATTTTAGTCGACCAGTCGGTTATCCAGATACGTTAGTGAAATGTATGTATCAGCGTCGTTAGGGTGACTACCAACCACAGTATCCACCCTGTGAAATGTTTCGTTGGCTGTTATTATAGTAATCCACTAATTACCCGACAAAAATTTCAGACTTATCTCTATTGCTATTGGTTGGAAAAATGATTTTGAAATACGTGACTTGTTTACGACTACATTTGCGTGGGTGTTGATTTTCGCCTACACTGGGGTTTCTGGGTCTGAAATTCTGTTTTTAGCCTTGACACAAGGTCAAGTTTCTGTTATTTTATTTATAGTTGGAGTCCAGGAAGTATGTATTTAGTAGTTCGTTAGACTGTCTATAGCGCGCGCGCACGCACACACACACACACACACATATATATATGCATGGTCACATTTTAATCTCTTGCACAATTCCCAATGGATTCTCTTTCCTACCCAGTCGTGCATACACTTGTATTGTTTTGTCCTAGTTTGTTGCATCCCTTATGTGATTAACTGTTTCATCTCTGTTACTACATAACCTACCCATGCAACTCTCCTGTGTATTATCAAAGGTTGCTTTGACGCTGTTAGGGATAAGGCCAAACGAAAAAATATCAAAGTTATTCCCCCTGTCAGATAGAAAGGGATTTGCCTCCCAGAGATTGTATATTGTGGGATTTGTAGGGAGCAGAAAGATGGACATGTGAGAGGAGAGGACATACTTGGAATCCGACCATGGCACATGGTGGACGTACAATTGACTGGTGCCCAAGTTAAAAAAAAGTTCTGTTCCTCGTCATTAGACACATATCTCGACCTGTATTTAATAAACCTAATTGTTTTGTGGTACTCCAACGAGTCCATTGATTTTCACTTTTGTTTATTTATTTCCTTTGTTCGTAAAAACGTAACGAATACAATTAGTCATTACTGAATTATTTTGAACAGATGAATCTAAAAATTCAGTTTCTCTTTTTAAGTTTCTTCTTCGCAGCCATTTCCCAGTCATCTCATGTGGAAATTTCTTAGTCTATCAAATAAAATTGATATCAAAATGAATTACGAGTGTTGATCGATATTTTTTTAGAACTGAAATTCTAAAAAAAAAAAAGGTTTTTTTTTTATTTTGTTTTTTTTTTGTTTTGTTTTGTTTTTTGGTTTTTTTTTGTTCAACGGCATATCAACTTTCATGGGTTATTTAACATTAAAGAACTGCGCTGATACTATTTAACCCATTGCAAGGGGAATAAAAGAAAAACGAGTGTTATACCAGATAGAAAAACGAGACTGATATAATAAAAAAATCAATTCATTTATCTTCAAAATTACAAATTTGCTTTTTCACGTTAGCGTCGTTTATTGTGTCAAAAGTTTCCGAACATTTTATCCATTTTTCTTCTCTGTTAACGAAAGACGGTTCTGGTTTACTTTTGATCAAGTTCTACATAGTAACAACAACACTGGCATCGAATAGAAAAATCATCATCATTATCACTGTTTTCGTGGGTCGAGAACCGTTGATGAGATAGGTAGATACTAACTGATGTATAAGTAAAGTTTGCGACCGTAGTCGAAGGCAACCCGAAGGCTCCCTTTTCAGTAGCTACTACACCGAGGTGTAGTGGGGCGCTACTCCTTTCTCTGGATTGCTCCACTTTACCCTTGATACATACCTTATAATGCTGAGTGTTGAGCAAGGAGGTATCAAGTACCATTTTTGGAGTTTTTGATATGACTCAACCTGGGATCGAACCTCGGTCTCCTGGACAATTGTTGATCACTCTACCAACGGGCTGATATATACTTAGATAGAATTTAACAGCTTTAGATAGATAGATAGATAGATAGATAGATGTAAGTAAAACAAAAGTAGCTCACACACAACCCATCCTTTAGACATACAATTAAACACAACATATTTCATTTTAGTTTGTACAATTTATTCGGTAATAACTTTTCATTTGTTTGCGTTTCCTCAGACGATAAGTATGAATGGTTTCTTTGATGTGAATTACAAAGACGTTCAAACGATAAAGAATTAACATTCTGTGAATCCGATTATACAAAATGATAATGTGTTTCTATTTGTGTGTAACACTATGTAGGTAGCCCGCCAAGCAGACGATTCCTTTGTCTGGTTTCGCGCCAAAATAGACAAAGGATTTTGGACTTGAATTCTCGCCGTGACCGGAAGTGGAAGGGTACGCGAGAAGAGAGTTGAAAAAGGAGCTCGAAGTTAGCAGTTGGCGACGGGACACGGACTGAGGCGGTCGACAGTGGACACCCGAGCAGAGAGGCCAGTCGGGAGGAGATAGGGTCCAGCGAAGATCGAGTCAAGATGTCGGCATTCCAGTTGCTTTGTGGAATTTTCGCTAGTAATCCATGCTAGCGTTAGTCCATATATGCTATCGGAAATGTAGTGTTGCATAACTCCCTTTCTGCACTTGAGTTAACCCCAAGCGTTTGTTCGTTTGTTCTTTTTTTCCCCTGTTCCCTCGATTGTATTCTTGTAGTGGCAAGAAATGTGCGTTACCCCTATCGGGACCACTAGTTGATCACCGGCCGTAAAGAAGGGAAATGGTTAGAAGAGTTGATGTAACGTGTGGGGGCCGTAGCGGTATCGTAACATGCGTGCGTGCGTGCGTGCGTGCGTGTGTGTGGAAAATCCGTGGGTTTATATTGGGTAATCAACGTACAAAGGATAATACATAAGTTTGAATGGATTCTGAGCGCAAACCAAGTTGCAGATGGTCTGACTAAAAGTGAAATCTTCTTTAACAAGATACTGGATTACATGCGTGGGTCCAGAAGTTCTCTTTCATAAAATTGCCCAGTCAGCTGGGGCTGTAGAAAACACAGACTGCTTCTCTGTACCCCACCCAAAGAGTGTCCTAGATATGACATTAGACAATCTGATGATGAGGTTACAGTAATGCTGGAGATTTGGGGAATGCGGAGTACTCCTTCATTGCTATTTCTCCCAGATCCACTTTGGTCTGGAGTAGTAGCACAAGATAGTGTTGAAGATCAGTAAAGGATCCGGAAGAAAGACACGAACTCGGGTTTACATGGAACAAAGTATATTAACGAAAGTATAATACAACATAGGTAAAAAGGTGTTGAACGTCAGTCTGACTGCCAAAGTGTTAGGCTGGAATAAACCGAGATGAATATTCTCCCAGTATTAATACCAACAGGAAGAATTCATTACAGTCCCCAGGTTGGGTACCATAACAGATAGGGTTTGTGGAGGTGCCCGTGGTGTAATTGTTATCGTCGTAGAAAATGAACACGGCGACACGAGTTCAAATCCTGGACGAGACTGATTGCATTTCACATAGCACTAATACCCTTGGGAAAGGTATGAATCCAATTATTCTCCCTCCAGCTATGGGTAAATAGTAGGACAGACTAGGTTCTTCAGCCTTGGTGAGGCAACTAGTCTAGGAGAAGGAAAACTCTGAATTCAAACCTGTTAAACTCCACCTAAAAAATTGACCTTGTGTCATATCCTGCCCGAGCGGAGGGGTTGGTAAATAGGATAACAGATAGGGTCCTATCATTGGGTCAAATAGAACTCAACTGTGTACTTATGCTCAACTGAATTATTTGAAATAGAACTGTTTTGACATTTAACTGTATCTAAAGAAAAAAACTATATTTATATGGATGTACTGAAGGGTTAGTGCTCATGTCTAAAAAAGAGATTCTTTATATATCTGTCAATGAACGTATGGCTAAATACAAAACATCTAAAAACTCCTGATTCAAGCAAAAATAAGGAATTCTTTTTATCATTAAGGGTTTTTGGACTATTGTCTTCATCTTTATTGTTATTTCCACAACGTTTCGGCCAATATGTCCTCCGGCCTTCTTCAGGTGTTTGTCGAACTCGGGAACCTTCACGGAACTTCGTACTACGTCCTTTATTGAAACCACGGGGGACGCCTGTTCTGATTCCGTTAGCCATAACCGGGTACAAGTGTTAAGTATTCCTGTATTGTTACTCGCCTGTGGTGAGGACTGAACCAGCAACCTCCAGATAATTGTCTCCTTAGAAGCTTAAGGAACCAAGGCCTATAACCGTTACGCCATGAACATGAAGACAATAGTCCGAAAATCCTTAATGATAAAAATTAACAAGCTTCATCTCAGAAATTAAGACAACTAAGGAATTCTTGTCCAAAATTTCATAATGTTTTCTTTTCTATTATAATAATGATGTAATAACTACAACAGCTAGAATAATTGGAAATCAGAAGAAGAATGGAGACCGTCTAAACGAGGGCATTGTTGAGATCAATTACAATTCTGGGAAGAGTCCTGAGGACCTGAGAGGACTTGCTGTCATTCATAGTCCAGTGAAAGCCCACCAGCATTAGCTAGGGGAAAAAAAACCCTCGCAATTAGTAAAAAAATAATACAATGAAAAAGTAAGTAAAGTTGGTGACTTTAGTCGAGGGTGACCCGATGACTCCCTTTTCAATTCCTACTACACCGACGTGTAGGGGAGAGCGCTACTGCATTCTCAAAATTGCTTCACTTTACCCTTGATCCAAACCATATAATGCTGATTGCTAAGAAGGCGGCATCAAGTACCAGTTTTTGAGTCTTTTGTATGACTCGACTTGGGATTGAACCCGGGTCTCACAGAACATTGGCGAACATTCTGCGCATTAGGCCAATAGCCCGATTAAGAAAGAAATACTATGAGAAATACTATATAAAATATTCCTATTTGTCTTATTATTTTGGTCAACTTATATAAATATATATATATGTGTGTGTGTGTATATATATGTGTGAGTGTGTGTGTGTGAGTGTGTGTGTATAGAAAAAAGGTAAAACAGAAGGAAGATATATGTTTGATGGTTTATTTTTTTGCCAACGCGTTTCGACGACAATGTTTTGTCTGAATATAAAAATATTTTATAATTTTTGCATTGACAAATAAACAAACCAGTTAACAGATATCTTTCTTCTGTTTTACCTTTTTTTTTCTACGTACATTCTGTAGGATTCAACTCACTTCTCATATATATGTCTGTGTATGTGTGTGTACACGAATACCTAAAGAGCCAGAAGTAATCTACCTCGGTGTCACCAACCGGATCATCAGGATAATTCTCTGATATATATATATATATATATATATATATATATATATATATATATATATATATTATAAGGGTGTTGGTCGTCAGTAAATCACTTTGTGGTTATGTGTCGAACTAAGTGCAATATGATATGGAGAGTTCTCAATATGTAGGATAGAGCTATTATATAATAATGATAATAAATATATATATATATATATATATATATATATATATATATATATATATTTAATCCATGGAAAATATTCTGCGACCTTAGGTTTCATGAAGATGGAATCTTCTTAACTGCCTGATGAATGTTGTTTTATGAACTTCATGAAACCTACAGTCGCATAATATTTTCCATGGAATATATATATATATATATATATATATATGTTTATTTATTATCATTATGATATATATATATATATATATATATATATATATATATATATATATCGTGGTGTGTCCTGAAACATATGGTGGTTTAAGCAAATAATACTGTTATTGTTAAGGATGCACATGGAGGTGCCCGTGGTGTAATGGTTATCGTCGTAGGGAATGGACACGAGTTCAAATCCTCGACGACACTGATTGCATTTCACATAGCACTAATACCCCTGGGAAAGGTATGAATCCAATAATTCTCCCTCCAGCTATTGGTAAATAGTAGGGCAGACTAGGTTCTTCAGCCTTGGTGAGGCAACTAGTCTAGGAGAAGGAAAACTCTGAATTCAAACCTGTTAAACTTAAACTCCGCTTAAAAAATTGACCTTGTGTCATATCCTACCCGAGCGGAGGGGTTGGTAAATATAGTTAAAGATGCACGTGGAATTAAAGGTAATTAAAAGTAAATATTAAATATCTCTGAAATGTCTTCAGAATTTTCTCGAACGTTTGTATTTGAGCGAAGCATTCAAAACAATATTTAACATTTCTTTTTAATTTGCCACTGAATAATTATAATTTTGATTTGATTTGTGATACGATTTATGGTAATATAAATATCAAGAGCTATGGTAATAAGTAACGAATTCAAATTTTGAAAGATGTTATGTATATTGGGACGCTTTTTTATTCGTCAAATTTAAGCATCTGAACGCTATGCGTACACTCTGACAAAAGACATGTGCCAAATGTACTCTATTTATTTGCGGAGTGTCATATAAAGTGTCTCAATATACATGGGGCAAATGTGACGGCTAATAACTGTACTAATAATAATGTTGTGTTCTTTTTTTGTTTCAGATTTGAAAATTGTATTCTATAACAACTATTAATCCTTGATCCCAATGCATTGGACAAGACGGGAAAAATATTTTGCGTCACTGCTTATTTAGCGACAAAATTATTCAAAACTGTCTCAGAATAGATGCAACTTATTAATATGATAATGATCTATTACTGATACAAGAAACTCAAAAAAAGTTGTATGTCCTGGAAGATGACATAATAACAATTAAAAGCATTGATTTGATGTCTCTAACTCAAAGATTGCATTTTTTCCTGGACGAGCTCCAAATGACCGCCATTGCGCTTGTCTCAGTAATAAATCGTTATCATATTAATGCGTTGAATCTATTTTAAGACACTCCGTATCATTTTATTGTGGAAAGGAATTCGTACAAATTGAATTTTGCGTATAGATTTTTAAACGCAAACACCTGTCTACTTAAAAGTTTGGTTATGTATTTTGGCATATCAACCTTTGTGGGTTATTTAGTGCCAAAACCATCCTTGCAGAACAGTTGTGGTACCATTTAACCCATAGATGGTGGGATAAGATACCTTTCCCAAGGGTATTAGTCTGAAAGTGAATATAATAGTACTATGTCACTGGAACTTGGAAGGAGGTAATCAATGTTTATATGTGTATATGTATACATGATTTGTAATTTGTATTCTATGTCAAGAAATAAAGATTATTCAATTTATCTAGTATTCCCATCAAATATAAACAACTTGCACACAGCTGTATGGTTTCAAACAACAACAACAACAACAACAACCTCTAGTAAAAGATTGAACATTTCTTTTTTGCCAATAGATGGGACCATAACAGTTACTACCACACAGGGTCAGTGTAGACCTGGGAGTAATGGCAATGAAGTGGTTCTTCACATTTCTAAACGCTCCAGAATTAGAAAAAAAACTAGAAAATATAATTCTGATTTTTCTAGTTTTATAAGAAGTGGTAGCGTGTTGCTACAGCAAAAATGTTCTGCTGTAGTTTTTCATTTTTGAAGAGGCTTAGAACTTTTTGACAGACCCTCGACGAATGTCTTAAAGTTCTTTAACACTTTTGATGTGGAGAGTAACTCACGCTGCCCAAATACACATTATAAATGAGGGCGAGATGCAACTTCAGTCCATATTACTTTAAAATTTTGGATCTTGTGCAATGTCCTTCTAGGAAGTCCCTCTTCTTTCAAATATCCGGTGCTACAATTTTTAGAATACTTTATTAGTTCTAAAACCTAAATAAAATAGTTGTTTTCAGAAATATCAGTGAATAAAAAAAATAATGCTCAATGTTAGAACTGTTTTTATTGCTTTTCAATGTAATATACAATTTTAATTTTGAGACTCCAATAATTTTTTTTTAATTTTATGATCAACCATTTATTGCGGCTGTTAGATTTGTCGACAAATATGCCGCCCCAAACAAATTAAAACTGATGAGATGCAGTCCAAAGAAATTAGAACAGATGAGATGCAGTTTTAGAAAATAATTGAATATCGCATAATTACACAAATCGGAGTCATGTTTTTTTTTGGGGGGTGACGAGGTGGTTACGTAACAGGTAATTTCCGAATGAAAGTTGATCTTTTTAAATCGTTTTTAGGCATTACTTCTCCGTAATACATTCAGGCACTTGAAGTAGAAAATTCACACATTGCCCAATTCACACAAGAGAACATCACAATGAAATTATTTGAATACTATACTACGACACAGTCACTGTATTTACAGGTATTAAAACCAGAATACCCGATACAAAGCTGATGATTCCACCAAATGCTGCTATTCCCAGCGACCAAGATACTGAATATGTTCCAGCTCCGGCTCCTATCATTGCTCCAATAAAGACACAGACGCCTGTAAGTATTAAAAAAATGTAAGAATATGGTTATATAACAGTTTTAAAAGTATACAAAGTGTGTTTAAAGGTACTGAGACTGAAATTATATGTACCAAAATAGAAATAAACAAAGTATGGTTTTTTCAAAATAGTCATCTAGGCATTCAACATACTTACTCCAGCGAATTTTCCCTTGTTCAAAGCACCCTTGAAAACCCTTTTGATAAGCTGTGAAGCTGCACTCATTGTATTTCTTTTAATGTCTCCCACGTCTTTAAATCTTACCCATGAGGGGAGTTTCCAGTTTAGGAAATTAGAAAAGTATACAGTTGGAGGTTTGTTGTGTATAAAGTGTTTGGATTGGTTATGTTTCTTTTCTTAATTGCATATAAACCTTCGTGCGTTATTTAATGTCAAAGCCATCATGGTAGAACAGTACTGACACTATTTAACCCATAGCTGGTAGGATAAGGGGGCGCATACCTTTTCCAAGGGCATTCATTCAAGAACTGGAATTCGAATTCACTTGAAGTGTAGTACTCTTGTATTGTACAAATCAGATCGATGAATTTAAGTCCCTGAACGGACTCCAGCGTGTGTTCACTATCTCAATTCAAAAATAATTAAATTACCTCCGCAGTGTCTGTGGTGTGTTTTGGGGGCAATCATGTAATACTCCCTACGAGGTCTCTTCCGAACGTATCTGAGGGAGATAATAATTCGTCTTATATATTTACCAACCTCTAAATCCCGGGCAGGATGCGACACCAGGTCAATTTTAAGAGGTGTGAATTTAGAGGTTTTTTTTTCTCTTAGACTGGTTGCCACACCAAAGTTAAAGAAATCAGTCTGCCCTACTATTTACCCATACTGGAGGGAGAATAGTTTGACCCATACCTTTCCAAAAATGGTATTAGCGCTATGTGAAATGCAAACAACCTCATCCAAGATTTGAAATCGGATTGCTGTGTCCTACGATGATAACCGTTTCACTGAGAACGCCTCCTAATAATTCTCTATACCTTTACGCTAGAAATATCTCTAAGAGAGATGTAGGGAACCTGTCTCATGCCTTTATCCTATCTCAAGTAGTTCTGAGGCTTGTTCATTGTGTTAAAATCTGAGTTTCATTGTAAAATTGCTATGAATTGTTGCAGTGTCAAGATATAGAAATTGAAGTGTAATATTGTGATTGGAGACATACAGAAAAGTGATAAAACTAATAAAAAGAGTAACACATTGCAACGGGAGAGATTAGAAAAATTCAGAGTCACGACTTTACTAGAAAGAAAAATGATTGAGGATTTAACGGAAACTTTCAAAATAATAAATGAAATTTTCTTATTGTGGGGGGCATCTTTTTAAAATTTCTTCGCGAACTGGAAATTTACTGTCAAGGCAGATTTCAAAAACTAAGTCAATGGGATTCTTTTTTTAAAATTGAGTTATATATCATTAAAACGAATTGCGTAATCAGATCAATATCAGCATACAGAGTCGAAGGCTGACTAATGTTGCTGCATATACAAATTAGACTTTTAAATGAATCTCTAAGATTTCCTTTTAGACTTTAAAATGAATCTTAAATGTTTCCTTTTACGCAACAGATTGATTTTGCTACATATGCAAATTAGACTTTAAAATGAATCTCTAAGATTTCCTTTTATCCAACAGACTAATGTTACCACATATGCAAATTAGACTTTAAAATGAATCTTAAATGTTTCCTTTTACGCAACAGATTGATTTTGCTGCATATGCAAATTAGACTTTAAAAGGAATCTCTAAGGTTTCTTTCTACCTAAGAGACTCATGTTTCCACATATGCAAATTAGACTTAAAAAGGATTTACGTCGGAGTTTTTTTTAGAGGGAAGGGTCTTGTTTTTTCTTTTTTTTTAGCTCGTGTGTGTGAATATGTGCTTTTTTTCTTTTCTTTTTTTTTTCTTCCCCCTTCCCTGTTTTTTTTCTTCGTGACCCATTATCTTAAAGGAACAATAGTACAAATAGCCTAATTTCTATTTAAAGCTATCAAAAAAGGAAAGTATTTCGAATTGTGTGTTTGCGTTAGTTTTACGCGAAAATGTTGACGTAAATTTTGGCAAGAAGACTCACAAGATCTCCATTTGTGACAGAAACTATATGAGATTGATATTAAAGGACATTCAAGAGTTTTAGCTATCCAAAAAAATCTCCTGTTCTAAACATTGCAAACAAATTAATTTTTAAATCAAAAACAATTTTTCAGTTACAGCTTCTTCTTTTTCTTTTCTTTTTTTTTCATGTTTAACTATAATACGATAAGCTCTTTAACTCTTTGATGCAAATATATAAATGCAATACATGTGTAGGTGCGAACATGTCTATATGAGTATGTATTCGTATAGGCGAATAGTAGATATATATGTATGTGAGTGAGAGTGTATATGTATCGCTATTTGTGGGCATAAGTAGCCTATTTGTATGAATGAATGAATGAATGTAAATATGTATATCATAAAAATTTATTTCTTACAAGGAAGCAAACAGACTACATGCGGCACTTGATTTGGCCAGAGTAGAAAAAGGAGAAGTAATCCCTGACAACACGGCACCAAAAAGCTACCTCTCACAATTTGTCGAAAACTACTATTGGGCCCTCAGTAGGAACTTGGGGACCAGACTATTAAGGCAGGAAAAATAACCAACCGAAAGTTTTTGTCACTTGCATCTTGAATAGCCGATAAGTACTCAAACAGATAAGAAGCTTTTCAAGAAATAAAACAAAAATCAAATGAAAGTCAACTACCGAAATTTTACGAAGTTAAACAACTGAAAGAAAATTCAACCCGAGAATTCTACTGAAAAGATAAATTCAAAGAAGACTCAATTGAAATTTTCTTTAAATTAAAAAAAAACAACTAAAACCAACTGAAAGAAAATTCTACCCGTAAACTGTGCTGAAAAAACAACCTTTCAGAAAACTCAAAAATAAATGAAAACAGAAACATTTCGACGAAACTAAAAAAAAGACAAAAAAAACCCCACTCAAATTCAAAGAACTTTGTTTCCCGGACACTCTCAGATAAGTGGCCGTAGATTACACAACAATTTGGAACACTTTATCTTTTCTATCCCTTTCTTTCTTTCTTTCTTTCTTTCTTTCTTGTTTCTTTTGTATAAAATTCTTTTTTTAAAATTTTATTGTCTGTCTTATCTTTTTGAATCAGTATCCGAACTAGAAAGCTGCAGAACCGTTTAAAGTTACACACTAAAGCCCCCTAAAAACATTCCCAGTTAAACACTAAATTTGGCTCCAGTATCATTCTTTTCATATTGAAATTCAATCTAAATTCTTTTATATTGAATTTTGTACTCAAAATTCTTTTATATTGCAAATTTTATTTTTTTTTTAATTTCTTTTAATATCTAGACAGCATTTTCTCTTTTGAACACGTCTGATTAAAAAGGGCAGACACTTCATATCTGCCTATATTTACTTTGATTAGTTCAAATCTTCGTATGATGCGTTTGACGTCTGGATAAAAAGAATTCAAGAAGGCACAGTATTTTTCCCAAATACTTCCGGCTTCAACTGAAGTCACCTTCTGGGGAACGAATAATGAAATGACAAATACAATAAATAATGAGTCATATACATTTATATAAAGAGTTGGAGGAAAGTAAATTTATAGAAGAAAAGAATTTTATTAGAAGTAAGAGAAAGAATTGTCGAGAAAACTATTAAAGACAATTTAGAATGTGATTGCTATATTTCGAGTTGATCTTGTTTAATGAAGTTTTATTAATTTTTATAGAGAGACCTTTCAACGATTCATACAGAAATTTGAACAGATCAACGAAAAAATAAGTAGAAACGAAGTATCTGTCCTATTTAATCAAACATGTATATATCTATGCAAGTATGTACGTGGATGTGTGTGTAACGTAGTATTAAAAGGATAGCTAAAAAGTTAGGGAGGTTGGCAGATTTTAATAGATGATAAATAGAAAGAGCAGGATTTCTTTCAATGGGGATAAAAGGGTTAGTTTTATAATGTCCGTTATAAACAGAAATTTTCGATGCTACTATGGTCAAAGGTTAGTAACAAAGTATATCATTTTCTAAGATCATATCCGGGTCAAGACAAACCATTAGAGAGGACTCCAACAGCAGCAGTAGCAACAACGATAATACACCTGGACGCTTTTTGTTTTGTTTGTTTGGGTTTCTTTGTTTGGCGGTATATCAACTTTCGTGGGTTATTTAATGCCAAAGCCATCCTTGAAGAAAAACAGAAGTGATACTATGTAACCCATAGCTGGAAGGATAAGAGAGTTTATGTTTTTCTTTGTTTAAAGGCATATCAACCTTCTTGGGTTATCTAAAGCAAAAGCCCTCCTTGTAGAAGAACAGCAGTGATACTGTTGAACCCATAGCTGGGGTATAAAATAATTGATACCTTTCCCTAGGATTTTAGTCCGAAAGTAAACGTAATATAGTGACTGGAGTTCGAACTCGTTCCTTTCGAGGCCGCAATTCAGCACTTTAACTATTCTGCAACGGGGACTTTTCTTCTGTTACCTCACACTCTTTTTTTTTTAAGCGTGAGTTATGGTTGCGTTCTGGTTAGTGAACGCGTGTAGTAGTAATAAAAAGACAAACCACGATATGTGAGGAATAAAGTTATATTTATAGAAAAAAATATTTACAAGACAGAGACTTAGTAACAAGAACATATTAGTGGATAGTGGATAGAATAAGGATACAGTTCAACAATAGTATTGGCTTCCGTTATAAGGAGCGGCTGTTCACCTTCAAGACTCTCTGGCATTAGAAGCTACTGCTATATATGGCAGATGGACTGGCTCATTGTGCCGAAAGGGTTGGTGATACCCAACAGTTATGATACTTAAAGACGACAAACATACAAGGCCAACCAACAAGTAGCAGAATCATGTTAGTACTTTTGTTATAAGAGTTGCACGCTGGAAATTACATTCTGGCTCTCTTAGCCTTTATATTATGTCAAGTTAGAAAGGGGCCACAAACTAAAAAGGTTGAGGAACAGAAATGTATCGATTAAGTCTGTGATGAATAAAGGATTTTGATTTCTTACCTCCAATGATCATCAGAATGCCCAATGCCCTTCTATATTTAAGATTTTCACGAACGGTCTCCTTGCATAAGTAGACAGCAGCCATTATGGTTACGATCAGAAGAAGAAGGAATCCTAGACATGCCAAAAATTGCATGATTTTGTAGGCACCTGCAAAAAAAGATCAAATTCATGGAGCGTTTAAGCAAATATACATTTGTATTTAGGGTGCAACAGAAATACCTCCCAGAATTTTTAATGTAACCTGTGTGGTGCAAGTAAGCTTAAGCAAATTGCAATAATAGTTGCATCTAGCTAATGTCTTATTTTTCATCAGGAACAATCAATTATAATTTTACCTGCAGTCGCGAACATACTGACGCATAAATATTTTTCCTACTACATACTGAAACACTAACACACATTTTTTACACACATAAAATATGTCCATTTAGATAAGGCTAACAACGACTGCTACATTTCATGCATGTATCTTCACTTTCTCGCTTAAAATATTTATACTCTGACTCATATCTTTTCTTACGAGAAGAGACTTTGTAACATCTGTTTTTCAACAAACTTTTCATTCAGTTTAAAGAAATAAAAAATAATCTATTTTTAATTTTGTGTTTTATACAAGATATTTTTTTACGTCTTGAAACAACATGAAAACACAGAAGTAGTATATATATATATATATATATATATATATATATATATAAACAAAGATCTGCATACTATTTCTTTAAAGTTATTCTATTCAGTTCAGCTGAGGTTATTTGAAAAACATATATAATAATCTTTTTTTAAATGGCTAATATTTTGTCATCAAACTTCATTGTCAGTATGAAAATAAGGGACAGAACATACAAAATGCGATAGTTAGAAGAAAATTCCAAGTCAAATTTGATTTGGTTGGGTTGGGTTTTGTCATATCAACCATTGTATGTTATTTAATGCCAAATCATCTTTATACATATATATTAAATATATATGATTTTGTTTGGTTGGGTTTTATAGCATATCAACTATTGTATGTTATTTGATGCAAAATCATCTTTATACATATATATTAAATATATATGATTTGGTTTGGTTGGGTTTTATGGCATATCAACTATTGTATGTTATTTGATGCAAAATCATCTTTATACATATATATTAAATATATATGATTTGGTTTGGTTGGGTTTTATGGCATATCAACTATTGTATGTTATTTGATGCAAAATCATCTTTATACATATATATTAAATATATATGATTTGGTTTGGTTGGGTTTTATGGCATATCAACTATTGTATGTTATTTGATGCAAAATCATCTTTATACATATATATTAAATATATATGATTTGGTTTGGTTGGGTTTTATGGCATATCAACTATTGTATGTTATTTGATGCAAAATCATCTTTATACATATATATTAAATATATATGATTTTGTTTGGTTGGGTTTTGTCATATCAACCATTGTATGTTATTTAATGCCAAATCATCTTTATATATATATATTAAATATATATGATTTTGTTTGGTTGGGTTTTATGGCATATCAACTATTGTATGTTATTTGATGCAAAATCATCTTTATACATATATATTAAATATATATGATTTGGTTTGGTTGGGTTTTATGGCATATCAACTATTGTATGTTATTTGATGCAAAATCATCTTTATACATATATATTAAATATATATGATTTTGTTTGGTTGGGTTTTGTCATATCAACCATTGTATGTTATTTAATGCCAAATCATCTTTATATATATATATTAAATATATATGATTTTGTTTGGTTGGGTTTTATGGCATATCAACTATTGTATGTTATTTGATGCAAAATCATCTTTATACATATATATTAAATATATATGATTTGGTTTGGTTGGGTTTTATGGCATATCAACTTTTGTAGGTTATTTGATGCAAAATCATCTTCATACATATATATTAAATGTATGGTTTGTAAATACATTTTGTTAATAGCATTTTTAAATGAGCTTGATCTGATTTTTTAACACAGTTAATTTGTTCCAAGTATTGCTAAATATCATTAACAATTCAATTAAGCATCAATCATTTGTTACACACAGTTAAATGATTAAACAGTTCTATTTCTAACGATTCAATTTAGCATATGTTATTTGTTTGCTCACAGTTAAATTTCAAACTGTTCTATTTGACTCATATATAGTGTTGCATTGTGTTTGAAGTAATGAAGGACAAAACTTCTTTATGAGAATATATACATCTTTCTTTTTTCTTTCGAAAGGGGTTGAAGCTTCTGTGGTTTGTGAGACAGATGGACGGGAGGAGACAAGACAGATTGCTATATTGACCCATAACTTCTTCTCTTGACCATGGCACGCTGTGTTATCTTCAAGACCCACTTAGCACTTCTGCTTCTCGGCCAGGATTGCTCAAACGGAGGCCGCTAAGGAAAACCGCCCTTAGCAGGGTGTTCTCACTGACTGCAAGCTGGCTCTCACTCTGGCCTTCACTGTTCAACTGACTCAACTGCTGCAGGCATCTGCATATATTATTTCATAACGCCCACTTACTTCCGATTAGATAACATGATCTTCTTCCGCTTATTTACACAGTTGCGTCTCTGATTGATGGCTCGGTCAAGGGTCAATATGTAACAAAAGGACCCTATCAGGTGCTACTACTCCAGGCCAGAGTGGACCTCCAAATTTACCAGAGCTCTAACCCAAGGGCCTCACCATCTTATGGCTTAATGTCATATCCAGAACACTCGTTGGTGGGGACGGGCTCTTATATCTTTGCACAGATGCAGTTGGTGTATTCTACAACCCCAGCCGACTGGGCAGTCCTTTCATTTAATTTGACATTACCATGTGCAATTAATAGTCTTCCAAAGTCTGGTTTTTTGCCTTATCGGCTGAGGCTGTACAATACACTGACTGCTTCTCTGCAGAGGGTAAGACCACCCCGCAACGAGTGTCCTAGATATGACACTAAAGAATCTGATAGTGAGGTTCCAGTAAATCTGGAACTTTGGGGAATGTGAAGTGCCCCTTCATTGCCATTCCTCCCAGGTCCACATTGGCCTAGAGTGGTAGCACCTTATAAGGGTCCTATCTATGGGTTAAATAGAACTAAACTGTGGTTTATGACTTTATTGTTTTTTTTATTTAAACTGCATACTTATGCTAAACTGAATTGTTTGAAATAGAACTGTTTGACTAAACTGAATAGTTTAAAATAGAAATGTTTTTGACAATTAAACTCTACTTATATTTAAACTGCGTCCTTATTCTCAACTGAATTGTTTGAAAGGGAACTGTTTTTGACATTGAAACCCTACTTACACTAAACTGAATTGTTTAATATAGAATAGTTTTGACATTTAACTGTGTGTAAAGAAAAGCTGTACTAATAATAAACTGAATTAGCTGAATTAGAATTGTTTGAATAAATTGAATAGCTTAAAATAGAAATGTTTTAAATAATCAAACTGTATACTTATGCTAAACTGAATTGTTTGAAATAGAACTATTTGAATAAAAATGGATGTGGCGTTAAATAACCTACAAAGGTTGATATGCCATAAAAACCAACCAATCAACCAACCAATTAACTAACCAAAGTCTGGTTTTAGATATTTTCATAAAAATATCTTTACGCTTTTACTAGAGTCCCTAAAAGTATTAAATTCTTTTCAATATTGGTCGATTTAGAAATCATAAATGGTTTCCAGGTGTAATTCTTGAGCATAAAAATGTGTCCGCTGTAGGATTTATTTTATTCTTTTGTAAAATTGCCAACGTTTAATCCAAATGTTAACGTAAGGGTTAAATTTAAAAGAGATACCACTCTCCGGGTCAGATTGAACAAAAGACTAATATTAATCGCAAGGTTGTCAATAGCAGAAAGGAACGATAGAGACGATTGTCTCAAAAAGAATGTGGACTTTCTGAGACGATGAAAGAATATTCTATATATACATATATATATATATGTGTGTGTGTACACTAATGTCATTCAATAATTAAGGTGAATTTTGCCTCAAAGGTTGATTATAGGAAGCGCGTTTCCAGTTGCACCTGTTTTCAAGGAAATCAATATATATATATATATATATATACGCTCCCCCATGGGGGTTGAGCACTCTGGCGAAGGAATTGTCGGCCGCCCCTAGCGTAATGCAAAGCTCTTCGTAAGAATTGAGCACTCTGGTAGCCGATAGGGTATAAAAAAATGTCAACAAAGTCTGCTGCTGCTGTTGCTAAAAAATAAAATACCTTAAAATTCCCTTAGCCAACGTAGTCCGCTTGTAGCCGTGTGGCCTGAAGCCTTAGTCTATCGTAAAGTTGGACGGGTTTCGATCCCGGCTTCGAGCGTCCTGCGGGTCTAGCCACACTGAAGAGTTCTGATAGAACGAAACAGTCTGTCTGTGGATGACTATATATATATATATATATATATATACTAATTTCATGCAATAATTAAAGTGAATTTGGCCTCAAAAGTTGATAATAGGAACTGCTGTTTACAGTTGCAACTGTTTTCAAAGAAATCAATATATATATATATATATATATATATACATACTAATTTCATGCCATAGTTAAGGTGAATTTGGCCTCAAAAGTTGAGAATAGGAAGTGCTGTTTACAGTTGCACCTGTTTTCAAAGAAATCAATAATGATGGGCTCTTTCATGTTCTAGATGGCTGCCAGCATAACTTGATTTACTGTGCTCGAAATTTTTTCTTTACCTGAGATTCAATGCATTTCAACTCTATCGACTTGTCTTTTCGACTCAGGCTCGAATTAGTAATTCCATGGTAAGATGTTAAGTTAGGCGGGTTTCGATCCCAGTTTGAGGCGTCTAGCGTATCTCACCACACCGAAGATTTGCGGTACAACGAAACAGTCTGTCTGTGGACGACATGCACACACATACACACATATAGATAGATAGATAGATGTATGTTTGAGGAAATACCGAGCTTTTTAGAGAGAAAGAAAAACCCTCAATCTAAAACCAGAATTTCTGCGATGGGGCATTGTTACTATTATTCTTTACATCTTGCGGGTGGCTATCCTCGTCGTTTTTGTTATAATCACAACGTTTTAGCCGCTGTACTCTCCGATCTTCGTCAGGTGTTTTTGCCATACTTGGGAAACTTGGAATTCCCGAAAGGTTACTGAATACAACAAAAGGTATCTGTAGAAATGGCCGAAACGTTTTGAGTATATTAGTCCAAGATGAGAATAGTAATCTGCAATGTGTAGATAATAATCAAAACCAGCTGTTGGAGCCTCTAAAGTAATTCGACGTTATGTTCAACCTTGTCCTGACAACTATTGCTGCGACCCTTTCAGTGTCATGAAAAGGGATGACCTGCTGCATAGGAAACTTCTATACAGCTTAACTAGAATATAATATTTGTATTAAGAATAGTTACTTGAAATTATAAATGCTTATAACCGGACATTGGCCAAGCGGTTAGAGTGTTTGCTAAGCCAAAGCATCCTTGCTTAACACAGCATTATAAGGTACGGATCAAGGGTAAAGTGGAGCAATCCAGGGAATGGAGTAGCACCCTCCCCTACACCTTGGTGTAGTAGCTATCGAAAAGGGAGCCTTCGGGTCACCCTCGACTTAAGGGAGACAACTTTACTTTTTACTTTTATAAATGCTTACAAAGGATTATTATTATGACTTGAAACCATACCTCTTCTCTCATCTCTCGGCATAAAATGACCCTAGATAGGTTGAGATGCAACTTAAATCAATCAATCAATCAGTGGTTAAAGAACTGAAACTTACACAAAAGAAATATTTGAAAATTATTAGTATTAGATAGGAATACTTGAAACCATATAACTGTGTGCAAACAAATGATTATAATTACTGAATAGAAATAATAACTTGAAACCAAATATTAGGGTGAGTAAAAGGTTTTGCAATATTTTAATAGTACATGCTACTTTGCGGTACGTATATCACGTAAAAATATAGTAGTTCAAGCTGTGAAACGTACTCACAGTGATTAATAGAATCTCGGTAGTTGATGCGCTGACACGTTGTGCATGGCTTTACTGCATATTTGTGCATGGCTTTCATCATCATCATGTCATGCCGCTAGCACGGATATCCCTGAACCCTCTCTCGACACTTCTCCCTATCATTCATCGCTTCTGGCAGGTCTTCAGGGCTACATCCCGTATCCTAACATAGCTGTTGTATGTATGTTCGAGCTGGTCGTCCTGCTTTTGCTTGGTCATATGCGGGAGTCCATAGGAGTACATCACTGATGAGCTCGTCCTTGCTTCTCCAGCAGTGTCATGCGTGTCTGGTTCGTCTAACTTGTATAGTTTTCGTGGTGGGAGGTCGTATAGTTGGTGCCTTGTGGGGTGTTGCCGCCAGGACTTGTTCAATATTGCTCGTAACATTCTTGTGTAATTGCCGTCTAGCTTCTTTTCAGCCGTTTAGTTAGCGTCCAAGTTGTTCATCCATATAGCAGTATCGATACGATCGCTGCCTGGAAGAAACTACGTTTCATTTTATCGAAAGCATGGATAGCTATCGATAGGCTCTCGATCATATGGAAATCAGACCTGACCGATAAAACGCATGGCTTTACTGCATATTTACTGCTTTGATTTCTTGGTTTAATGGCATATCGACCTTCGTGGGTTATTTGATACCAAAAATATCTATGTAGAAGAACAGTAATGGTACGATTTAATATATTGCTGGTAAAAGGAAAGGAATTCACAACTTTCTCTTGGATATTAGTGCGAAAATTAACATAATAGTTTAACTGGAAATCAAACTTGCTTACAACAATGTAGCAAACCAGCAAGTTAGCCACTAAGCCACGGGGAATCCTCGCTTCACTCAGTATGTGTTTTTAAAACTAACACAGATGAACGTGCAAAGTAATCTCATTCGGAAATTCATGGTTTATGCGTTCGAACTAGGCCATAACTTCTCAGAAGCAAGTAAAAAGGTGAAAAGTGAAGACACAGGTGATAACACATGGTTCAAGAAATTTCGCTCGGTTTGGAAGAACCTCAACGATCAGCCAAGGTTAGGTAGGCCTGAAACCGTAGATTCTGATGCCGTGATTCAAGCCATAGAGACAAATCAGGAGAGTTGCACTCAGAGAGTATCAGACGAACTCAGCATTTCACTGTTTAGTGTGGTTTATCACCTGTATGACTTCGATCAAAGCATCCAGAGCTGCTCAAGTTACCTCACGTTACCAAAATATTGCAAAACTTTTAACTCACCCAAGTAGATTATTTAAGATGAAAAGTATTCGACGAGACAAATCCCCAAAAAGGGGTGACGTGCCGTAAAACAAACCAATCGACATTTTATTCTATGTGTGCGTACGTGCGTGCACGAGCATGCGCGTACATCATTGAATATTTCCGTTATTTGTAAAGAAAATTTAGAACTTACCTGAATATTGGATTGCCGAACATACTGATCGACAGTACTTGAATAGACCCATATGGACATAACCATTTTTGAGCCAATGGTTTGTTGATGTGCCGACAGCGTCCAGGAAAAAGCCGAAAAAATTAAGGAAGATCCCCACTTGAAGAAGTGAATACATTTTGGCAGTAGTTCGTTTTTTGTTTTGTTTTTTTTGTCGACTTTATAAAAAAAGGGAAACTCTTGATTTATTGGAACGTTGGTGCCAAATATTCTGCTTGAATCTGTTTAAAAAAGAACTCCTTAGCGTGAAACTGTGAAAGACAGTCCTGCAGCTTATAAAATGCTGGCTCTTAAATATTCGACTGGACGTGGAAAGTTTGACGTAACTTCCGGAAAAAAAGGGATTTAAAAGAAGCGTAATCGTAAATTATTACCGGAAACATATGGCTTGGGAGCGTCCCCAAATGTACAAATAACAATGTCAAAAACAAACAGAGCTCTAAAAATGAAGATCTATAGGAATGTTTCTTGAAGGAAAAAAATGGCGTGAAACGAAAAAAATTTGTGAGTCACAAAAATTTTTTCTTTGAATCCATTTCGGTTATCAGAAATGTGTCACGTTTATTTGCCTCAATTGCGTTCTCCAAATGTCAATAGAAGAAATAAAAATAGTTTCACACAAAAAAGATATTGTCCAGTCGGCTGAAGCTATAGATTACCCCGACTACATCTCTGCGGTGGAGTAAAGTCCCCACAAAGAGTGTCCTAGATATGACATTAAACAATCTGGTGGTGAGGCTGTTGTCTTGAAGCTCTAGGAAATATGAAATACCACTTCATAGCCATTGCTCCCGGTCTACTTTGGCTTGGAGTCGTAGCTACTGACTGGGTCCGATCTATAGGTCAAATAAAACTGTTGGACATTTAAACTGTATGCAAACAAATGACTAATGCTAAATTGAAATACTTGAAATTGAACTGTTCAAGCTTTTAACTATGTGGAGACAAAAGATGGATGTTTAACAGAAATTTTTTTGATGCATTAAAAATACTTGAAACCATTTAACTGTGCCGAAAAAATGAGGACAGGCTCGCTTAAAAATGTTATTAAAATGTAACCGGGACATTGGTCCAGCGGTTAGAGTGTTCGCCAATGGCCCGGGAGACCTGGGTTCAATCCCAGGTCGAGTCATACCAAAGACTTTAAAAATGGAACTTGATACCACCTTGCTTAACACTCAGCATTATAAGGTACGGTTCAAGGGTAAAGTGGAGCAATCCAGGGAATGGAGTAGCGCCCTCCCCTACACCTTGGTGTAGTAGCTATCGAAAAGGGAGCCTTCGGGTCACCCTCGACTATGGTCGCTAACTTTACTTACTATATATGTATAAAGATGATTTGGCATTACAATAATTGATACGGTAAAAAAATCATATATATATTTAATACATAAGTATAAAGATGATTTGGCATTACAATGTTTAATACACGAAAAAACAAGCCAAACAAATCATACGATACGGATCCGGAACTGGGAGCATGCCTTTTCCACAAGCGCTGGCGGGAGCTCGGCGAATACTCGGTGGATGGCGGCGAACAGGCTGGGTTTGGTGTTGCGTGAGGTCATGTTGGTGATGTTCTCGACGTATGACCAAACAAAGTACTCCAGCGGGTTCAGGTCGGAGGAGGAGGGGGGCCAGTGAGAGAAGGGTACAAAGTCGTAGCGCTCCTTCTGAAGCCAAGCCTGGGTCTCTTTGGAGTTGTGGGCCGGCGCCGAGTTCTGCTGCCACACCCAGGGTCTGTCACCGGCCACCTGATTGCACCAGGGGATCACCACACTCTTCAGCACATCCAGGTACACTTTGGTGTTGACTTTCAAGCCGATTTCGAAGATGTAAGGTGGCATGATGTGACCCTCACTTGAAACCACACCAAAGACCATAACCGTAGCCGGAAACTTTGTTTTCATCACCATGGGCACGTCCCTATTATTCGTGGCAATCCAGATTTGCATTTTGAGGGTGCTGACAATGGTCCTATTGTCATAAGTTGGATCGGTAGAGAGCATGAGTTGTACATTGTGTCACTTTCAGACATGATAGAAAGCTCCTGTCGCTCTTGAGATTAGTACACAACTGGCAAACTAGTAGATGGTCTGCAACAAAAAAAGAAAACCGGTTTTCATTAGACGGAAATGGAATCATGTCGTCTTTACTAGGGCGACAATTTTATCGTTCCAACCTGTATAAAGACGATTTGGTATTACAATGCTTTATACGCAAAAGAAATAAGACAAAGCAAACCAGATCATATATATTTAATATATATGTATAAAGAAGTTTTGGCATTACAATAGTTGATACGCGAAAAGAAAAGCCAAGCCAAATCAAATAACATATATTTCATATATATGTATAAAGAAGTTTTGTCATTAAACGGTTGATACGCGAAAAAAAAAAACCCCAAACCAAACCCAACTAAATAAAAACGATAAGAAGCAAACGATAACCTGGAGCATGTAGCATGAAGCATTGACCTCTATATCAGCAAAAATATACAGTGTTAGTATGTTTTAATGAAAATGACACAATAATCTCAGCAAAAAACAAGTCTATGTATTTAGGAGACCAGTTCATATACCTCGGTAGCAATATTTCATCTACTGAAAGCGATTTCAACATACTCATTGGTAAAGCATGGACTACTATTGACAGATTAATGACCATATGGAAATCTGATCTCTCTGATAAAATAAAACGCCGTATCAGTACTACTGTATGGCTGAACCATACGAGCTCTAACGAAATGTTTCAAGAAAAGGATAAATAGGAACTATACACGAATACAGCGTTATGCTTTAAAGAAATCTAGAAGCAAACCCAACAAAACACCTATTGTACGACCACTTGCCTCCCATCTTACAAACTATCAAAGTAAGACGAACAAGACATGCTGGAAGCCAAATTGGCTGGGGTCGTAGAATATGTCGATTGCATCTCTGCAGAGAAGTAGGACTCCACCCAACAGGTGTCCAAGATATTATGCAAAGACTTACGTGTGGACACGTGACGATTTTTTTAAAAAATCAAAGAATATAAAAGAATAAAAAATGATTTGAGGAGTAGAATAGACAAATATCCATATTTACCAACCCCTCTGCTCGGGCAGGATATGACACTTGGTCAATTTTAAGCGGAGTTTAACAGGTTTCAATTCAGGGTTTTCCTTCTCCTAGACTAGTTGCCTCACCAAGGCTGAAGAACCTCGTCTGCTCTACTATTTACCCATATCTGGAGGGAGAATAATTGGATTCATACCTTTCCCAAGGGTTTTAGTGTTATGTGGAATGTAATCAGTCTTGTACAGGATTTGAACTCGTGTCGCCGTGTCCATGATAACCATTACACCACGGGGAAATAGACAAATAACAAGGAGGATTGAATCCTTTATCACTGCAGTTTTCACTGGTATAAGATTTTCCATCTCATGAAAGAGGTTTGGTTTGGTTTGGTTTGTTGGGTTTTATGGCATATCAACCTTTGTAGGTTATTTAACGCCAAATCCATTTTTATGTAAATAATCTGTTCTATTTAAAACAATTCAGTTTAGCATAAGTACACAGTTTAATTGTCAAAAACATTTCTTTTTCAAACTATTCAAGCACTTATATGTAACAATTCAATTAAGGGTGAATACAGTTTTAATGTCGAAAAACAGTTCTATTTCAAATAATTCAGTTAAGCATAAGTACGTAGTTATATGTAAGTACGATTTAATTGTCAAAAACACTTCTATTTCAAGCTATTCAGTTTACTCAAACAATTCAGTTTAACATTAGTATGCTCTTAGTTCTATTTAACCCATAGATAGAGCCCTATCAGGTGCTACCACTCCGGGCCAGAGTGGACCTGGGAGCAATGGCAATGCAGGGGCACTCCGCATTCCCCAAAGCTTCGGCACTGCTGGAACCTCACCATCAGATTGCTTAGTATCATATCCAGGACACTCGTTAGGGGGTGTCTTACCCATCTGCAGAGAAGCAGTCGGTGTATTCTATAGCCCCAGCCGACTGGGCAGTCATGAAAGAGGGTTTAAGAGGCAAAAATTATGCCAGTGACGAAGAAGCGAAAGCTGCAGTGATGAAGTGAACAGACAACAGAATTTTACGAAGCAGGAATATATGCTCTCATTCAAAAATGGAACATTGCTATTGAGAGAAACGGTGACTATGTTGAAAAATAGGGATGTGATCCGCAGAGGACCAGCTTTATTTTGATGTGTGATACATGTTCCGGTATTGGCAATTATTTCTGTATTAAAGAAAAAGCATTACCTTGGATTCACTTTCGTAGTATCAGAATAATAATTAGAACATAATATTATAACTCTAGATAAAAGACTATTAATTGTTAAACATTTATGTAATTACCCAACCCCTCCGCACGGACAGGATGTAACATAAGGTCAGCTTTTAAGCAGAGTTTAACTGTTTTTTTTAATTCAGTGTTTTCCTTTTCCCAGAGTGGTTGCCTGACCAAGATTAAAGAACCCAGTCTGCCGTACTACTTACCCATAAGTGGAGGAAGAATAATTGGTTGGTTTGGTTTCTTTGTTTAATGGCATATCAGCCTTCTTAGGTTATTTAATGCCGAAGACCTCATTCTGGAAGAACAGTAGTGGTACTATTTAACCCATAGCTGGGAGGATAAGGGTGTTCATACCTTTCCCAAAGGTATTTGTCCGAAGGCGAACGTAATAGCACTGTTGTATATTGACCTTCGACCCGGCCAAACATGCCATTCCAAAGTGATGCACCGGAAGGAAGTGACACATTCCAATTGCCAGTAATCGAAAGAAATCGCGTAGATGGATTTGACTGACGAAATGGGACAAGGTAAAAGTCCATGATACACTCATAGACTGATGCACCGGAAGAGAGTGACCTCTGAACTGCATGACAGTTATTTCTGCTTGATGACGATCAAACATGCCATTCCAAAGATTGAGTAGGTGATTGAGTGAGGAAATCAGGGAGTTGGAGATCAGACGAGTTAGAGACAAGATGAGGTAGGGAAAGCCACACCAGGCCGAGGGGGCCCTCAGGACCCCCACGAGTTAGAGATCAGATGAGTTGGAGACAAGATGTAGTAGGGAAAGCCACCACCCAGTAGAAGGGGCCCTCAGGGCCCCCAGTAGTTTTGGAGACCCGTTGGTGACAAGATGTGGTAGAGAAAGCCAACACTCAGCAGAAAGCTGAGCCCCCGGGCCTCCGGTTGAGCATCAGGAGAACGAAAAAGACACAACGCTGATGGTCATAATATTGCAGTTCTGTTCGGTCTCCAACTCCCTCTCGCAAGCTAACCTTGCAATAAAGTGAGAGGTATATTTTTTTAAAGAAGTCTTTGCTCGTCTTTATTCATTGCGTCGGTATGTATTCAGCATATATATGTATATATGCATATGTATTATGTGTTTGTATAGTTAATCATTCGTCCATCGTCCATCTACTCCCCTTCCCTAAAAAGGGGGACCTCGGATTAGCCAAAAACTACCGAGGCATAACACTTACATCCATAGCTGCCAAAATCTACAATGCCCTACTACGAAACCGAATAGAACCCAAAATCGACAACATACTTAGAAAAAACCAAAATGGCTTCCGAAGAAATAGATCCACGACCTCACAAATATTAACCATCCGCAGAATCCTTGAAGGTGTACGGGCAAAGAACCTACAAGCGACATTAATATTTGTCGACTTTACGAAGGCTTTCGACTCCATTCACAGAGGAAAGATGGAACAAATCCTACGAGCATACGGCATACCTAAAGAAACCGTAGCGGCAATAACGATTCTCTATAGAAACACTAAAGTAAAAGTACGATCACCAGATGGAGACACAGAATACTTCGACATTGTAGCAGGAGTACTACAAAGGGACACGCTGGCTCCGTATCTCTTTATCATTTGTCTAGACTACGTACTTAGAACATCGATCGACAAAATCAAAGAGAATGGTTTCGAACTGACGAAGAAAAGAAGCAGAAGATACCCCGCGACAACAATTACCGATGCCGACTACGCCGATGACATAGCGATACTGGCAAATACACCTGACCAAGCCGAAACACTTCTGCATAGTTTGGAACGAGCAGCAGCAAGCATAGGCCTCCATGTTAATGCACACAAAACGGAATATATGTGCTATAACCAAACGGGGGACATCTCCACTCTAAAAGGAACCCCTCTTAAACTAGTAGACAAATTCACGTACCTAGGAAGCAGCGTCGAATCAACCGAAAAGGACATCGAAACGAGGTTAACGAAAGCATGGACAGCTATCAATAGGCTATCGACTATATGGAAATCAGACCTAACCGATAAAATGAAACGCAGTTTCTTCCAGGCAGCGGTCACATCGATACTGCTATATGGATGCACTACATGGACGCTAACAAAACGGCTGGAGAAGAAACTAGATGGCAATTACACAAGAATGCTGCGTGCAATCCTCAACAAGTCCTGGCAGCAACACCCCACAAGACACCAACTGTACGGCCACCTGCCCCCTATCACGAAAACTATTCAAGTTAGGCGAACCAGACATGCAGGACATTGCTGGAGAAGCAGAGATGAACTCATAAGAGATGTACTCTTATGGATCCCCACACATGGCCGCGCAAAAGCAGGACGACCAGCACGAACGTACATTCAGCAGCTATGTGAGGATACAGGTTGTTGTCCTGAAGACCTACCTAGGGCGATGAACGATAGGGAGGAGTGGCGAGAGAGGGTCAGGGATATCCGTGCTGCCAGCACGATATGATGATGATGATAATAGTTAATCATGGTCATGGCTATACAACAGAACGATTGGAGTTCGAACTCGCTTACTACGATTCCGCAGCAGGTGCTTTAACCATTACACAATGCCCCCCCCCAGCAAGAATAATTGGATTCACAAATTTCCCAAAGGTATTAGTGCTATGAGAAATGCAATCTACATCCTCCACGATTTGAACTTGTGTCATGGAGTCTATTTTCGAAGACGATAACCATTAAACCACAGGCATCTCTTAGAGGTGAAGACACAGTATACAGAATAAAAGAATAATGAACAGAATAAAGGAATTTTCAACCTCGTATTCTTATAATACATAAATGCTCCTTCATTCTTCATCTGATTTCAATCAAACATTAACATATTAACCAATTTTCCGCATTAAAAGAAACTATAAGAAACTGATAAGACATTAAAGAAACTGATAAGACATACTTGTTGGGTATTTAATGCCAAATCCTGTTTTTAAATATATGATTTATAAAAAAATAATTTATAGGCAATGTAATTTTTAAACAAATTGCTCGAGCTCATTTGTTAGTACACCGTTGAATAGTCGCAAGTATTCCCACCTAATATTGATAATTTCATTTGATATTAATCATTTGTTTGCACACAGTTAAATGGTTACAAGTATTCCAATCCAACGCTAATAATTCTATTTAATATTAATCATTTGTTTGCACACAGTTAAATGGTTACAAGTATTGTTTTTTAACTATAGTAATTTTGCTTACCAAGTATTTCTTTGTAATATAAATAATTTGCACACGCCAGTATAGTTGTAAATAATTAATAATAATCCTTAGTAAATGATTGAACAGTTCTATTCAACCCAATAATTGGACTCTAACGGGTACTATCATTCAATGTCAGAGTGGACCTGGGAATAATGGCAATGAAGGGATACTCCTATTCCCCAAAGGTCTTAGGCTAAAGCCTTACTATCAGATTTAGTTTAGTATCATACACATGACAGTCGTTCGAGAGGAAGGGACTTACCCCTCTTCAGAGGTGCAGTTGGTGTATTCTAGAGCCCCAGCTGTTGTTCGGGGGCAAATTATTCATATTTCTTAATACGAATGTGCTTGAAACTATTCATTTATATAAATGATTATACTGGTTTACAAAGAAACTGAGGCAAGCACAAAAATACCCGTTTTTACCTAATTAGTGGGTGCTGAATTCAAATTTGAAATCCGTTTTTACTCATCACCTCTAGTTTTTTAGATATGCATAGTGTGCATTTTGTGCATATACGGTACATAAAGGCGTATATGAATTCAGGGTTAATTCTAATATTGTGAGACTTATGGCTTTTTTTTTTAGTTATTATGCACTAAATGTTAGTGATAGCATTACATTCTATATATATATATATATATATATATATATATATATATATAGTTATATATCAAGACGAATTTTGACAGTTAAGGCAGCAGGTCTCAATCTACACTCTGGCAGTCATTGGAAGAGGTTGTCTCGCAAGCAGCGCAGGAGGTTGGTGTCCCTCAACTATCGTGTTGCACATCTTTTGGGTTACTAAATGTTAGTATTACATTTTCAAATGCACATTTATTTTTATTTTGTTATATTTTCATATTCTCCAATGGCTTCAAGCACGTCAAAATGTCGAGGATGCCTCAACAAGGCCAATTCTTTCTGCTACGTGTGTGGGGACTTCACAACAGTTTCACAGTGTCGAACCATCACTTCCCTCTTCAGAACCGCATAATTTCACTATTTTGACTGTAAAATTGGTGATCAGGACAAGTTTTGAGCTCCACACATCTGTTGTAAACCCTGCTACAATGGACTAACTGCATGGTTTAATGGCAAGAAAGCGGCTTTCAACTTTGCAGTCCCGATGGTTTGGAGAGAGCCGTGAAACCACGCAGATGATTGTTATTTTTGTTTAACTAATATAACTGTTTCAATGCATCTTCTAGGAAAAAGATCAAATATCCCAACCTTCGGTCTGCTATGAGACCCGTTCCCCATTCAGATGATTTTCCTGTACCTACACCTCCAGTAAATAAGGATCTTCTTTCCTCATCAGATGAAGAAATGCCTTCAAGGGAGGATTCTGCCGAGTCAATATCTTTGGAAGATATTGAGTCTACATATTCAGGAACAAGTGGCAATGAGCCACACTGGATCACGCAAGAAGACCTGAATGATCTTGCTCGTGATTTGTATCAGTCAAAATATTAGTCAGAACTTTTGGCTTCTCGGCTTAAACAGTGGAACCTATCCCAGGAAGATATAAGGATCACCAGTTTCAGGAATCAGAACAAATAAGGTCATTGGTCTTCTTATGGGTGTGCAAGCGGGCTTCACAAAGTACTGTTGTTTTCTCTGTCTCTGGGATAGACGAGCTGTATCCCAGCATTACAAGCAGAAAGACTGGGGGTCTAGAAGTGCTTTTGTTCCTGGCGTACACAGCCTCAAGGAGAATCCTCTGGTGGACATGAATAAGGTGCTTCTTCCTCCTCTTCACATCAAGCTTGGTTTGATAAAGAATTTCGTGAAGGCGTTGCACAAAAATGGTGCTGTGTTCCAACACTTGTCTACTGTGTACTGCTAAGCTCAGAGGGCATCTTTGTCGAACCTCAGATCCGAGAAGTGCTGAAGGATACTGATTTTGAGGAGCTTCTTAACTTAAAGGAACTGAGAGCATGGGAAGCATTCAAGTCAGTCTGTAGTTGCTTCCTTGGTAACACACGCGTACCTGATTACCAAGCCTGTATTGAGAAGTTGCTAAAGTCTTACGAAGATGTGGGGTGTCGAATATCACTAAAGATTCATTTTCTCCATTCCCACCTCAACTTGGAGCAATGAGTGATGAGCATGAAGAGAGATTCCACCAAGACATTACGAAGATGGAGAGTAACTATCAAGGCAAATGGAACCCCGGCATGATGGGAGACTTCTGCTGGATACTCTTGCGTGACACCCCGGAGGCTAAATACACCAGATCTTCTAAGAAAACATACTTTTGATTGTCTGTAGTACTATGAATTGTGTAATTGTGTCATCCAAGTATATTGATTCAATCAGTGTTCTTTATCTATCCTGTTTTATCTGTTATAAGCTGCTGCAACTCTTGTAATATGCACATATATTCTCTGTTTATACTAAAATGAGACTATTTAAAAGCCAGAAAACTAGAGGTGATAGAGCAAAACTATTTATAAATTTGAATTCAGCACACACAAATTAACAAAAAATACCTATCCCCATTCTTGCCTCAGACCAAAAATTCTTTTTTGTAAACCAGTGTTATTATTAGACACTTAAAACTATCTAATTATGAGAAACAATTTGTATCTAATTTTCTCTTTCTTGATTGTTCAATGTTATTCTTGTTCAATGTTATCTTAGTCCCTTTTGATACTCTTACAGTAGACAGCTATCATTCATTTGCCCCACCGTCTCTGGTAGTGATCTTCCATTGTTTTGATATCTTGATGGAATCATTCTTGTGACTCATCACTCACATCGCAGCAGTCATCCGGAAATTTATCAAGATGTCTTTGCAAAAAATGAACCTTAATTCTCATATTATCGCGTGTGTCCTGTAGACTATCAACAGTTTTTCCACTATCTCCTTATAGTTTTCGACCCAGCAATTGCCCGAGAGGTTTTTCATCACGTCAACAAACGATGTTCAAGTACGTAATTCCAAGTCATTCATGGAATTAAACTCGTCATTTTTAATGAGTTTTCTGATGTTATGGGGAAAGCATTTTCATGATGTTCATCATGTACAATGGAATCGGTGCATTCGAATTAAATTATAACCGTCAAGCGACTAGAAAATATCGTTCGAATGTCACTTGGTTTCATTGGTGTATGGGGATCTCAGCGGTCATTTGAATCCAGGGCTATGCTTGGATTAAAGGTCTTGTGATCAGATGACACTTAGAAAACAGTTTGAACACTTAGCTGAGATCAATCGAAGTGATAAGACTTAATTTTCTGTCAGTGGTCCGCTGAACCCGAACTAGTTAGTTACAAGATGAAATGAATAAAATAAGTGTGCTTACGAAAGCGGCTGGTTATGTATTCTTCCCAAATGAAAGAGATTTACACCACACGATGAAACAGCATGTGGTCCTCAGAGAAAGAAAGGGTATGGATCATCATCCACATCATCAATGTAAGACAACATGGATGTTAGAGTCGATCATCGTCATTGACTGAAGATTGCAGAGAGCTATCTCACATTTGAAAAAAACAACAACAATGGTTGATAATATTGTAAAATCACCAACTTTTTAAACTATGTATTCAAAATAAAGTACGATGATCATTAATTTTGACAAGAATTATCCCGATTCTCCTAAAATCTGCTTTACTTCTGAAAATTTGCTATCTCATTTTTGGGACCACAAGGGACGGTGGGACAAATGAATGATGGCTTACTACTGCGGGAGTATCAAAAGGGATTTAAATAACATTCAATAAGACAATCAAGAAAGAGAAAATTAGATGCAAATTGTTTCACGTACGAGGTGCATACGATAAGTTTCCAGACTTTATTCGTATGGGCATCTAAGATTGTCGTAGACTCTTGAAAATTCAGTATGTTATTGCTATACATCTTATGAGACGACTGACCAATTTTTATGATTTCAGGTTCAAATCGACAGCTACAGCAGCAACTGGAATACACCCTGCTAAAGTCTGATTGTCACAGCTGGAGAATTTCAAAAATGCAATCTGACACTTTAAAAGAACGATATGCAATAAAATTCTGTTTTAAACTTGGTATAAATGCAACAGAAACGTATGGAATGCTTCAGACTGCTTTTCGACCATCTTGCATGAATCGAGCATCGGTTTTTTAGTGGGATAAAAGATTCAAGGAAGGCAGGCAGTCTGTGAGGGATGATGAGAGGTGTGGGAGGAGTGAGGAAGTCAATACACTAGAGTTGATTGGCCAAAGGGTTAAGGTTAGGGTTAGGGTTACTATGTTGAGGTTTTAAGAGAGTTCAGGAAGACATTCCGTCGGAAGAGGCCAGCACTCTTCAAATCGGGTCAGTAGCATTTCCACCAGGGCAATACACCAGTCCACAACTCCATCCTTGTCACAGACTATTTGACCAAGATGGGTATCAAGACAGTTCTTCACCTTCTCCTGCTCCCTGTGACTTTTGGTTATTCCCTAAGCTCAGAGGCTGTCGTTATAAGACAATTGAGGAGATGAAAAAGGCTGTGACGAAGGTCATTGACACGCTCACACAAGAGTGCTTCTATGGGGCCTTCCAGAAGTTTTTGTAATGGTACAAGTGCATTGCAGCCGGAGGAGATTACTTCGAAGAGGACCAGAGTTTCATGTGTGTACTATCAATAAAAGTGCCCAAATGAAAAAAGTCTGGAAACTTATCGTATGCACCTCGTAATTACATAGTTTTAAGTATCTAATAATTATCATTTGTAAAGATATTGTTGCATTTGGTCTGGGGAAGGTTCTGGGATGTAGTTGTGATCTTCGAATCTGGAAAAATTCCCCCCACTCAAAAAAAAAAACAAACTTCACCCCTCATAAAAAGAATATATCTTTATATTTCTAAAAATGAAATAGACTGAAAATTATTTGTATTGGATAAAAATGCCTGAAAATATATTACTATGTGCAAACATAAGGTTATTATAAAATACAATTATTAATGTTAGATCGGAGAACTTGAAACCATTTAACTGTGTACAAATTATTTCTATTAATAATAGTTACTTCAAGCTAAAATTGTTTATTCAGGATTAATATTAGTTAGAGCCCAGTCGGCTAGTGCTGTAGAATATACACACTGCATCTCTGCAGAGGGGTAAGACTGCCCCAACGAATGTCCAAGATATAACCCTAAACAATCTGATGGTGAGGTTCCAGTAATGATGGAGATTTAGGGAATACAGAGCACCCCTTCATTGCCATGGCTCCCAGGTCCACTCTGGCCCGGATTAGTAACACCTGATAGGGTCCTATCAATGGGTCAAATAGAACTAAACTGCATACTTATGCTAAACTGAATTGTTTGAAATAGAAATTTTTGACTAAACTGAATTGCTTGAAATAGAAATGTTTTTGACAATTAAACTGTGTACTCATGCTAAACTGAATTCTTTGAATTAGAACTGATTATTTGTAAAAAAAAATGGATTTGGCGTTAAATAACCTACAAAGGTTGATATTTTCTTTTTGCAGAAGTGTCAGATGTACCGAAATCTTTTCCCTACCATCCTCAGTCAGAGTAGACTGAGCTTTCTTGATTTGATCGGGTGACCAGACTAGAAGGAGGAAAATCTCTAAATTCAAAATAGAACGGGGAGTGAATTCTGATAATAACTTTATTTCATGGGTAATACTAACTCTGAAGGCATATGTCAGCAAAACGACAATATGGCAAAAGAGTGTTGTAATCTTGCGAAGGAACATAATAATATCAATGGGAGGACACAGTTGCTCAAGTTAGTAGGATACTATAGTCAGAAGGAAAACTCATTGCATCTTGTGATGTTTATAATTACTGGTTATCTTGCCAAGACTTGTCTTTGGAGTATAATCTTAATAACCTTCAGAGTAGTCAGTAGAGAATGAATAAATAAATTTAAAAAAAAATTAAATTGAATTAAAAAAAAAAAGAAGGAAAACTTAAATTTTCAGAAACTCCCAGAGGTCCCTTTGCTGACGTGTGTCTCGGCACCAGACATACGTTTTTGGACGTGACGTTGGTTAGTCCCTTTCACCCAGTTGTATATCTCTCTCGGTCAACAGTATGCTGAAATATAAAAGACCCACAAATGAACTACAAACTAAAACAACCGAACTTTGACAAACTACCAAAAGAAACTAACCCTTATGGAAGCCTTAAATACGAAACGAGGACATACATGTGCAAGAAACGATTAACGTATTTTTGATACCTTAACTGGGGGATTCAACCATTTCAATTGTATTCAGGGAAAACTCCCTCATCCATGGAATGGTTGTTGAACCCAGTAAATAAAGGAAAGTATAAAAGAAACACCTTCATCTCTTATCTGTTATTGTCTTCTTGTGTATAATTCTTTTTGGGACTTTCTTGGGCAAGGCGTTACACCGACTAGCCAACACGGGGTAAAATAAAATAACCTAATATTGGAGTCAGATATCAAACAGCTACACAGCTTAGCTCTTGCCCTTGACCTTCAGCCTCATACCCCATAAATATTCGTGTTGTACAAGCGTTGGCGACATTAATCCCCTATTGTTGAGAAATTTTTGTCCGCTCCTGACTCAACCAACCTTCAACCTGCAAGCGTCCAACTCCCGATTTCTTCCTTGAATATACGTAAGTATATATATTTATATATATATAACTAAGGTAAGTGGGTTGTCTCCTGTGGTCGAACCCACTCTCTAAAGGACATGTATGACACATATAATTGGTTGGAGCATCTTTTCAAACTAACTAATCATAAAACGTAAAAACATAAAACGTTGGATGACTATTTTATTGCGTAGATGAAGAAAAAACTAAAAACAGGAGAAAACATAATCTAAGGTATATTCAATTTGCAATGACGTTCTCATGTACAGCGAAAGAATGGTGGTACCTCTATCTCTACAGAAACGAATTCTTAAAGAATTCCACAGAGGACATCCTGGTATATCCAGAATGAAAAGCTTAATGAGAAGTTATGTATACTGGCATAGAATTGGTAAAGGCATCAAAAGTTTGGTAAAGTTATGCAAAGGCTGTGCTTTGGCAGCTAATGCACTACTAATAAAGTTCAACCCATGGCCAGAAACTGACTGCCCATGGTCACGTTTGCATATTGACTTTGCTGGTCCACTTAATGGTTCATATCATTTGATCGGAATTTCAGATTCCATTGTTTCAGATAACGGCACCAATTTACAGTAAAAGAATTCAAGGGATTTTGTAAAATGTTTGTGGTGGAGTACATAATGTAACATATTGACCCTTGACCGACCCGTCAATCAAGAGATGCACCTGTGTAAATAAGCAGAAGAACAGTAAAACAGGTGCATCCGGTCGAAGATATCGGAATATCACCTTGACCTGTGGACTTGAATTCGGTGCAGATGCATACAACCACGGGAAGCAGGTGAATGTCAAACAATTATATAACTAGGTGCCCCACACGGCTTGAGTTAGTCAGTTCGAGGCAGTCAGTCAGTTCAAGTTGGGGACAAGATGCCGGAATGAGCGCCAGCTCCAGACAGAGGGCTTAAGCCCTCAGTGACCCACGGTTGAGCAGCCCAGCCAGAATGAGAAAGAAGTGCTGCTATGGTTAGAAGAACTTTGGGTCAAAATGTAGCAGTCTGTCCCCGTCTCCAACTCACCTCTCACACATAACCAACATCAACCCTTTCGAATAAAGTGTGAGAGGTATATATTTATAAAGAAGTGTGTTCGTTCGTTCATTGGAGTCTTCATTATTTTTTACTATGTTTCCGTTTATATTTGTATATGTATTGTGTAGTTGTATGTGGCTATACAACAATAACATCATCATCATCATCATGTCGTGCCGCTAGCATGGATATCCCTGACCCTCTCTCGCCACTTCTCCCTATCATTCATCACCTCTGGCAGGTCTTCAGGGCTACATCCTGTATCCTCACATAGCTGCTGTATGTATGTTCAAACTGGTCGCCCTGCTTTTGCTTGGCCGTATGCAGGGGTCCATAGGAGTACATCACCTATGAGCTCGTCCTTGCTTCTCCAGCAGTGTCCTGCATGTCTGGTTCGTCTAACTTGGATAGTTTTCGTGATGGGAGGCAGGTGGCCGTATAGTTGGTGCCTTTTGGGGTGTTGCCAATAGGACTTGTTCAATATTGCTCACAACATTCTTGTGTAATTGCCGTCTAGCTTCTTCTCCAGCCGTTTAGTTAGCGTCCAAGTAGTGCATCCATATAGCAGTATTGATACGACCGCTGCCTGGAAGAAACTGCGTTTCATTTCATCAGTCAGGTCTTATTTCCATATGATCGATAGTTTATCGATAGGTGTCCATGCCTTCGTTAGCCGCGTGTCGATGTCTTTTTCGGTTGATGAGACGCTGCTTCCGAGGTAGGTGAATTTGTCTACCAGTTTCAGAGAGGTTCCGTCTAGTGTGCAAATATCGCCTGTTTGATTATAGCACATATATTCAGTTTTGTGTGCATTGACATGGAGGCCAATGCCTGCGGCGGCTCGTTCCAAACTATGCAGTAGTGTTTCGGTTTGGTTGGGTGTATTCGCCAGTAACGCTCGGTAGGATGATATATTTAGTCCAAAGACCGAAATTGGTGCACAAAAGTTGTTTGAATCAAACAAAAAGTAGGTATGTAAATGAAGAAAACGATACTCCAGTGGATGTTGAGCCATTGGAAGTTCTTTTCGACACATTTGAAAGCTTTGGAAACCTCCTGAGACAAAAATACTAGAAAAACGAAGTAAGAGAAAAGAAGGAATACGTGGAGAATCGACATCAACCCGAAAAATAAAAGATGTTGACTCTGTGCAGAGTAAATCTAAAAAGGGGGTCTTGTATACCCTAACAATGAACATTAATGCGTATGTCCCGGTTTTCATAAATATGTTGGATACTATTGTGAGGGGGCTTAATATGCTGACTAAGAAGTTCACCATTACCAGTAGGTTACCTTCTTCACGCCATGGACGAGTATCGTATTTTGTTATGAAGAATTCCGTTTCATTTCCTACCTCCATTTTGTTTATTTCCCATTCAGTAACCTTTTGTCTGGTTACAACAAAAATTTTGTTATCTCCCTTACGAAAACAGCAGCCGAGTGCATATCAACTAAACCAAGAGTCAGATTTCAAGCTCAGTGGGAGTCAATAACAGTTAGAGAAGACTGTGATAACTTGAAAAAGTATCCTTACTTAACAAAAAAATGTCAATGCACAGAAAATTAAGAAAGTTCAAAGAGGCCAAACATACTCGCCAAAAACAAGTAGAATACATTCAAGGTCAAATAAAAAAAAAAGAAAGAAATTCAGTTGAAAATAGACAATCATGATTCACATAACAGACACTAAATGAAGTCAACGGAAAGAAAAGTACCTCGAAAGCAAAATTGAGAGCTGCCACCCAAGAAGAAAGATAACAGAAGTGGAAAGAACATTTCATGAATCTACTCGGAAACCACCCGAAAGTCACTGATAAACCTATTCAGAAAATGAAACCTTGGCGACTAGACATATAATTTGGACAATTTACGGGGATAAAACTTGACACAGTAGCGAAAAAAATCAAAAAAGGAAAAGCTGCTAATCTCCACGAAATACCTCCTGAAGTTTTAGAGACAAGAAAATACTTCTCAGATTATGTAACACAATAACGAAAAGGACAAAAGACAGCTTCTTCCCTTTATCCAAGAAAGGAGACTTCAGAATCACTATGAACTACAGATGCCGCTAATGTTTATAATGCCCTGTTTCTCAATCGTATCGTATGCGAAAAAATTTTGAAGAAAAATCCAAACGGCTTTGGGAGATCCACAGATTCTGACAATCCATCGAATCATCGAAGGAGTGTATGCAAAAAATCTCGGGTGAACAGTATCGTTCGTAGGTTTCTCCAAGCCATTCGATTTCATACGCAGAGGAAAGATGGCGCGAATTCTACTAGCTTAGAGTTTTCCAAAAAGAAACAGCTACCGCTGTAATAATGCTTGACAAAAACACTAAAGCAATGGTTTGCGCACTTGATAGTGATATCGACTTTCTCGACATTATCGCTGGAGTCTTGCAAGGAGATGCCATATTTGTTTATAATCTACCTAGATAACGTACTTCGAACGTCATTAGATTTAATAAAAGAAAATTGTTTCACATTAAATAAAAAAACGGCAAGAAGCAGACGATATCCCTAAGAAATATTGACAGACGCAGTCAACGCAGATGATCAAGCGTTTCTAGCAAATTCACCTACCCAAGCCGAATCTCAGCTGCATAGTCTGGAGCAAGCAGCAGGAAACGTTGGCCTCTAGGTGAACGCAAATAAAACTGAGTTAATGTGTTTTAAGCAAGAAGGAGCTATCTCTACTTCAAATCGCAAGCGGCCGACCAGTGACTACCTAAATACATCTACTCAGTGCAGACACTGAATACAATCCTGAGGACATGTCTTGAGCGACGTGCGATAGGGATGGATGGCGAGATAAAGTCATGAACTTCTATGATGTAAGTACGATTTGATTATATATATATATGTATCCTAAGGTTAACAATGGTAATCTTAAGTAGCAAGAATTTTTTGTTAGTTTTAATGTGGCTGTATACCTGTCTTCTTGTTAAACTGAAGGAGCGATTCTGCTTTCAATCTGCTGACCGTTCTGCGGGGCTGGTTATGTCATCGGATGATATGATTGATCCGCCTATCTGCCCACTTTGTGTTTTTGATCCAAACAGCAGATCAATTGCTAATCAGAGTCGCCAATCGATGAGCGGATCAACGAGACCGCATAATTAGGAAAGTAAAAAAAGTCGAACGCAAGTAAACGGAGAACAGGACATGGTTTTGTAACATCAATAATATTTCGTTCAGAGAAAAAAGGCTTAAAATGGTACATACATTCACCCTTCCTGGTGGATGGTAGTAATAGAACGGCAACCCTAATTCACGAATTAACAGTCTGACAATGTCTCGGTATTCAGAGTCAGGCACAAGACCTCTCGACTTATCGTATTAAATTTAGGCTTCTCTCGTCTCGCTTTCCATAGTCCGGTATAAGGCAATCTCAAGGGGCGGTTATGTTCGCCTTTCTCAGTCTCTTGCATCTGGCTTCTCTGTGTTAGGGAGTCTTGTAAAAGGTTAAGACTCAGAGTATCATGGAGTCTCTTAGCCATTCCACACTGGTCTCTTTTGAAGAACGAAATACCTCTGCTTATATGTATTTTCTCTCGTCCGAGGGATGATGGTCGTGGAGCTATTGTCGATATCAATTCTCTCTTAATTTGGATTTCAATAAATAGTTCCACCCATCGATTTCTTCTGCCTACAGTACTCGATCTCCTCACTTCAACCCAAAGGGACCGGCCTTCCACAAATTGTATTCTATTAATTAATCCTACTCCTCCCACTTTTAGTGCTTGGTTTCTACTCACCTCTACCCAAAAAGGGGCTGGTCTTTCCTCTTCTCAATATTTTTCGTTTAAATCAACGGTCAAATGAAGCTTCCTTCACTTCGAAATTGGATGACAGAAATTATATAAAAAATTCTCGTTTCCAAACACAATTGGACTCAGCCCACCAGACTATCACTATGTCAGGCTTTAACCCCCGGGTTAAATCTGATGTCGATTTCGCTCGCTGGAAAACCATCCAAACAAACAACTTTCACCTGACAAATTTTCAGAGACAACAATCTCGTCTAGTTTTTCCTTCTTCCTTCAATCAGGAAAAAAATTTTTCCACGCCCATTTCTCATAAAAAATAACATTTTCGACTTTTTCTAATCTGATCAAAAGATTTTTAAAAACATATCCTCGGTTCATTCTTTGATGATGTACTGACTCTATTCTTCTAAAATTTATCCTGTTAATTTTCACTTTCTGCAATGTACTGACTCTATTTTTCTAAAATCCATTTCTGTTCAATTTTATTTATTGCAATGTACTGACTCTGTTAATTTTCACTTTTTGCAATGTACTGACTCTATTCTTCTAAAAGTTTCACTTTTTGCAATGTAATGATTTATTCTGTTAAAATCTATTTAGGTCAATTTCGCTTTTTGCAATGTACTGACTTTATTCTTCTAAAATCTATTTCTGTTCATTTTTAATCATTGCAATATACTGACTCTGTTCTTCTAAAATCTATTTAGGTCAATTTCACTTTCTGCGATGTACTATCTATTCTTCTAAAATCTATTTCTGGTAATTTTTGTTTATAACAATGTACTGACTCTATTCTTCTAATTTCTAAAAAATTTTGTTCATTTTCATTTTTTGCAATGTACTGACTTTATTTTTCTAAAATCCATTTCGAGCAATTTTTATTTTTTGCAATGTACTATCTCGATTCTTCTAAAATCCATTTCGGGCAATTTTCACTTTTTGTAATGTACAGATTCTATTCTTCTAAAATCCATTTTGGTCAATACTCAATAATTTTTTTTGACTACGTCGCATTAACAATTAATCTCAATTGTCTAATGCTCTGCTTATGGGGCATCGAGCACTTTTTTAGGTTTTACTATCTAAATTTATTATCTTAACACACACACACACACACACACACATATATATATATGTATTCTCTAGATAGAATTTTATTTTTTACTTGTTAATTAAACTAAGGTCAAGGCTTTTGACTGGTAGTTGGTGATATCTTTTTATCGCCAAGTCCTGAAAATTTTATACGTCTCTTTTTCTAAAACGGATTATCGTTTTTGCATTTACCATTAGTCCGCAAAATTAACTTTTAATTTCTTGAATAATTCCTTTTCTTACGTGGTCCTCCCAACTTATGGCGTTATTTTGTGCTGCTGTAAGAAGGCATTCGTCTGTTGCCACTACCACCCCGACTACTGGCTGACTTGAAAAACAGGTGACTCTCCTTGGTGATATAAAACCGATTGTTCAACAGAAAACATTTAGTTGTCGACCTTGCTTCATGGAAAGAAAGTGCTGCTAGAGACTCAACAAAGACGTACGCACTTCAACATTAGCCTTTTTTTGTTGTTACAAACTAATTTAACTGAACAGGTAAATATCTATTATCTTATCTATCTCTTACTAAAAAGGCAATTCTTACTCACACACACACATACACACACATAGTCTCTCTCTCTCTCTCTCTCTCTCTCTCTCTCTCTCTCTCTCTCTCTCTCTCTCTCTGCGTGTGCAAAACATCTTTTCTCTGAATAGTTTTATGAGTAATTAGCTAACTGGTTAGATTTCCGTTGTAACAACAGTCCACACTCGACCCAAACATCTAACAATGAGCATATTCTATATTCTCTGATTGATTGTTTTAGCGGTATCTCAACCAGCCTGGGGTTATGTTATACCTAGAGAGAAAAGCTTTCATTGTACATTTATATTTACCTCCATGCGAGTGAGTGCGTGTTTTAAGAGTGTTTTTGATTTTGTCTTTTGTTTTTTGGGGAGGGTTTTTTGATACGGTTCAATCAATTGTGAATAATTTTTAAACAGATCTATTTGACCCATAGATGGGACTCTGATAGGTACTACTACTCCAGGTCATAGAGGACCTGGGACTTATGGTAATGAAAGAATAACCCTCACTCCGCAAATTTCAGAACTGGAACCTCACTATCAGATGCAGTTTAGTGTCATATCTAGAATACCTCTTTTATTGGGGGGTATCCTGTTGCCGGGGAATATGGTCAATGTATTCTAAGCCCCATCAATAGGGTATATTATCACTTTCTGTGAAACATCGTTGCTTATAGAATATTTAAAGATTAATAAGACGTCTGGTTAGATGGACGTTGTAATATAAGGCTACGATGCTTCTTATTTCGTATTGGCCCAAGAAACGAGCGATTCTAATTAGCATATAATATAGTCACTCCTCTCTCTCTCTCTCTCTCTCTCTCTCTCTCTCTCTCTCCCTCAAAATTTGTAGGGGTGTGTATAATTGTGTACGATACTTATATGCAATCTTTTCTAAGTTAGTGTCTGTCAGTCTGTCTTTCTGCCTGTCAGCCTCTGTCTCTGTCTCTCACACAAATTTGGTAGAATTGTGCTTATTTATACATGATCCTTATGCATAGTCATTTCTATATTTTACTATATATATATATATATATATATATATATATATATATATATTTGTGTGTGTGTGTGTGAGAGAGAGAGAGAGAGAGAAGCAGATAAAGTATTATTTACTTAGCTTGGCAGTTTCAGAAAAAAAATGGCAGGAGAAATAGAATTTCGATTGAATGATAATGGATTGGTTTTAACGGCACGTCAACCCATCGAGAGTTATTTTATTTGTTTATTTATTTATCTATCTTATTTTATGCTGAGAGTTTAGAGAATCGCATTCATTGTGCGTTCATATTTTTGTTTTTGTGCAGTTGTCACTTAAGAGGGTTTTTTTTGTTGGGGTGGGGCAGGTCCACTTGGTTCTATCTAATATGAATAATCTTTAAACCCATTCATTGGACCCGAACAAGTACTACCACTCCTGATTTAAGCGGGCTTGAAATTAATGGCAAGGAAGGAGTACTTCACACTCACCAGAACTTCGGTACTCGACCCTTACCCTCAGATGCAGTTTAGTGTCCTACAAGTGATACCTTCTTTTTTGAAAATTTTTATCTCCTCTGCTGTAGAAATCACTCTTACAGTGAGTCATGAAACTTATACATATGATATCACACACACACACACACACACACACACACACACACACACACACACACACACACATATATATATATATATATATATATATATATATATATATATATATGTGTGTGTGTGTGTGTGTGTGTGTGTGTGTGTGCATGTATTATTCGGTCCAGTTAAACCAGAGTTGGGAGTAATTCCTTCAGGACAAGAAAATCATTCAGGAGCTGAACATTTAAATTTTCCCGGCAGAGAGTACATTTAAATTTTCTTGGTGGGATTAGATTTATAATCCTAAAAAAAAAAATTAAATTACCATAATTCCAACCGACGGTAAAATTAGATGAATAAAAATAAATAAAATAAATAAACAAATAAAAAACGGAAGTGAAAAAACGAGTAGATAACTCTTCACCCCTCTTCCATCCCCCCTCGTGTCTATTCTGATTTATTTTATCCATAAGATCTGAAGAAGTCATGTGATATTTTTCTTCGTGTTTTTGGTTTACATCAGAAACACAAAACAGGATGGAAATAAATTTAAAATCCTAAAGTAACCGGTCTTTGGGGTTTTTTTTAAAGAAAAAAAAAAAATATATATATATATATATATAAATATGTGTGTGTGTGTGTGTGTGTGTGTGTGTGTGTGTGTGTGTGTGTGTGTGTGTGTGTGTGTGTGTGTGTAATTTGTATTTAGGCAGCTGATTCTCTTGTAGGCATATTTGTTTTTAAAAAAACAGATTTCTCGTTTAGCTTTTTATTTGTTTTATCTTGTCGATCGAGATGTCGCAACTTTGGTTGGTTGGTTGTTTGTTTAGGTTTTTTGGCATATCACTCTTTATAGGTTATTTAATGCCGAATCCATTTTTATACAAATAATCAGTTCTATTTCAAACAATTCAGTTTAGTACGAGTAGTCAGTTTAATTGTCAAAAACATTTCTTTTCAATTATAGTCAAACAGTTCTAATTTAAACAATTCGGTTTAGTATAAGTACTGATTTTGTTTACATACAGTTAAATGTCAAAACAGTTCTATTTTAAACAATTCAGTTTAGCGTAAGTACAGTTTCAATGTCAAAAACTATTCCATTTCAAACAATTCAGTTTAGCATATGTACGCAGTTTAAATATAAGTACAGTTTAATTATCAAAAACTTTTCAGTTTAGTCAAACAGATGTCATTCAAACAATTCAGTTTAGCATAGGTATGCAGTTTAGTTCTATTGACCTCTAGATAGGCCCCTATCAGGTGCAACCACTCCGGCCCAGAGTGGAGCTGGGAGCGATGGCAATGAAGGGGTGTTCCACATTCCCCAAAGCTCTAGCATCACTGCAACCTCACTATCAGATTGTTTAGTGTCAAATATCAAGATACTCGTTAGGTGGGGTCTTACTCCTCTGCAGAGAAGCAGTTGATGTATTCTACAGCCCCGCCCGACTGAGCAATTGAGGGTACTTATAATTTCTTGAAAGTTTCGTTAATTTCGATCATCTTGGGCCATTGTCAAGAACTTCGCTTACCCCCACGAAAAGACAAAAGAATTATACTGTCTATCTGTTTCTTTCTCCCACATACACACATGTTGTTATTAACAAATCCTAGCTTAGATATAACACAAGGTCAGATGTTTGGGCACTACAAATGGCCTGCTAATCTTACTTACTAACCATTATACCACGTAAGGTGTCCAAACATGCGTATATGTTTAACTCCTCCACACAAGTAGGATGTAACACAAGGTCAATTTTTAAGCGGAGTTTAACAAGTTTGAATTCAGTGTTTTCCTTCTCCTACATCGGTTGCCATCAAGGTTGAAGAGCCTAGGCTGCCCTAATATTTATCCAAAGCTGGAGAAAGAATAGCTCGATTCATACCTTTCCCAAGTGTATTAGCGCTATGTGAAGTGCAGACTACCTCGTCCAAGATTTGAACTTGGATCATCGTGTCCATTTCCAACGACCTCCAGAACATACATACTTGTATATATGTGGAATGTTTACCTACATACACAGAGCTTAGCAAGACGGCAACGGATAGAAACTCCGTCCCCATCTTCAAGATCTTTTGTGACCTCTTTGAACATGATGCTGAAGAAGATGGTGTTAGGATGCAATCCTGCTTCCCTCCGTAGATGGTCAGAAAGGCTTCAGAGAAGTCACCGTTGAGTCTGAATTAGCCACCCTGGTCTTCGTGCAGATGGATGACTATCTTTAGGAATTTTAGGGAATTTTCTTTGAGTTGCGTCTAATACTTTAGTCAGATCAACAAACTTTTCATACAAACCAGTATTTTGCTCCGAGCAATTCTTTTGAAGCAGGCATAAGAATAAACACCTTGTCTGTAGTGCTCCTCTCTCTCTCTCTCTCTCTCTCTCTCTCTCTCTCTCTCTCTCTTACGCCATTGGGACTCACACATATATATATATATATATATATATATATATATATATATATATATATATATATATACACGAAGTCTTGGATAAACAAAAAAAAACAGTAAAAAACTGAACCATTTCTTATTATTGGCACAAATTTTTATGTAACTTCAGTGGCTTAGAGACACATAGGAAGTGCTTATTTTCCTTGATTATTGTTGTCAATACTCCCTAAGTTGGAGCGAAAAAGTCATAATATTTTTTAAAGAAAATTCTCAGAAAAACTAAAAGAATTGGAAATTTCTAAGAATTTTCTTTTCTTTGATCGGTTATTTGAATTTGTCCTTTGCAAATGGCTAGTTGTCTGAATTTGAAAAAAAATCAAAATAATTATTTCCAATATGTGATAAGCCTTCAAAGTTTCATTAAAATTCGTGGCTATTATAAAAATGGTTCAGTTTTTTTTACTTTGTGTATAGGTTTTTTGTCAAATACTTTATGCATATATATATATATATATGTGTGTGTGTGTGTGTGTGTGTGTGTGTGTGTGTGTGTGTGTGTGTGTGTGTATTTTGTCAAATACTTTATATATATATATATATATATATATATATATATATATAATGCGAAAGTTCATATGCCGTTCAACAAAGAAACCAATAAATATATATATATATGTGTGTGTGTGTGTGTGTGTGTGTGTGTGTGTGTGTGTGTGTGTGTGTGTGTTTGTTTGAGAGAGAGAGAGAGAGAGAGAGAGAGAGAAAGTCATATTTACTCAGCTATTTTGAGTCAAAAAAATTCCTATTAGAAATAGTTTATCCGGATTTTCAAGTATTGTCAAATCTTTCAGTAGCTCAGAAGTGGTCAATCTTTATTTTACGAGTAGACAGTAAACTAATCGAAATAAACTAATCTACTTGGAGAAAACACACACTAAACAAATATTTCAAATAAATTAAGCATTTTAGCTGTTTATGCTACCTTCTCATTCTGCATTAGGTTTTTCAGACGAGTGGTTTTAATTTCATATATATCGAAAATTTTATTATCTGCCTGAATCTTTTTCTCCGTCATACACACCTACATGGAGATATGTGGGATATTACCTACGTTCCCTTGGCTATAGCAGTCATTTAGTTTGGCTAAAGGACAGAGTTATGTTGTACTCAGTGTGAATCAAATTCACTAACAATGACCCGCTAGCATAGTTTAATAAACATTAATAAACATTAGTGGGTAGAGTGTTAGCCAGTGTTCCGGGAGATCTGGGTTCAATCCCAAACACTCAGCAATCAAGGGTAAAGTGAAGCAATCCAGGGAAAGGAGTAGCGCCCTCCCCTACACCGCGGTGTAATAGCTATTGAAAAGGGAACCTTCTGGTCGCCCTCGACTAGGTCGCCAACTTTACTTTACTTACACCACGCAAAATGCCCCCAACGTCTACAATAATGCTTTTCAAAACTTAGCCTTGTTTAGCAAAAGAGCAGAATTATGGCCTCTGTCTGTCTGTCCCTAAAAATTAGTTGAGTTGTGTTTATACATAATCTTATTTACAGCTCTCTCTCTCTCTCTCTGTATCTCTCTCTATCTCTATCTCTCTCTAACTCTCTTTTACTCCCTCCCTCCCTCTCTCTTTCTCTTTTTTTCTCTCTTTAACTCCCTCCCTCTCTCTCTCTTTCTCTCTCTTTCTCTCTTTAACTGACTTCCTCTCTCTCTCTCTTTCTCTTACTCCATCCCTGTTTCTCTCTCTCTTTCATCCCTGTTTCTCTCTCTCTTTATCTCTCTTTTACTCCCTCACTCTCTCTTTCTCTCTCTTTCTCTCTTTAACTCCCTCCCTCACCCCTTATCTCTCTCTCTCTCTCTCTATATATATATATATATATATATATATATATATATATATAACATTTGTTAAATTTATGTTTAATTATACATCATCTTTATCATTTTAATTCGCTCTGTGTGTGTGTGTGTGTGTGTGTGTGTGTGTGTGTGTGTGTGTGTGTGTGTGTCTTTCTCGATATATCTATCTCTCACTCTCTCGATCTACCTTTGTCTCACTCTCTATGCCAATCTTTATCTCTCTCTCTCTATATATATATATATATATATATATATATATATATTTGTACAGTTTTGTTTAGTTATACCGATCTCTCAGTACTAGAAGGATGCGACACAAAGTCAATTTGTAACCGGAGTTTAACAGGCTTTAATTTAGACTGTTTCCATCTAGACTGGTTACCATAAGAAAGTTAAAGAGCTCACTCTGCCCACCTATTTACCCATACCTGGGGAGAGAATAACTGGATGCACACGTTTCCTAAAAGTATTGGTGCGATGTAAAACATAAACAACCTCGTCCGTGATTTGAACTCGTGCCGCCGTTTCCATACATGAATTTATATACAATCATTTCTAATTATATATATATATATATATTGGTAAAGTTGTGTTTATTTATACATGATCTTTTTTAATCATTTTTAAGTCTCTCTCTCTCTCTCTCTCTTCCTCTCTCTCTCTCTCTCTGTATTTGTACACGATCTTATATAGAGTTTTTTTCTAAGTTTGTCTGCCTGTCTATCTGTTTGTCTGTCTGTCTGTCTCTCTCTCTCTCTCTTTTAAAATTTATAGAGTGGTGTGTATTTGTACATGATCTTATATACAGTATTTTTTAAGTCTCTCTCTCTCTCTCCCTTTCTCTCTCTCTCTCTCTCTCTCTCTCTTAAAATTTATAGTGGTGTGTATTTGTACACGATCTTATATACAGTTTTTTTCTAAGTTTGTCTGTCTGTCTGTCTATTTGTCTGTCTATCTGTCTCTCTCTCTCTTAAAATTTTAGAGTGGCGTGTATTTGTACATGATCTTATATACAGTATTTATAACTCTCTCTCTCTCTCTCTCTCTCTCTCCCAATTTATAGAGTGGTATGTATTTGTGCACGATCTTATATACAGTATTTTTTAAGTCTCTCTCTCTCTCTCTCTCTCTCTCTCTCTCTCTGCGTGTGCAAAACATCTTTTCTCTGAATAGTTTTATGAGTAATTAGCTAACTGGTTAGATTTCCGTTGTAACAACAGTCCACACTCGACCCAAACATCTAACAATGAGCATATTCTATATTCTCTGATTGATTGTTTTAGCGGTATCTCAACCAGCCTGGGGTTATGTTATACCTAGAGAGAAAAGCTTTCATTGTACATTTATATTTACCTCCATGCGAGTGAGTGCGTGTTTTAAGAGTGTTTTTGATTTTGTCTTTTGTTTTTTGGGGAGGGTTTTTTGATACGGTTCAATCAATTGTGAATAATTTTTAAACAGATCTATTTGACCCATAGATGGGACTCTGATAGGTACTACTACTCCAGGTCATAGAGGACCTGGGACTTATGGTAATGAAAGAATAACCCTCACTCCGCAAATTTCAGAACTGGAACCTCACTATCAGATGCAGTTTAGTGTCATATCTAGAATACCTCTTTTATTGGGGGGTATCCTGTTGCCGGGGAATATGGTCAATGTATTCTAAGCCCCATCAATAGGGTATATTATCACTTTCTGTGAAACATCGTTGCTTATAGAATATTTAAAGATTAATAAGACGTCTGGTTAGATGGACGTTGTAATATAAGGCTACGATGCTTCTTATTTCGTATTGGCCCAAGAAACGAGCGATTCTAATTAGCATATAATATAGTCACTCCTCTCTCTCTCTCTCTCTCTCTCTCTCTCTCTCTCTCCCTCAAAATTTGTAGGGTGTGTATAATTGTGTACGATACTTATATGCAATCTTTTCTAAGTTAGTGTCTGTCAGTCTGTCTTTCTGCCTGTCAGCCTCTGTCTCTGTCTCTCACACAAATTTGGTAGAATTGTGCTTATTTATACATGATCCTTATGCATAGTCATTTCTATATTTTACTATATATATATATATATATATATATATATATATATATATATTTGTGTGTGTGTGTGTGAGAGAGAGAGAGAGAGAGAAGCAGATAAAGTATTATTTACTTAGCTTGGCAGTTTCAGAAAAAAAATGGCAGGAGAAATAGAATTTCGATTGAATGATAATGGATTGGTTTTAACGGCACGTCAACCCATCGAGAGTTATTTTATTTGTTTATTTATTTATCTATCTTATTTTATGCTGAGAGTTTAGAGAATCGCATTCATTGTGCGTTCATATTTTTGTTTTTGTGCAGTTGTCACTTAAGAGGGTTTTTTTTGTTGGGGTGGGGCAGGTCCACTTGGTTCTATCTAATATGAATAATCTTTAAACCCATTCATTGGACCCGAACAAGTACTACCACTCCTGATTTAAGCGGGCTTGAAATTAATGGCAAGGAAGGAGTACTTCACACTCACCAGAACTTCGGTACTCGACCCTTACCCTCAGATGCAGTTTAGTGTCCTACAAGTGATACCTTCTTTTTGAAAATTTTTATCTCCTCTGCTGTAGAAATCACTCTTACAGTGAGTCATGAAACTTATACATATGATATCACACACACACACACACACACACACACACACACACACACACACACACACACACACACACATATATATATATATATATATATATATATATATATATATATATGTGTGTGTGTGTGTGTGTGTGTGTGTGTGTGTGTGTGTGTGCATGTATTATTCGGTCCAGTTAAACCAGAGTTGGGAGTAATTCCTTCAGGACAAGAAAATCATTCAGGAGCTGAACATTTAAATTTTCCCGGCAGAGAGTACATTTAAATTTTCTTGGTGGGATTAGATTTATAATCCTAAAAAAAAAATTAAATTACCATAATTCCAACCGACGGTAAAATTAGATGAATAAAAATAAATAAAATAAATAAACAAATAAAAAACGGAAGTGAAAAAACGAGTAGATAACTCTTCACCCCTCTTCCATCCCCCCTCGTGTCTATTCTGATTTATTTTATCCATAAGATCTGAAGAAGTCATGTGATATTTTTCTTCGTGTTTTGGTTTACATCAGAAACACAAAACAGGATGGAAATAAATTTAAAATCCTAAAGTAACCGGTCTTTGGGGTTTCTTTTAAAGAAAAAAAATATATATATATATATATATATAAATATGTGTGTGTGTGTGTGTGTGTGTGTGTGTGTGTGTGTGTGTGTGTGTGTGTGTGTGTGTGTAATTTGTATTTAGGCAGCTGATTCTCTTGTAGGCATATTTGTTTTTAAAAAAACAGATTTCTCGTTTAGCTTTTTATTTGTTTTATCTTGTCGATCGAGATGTCGCAACTTTGGTTGGTTGGTTGTTTGTTTAGGTTTTTTGGCATATCACTCTTTATAGGTTATTTAATGCCGAATCCATTTTTATACAAATAATCAGTTCTATTTCAAACAATTCAGTTTAGTACGAGTAGTCAGTTTAATTGTCAAAAACATTTCTTTTCAATTATAGTCAAACAGTTCTAATTTAAACAATTCGGTTTAGTATAAGTACTGATTTTGTTTACATACAGTTAAATGTCAAAACAGTTCTATTTTAAACAATTCAGTTTAGCGTAAGTACAGTTTCAATGTCAAAAACTATTCCATTTCAAACAATTCAGTTTAGCATATGTACGCAGTTTAAATATAAGTACAGTTTAATTATCAAAAACTTTTCAGTTTAGTCAAACAGATGTCATTCAAACAATTCAGTTTAGCATAGGTATGCAGTTTAGTTCTATTGACCTCTAGATAGGCCCCTATCAGGTGCAACCACTCCGGCCCAGAGTGGAGCTGGGAGCGATGGCAATGAAGGGGTGTTCCACATTCCCCAAAGCTCTAGCATCACTGCAACCTCACTATCAGATTGTTTAGTGTCAAATATCAAGATACTCGTTAGGTGGGGTCTTACTCCTCTGCAGAGAAGCAGTTGATGTATTCTACAGCCCCGCCCGACTGAGCAATTGAGGGTACTTATAATTTCTTGAAAGTTTCGTTAATTTCGATCATCTTGGGCCATTGTCAAGAACTTCGCTTACCCCCACGAAAAGACAAAAGAATTATACTGTCTATCTGTTTCTTTCTCCCACATACACACATGTTGTTATTAACAAATCCTAGCTTAGATATAACACAAGGTCAGATGTTTGGGCACTACAAATGGCCTGCTAATCTTACTTACTAACCATTATACCACGTAAGGTGTCCAAACATGCGTATATGTTTAACTCCTCCACACAAGTAGGATGTAACACAAGGTCAATTTTTAAGCGGAGTTTAACAAGTTTGAATTCAGTGTTTTCCTTCTCCTACATCGGTTGCTACATCAAGGTTGAAGAGCCTAGGCTGCCCTAATATTTATCCAAAGCTGGAGAAAGAATAGCTCGATTCATACCTTTCCCAAGTGTATTAGCGCTATGTGAAGTGCAGACTACCTCGTCCAAGATTTGAACTTGGATCATCGTGTCCATTTCCAACGACCTCCAGAACATACATACTTGTATATATGTGGAATGTTTACCTACATACACAGAGCTTAGCAAGACGGCAACGGATAGAAACTCCGTCCCCATCTTCAAGATCTTTTGTGACCTCTTTGAACATGATGCTGAAGAAGATGGTGTTAGGATGCAATCCTGCTTCCCTCCGTAGATGGTCAGAAAGGCTTCAGAGAAGTCACCGTTGAGTCTGAATTAGCCACCCTGGTCTTCGTGCAGATGGATGACTATCTTTAGGAATTTTAGGGAATTTTCTTTGAGTTGCGTCTAATACTTTAGTCAGATCAACAAACTTTTCATACAAACCAGTATTTTGCTCCGAGCAATTCTTTTGAAGCAGGCATAAGAATAAACACCTTGTCTGTAGTGCTCCTCTCTCTCTCTCTCTCTCTCTCTCTCTCTCTCTCTCTCTCTCTTACGCCATTGGGACTCACACATATATATATATATATATATATATATATATATATATATATATATATATATATACACGAAGTCTTGGATAAACAAAAAAAACAGTAAAAAACTGAACCATTTCTTATTATTGGCACAAATTTTTATGTAACTTCAGTGGCTTAGAGACACATAGGAAGTGCTTATTTTCCTTGATTATTGTTGTCAATACTCCCTAAGTTGGAGCGAAAAGTCATAATATTTTTTAAAGAAAATTCTCAGAAAAACTAAAAGAATTGGAAATTTCTAAGAATTTTCTTTTCTTTGATCGGTTATTTGAATTTGTCCTTTGCAAATGGCTAGTTGTCTGAATTTGAAAAAAAATCAAAATAATTATTTCCAATATGTGATAAGCCTTCAAAGTTTCATTAAAATTCGTGGCTATTATAAAAATGGTTCAGTTTTTTTTACTTTGTGTATAGGTTTTTTGTCAAATACTTTATGTATATATATATATATGTGTGTGTGTGTGTGTGTGTGTGTGTGTGTGTGTGTGTGTGTGTGTGTGTATTTTGTCAAATACTTTATATATATATATATATATATATATATATATATATATATATATATATATATATATAATGCGAAAGTTCATATGCCGTTCAACAAAGAAACCAATAAATATATATATATATGTGTGTGTGTGTGTGTGTGTGTGTGTGTGTGTGTGTGTGTGTGTGTTTGTTTGAGAGAGAGAGAGAGAGAGAGAGAGAGAGAGAAAGTCATATTTACTCAGCTATTTTGAGTCAAAAAAATTCCTATTAGAAATAGTTTATCCGGATTTTCAAGTATTGTCAAATCTTTCAGTAGCTCAGAAGTGGTCAATCTTTATTTTACGAGTAGACAGTAAACTAATCGAAATAAACTAATCTACTTGGAGAAAACACACACTAAACAAATATTTCAAATAAATTAAGCATTTTAGCTGTTTATGCTACCTTCTCATTCTGCATTAGGTTTTTCAGACGAGTGGTTTTAATTTCATATATATCGAAAATTTTATTATCTGCCTGAATCTTTTTCTCCGTCATACACACCTACATGGAGATATGTGGGATATTACCTACGTTCCCTTGGCTATAGCAGTCATTTAGTTTGGCTAAAGGACAGAGTTATGTTGTACTCAGTGTGAATCAAATTCACTAACAATGACCCGCTAGCATAGTTTAATAAACATTAATAAACATTAGTGGGTAGAGTGTTAGCCAGTGTTCCGGGAGATCTGGGTTCAATCCCAAACACTCAGCAATCAAGGGTAAAGTGAAGCAATCCAGGGAAAGGAGTAGCGCCCTCCCCTACACCGCGGTGTAATAGCTATTGAAAAGGGAACCTTCTGGTCGCCCTCGACTAGGTCGCCAACTTTACTTTACTTACACCACGCAAAATGCCCCCAACGTCTACAATAATGCTTTTCAAAACTTAGCCTTGTTTAGCAAAAGAGCAGAATTATGGCCTCTGTCTGTCTGTCCCTAAAAATTAGTTGAGTTGTGTTTATACATAATCTTATTTACAGCTCTCTCTCTCTCTCTCTGTATCTCTCTCTATCTCTATCTCTCTCTAACTCTCTTTTACTCCCTCCCTCTCTCTTTCTCTTTTTTTCTCTCTTTAACTCCCTCCCTCTCTCTCTCTTTCTCTCTCTTTCTCTCTTTAACTGACTTCCTCTCTCTCTCTCTTTCTCTTACTCCATCCCTGTTTCTCTCTCTCTTTATCTCTCTTTTACTCCCTCACTCTCTCTTTCTCTCTCTTTCTCTCTTTAACTCCCTCCCTCACCCCTTATCTCTCTCTCTCTCTCTCTCTCTCTCTATATATATATATATATATATATATATATATATATAACATTTGTTAAATTTATGTTTAATTATACATCATCTTTATCATTTTAATTCGCTCTGTGTGTGTGTGTGTGTGTGTGTGTGTGTGTGTGTGTGTGTGTGTGTGTGTGTGTGTGTGTGTGTGTGTGTGTGTGTGTCTTTCTCGATATATCTATCTCTCACTCTCTCGATCTACCTTTGTCTCACTCTCTATGCCAATCTTTATCTCTCTCTCTCTCTATATATATATATATATATATATATATATATTTGTACAGTTTTGTTTAGTTATACCGATCTCTCAGTACTAGAAGGATGCGACACAAAGTCAATTTGTAACCGGAGTTTAACAGGCTTTAATTTAGACTGTTTCCATCTAGACTGGTTACCATAAGAAAGTTAAAGAGCTCACTCTGCCCACCTATTTACCCATACCTGGGGAGAGAATAACTGGATGCACACGTTTCCTAAAAGTATTGGTGCGATGTAAAACATAAACAACCTCGTCCGTGATTTGAACTCGTGCCGCCGTTTCCATACATGAATTTATATACAATCATTTCTAATTATATATATATATATATATTGGTAAAGTTGTGTTTATTTATACATGATCTTTTTTAATCATTTTTAAGTCTCTCTCTCTCTCTCTCTCTTCCTCTCTCTCTCTCTCTCTGTATTTGTACACGATCTTATATAGAGTTTTTTTCTAAGTTTGTCTGCCTGTCTATCTGTTTGTCTGTCTGTCTGTCTCTCTCTCTCTCTCTTTTAAAATTTATAGAGTGGTGTGTATTTGTACATGATCTTATATACAGTATTTTTTAAGTCTCTCTCTCTCTCTCCCTTTCTCTCTCTCTCTCTCTCTCTCTCTCTCTTAAAATTTATAGTGGTGTGTATTTGTACACGATCTTATATACAGTTTTTTTCTAAGTTTGTCTGTCTGTCTGTCTATTTGTCTGTCTATCTGTCTCTCTCTCTCTTAAAATTTTAGAGTGGCGTGTATTTGTACATGATCTTATATACAGTATTTATAACTCTCTCTCTCTCTCTCTCTCTCCCAATTTATAGAGTGGTATGTATTTGTACACGATCTTATATACAGTATTTTTTAAGTCTCTCTCTCTCTCTCTCTCTCTCTCTCTCTCTCTTAAAATTTATAGAGTGGCGTGTATTTGTACACGATCTTATATACAGTATTTTTTAAGTCTCTCTCTCTCTCTCTCTCCCAATTTATAGAGTGGTATGTATTTGTACACGATCTTATATACAGTATTTTTTAAGTCTCTCTCTCTCTCTCTCTCTCTCTCCCAATTTATAGAGTGGTATGTATTTGTACACGATCTTATATACAGTATTTTTTAAGTCTCTCTCTCTCTCTCTCTCTCTCTCTCTCTCTCTCTCTCTCTCTCTCTTAAAATTTATAGAGTGGCGTGTATTTGTACACGATCTTATATACAGTTTTTTCTATGTCTGTCTCTCGGGCAAAACAAGTGTTCACATTACAATCATTATATTGTGAATTTTCTGAGCAAGTGGGTGTTCTTTTATATCGTTGTGAAAAATTAATATTTAATTTTGACCAACTTAGGTGTCTTCAACTGGTTGACACGAAAGGAAGTCATTATGTTCTGGGAAAATAGTCACAGTGGCCAAAGATAAGTGGGGTTTCACAATTTCTTCTAGTTAGAATGTTAAACGGTTATGTGGCTAATAGGCTGAGGAGGAAACTCCTTATTCATTTACATACGTGTATACCAACTAGTACAGATATAAATTCGAACAATTATTTTATTCTATTTTTATTGACGGTTATATTTACAACTCAGGTGAAATAGAATGTTTGTCTGTTTTCTTTTAATCCAAGTCAGTTTGCCCAATCAGCTGGGGCTGTAGAATATTCCGATTGAATCTCTCCCGAGGGGTAACCTCCCCCCACCTCAGCAATTGTCTTAGATATGAGACTAAACCATCTGGTGGTGAGTATTTACTTCTGCAGCTTTGGAGAATGTAGAGTACTCCTTCATTACCATTGCTCCAAGGTCCACTCTAACCTGGAGTGGGTCCAATCTATGATTCAAATAGAACTGTTTGACATTTAAACTGTGTGCATACAAATGACTTGTGTTAAATCAAATTGTTAGAAATAGAACTGTTTGACCATTTTATTGTGTGTAAACAAATGACTGACGTTTAATTGAATTGTTAATGATATATGTGGAGGTGCCCGTGGTGTAATGGTTATTGTCGTAGGAAATGAACGCGGCAACACGAGTTCAAATCCTGGAGAGACTGATTACATTTCACATAACACTAATACCCTTGGGAAAGGTATGAATCCAATTATTCTCCCTCCAGCTATGGGTAAATAGTTGGGCAGACTAGATTCTTCAGCCTTGGTGAGGCAACTAGTCTCGGAGAAGGAAAACTCTGAATTCAAACTTGTTAAACTCCGCCTAAAAAATTGACCTTGTGTCACATCCTGCCCGAGCGGAGGGGTTGGTAAATATGGATATACCATAAAATACAACCCAACCAACCAAGTCAATTTATGTTGAAGATAATTTTGTTTCCTAAGAACCAGTTATTCTATTTTTTGTTGAGCGTCATATTTACAACTCAGGTTAAATAAAATGTCAGTTTGCTTTCTTTTTGTCCAAGTCAGTTTATGTTGTAGATTTTGTTTCTTAACAACCAGTTATTTTATGTTTGGCTTCAAACTATATGAGTTAACCGGTCTCAACTCACACTATGAAGCAATGCAGCTGTTCCCATCACTGTTTGTCATTAAAGGTATAATGCTACGGTACCAAATAAAATATAGGTGTACCGATAATCCTTACACACAACACGAAACAACTGTTGATTTCAGAAAACGAAAGTTTATTGTTAAGACACTTTTCACAGCAGTCGCCGAAAAGAGAAAGATAAAATGAAGAAATTACTTCAGCCCATTAAATATCAAGATAGAATAAGGAGTTGGAGATTGGTACTTTCTTGGCTGATCGGCCGCTTGTGCACATGCAACCTCCGTTGTCCCTTCCACATCGGAGTATCGTCCCTGGTCTGCAGACTGTCTGCTTCTTCTACGCTGACTTCGACTCGACAGTGACTCCAACTCAAACCCCAACAACCCGTAAATTTGAAATCTCCCTCTTATATATTTTCTTCAAATTAGGGTTTTACTAATGCTTTAATCACACGTAATTATTAGAACTTTTTAGTTACACGTCATTGCTAAATATCAGCCGATATCCACCTATTTGTTTATCTTAACATATTTTGCTCACAGCTAATTCTAAAACAAACTTGTCGATCATTTGAATTTGCTTATCCTAAAATGATTGACATGTTTATGCCAAACAAGGTTTACTCGCTTTGACCTTTACAAATCGAAAATCTGCAACTACGAACTTAAAGTTTAGTTAGAAAACAATTCATTACTAAAATAATTTACTAAAATCCCTAATGTGCATCTTGATTGATTTTAATGGTATGTCAACCAGTCTGAGGTTATTTACGTCGAAAGGGTAACGAATTGCGTTCATTACGCATTCAAATTTACATTTTTTGTGTTGCTATTTCTTAATGGAGGCACTCGTGGTATAACGGTTATTGTTGTTGGGGGTGGACTCAGCTACCTGAGTTCAAAACCTGGACTAGGCTGTTTGCATTTCACATAGAGTTCTCCTGGAATCTATAAGGATTACTTCTCTTGCCTATTGACGAGTTCTACTGTTGATGCTAAGGGACAAAAAAGTTATTACCTCCCCTGTCTGCCAAATAGTACAACTAATAGCCACTTGGTGTCGTAGCCAAATTAGTATATTAAAGAAGCGCCCGCAAGAGGCAAATTTCATCTCGACCTCAACAATACACAGAAACAGACGTTTACTGTGCACCCAGACAGAAGCCTCATGGGCCCAGCCACCTCGTGTTGCATGGCAAACGATAGCATGTCTCAATGATGTAAGTCTTCACGTGACAACTTCGGTTTCTTATATACGTAGGCAAACTAAAGACCTTTCAACTATAGTAGAAAATTTTCTCTACACATTCTATTTACGCGTTCTTTTAATATTTCATTTCATTTCTACATTCATTTTATTAAGTTAACTCAGACAATAAAATGTTGTTGTTAACTCGTCACGAATTGTTCTTGCATTTTTCAGCAAGAGGAAATATTAAACCAAAATACATTTCTTCAGCTACAAGCGTGGAGATTGTTTTCCTCACACTCAAATATTGCAGCCTGGTAGGATGGGGCTGTAAAATACGCCGACTGCATCTCTGCAGGTGGATAAGACCCTAGCCCTATATGTGTCCTGGATATCACACTAAACTATATGATGATGTGGCTTCAGTTCTGGGGCTTTGGAAAATGTGAAGTACCTCTTCATTGCCAGGTCCACTCTAATCAAAGTGGCAGTACCTGTAAGGGTCCCGTCTATGAGTCAAATAGGAGTATTTAATCATTTACTCTACTTGAAACCACTTAACTGTGTGCAAACAAATAATTAATATTGAATTGAATAACTGTACGCAAATTGATTAATATCAAATTGAACCATTAGTAAAACTTAGCATTGCTTAAAACCATTTAACGGTGTGCAAACGAAGGATGTTAGTTGTTTGTTTGGGTTTTATGGCATATTAACCTTTGTTAGTTATTTAGTGCCAAATCGATTTTTATGCAAATAGTTTTCCTGCAAAAAATTCAGTTTAGCATGAGTACACAGTTTGATAGTCAAAAACGTTTCTATTTCAAGCTATTCAGTTTAGTCAATCAATTCTAATTCGGCTAATTCAGTTTAGTATAAGTACATATTTTGTTTACACACATTTAAATGTCAAAACAGTTCTATATTAAACAATTCAGTTTCGTGTAAGTACAGTTTCAACGTCAAAAACAGTTCCATTTCAAACAATTCAGTTTAGCATAAGCACGCAGTTTAAATATAAGTACACGGTTTATTTGTCAAAAACATTTTTATTTCAAGCTATTCAGTTTAGTCAAACAGTTCTAATTCAAACAATTCAGTTTAGTATAAGTATGCAGTTAGTTCTATTTAACCCATAGATATGGCCCAATCAGGTTTTACCATTCCGGGTCAGAGTGGACCTGGGAGCAATGGCAATGAAGGGGTGCTCCTTATCCCAAAGCTCCAGCATCATTGGAACCTCTCCATCAGATTGTCAAAACAGTTTTATTTCAGATAACAAACGAAGGAATAATGTTAAATAGAGTTATTAGTGTTGAATAGCAATACTTGAAACCATTTACTGTCCTTGGTATGACATTGAACTACATCGAATGATGAGGCTCCAGTCTTGGAGTTTAGGGAATGGGAAGTACCTCTTCATTACCGTTATTCTCAGGTTTACTCTGACCCGGAGTGGAAGTACTTGTTAGGGTCCTATATACGGGCCAACTGGAAATCATTTTTTATACTTGAAACCATTTAATTTTGTGTAAAAAAATAAATAGAGTTAAATTGAATTATTAGTATTACATAGCAATTCTTTGAACCATTTAGCTGTGTGCAATCGAATAAATAATGTAGAATAGAATCATTAGTGTTAAAGAGAAATACTTGAAATCATTTTACGGGGATGCAAACAAATGAACTCTGGTTCGTTTAAAAATAATTTTACCTATAAACTATTCATCTATAAATAATATATATATATATATATATGTGTGTGTGTGTGTGTGTGTGTGCGTGTGTGTTGTCATCCACAAACAGACTGTTCCTTTGAATCACAACTCTTCAGTGTGGCTAAATACGCAAGATGGTTCAAGCTGAAATCAAAACCCAGCAGATTTTACATCAGTCAGTTATCTTACCCCTGACTACCGTCATTTTACCGTAAGGAATTTTTTGGTGTATATTCACATATACGTTATCGGCTACCAGAGTGCTCAATTCATAAGAAGAGCTTTGCATTTACTCGTATATGACAGCCGGCAATTCTTCATTCGATTGTTCAACCCAAACAAACAGAATTTGGCATTTAATAACCAGCAAGAGTTAATATGCCTTAAAACACAACCAACCAACCAACCTCAAATAATAATAGCGGTGGCTTATGGTACTCGGATGCTATAAACATACCTTCTGTCGTTGATACCATAGTTTCCACTTCAAATTCAATTATTCTCCCAAAAGCTATGAGCGAATAATAAACAAAATTGGGATTTAGAAGCTAGACGGCAATTACACAAGAATGTTGCGAGCAATATTGAAGAAGTGCTGGCGGCAACACCCCACAAAGCACCAACTATACAGCCACTTGCCTCCCATCACGAAAAGTATCCAAGTTAGACGAACCAGAGATGCAGGACTCTACTGGAAAAGCAGGGATGAGCTCATAAGTGATGTACTCCTATGGACCCCCGCATATGGCCGAGCAAAAGCAGGACGACCAGCGCGAACATACATATAATAGCTCTGTGAGGATACGGGATGTAGCCCTGAAGACCTGCCAGAAGCGATGAACGATAGGGCGAAGTGGCGAGAGAGGGTCAGGGATATCCGTGCTAGCGACACGACATGATGATGATGATGATGTCAACCAGTCTAGAAGAAAGAAAACTCTGAATTCAAACAAGACTTGAAGAAAAATGGGCTCCACCCTGTTATTTTGACTCAAGACACGCTGAATTATTAGCACATACATTACCAAACCGAGTTACAGGAGAAATCTTCTTAAAAGGGATCACACACACACAAACGGTCCTATCGAATACGAAAAATATTGAAACAGATGTATTTGATTTTTATCATTAAGTGTTTTCGGACTATTGTCTTCATCTTTATTTCCACAACGTTTCCGCCGATATGTCCTCCGGCCTTTTTCATGTGTTTGTCGAACTCGGGAACCTACACGGAACTTCGAACTACGTCCTTGATTAAATCCATAGGGGTCGATTGTTCTGATTCCGTTAGTCATAACCGGGTACAAGTGTTAAATATTCCCGTATTGTTACTCACTTGTAGTCAGGATTGAACCTGCAACCTCCAGATGATAGTCTCTTTAGAAGCTTAGGGAACCAACGCCTATAACCGTTACGCTATGTGTCCTGGTGGCCAGTTTATAGTGAATTCTTTATGTATTTGATCAAAAGATGGGAACCTAACAAGTACTACCACATCGCTTTTCATGGCCTTTTGGCCTCCGGATCCGGCTAGGCCGTCTTCGGATTGACAAACGATCAATGACGAGAAAAACCCAGCACCAGACCGTCGGGTCTGGTTCAAGCTATGTGCAGGCATACGTGCCCTACTCACATTGGACCTAGTGAGTTCAAGTCCAGCTGGGTCACCTGGTTCACATTGCACCCAATGAGCATATAACCAGCATAGTTAAGCAGAGCATGAGTCTCGGTTCTCCTTCCCTAAACCTCCACAATAAAAAAAGACCATGTGTCAAGTTATGTTTGGTGGGAGGCAGAGATAAATAAATACCACTACGGTTCAGAATAATGACAATGAGAGGCGCCTCTGGTGGTGTAATGGTTAGCAAGCTTGACTAGTAAACCTACACGAGTGAGTTCGAGTCTCATTGGGTGCCCCTTTCATATGGCCTTGTGCCACATCTAAGCAAAAAGCTTAGTAAATTTCCAGAATAATGACAATGAAAGAGAACTCTACTCTCTCTAGATCGCCAGAACGGGAGCCTCACCATGAAATGCAATTTAGTGACATACCAAGGACATCCCTTTTGGGGAGGTGTCTTACCCCTCTGCAGGGATTATCAAGCACCACCAATAGGGCAAGTGCATTCTGAGGACAACAATTTCTACAAGTTATCATGCTAAATTGGAATTAAAAATTTAGTTAAATAGTTTGGGTTTTATGGCATATCAACTTTTGTTGGTTATTTAATGTCAAATCCATTTTTATGTAAATAATCAGTTCTATTTAAAACAATTCAGTTTAGCTTAAGTACATAGTTTGAATGTAAGTACAGTTAAATTGCGAAAAACATTTCTATTTCGAGCTATTCAGTTTAGTCAAGCAATTCTAATTCAGCTAATTCAGTTTAGTATAAGTACAGATTTTCTTTACACACAGTTAAATGTCAAAACAGTTCTATATTAAACAAATCAGTTTAGTGTAAGTACAGTTTCAATGTCAAAAAATAGTTCCATTTCAGATAATTCAGTTTAGCATAAGCACGCAGTTTAAATGTATGTACGGTTTCAGTTTAGCATTAGCACGCAGTTTAAATGTAAGTACGATTTAATTGTCAAAAACATTTCTATTTCAAGCTATTCAGTTTAGTCAAACAATTCAGTTTGGCATAAATATGCTGTTAGTTCTATTTAACCCATAGATAGGGCCCTATTAGGTGCTATCACTCTGGTTGAGAGTTGAGCTGGGAGCAATGGCAATGAAGGGGCACTCCGCATTCCCCAAAGCCCCAACATACTGGAACCTCACCATCAGATTGCTTAGTGTTATATCCAGGACACTCATTGGGGGTTCTACCCTTCTGCAGAGGTGCGGACAGTGTATTTTACAGCCCCCCCCCAGTCGACTGGACAAATTAAAGATTTGTTGGATAAAATAATTGTTTTTGTTATCATTAGGCTATAGACTTATTGATTTACCTATGTATTGATAGTTTTAAATCATACTATGACTTCATCTTTATTCAGATTTTAAAGTTCTTTAGAATCAAGAGATAAAATCAGCTATGAAGCAAATACAAATTGTTCATATTACTGTCAGTCATTACAATGCACATAAAGTTGGACTTCCTTCACCTCTATTTCTATTCCTTACAATCCAATTTAAAATCAGTCCTTTGATTTGCATATTAAATGTCAAACTGTTCTATTTGATCCATAGATAGGACCATTTCAGGTGCTACCACTATGGCTGAGTGTGGACCTGGAAGCAATGGCAATGAAGAGGTCCTCCACATTACCCAAAGCTCCACGACTGGAGACTCACCATCAAATTATTTAATGTCATATCTAGGACTCTCTTTCAGGAGGGGGATCTTTTCCCTCTTCAAAGGTGCAAACAGTGTATTCTGCAGCCCCCCTCCCCAGCCGACTGGGCAAATTAAAGATTTGTTGGGTAAAATAATTGCTTTTGTCATCATTAGGCTACAGACTTATTGATTTACCTATGTACTGATAATTTTGCTGCGCTTAAATCATGAGATGACCCAACGTTTAGTTAGATTTGTGATAACTTTTAAATTTCCACAAATAGAAAAAAATTATATCAACAATGAAGCAATACAAGTGATCAGATCACCGTCTGTCATTGTTTTGAAAACAAATGTTCTTTCATACTATATTAAATCAATATCTAATTTTCACTAACTTGTTAAAATGGCACCATCTCCTAAACAAATGGCTTGCCCAGTCAGCTGGGGCTGTAGAATACACCGACTGCACCTCTGCAGAGGGGTAAGACCCCTCCCCTTAACGAGTGTCCTGGATATAACACTAAACAATCTGATGGTGAGGTTCCAGCAGTGCCGGAGCTTTGGGGAATGCGGAGTACTGCTTCATTGCCATCGCTCCCAGGTCCACTCTGACCCGGAGTGGTAACACCTGATATGGGTTAAATAGAACTAACAGCATACTTATGCTAAAATGAATTGTTTGAGTAAACTGAAAAGCTTGAAATAGAAATGTTTTGACAATTAAACCGTACTTACATTTAAACGGCATGTTTATGCTTAACTGAATTATTTCAAATAGAACTGTTTTTCGACATTAAAACTGTATTTACACTTAACTGAATTGTTACAAATAACTGCTTGAATAGTTTGAAATAGAAATATTTTTGACAATTAAAATGCTAAACTGAATTGTTTTAAATTGAACTGATTATTTACATAAAAATGGATTTGGCGTTAAAGAACCTACAAAGGTTGATATGCCATAAAACCCAACAAACAAACAAACCAATCTACAAATGGCAAGCCTCTGAAATTAGTAGACCAATTCATATACCTCGGGAGCGTTATCTCATTTACTGAAAGCGATTTCCACATGCGCATAAACCTCTATTTATAGGTTAATGACCATGTGAAAACCTGATCTCTCAGATAAAATAAAACAGGAATTCTTCTAAGCTGGTACTACCACTCAGGGCTAGAGTGGACCTGAGAGTAATGGTAATGAAGAGGTATTCCATACTCCCCAGAGCCTTTGATTAGGGGGTTCACTATTGGATGCAGTTTAATGTCGTACTAAGACACCACTTTTTTCTTTTTTCTTTTTTTTTTTTTTTTTTCTTTTTTCTTTTTTTGAGGTGGGGACTTCAAAAGGTTCAAAGCCTCACCCAGAACAAAGACCATAGCTGAAGATTTTTATTATAGCAACAAAACAACGCATATAAAACTAATAAAGATTTTTCTAGTTATATAAGAAGTGATGATCTGTTGTTACAACAAAAATATTCAGTTATGGCTCTTCTTTCAGGGTGAGGCTTAGAAATCTTGGAATGACCCTTATAGATAAATAAAATCCTTCCGCTGAATTAGATTCAGAAATTGTAAACACTGATATCAGATAATCTTGATCTGAGATAACGATTATTTAGGTCAAAAAGTTGTAAACTGGAAATAGGAACGCAGGTATATGATCCTTGAGGTCACGAAAGAACAGAAATAGACACGAATAATGGCACGCTATTACGTTCACTTTCAGACAAATACCCTTGGGAAAGGTATGAACCCCCTTATCCTCCCAGCTATGGGTTAAATAGCACCACTACTGTTCTTCTAGGAGAATGGCTTTGGCATTAAATAACCTAAAAAGAGTTGATATGCCATTAAACAAAGAAACCAAACCAAACCTTGATATGTCACAATTACTTTCAGACAAATACCCTTGGGAAAGGTATGAACCCCCTTATCCTCCCAGCTATGGGTTAAATAGTACCACTACTGTTCTTCTCTGAGAATGGCTTTGGCATTAAATAACCTACAAAGGTTGACATGCCATTAAACAAAGAAACCAAACCGAATAATGGCAATTGGGCTCGTAGACTACCAGAGTGGGGTGAAGGATATGAATCCAGTAAAACTCAGCGAATTTCTGAGACGAAGCTTGGTGATTTTTATCATTAAGGGTTTTCAGACTATTGTATTCATCTTTATTGTTATTTCCTTAACGTTTCGGCCGATATGCCCTCCGGCCTTCTTCGAAGTTCTTTGAAGGTTCCCGAGTTCGACAAACACCTGAAGAAGACCGGAGGACATATCGGTCGAAACGCTGTGGAAATGACAATAAAGATGAAGACAATAGTCCGAAAACCCTTAATGATAAAACTCAACGAATTGTTTTTTGTTTTCTTTTTTCTTTTTTTTTTTTTTTTGCCAGTTTTTTTAACTGTTCTGGAGTTGATACTGACTGTGTTCAAATTTGATATTCGATATGCGATATTCGTTGGGACCGTGTGCAAAAATCTTCTGAAGGAACAACTACATAATAGATGTAAATGTGGACGTACAACGAATGCGATTCCCAAACGTCTTGGCAAAAAATAACCCAAAGCGTGTTGACATGCCATTAAAATCAATCAATCAATTTTTCCCTTATATTTAGTGTACAGATTAGACTTCAGACAAGTTTCGCTTATTAAGTACTGGCTCTTCTTACAAATACACCGGCTCAAGCCAAAACTCTGTTGCATAACCTGGAGCAGGCTGCAAGAGACGTTGGTGTCTTCATGAATGTAAATAAAAAAGAGTTGATGCGTTTTAATCTAAATAGACCCATCACCTCTTTAAATTGCAAACTTCTGCAATAAGTAGACCAGGAAATATAGGAAAATATATAATTGAAATATAGGAAAATATATTATTGATTACCGGCCCTTGGTGGTCAAAAGGCTAATCAGCGCACTACCGTGGACTGGCGCCCATTTTTGACTCCTTTCGATATACATCACTTATAGTGATGACCGTAAGATCATCAAGATGTTTATTCAAATCACTCCAGTTCTAAGATAGCCTTCAGCAGATAAGTCTGGCCGCAAAGCCATTAAGTTTACAAACCGCCCCCTTTGAGTTTTTTTTAAATATATGTTTATATTATATTGTTTTGAGGGGTTATTTTTTCATCCAAATTGATACTCTATCTGTTAATGTGGGAATATAAATATAGTTCATGTCTCTCGGTAGCAATATCTCATCTACTGAAAACGATGTCAAAATACACAAAAATGAAGCATGGACTATTATTGACTGCTTATAGATCATATAAATATCTGATCTCCATAGTATTTCTAAACTTTTGACCTTACGTCCACTTTCGAAAAAATACCCTTGGGAAAGGTATGTACCCTATTATCCCCGAAGCTATAGGTTAAATAGTATCACTATTGTTCTTCAACAACGATGGCTACGGCATTGAATAACTCACGAAGGTTGATATGCCATTAAACAAAGAAACCAAACCGAACCAAATCAATTTACAATCACCTTTCTTGCTATTTAAAAATTAGCATTGACCTTCAAAGAAATAGTTGGAATTTGCGGGGGACTCAAAAACTTATCATTTGATCTCGTTTGACGAAAAAAACTGGACAAACACGCATTTGCAGTTTGTTTACAACGTTTATTAATGTTTTGATAAATCAGGCCGGCCATCTACGTGAGTTTCCAAGCCGTCTCTCATAAAGAAGTGAAGAGTTTTCTTAATACAGCTATTCATGAAAAAAATTTTGTTTTTGGTTTTCGGGTTGGTTTGTTGTTTTTTGTTTGTTTTTTGTTTTTTTGGGGGGGTGTTTTTGTTTGTTTTGTGGGGGGGGTTTTTTGTTTTTGTTTTTTTGTTCTTTTGGGGGGGTATTTTTAGATTATATGAAGCAGACATCTGCTTTGAACAAGCAAACAAAGACGAATAATAACGAAAAGATATTGCTTGAGATTTCCGTTATTATTTGTAGCCAGTGAAAGTGAAAGCTTTTGCGAGCAGTTATTAAAGCTGGCATTGTCTTATTATTGCAGCTACGTGACAAAAGATGTAATGGTGGCCTGGGCGTGATTAGAGACTGTAAAGAACGTCACCGAACAGTAAGCTACTTAGGAAAGGCTTTTTTCCTTGTAAAAAAAAAGTAGCGCAATTGTTTGTACTAATTGGAGCTGTCAACGTGGAACACAACCAATATTTGTTGAAGCATTTGTGTAAATACTGGGCTGCTTTAAAAGACTTCCAATGACAAACACAATTGCACTTTTCTTCGCTTTTGAAGGTGATTATTTGTGGGCGCAGTCAAGTTTACCACAAACAACATAGGGTTATCAAGTAATAAATTTGACATTTCCGTCAATTGCTTTTTAGAGAAGTCCTCGTGGCGTCATAGCTAATATGCAAGACGAAGTGAGTTCAAACCTCAATCGTGCTATAACGTTCACTTTCGGGTTAATACCCTTAGGAAAGGCATGAACCCCTTTATCCTACCTGCTATGGTTTAAATAGTATCACTGTTGTTCTTTTACAAGGATGGCTTTGGCATTAAATAACCTATGAAGATTGATATCCCATTAAACAAAGAAACCAAACCTAATATGAAGTAAAAACTAACACAATTACCCAAATATAAAATCTTCATACGCACTGCTTGTCCTATTTCATTTAAGCATTATTTCATGCCTTGAGGTTAGGGAATAACATTCATTGTACGTTCATATTGACTTTTTTGTGAATATAGATGTTTTATTTTTTAAATTATATTTTAAATTGAATTACCATGACCAGAAAATCCGACGATCTCAGCGCGCGACATACTGAACCACTGAACAGCTCAGGCGACATTTCCACACAAGAGGGAAGCTCTCTGAAACTGGTAGACAAGTTCACCTACCTCGGAAGCAGTGTCTCCTCAACCGAAAAGGACATCGACACGCGGCTAACGAAGGTATGGACAGCTATCGATAAACTATCGATCATATGGAAGTCAGACCTGACCGATAAAATGAAACGCAGTTTCTTCCAGACAGCGGTCGTATCGATACTGCCGTATGTATGCACTACTTGGGTGCAAACAAAACGGCTGGAGAAGAAGCTAGACGGCAATTACACAAGAATGCCGCGAGCAATATTGAAGAAGTCCTAGCCGCAACACCCCACAAGGCACCAACTATACGGCCACCAACTTCCCATCATGAAAAGTATCTAAATTAGACGAACTAGACATGCAGGAAACTGCTGGAGAAGCAGGAACGAGTTCATAAGTGATATACTCCTATGGACCCCCACATATGGCCGAGCAAAAGCAGGACGACCAGCTCGAACATACATACAGCAGCTATGTGAGGATACGGGGTGTAGCCCTGAAGACCTGCCAGAGGCGATGAACGAAAGGGAGAAATGGCGAGAAAGAGTCAGGGATATCCGTGCTGTCGGCATGACATGATGATGATGATGATATCTATTTCCTTGCCCGCGAGGTTATGATTACGCAGACGCGTATCTCCAATTCTCTTGGGAAGACGTAACTCTCGAAATGACCGTATCCTCTGTAAGAGTACGGATGTAACTACAAGACATATCAGATTACTTGCCCACGTCTTTACAAAAACTAGTTAATTTGGGATCGCTTCTCTGTTATGTGGATCAATGGGAGAGTTTCGGATCTGCATTCTGTGGTCGCTGGTTCAATCTCCAGTGGGAAAGATTACGACGCTGTCCAGTGTTTCCGAATGTTGCACGCATCTCATGATTTAAGTGCAGCAAAACTATCAGTACATAGGTAAATCAATAAGTCTGTAGCCTAATGATGACAAAAGATTGCCGTTTTTTGTGTAGTTGTTTCTTAAGTTTTTTTGGGGGGCGGGGTTACACACGGTCCTATCGAATACGATTAATTTTTAAACAGTTCTATTTAACACATGGATTTGGCCCTAACAGGTACTATCACACCGGGTCTGAGTGGACCTGGGAGTAATGGCTTTAAAAAAGTACTCCACATTCCCCAGATAACCAGAACTGGAGCCTCACTATCAGAGGCAGTTTAGTGCCATACCCAGAACACCAAATTTAAAGGGGTCTTACCACCTCTGCTAGGGATATAAAACGAGCTTATTATTATCCACACCAATTGGTTAGCAGGCGATCCGAGTTCAAAATCTGACCGAAACTATTTGTGTTCACTACGGCCTAACCTCATTGAGAAAGACAAGTATTCACTTCTCTGCTTCGGTAGCAATATCTTATCTACTTAAAGCGATGTCAACATACGCGTAGGAAAGGTATGGGTTGCTATTGAAAGGTTATCGATCATATGAAAATCTGATCTTTCTGATAAAATGAAACAAGAATTCTTTCAAGCTCAAGCCTTGTTAGTACTACTAATTAGAAATCCGGATACAAATAAATCCTGGAAGCTGAACTTCACAAAATAGCAATTGTACGGCCATTTACCTCCCATCTCGTAAACCACCCAAGAAAGACATACGAGGCACTGCTGGTGAAATAAGGACAAACGCATCAGAGACGTTCTCCAATGGGCTCTTACACATGGACCAGTGTAGGTCGAGCAGCAAAACTAATATTCATCAGTTCTGTGCCGACAATGAATGCCGTCTAGAGGACTTTCTGTGTGTGATGACCAATATGGATGGATGGTGAGAGAGAGTCAAGAGATACCATACTGTCAGCCCCCCTTTGACGATGATGATGATTTGACTGGATCTCTCATTTTTGTGGACAACCAACCTCGGAGAATTAAAAACCAGTTGAGACAGGTTTAGTAAGCAGACAATGGATAATAATGGTCCGAGAAAAAAAGCGGAGAAAAAAGTAAAATCCTGGATTTATCTCTCTACTCCTGCCCGACAACTTCCCAGTATAATCGGTGAGACGAAAGAAGACGATTTTTGCGCCGGTGATGACGTCAATGTTCGCCAATGGCAACGGCTTTGATTATTCTAATCTACTTTTTATGAAGGAACAACAAGGGAGCAGCTACCATTATATATATATATATATATATATATATTTCTTTAAGAAAAGCAAAAACCGGTCACAATAAGATTATAATTTTATTTTCATCCTGTTATGGATATATATATATATATATATATATATATATATATATATATATATATATATATATATATTGTAATTTGCTTGAAGCGTTGCACAAATTGTTTTTATTGTATTAAATTAATTTAGAGGGCTATCGGAATAATAATTATTTGAGTCTAATATAGTTAATTAATTGATTAAATTTGATTGATTTAATACTGAATATATCATTAATAAAACAGAATAAAAATCAAGAAAAAATAAAATAAACACCCCTGCTGGCATGATGGTTATAACACCCAACATGGCGTTCTAACACTCCTCGTAACACCATGTTTACGACGTTCAAAAAGATTTTGAACATCCAACTTCGTGTTGCTTTGAAATTAATTAGACTCAAATAATTATTATTTTGCATTGCAATAGCCCTCTAAATTAATTCAATATAATAAAATAATATAATTTTTTTTATTTTTTTAAGCACAGAAGTAATGAATTATTTTCTTTGCCATTTTTTGTTACGGGTTGATTTTTTAATACCTATAAAAAATAGTCAAATAGTTAAAATTTACGTTTATCTTATTTTGATATTTTGTATTTGCTTAAAAAAAATTGATATCATTTGAGATTAGTGTTCCAAAAAAACTGATATCATTTGAGATTAGTGTTCCAAAAAAATTGATATCATTTGAGATTAGTGTTCCGAAAAAACTGATATCATTTGAGATTAGTGTTCCAAAAAAACTGATATCATTTGAGATTAGTGTTCCAAAAAAACTGATATCATTTCGTCATTGCGAATTTTCATTCAAAATGCAAATTGCCCAGTTAGCTGGGGCTGCAGAATACACCGATTGCTTCTCTGCAGAGAGGTAAGACCCCTCTAACGAGTGTCCTGAATATGACACTAAATAATCTGATGGTGAAGCTCCAGTAATGCAGGAGCTTTGGGAATTGCGGAGTACTCCTTCATTGGCATCACTCCCAGGTCCACTATGGCCCGGAGTGATAGCACCTGATAGGATCCTATCTATGGCTCAAATAGAACTAAACTGTGTACTTATGCTAAACTAAATTGCTTGAAATGGAACCGTTTTTTTATGTATAAAAATGAATTTGGCATCAAATAACCTCCAATGGTTGATATGCCATAAAATCAAATCAAACCAAACCAATCAAAATGTGAAATATTAATAGAAATGAAATCATATATTTGAATATCAGGACCTTGCTTGAGAACTGAAAATGTAGATTGCCCAGTCGGCTGGGGCTGTAGAATACACCGATTGCTTCTCTGCAGCGGGATATGACACTAAACAATCTGATGGTGAGTTTCCAGCAGTGCTGGAGCTTTGGGGAATACAGAGTACCCCTTCATTGCCATCGCTTCCAGGTCCACTCTGGCCCGGAGTGGTAGCACCTGATAGGGCCCTATCTATGGGTTAAATAGAACTAATGGCATACTTATGCTAAACTGAATTGAGTAAACTAAATAGCTTGAAATAGAAATGTTTTTGACAATTAAACCGTACTTACATTTAAACTGCATGCTTATGCTTAACTGAATTATTTCAAATAGAACTGTTTTTCGACATTAAAACTGTATTTACACTTAACTGAATTGTTACATATAACTGCTTGAATAGTTTGAAATGGAAATGTTTTTGACAATCAAACTGTACTTATGCTAAAGTGAATTGTTTTAAATAGAACATATTATTTACATAAAAATGGATTTGGTATTAAATAACCTACAAAGGTTGATATGCCATAAAACCAAACCAACCAAACCAACCAACCTGAAAATGTAGAACATGAAGGTGACGATGGTAGTAATAATCGTATAGACTTTGGAACAATTGCTAAGTATCTGAAAAAGATGCTAACTAGGATAGTCCTAAAGATCTGAAGAGGATGCAGTCAACATATTCTAAACATCGTCAATAGGTCTGGAAGGAATACAGTTAGATATTGACTGTATTTTGAAACCATCGGAGGTAGGCCATGTTTTTGTTTTTCTTGTCGTTACCCACTTGTTACCCACCAAGAAATGATGGTTAATGAGCTATTTTTGCCAATCGTCGCTAGTGAGTTCGACTTGACTCAAAATTCTGGATACAAATTATCTGACGCGTGCGACAGTCGAGAAAGCAAGCTGATAGGGTGAGTCAAAAGTTTTGCAAAAGTTCGGACTTGTTTGTTGTGCGAATATCACATGACCGAAGCAGTTCAAGCTATACAAGGCACTCTTTGTGTTTGGTAGTATCGTGGTAGTTGGTGCGCTGACACGTAATGCATTGCTTCACAGCATGATTTGAAAGCAGTATAGATGAACGGACAGCATTATCTGGTTCGGCATCTTATGCTTGAAGAGTTCAAAGTGGGCCACATCGGTGCGGAAGCAACCAAAAACATTTGTGCGAAAGATAAAAGGTGGATAGTAACAAGATGCTTGGAGAAATTTTACTTGGGCTGCAAGAAGCTCAATGATCAGGCAAGGTCACGTAGGCTTAAAACCGTGTATTCCAAGGTCATACTCGAAACCATAGAGGCAAGTTCAGCGAGTACTATTTAAAGAATATCAGGCAAACTCGGCATCTCCCTGTCAAGGATCTTGGAAAAAGTATTCTCACGTTACCAAAATATGGTGAATTTTTTTACTCAACCTGGACTTTTGTCATTTGTAACGTGTTAAAGTTTTCGGGGATTGTCCCATCATTGTCATCGCGCCAATAGGATCTTAAGCAGGATGTACTCCAGTCTCTTTTCTGGTAATCACCACTCCTTTGTTCCAATCCCTAACAGTTTTAAGCGTCGAGTGCTGCTTCTAAGGATTTGTTCGAAACAGCACGTAGCCTTCTTGTATTGTTCTCATCTAACTTTTTCTTCATATGTGCGTTAGCATCCAAGTGGTGCACCCACAGTGTAGTACTGACACTGCTACAGCTGGGAAGAAATCCTGTTTTAATTTTGTCAGGGAGATCAGATTTCCATATAATCGACAACCTGTCCATAGCAACCACGCTTTCCCGATGCATATGTTGACAACACTTTTAGTAGATGAGATATTGCTGCCGAGGTATGTGAACTGGTTTATTAATTTCCGAGGTTTGCCACTTAAAGTGGAAATGACTCCTTGTTGGAAACACAGGAATTCTATTTTATTTGTGTTCACGTTGAGGTCAATACCTCCTGCTACTTACAAACCGTACGGTTTGAGAAGGCGAAAATTGGGAGAACCGCTAGATCATCAACGTAGTCAGCGTCTGTTTGTGGTGGTATTTGATGACCGCTCCACCCAACGGGCATGTGTGGCACAAGGCCTTTTTTATGGTGGGTCCGAGCGCAGGGCCGTAGCCCACCCGCGCCCGTCATTTCCAAAAATGACTACGGCCCCGTCGGCATTCCTCTTGTCATTGGCGCTTCAGGCGCCGGGCGATGAGCCCAACCCTCCCGAAGTGGGTAAAAGCCTGGGGGGAAGGCCCCCTGAGACTGAAGGAAATCTCCAGGTACCGAGACACACTCGGCCAGATCCATGCCGCAGATAACACGGCCGGCTGAAGTGTTACCCGGCACCTGGAGAGGTTCAGACCGAGATTGATCTGCGTCTGTCTGTTGCGACAGGATATCGTCTCTTTCTTGTATTTCTTGTATTTTTTTTTATTGTGAAAGCATTTTTATTGGATCTATTGACGTTTGTAGAATGTTATCATGGTATATGGGGCCCTGGCAGATATTACTCCTTTGGGTCAGCGTGGATCTGGAAGTAATGTCAATGAAGGCGTACACAGCACTCCTAGCCAACCTTTTTGTGAGCGATACAGTTAGCCAACAGAGCGAGAATTTTTTTTTTTTCAATTAAATTCTATAAAGTGGTACTTTATCGTGTAGAGAATCAGGAAATTTTTGCTGGACCCAATTGGGAAAACTTTAGTCCAATAAGCCCAATCGGCTGTATCTCTGCTGAGGGGTAAGACTCCCCCACAAACAAGTGTCCTAGATATGACACTAAATAATTTGATGGTGAGGCTCCAGTAAATGTTGAAAATTTGGCTAATGCGGAGTACTCCTTAATTGGATCCGTGACTTTCCCTAGGGTATTAGTGCTATGTGAAATGCAATCAACCACGTCCAGGATTTGAACTCGTGTCGCTGTGTTCATTTCCTACGATAATAACTTAATGGGCACCTCCAACAAGAATGCAAAGCTCTTCGAACGAATTGAGCATTCTGGTATCCGGTAAGGTACAGAATGTAAACAAACGAATGCTGCTGCTGTTGCTACATAATACCTTATAATTCCCTAGCTGACTTGGTACGCTTGTTGGCCGAGAGGTCTGAGACTAAGTCTAATGTAAAGTTGGGCGGGTTTCGATCCCAGCTTCAAGTGTCCTACGTGTCTAGCAACACTGAAAAGTTGTGATACAACGAAACAGTCTGTTTGTGGTTGACAATATATATATATGTAGGATATGTTTTGTTATCATTTTTTAGCGAGGAAAGTGTTGTAACGTATGTGTGTGTGTTTACGTTGGGTTGTTTCCTCGATAAGTTTGTAAGTTAAATCGCTAATTGTTGTTAGGTATATAAAAGAGAAGGTTCAAGATGTCGAAGTCGAAATGTGTTTTTATGAATAGTTTTTATTTGCAGCATGGAAAATGTAGTTTGCGTTTGTGCTACAAGTCTCGTTGGAAGGTAGTGAGTAAGGAGACGAAATGGAGTTATGAGAAAGTTGAGAAGGCAGCGTGTATAGTTGGACGTGCTAGGGATTGTGTTCGCCGTAGTTTAGCGAAAGTCTTGTTTGCCGTTGGAGGAAATAAACTTTGGAGTCACCGTGAGTTTTGTGTGTCTGGTGATTTGGGGATAGGCGTGCGTTGTTTCCATTAAAGTGGCCCAGAGGTGAAATGAGAGCTAGGTGCCGAGAGTGGAATAAGGCATCGCATTGACATAGCCAATTTCGGGGGTGACATAAAGTTGTTTCTGTGGTGGCGTATTGAATGTATCTAATTCATATTCAACTGGGATTCCTTCGTCTAAGTGATAGACGGAAGGAATCCATAAATTAGATAGGTTCCCTCATGTGTCCATACTGCTGCTGCTATTGAAGAACGGCCAATGGGACGTCTGCAATGGACGGCGTTGTTCAGCCAAAGAGAGCGTGTTTGGCAGCTTACCCAATTTCTGCTGCCCGGGAAAGAGATCCGGAATGAATAAGATAGGTCATCCTGATTGGGTGAAATTATGCTTCGAATTAAATTGCGCGCCAAACCAAAATACCTTCTGCTACATATATATATATATATATATATATATATATATATATATATATATATATATATATATATATATATCATAAATTGCGGTGGTGTATATAGTCGACTATTTAAACTTGAAAAAAATCCCTAAAAACTAGGGCTCGACTAATACGGTAGACCTAAAATCGGAACTTTTACACAGAGGGGTCAACCAATGAAACAGTACACCTGACAATCGATATACATCACTTACTATAACTTCAGCAGACGGTCACAAACATTTCGAACTAAAACTTGTATTTGGCGAACATACATAACAGATAAACCCAGAGATTAAAATAAAAGATAAAACTTTAATACAAATTACGTATCATATTAACGCTATATCATACACCGTTTACAACTGCTTATGCACTGATTATGAATACTTACTGGAACGGCATAGCTTCCAGCTGGCTAGTCAGATAACTACTGTCTGTTGTTTATCTGCACAATTTTATGATTGCGCAAATGACTGTGAATTCATATGGATATATGTTCTAATGTGTAAGATTTAGATGTTTCATATATTCTACCCAAATGTACGTTTTAAGGATTGACCTATATAGCAGGTAAAGATCTAAAAAAAGAATTTTGAATTATAAATCTTGAGGTTGACTTATATGCCAGATTGAATTGTACGCTGCAATTTACGATGTATATATATATATATATATATATATATATATATATATATATATATATATATATATATATAAGCAAGATTAATAAGGTTGTAGCCTCATGAGTATCTGTAAACCTTCGATATTTGATTTTAACAAACTCGTGGATTTATCCGAATTTACTTCGATCGCCGTTCGCAAAATCCAGCGAACTTTCGTCTTATTTACCGACTGCCTGCCTTCCGAGACTGATAGGATACGTTGGTGTAAAAGAATTTTGACTGGCGCAATTTTGGTTACTGTTGTATGTATTTGCATAATACCGAACGCTGGCAGGATGCGACACATGGTCTTTTTTACGCCATATCAACCTTTGCCTGGTCCAGTTAATGCATATATAGACATTTGATTTGTAAATGAACTGTTTGTTGTTAGCTGATAGATTTTTACGGTATGTTAACCCACCTGGGGATACGTTTCGTCCAGAGGTTAGGGAGTGGTCCGAATAACACGTTAGTATTGTGTTAGAGAGGTATCCCTCATATTCTTTAGTACAACCCTGTCTCTCTCAAGAAAGACAGAACGTCATCTATGTTGACGTTCTCGAATTAGTTACCCAAACTATTAGCCTTGAAAAGTCGCTTTCTGATGAGAGGAAAAACTCTATATTCTATGAAAATGTGCTTAACTGTGCAAGACATTTAACGTGTCAAACACTGTGGTTGCTGTTCCTAATTAAGTATAAAAGAGTAAACCTTGTATGACCAATACGCAATCGGGATAGCGACACAAGGTCAATATTTAAGCGAAGCACAGTAGGTTTGAATTCAGTTTTCCATCTAGATTGGTTTCTTTAACAGGGCTCAAGAAGTCAGACTGTCTCTACTATTTACTCATATCTGGGTGAAAATCACATAGATTTGTAGGGATGAAAATAATGATCTCCATCAAAGAATTAGTATGTCCGTTAAAGGCATGGTACAAGGTTACATGACAGTTGAAAAACCCATTCTCGATCTCTATTTGCCTCTGTTCTTTGAGCAGTAAAGGCGATATCTCTGATCCTATAAGGGAATGGTAAAGCCATATGGCGATATCACGTACATTTATAAAGTAAACCTTTTTTTTTCATTTTTGTACTCTTTCTACCTACTCCTTGTCCATCGAACAATATGGGTATAGTTTTATCTGTTGAAAAACATCGGTGTACATCTTTCTTTGCATACCATTGATTTCCCTGACCTAAGCCCGCCATTCGTCACTACCGTCCATCGCTTCCAGAAGGTCTTCCAGGCTACATCCTGTGTCCGTTCACAACTGTTATTGGTAAGTTCTAGCTGGTCGCCCAACACCTTCACGTCTGTGTGAAGGGGTCCATTGAAGAACATCGCTTATGAGTTCGTCCTTGCTGCTCCAGCAGTGTTCCGCATATCTTGTTCGTCTAATTTAGATGGTCTTCGAGAGGGGAGGTAGGTGGCCGTACAGATTTTATTTAGTGGGATGTTGCCTCCAGGATCTGTTCAATATAGCTCATAGCATTCTTGTACAATTGCCGTCAATTTTTTTCTAAATACGCTTAGCGTCCATGTGGTGCATTCATATAATAGAATTGACATGACTGGTACAAGGAAAAAATTGCATTTTACTTTATCAGATAGTTCTGACTTCTATAAGACCGATTGCCTGTCGATAACCGTCGCTAGTTGATCTCATTTTCGGTAGATGAGACGCTGCTTCCGAGGTAGGTGAACTTGTCCACTAGTTTCAGAGAACTACCATTTAGTATGGACATGTCACCTCTTTGATTAAAGCACATGTACTCTGCTTTGCCTGTGTTCATATGGAGACCAATGCCACCTGCTGCCCGTTCCAGACTATGCAGCAGGGATTTGGCCAGGGTGGATGCATTTGCCAGAAGTGCTATGTCATCAGCGTAGTCTGCATCCGTTATAGTTTGTGCGGGGTACCTTCTGCTTCTTTCCTTTTTTTAGCGTGAAACCGTTTTCTTTGATTTTATCGATAGATGTTATAAGCACGTAGTCTAGACAAATGATTAAAGAAGTATGGGGCTAATGTCTCTCCTTGCATTACACCTGCTACCATATCGAAGTAGTCTGCGTCCGAGATAGTTTGTGCAGGGTAAAAGTCTGTTTCTTACCTTTGCTAAAGTAAAGCCATTTTCTTTCATTAAATCTATCGACGTTTTGAATTACGTAATCTAGGCATATAATAAACAGGTAAGTAGCTAATGCATTCCCTTGTAGTACACCAGCAACTATGTCAAAGAAGTCTATGTCTCCATCCAGTGAGTGAACTTTTACTTTTGTGTTTTTATAGAGCATCATTATGGCTGCGACGGTTTCTTTGAGGAGACCATAAGCTAGAAGTATTTGCTCCATCTTCCCTCTGTGTATGGAGTCAAATGCCAAAAGAAATCTACAAATAATAGTGTCGCCACGAAGTTTTTTACACGAACGCCATCTAAAATTCGACGTATTGTCAGAATTTATGATGTTGTTGATCGATTTCTTCGAAAGCCATTTTGGTTCTTCCGAAGAATTTTCTCGATTTCAGGTTCAATGCAGTTGAATAACAGAGCATTGTAAATCTTGACCGCAATGGAGGTAAGGGTTATACCTTGGTAGTTCTTGGCAATCCCGAGGTTACTCTTCTTGGGAAAAGGGAGGATGCAGCCTTTCATCTGTCTATTGTGTTCTGGTTATATACGGCGTTGCAGTATGTCGTTATATCGGAGCAGTATGTCGTCGAATTTTCTTGTTTTCCATATTTCTGTGGGTATTTCATCAAGACCGGCAGCTTTCCTGTTTTTAGTGTTGGTTAATAATATGTCAAGTCTTTCTTACGTAAACTGTCCTAAGCAGGGACGAGCTCATAAGTGATGTACTCCTATGGACCCCCACATATGGCCGAGCAAAAGCAGGACGACCAGCGCGAACATACATATAGTAGCTATGTGAGGATACGGGAAGTAGCCCTGAAGACCTGCCGGAGGCGATGAACGATACGGAGAAGTGGCGAGAGAGGGTCAGGGATATTCGTGCTAGCGGCACGACATGATGATGATGATTATTATTATTAATAATTTTCGTGATAGGCTGATCCGTAAGTTTAGGGGATTTTCCAAGCAGATTCTTGAAATATTCATTCTACAACTATATACGCTCTTCTTGGCTGACAGTTTTTAGTTTAGTTCTCGGGGTGCTCTTCCTTTTATTCTCTTTTATTCTTACAGTCGCCATGCTATCCGCGATTGTCAATCTTCAACTGAGTTTTTAATCTTATTAATCTGGTATTATATTTATTGAATATATCAAATGGTGAATTATTTTTGCATGCGTAAATGAGTTTATCACATCTTTGAGTTCAGAGTTAGTACACACACATAAAGTAATGCTTATATTGGTCCTTGATAAGTGTTTTGGTTAGGTTCCATGATACACCAACCATTAAAGGTTATTTAATTCCAAACCCTATATATATATGATTTGTAAACATATTTTGTAAATAACATTCTTAAACGAACCTGAGCTCTTTTTTTTTTTTTTTTTTTTGCACACAGTAAAATGGTTTCAAGTATTGCTATATAACAGTCACAATTTGAAATCAATCGTGTGTTTGCACACAGTTTGTTCTATTTGATCCATGAATATGACCCTATCAGGTGCTGCTACTCCGGGTCATAGTGGACTTGGGAAGATTGGTAATGAAGGAGTACTCTACATTCCCCAAATCTCCAAGGCTGGATTTAATCTGATATCCAGGACACTCTTTGGTTGGGGTCTTATCCTTCAACAGAGATACAGTTGGTGTATTCTACAGTCGTCTGAGTTGTTGATAAGGGGGGGTCGACTAAATATCGTCTCTAGCGCCAAGAGTTCCTATAGATTCATACCTTTTCTTCAGGGGCATAAACGTTAAGTAAAACGCTGACAAACTACTCCAGGATTTGAACTTGGTACACTGAGTCCATTTTTACGACGATATTGAAGTGATTACGTAGGTTTTCGGTTCTTCATTTACAGGCATATCAACCCTTAATGAGTTATTGAATGTTAAATGCATCCTGGCAGAAGAACAGGTGCCCGTGGTGTAATGGTTATCGTCGTAGGAAATGGACACGGCGACACGAGCTCAAATCCTGGACGAGACAGATTGAATTTCACATCGCACTAATACCCTTGGGAAAGGTATGAATCCAATTATTCTCCCTCCAGCTATGGGTAAATAGTAGGACAGACTTGGTTCTTCAGCCTTGGTTAGGCAACTAGTCTAGGAGAAGGAAAACTCTGAATTGAAACCTGTTAAACTCCGCTTAAAAATTGACCTTGTGTCATATCCTGCTCGAGCGGAGGGGTTGGGTAAATATAAGAAGAACAGTAACGATACTATTTAAAACATAGCTGATGAGCAAGGAGCTTCATATTTTTCCCAAGGGAATTAGTCCGAAAGTGAACGCAATAATACGAGTAGAGTTTGAACTCGCTTACTACGAGTCCGTAGTCCAGCGCGTTAAGCATGACACCATAGAGATTCCTCGTTATGATCGGTGGTTGAGAGAATATTCAGTCACGTTTCCACTCATCAAAGTTCAATATTAGTATAAGTATATCCAATGATACACTAACACTCAAGAAGCAGAAAAGAAAGATAAGCTCATTTAAACATATTGGAACATTTAATACATATGTATAAGCTTGACGTATTCAGGCCTTTGGCCTAATACATAGCGTGTTCGCCATTGGTCCGAGAGACCAGGTTTCACTCCCAAGTCGAGTCATGCCAAATACTCAAAAAATGGTACTTGATGCCGCCTTGCTTAACACTGAGCATTATAAGGTAAGGATCAAGAGTAAAGTGGAGTGATCCAGAGAAAGGAGTAGCACCCTCTCCTACACCTCAGTGTAGTAGCTATTGAAAAGGGAGCATTCGGGTCGCCCTCGACTAAGGTCGCCGACTTTACTTACATTTTATTAGCAAGAATACATGAACTTTAATATACAAAAGTGTCCCAACAGATAAAATGCGCATATGTTTGGTTTTGTTTGGTCTGGTTTCATTACATATCAACCATTGTTGGTTATTTAATACCAAATCCTGTTTTTACAGATATACTAAATATATAATTTGTAAACACATTTTGTAGATCCATAAAGTTAAGTGATCAAGCAGTTCTATTTTATGACAACTGAATTTAGCATAAGTCAACAAAGTTAAATGGTTCCAAATATTGCTATGTATCCCTAATAATTCAATTAGACATCTGTCATTTATTTACACATAGTTAAATGATCAAGGTTTTTTTAAGGCCTTTGACTCCATTCACAGAGGAAAGATGGAGCAAATTCTACTCGCCTACAGCCCACCAAAAGAAACTGTCGCAGCCATAATGATGCTCTATAGAAACACCAAAGTGAAAGTCCGTTCTCCGGATGGAGAGACAGATTACTTCGACATAATAGCAGGAGTACTACAAGGAGACACACTAGCACCATACCTATTAATAATCTGTCTAGACTTCGTACTTTGAACATCTATCGATAAAATCAAGGACATGTTTTCAAGCTAACAAAAGAAAGAAGCAGAAGGTAACCCGCAAAAGTAATTACCGTCGCCGACTACGCCGATGATATAGCGCTTCTGGCAAATGCACCTGCCCAAGCCGAAACTCTGCTACATAGTCTGGAACGGGCCGCTTCAGGCATCGCCTCCATGCCAATGCACACAAGACGAAATTTAAGGGCTTTAATCAAACAGGCGACATATCCACACTAAACGGTAGTACTCTGAAACTAGTTGACAAGTTCACCTACCTAGGGAGCAGTGTCTCATCAACCGAGACAGACATCGACAAGCGACTAGCAAAGGCATGGACAGCTATAGATAGACTCTCGGTCATATGGAAGTCAGACCTGACCAATAAAATGAAGTGCAGTTTCTTCCAAGCAGCGATCGTGTCGATACTGCTATATGGATGCACCACATGGACGCTAACTATACGGATGGAGAAAAGGCTTGACGGCAATCACACAAGAATGCTGCGAGCAATATTGAACAGATAGCACCTGACGAAGCAACAGCTTTACGGCCACCTACCACCCGTCTCGAAAACTATCAAAATTAGACATGCGGGCCACAGCTGGAGAAGAAGGGACGAGCTCAAAAGTGACATACTCCTGTGGACCCCTTCCCATGGACGAGCAAAAGCAGGACGTCCTGCTCGAATCTACACACAGCAGCTCTGTGCCGATACAGGATGTAGCCCTGAGGATCTGCTGAAAGCGATGGACGATAGGGGGCGTGGCGAGAGAGGGTCAGGAATATCCGTGCTGATAGCGTGACATGATGATGAAATGATCAAACAGTTCTATTATAAACAATTCAATTTAGCATAAGTCAACAAAGTTGAATGGTTCCAAGTATTGCTAAGTATAACTAACAATTCAATTAAACATCAGTCATTTATTTAAACTCAGTTAAATCACCGAACAGTTCTATTTCTAACAATTCAATTAAACATAAGTCATTTGTTTGCACTCAAACAATTCCACTTGACCCATAGATAAAACCCTGCCAGGTGCTACCACTCCGGGCTGGACAATGAAAGGGTACTTCTCATTTCCCAAAGCTTCAGCATTACTGGAGCCTCACCATCAAATTGTTTAATGTCATATCCAAGAAACTCGTTAGAAGGTGTCTAACTCTTCAGCAGAGGTGCAGTCAGTGTATTCAACACCCACTAGCCGACAGGATTTGTGTATATGTTGTTCTATGAATAAGTACTATATAAAACGGTGTACCAAAAATGGTAAAAAGTTTTACTTGAGTTTTTTGATTGATAAAGCTATGTTGACGAAACACATCGTCTTTTACCAGTTGGTAAGACAAAGCGTTTCTTCTGTTCAACGATAAACAATGAAAAAACATATCCACTTCCTCGAAGATCGGAGGCGAAAAAGATTCGCATGTATCCAAAGGACACATGATGTCTAAAGACATTCCCCCAAATCCAAGGGAAGACAATAAATTATTGGCTCCTTACAACGATAAGCGTCACGTTAAGCCTGGTTAGGCTATTAGGTGTTTGCTACTGGGGTCAGTGTTCTTTATCTAACTTCCATATAAAATTAGAAAGCTGTCAAAGTAAAGTCGTATGTTCGTAAAGTTCAGATTAATGCCAGTTTACTTGGTGAGGGGCCGACTTATCAATGTAATAAGGGAGGGGCTGAACCAAGAGCTAGTGAGCTTAATGTTTCGGGAAATGGTTAATTTCTCTAACGCTATAAATTATTTGGCAACATAAATGAATAACGAAACTTCTTTTAAACAACACAACAAAGAAAGGTTTATTATAGTAGCAGGCGTAAAGGAGTAAGAGTGGGAAAGTATCCCTTTTGTGTCGCTGGTCAATAAGATGGTCCTTGGTTTATAGGAAGCGTGTGTGAAGCTCGCAGCAGCGTCTTCTTCAGCGATGAGGTTCAAAGTGGAATCAGTAGCAGTGATGTAAGAGAGGTCGGTTTGTGCTGCTGGCTCATGGCTCTCTATCCGTCGACACACGAAAAAAGGGACTAGAAAAAGTAGTTCTTTAGAGGAAGAAGGAATAAATGCGCTCTGCCAGTTGATTAGTCAGTGAGTGACCGAATCTCTTGGCGGGGGCATTGATTCGCGAAAGGAAATAGATCTATGGCTGCTACATGGGTGTCTGTCACGTGTTTGAGATGGTTGGAAATACTAGCTTGATTTCAGTTTTCCTTGATAGATTGCCATGCTAAGCCTAAAGAAGCTTGTATGCCCTACTATTTACCCATAGCTGGAGAAAGAATAGTTGGATTCATACCTTTGTAGGGAACGAATAAATAAATAAATAAGATTTGAAATTAAATTTTAAAAAAAGAAAACTATTAGATTTGCAGAAACACCCAGAGGTCCATAACAGGAAAAAGAGATGACGCATGCTTAAAAGAAAAAAGGCACTCCTCTTGACAAAGGGGAACAGGCATTCTTTCTCTTCCAGGCAGTGACCAGCGTTTTGATAACATCGTTGCTTTCTGGTGTTTGGACACCACGCATACGTCTTTGCATTGGTTAGCCCCTTCCAGTAGCAGCTCTCTCTCGGTCAGCATTATGCTGAAATATACAAGATTCACAAATGAGCAATAAACTAACCTTTACCGAACTTTGACAAAACTTCCAAAAGAAAACTAACCCTTATGGAAGCTCGAAATACCAAATGAGAACAAATAAATACATGAAACGAATTAACGTATTTTTGATACCTTAATTGGGGGATTCAACCATTTCAATGTATTCAGAAAAAACTCCCTCATCCATGGAATATTTGTTGAACCCAGTAAATAAAGGAAAGTATGAAAGAAACGTCTTCGTCTCTTATCTGTTGCTGTCATTTCTTTTGTATAATTCTTTTTGGGACTTTCTTGGGCCAGGCGTTACACCAACGAACCAACGTGGGTGTAAAATAAATTAACCAAAATATGGAGTCAGATATCTACTGGTAACACAGCCTTGCCCATTGCCCCTGACCTCCTTAGTCTCAAATCCCACACCTTATAAACGGTAATTCTTCCAAGATGTAACCGTATGAGTACTACTGTATGGCTTCACCGCTTGGACTCTAACGGATCGCTTGGATATAAAAGCTAGATGGGAACTACACAAGGGTGATGCGTAAAAAATCCGTCTAAGGTTGGTGGGTTGTCTCCCTTGGCCGATTCCACTCTCTAAAGTTCACGTATAACATAGGAGGTGCATACGATAAGTTTCCAGACTTTTTTCGTATGGGCATTTAAAATTGTCGTAGACTCTTAAAAATTCAGTATGTTATTGCTATACATCTTATGAGATGACTGACCAATTTTTATGATTTCAGGTTCAAATGAACAGCTACAGCAGCAATTGAAACACACCCTACTGAAGCCTGATTGTCACAGCTGGTGAATTTCAAAAATGCAATCTGACACTTTAGACGAAGGATATGCAATAAAATTTTGTTTTAAACTTGGAAAAAATGCAACAGAAACGTATGGAATGCTTTAGACTGCTTTTCGACCATCTTGCATGAATCGAGCATCAGTTTTTGAGTAGCATAAGAGATTCAAGGAAGGCAGGAAGTCTGTGAGGGATGATGAGAGCTGTGGGAGGAGTAAGGAAGTCAATACACCAGAGTTGATTGGCCAAAAGGTTAAAGTTAGGGTTACTATGTTGAGGTTTTAAGGGAGTTCAGGAAGAGATTCCGTCGGAAGAGGCCAGCACTCTTCAAATCGGGTCAGTGGCATTTCCACCAGGACAATACACCAGTCCACAACTCCATCCTTGTCACAGACTATTTGACCAAGATGGGCATCAAGACAGCTCCTCAGCCTCCCTATAGCCCAGACCTTGCTCCCTGTGACTTTTGGTTATTCCCTAAGCTCAGAGAATGTCGTTATGAGACAATTGAGGAAATAAAAGAGGCTGTGACGAAGGTCATTGACACGCTCACACAAGAGGACTTCCATGAGGCCTTCCAGAAGTTGTTGGAACGGTACAACAAGTGCATCGCAGCTGGGGGAGATTACTTCGAAGGGGACTAGAGTTTCATGTCTGTACTATCAATAAAAGTGCCCATAAGAAAAAAGTCTGGAAACTTATCGTATGCACCTCGTATTTAATACACCTTTATAACGTGTATATGTTGGCGTCAGATATCAAAAATATGTATAACCCTCTTTCAACTGATATCAGTAAGGAATCGGACGTTAAAAACGGGGAGAGCCGTATGAAAATACGTAAAACATTAACATATTCAACAACTTCTTCAAGGATTTCAGTCAAGAGGACTAATATGTTTTATTTTATATTTGATATAATATAACCGCAAAGAGAACAATTTGTTTGCAACTGAAAATATTGATACAAATTGTATTTTCTTTATATATGACTGTAATATAAAATTCTTTAATCGGCTCATTTGCCTAGTGGTTTGAGTGTTCGCCAATGGTCCGGGAGACCTGGGTTCAATCCGAGGTCGCGTCATACCAAAGACTTTTAAAATCATACTTGATACGCCTTTGCTTAACACTCAGCAATATAAGATACGTATCGAGGGTAAAGTGGAGCAGTCTAGAGTAAGGAGTAGCGCCCTTCCCTACACCTTGGTGTAGTAGCTATTGAAAAGGGAGCCTTCTAGTCGCCCCCGACTACGATCGCCAACTTTACTTTACTTACAATATTCTTTAAAAATTCCTAGCTATATTCCCTGTCCTTCCTGTTAATAACTTTAATCTGTTATTACCTTAAACACCATTTTGCGGGCTAATTTACCATTTGCGCGCAGTTTTTAGCAAATTCTGGAAGCAACACTCCACAAAACAGTTGTACGGCCATTTACCTCCTACAACACAAAACATCAAAGTTAAATAACCAAAACAACTTAAACACAGCTGGTGAAGTAAGGACAAACTCATTGGCGGTGTTCTCTTATTGGACTACTACGCATGGACACACCAGTGTTCGCCGATTGGCTTAAGCTTACATTTATCAGTTCCATGCGAACTCTTAACCTCAATGTAAGCTTATATAGTCGAGAGGCTATTTAAATTAGATTTAGCCGGTGAAGTATGATATTCGTCGCTGCCTCCCACACAGGACTTGACACAAGGTCAAAAGCCCGAAGACCGATTAAAGTGGGAATAAAGGGGAGGGGAAGGTCGGGAACGAGCCGAAATTTTAACCCTGCTGGTCATTGACCCTCTAAGTGCAAAGTGGGTCTAATGAGTCAAGCAGTATCACGGACCTAAATCTAGATCCGGGCACGTATGCCAGAATATAGCTTGAACTAGACCGTGAGGTCTAGTGCTGTACAAGGGGTGCATAGGAGTCATAAAAGCAGCTCGCCCACCCGAAGGTAGCCCAACCGAAGCTGGAGGCCTTTTGGCCTCGAATCTGCCATTGATTTCGATACCCCATCCGACACGAATGCCAGACGGCCCAGCCAAAAGGCCGGGGAAGTATTTGTAAAAGTAAAGTCGTATGAATACGGTCTACTATGTAAAGGGCGGAGTTGCAATAGCAACGATCTAACGGGGGTGTATTGAGCTAAGAGCTTAGGGAATGGCCTGTCAGCTGTCTGGAACAGTAAAACTTTTCAAATAAAAAACGTAAATGTAAAAACGGGGAAAGGTTTCATTTAAGATGAATAAATAAAAAGGCAAAAAACAATCCCAATAAGGAAATTCCCTGAGAGGTGAAGGGAAGGTCGCAACGAAACTCTTGGCCAAAGCTTGCCTTCCGTTTTATAATAGGCGTCTAAACCAGTTTAGCTACTTTCTGTTTGTCTTCTCATTTCAACTCTGGTGGTGTAATGGTTAGCAAGCTCGGCTAGCAAACCTACACGAGTGCGTTCGAGTCTCATTGGGTGCCCTTTTCATATGGCCTTGTGCCACATCTAAGCAAAAAAAGCTTAGTAAATTTCCATTTCAATGCAGAACCTCTGCAACTTGGTGGGGGTCTTTGTGACACTATGGCTAACATGCTGGACTGTGACATCCTAGTAAGTTAGTTCAAACTCCAGTCGTGCTATTTCGTTCACTTTCAGACTAATACTTTTAAGAAAGGCATGAACCCCTTTATCCCTCCAGCTATGGTTTAAATAGTACTACTACTCTTCTTCTACAAGGCTGGCTTTGGCCTTGAATAACCCAAGAACAAAGAAAACTAAACTTCTCACACCCTTACTATTTTCGACTTTTTTTTTTTTTTGGTATTTAACCACAACTAAGCAAAGCATAGAAAATAACGATATATATATATATATATATATATAACGAAGACATAACGAAGTCCTGGAGATTTTTTCTGGGGTTTCAAAAACATGTTGTGAGACTGCTAATAAAGCTCTAAATATTATCAACAACAGAGCAATTCAGTTCGTTAAAGAAGGAAATATTTCGAAAATTGCACATGAAAATATGCATAAACCATCATTGCTTGAGGGCTGCACGGACCGGCACGTCGCAACCGATTTAAAACATAACTTCATATTTCCAATTGAAATAGCGTTAACAACAAAGCGTCCAGATATTGTCATTTGGCCCGTTAAAGCAAAACAAGTTTTCGTTATTGAGTTGACGGTCCCTTATGAAGAAAATTTCGACTGGGCACATCATCGTAAGTTGGAAAAATATGAAGATCTGCAAGAACAATGTGTCAGAGATGACTGGATAACGAATATATTTCCTATCGAAGTCGGATGCAGAGGTTTCATTGACAACTCAACCTCCGTTTTCTTAACTAATTTTGGACTTCCTCCATCGGACAAGAGAAAATACATGGAAAAGATCCAAGATAAGGCTTTAACTGCATCAGCGTGGATCTGGCAACCCCACAGAGAGACAACAATCTGACAAAGTCTGGTAGTGTTGTGAGATACTGCTGGGGCGTTCTGGGTTAGTGGTAATGATGCTTCGGCCCCGAAACCATGCCTGAACCCAGAGTGATCATCTGATGAAGGCTTTGTTAGAAGCAATGCTGTTGTATAAACATCAGTTATTGTATGATACCTCCTATATATATATACAATTATTTATAGTTACAATTATATACACAAGTTCACTGTTTGCTTTACACCTAACACTAATACCCTTGGAAAAGCATGGGTAAATAGTAGGACAGACTGAACTCTTTAACCTTGGTATGGCAACCAGTCTAGGAGAAGGAAAACTCTGAATTTAACTGCTAAATTTGACCCTGTGTTGCATCCTGCTCGTGCGGAGGAGTTAGTGTATATATATATATATGATCCTCGCATAAATATATGTAAGTCAAGTTGGCCGACCGTAGACCAGGGCGACCCGAAGATTCTTTTTCCAATAGCTAATACACTGAGGTGTAGGGTAGGGCGCTACTCCTTTCCCTGGATTGCTCCACTTTTTATCCGTACCTTATAATGCTGAGTGTCAAGTAAGGAGGCATCAAGTAGCATTTTTTTAGTCTTTTGTATGACTCGACCAGGGATTAAACCCCGGTCTCCCAGACCAATGGCGAACATATAAGTGCGTGTGTGTGTATGTACGATGATCATTCAATGAATAAAGCGAATATTGCCATTGGGCGCCCCATACTTATGACCTTGTGTTAAACTAAGCTTAGTAAATAGCGTTTGGCTTACGGTCGAGTGACTCTGAAAGAACTAATTTTTAGCCGGATCACCGGAGTTAAGCGACAGTGAGTTTGTTCAGTAGTTAGAAGGGTGACCACTTTGCAACATAAGGTACTGTAAGTTGTGTATCAAACTAAACAAAACTTTATATAGCATTGCAGGTATAATAGGATAGTCTAAAGTTATTTAGAAAAGGAATACTATAATTCGTTCAAACTTACTTCAAAACTACGTAACAAAAAATATACGTCGTAAAAGATTGGTTACGTCGAAAACCAAATTAAAAAAAAATGTCTGTTTTTGTAAGATGATTAAAGGAAGTATTTTCAATGAAACCAATTTTCTAAGACGTTTTTTTTCTTTTTTCTTATACCCTACTTTATTTATTTTTTAATCGCAACTCAAGAGCTGTTGCGGAGCCGATGAGCATGTCGACCCCGCAAATGATCTAAGTTAAAGCGTGCGAGTAATGACAGCCAAAAGAAAATGAAGGAAACAAAGACAAGGTAACAAATATAATAAAGATGAAAATTTATTATCGTGTTTACAAGCTCAGTGTAAAGTTCGCGATAGTAGTATTTGTGTCTTCAGCTAGATGGGTGATGTCGGTAGCTGGTATGATCGAGTCGAAGAGAAGCGGCTAGATGATCGTTGCTGGTAACCGATGTGGGTCGAGTCGTAGAATGCAGCTGGACGATCGTTGCAGGTAGCTGGTGTCGGTCGAGTCGTAGATGTGTGCAGCTGGACGATCGTCGCAGTTAGAAGTTGGTGTTGGTAGCTTGGTCGCGTAGAGCCGAGCGAGCGTGGTGACTAAGACCTAGCCGTGTCTTAGTACTGTGGACCAAATGAACGGACTGGGAAACGTGGCAAAGCGGTGAAGCTAGGGCTTTGTCTTGCCCATAGCTGTGCAACGTATCGGAGACGGTAGCTGTGGCGTAACCGTGTCAAAGCTGTGCGGACGTATCGGGACAGTAGCTATGGCTTTCCAATACCAAAGCTGTGCGGACGTATCGGAGACGGTAGCTATGGCTGTGCCGCGCCAAAGCTGTGCTGACGTATAGGGACAGTAGCTATGGCTGCGCCGCACCATAAGCTTTGCTGACGTATTGGGACGGTAGCTATGGCTGTGCCGCGCCAAAGCTGTTCGGGCGTATCGAGACGGTAGCTAACGCTTTGCGGTGCCAAAGCTCAGCACTGTCGAACGAACAGACCAGGAGGCCGCGGCTAAGATTGGCGTTATCTTAGCGCTGCACAGATAGCGAAGCGGTAGCTTAAGGCTAACTCGTGCCTTTAGCGCTGCTAAACGAACTAGGGGGAATCGACTGAATGGTTAAAGACCGGGTGGTCTTAGAGTCTTCTTCGTGTTTGCCTCCGGACCGTCTACTTCGACTGGTCAATAAAGACCGTCAGAGATGCTCCAACCCGCAGAAGGTTGCCGCTAATGATCCTTAAAAGGACCTTTTGTGCATATCAATGTGATGGGAAAGGCGAATCTACCACTAGAAGTGGGACTCAGCCTGAATGGTAAGGTGAATGAAACCACAAGACGTAGGATTCGACCTTGAATGAGATTCGCATAGAATGTGCTGTATTTATCCTACGCTCCACCAGCGTAAGAATGTGGCACAAGGCCTTTTTGAGGTGGGTCCTGTCACAGGGCCGGAGCCCGCACGCGTCAGGCAGTTCCAAAAATGCCTCAGGCCCCGTCGGCATTCCCCTTTTTGGGGCGCCTCAGGCGCCGGGCGATAAACCCAACCCCTCTGAAGAGGTTTAAAGCCTGGGGGACGGCCCCTTGAGGTCATAAGTGTTGTATCCAATGGTGGAACACACCCGAACGAACCGTGCAGCACGCAACCACAGCCGGTCGAGAGCGCCCCACCACTGTTATTTATAATACATCCCACCAACGCACGAGGCCGGAGGAACTCTCCAGTGCCGAAGCACACCCGGCAGAACAGTCCAGAGGTACGACGGCCTACCGAATGCAACCCAACTTGAGAGGAAAGATCATACACGACCTCTAAAGAACGTCGTGAAACCTCTGTATATTTATCATACGTCCCACCAACGTACGAATGTGGCACAAGGCCGTTTTTAAGGTGGGTCCGGTTGCAGGGCCGAAGCCTACACGCGTCCGGCAAGGCCAAAAATACCTTCGGCCTCGTCGGCATTCCCCTTTTTAGGGGTGCCTCAGGCGCCAGGCAATAAACCTGCCCCCCTCCTGGTAGAACTTCTGGACACAATGCAACGCAAAGAATGTTGACATTAAGGGAATGTTATGCCACTCTACCAACCTGCGTAAATAGAAAGTTCTTCCATAAAAAAAAATGGGCGTAGAAATAAAGTCCTTCTTTAGCCTAATATAGGCTACCGAAGACAATTAATTCCATTTTATAGAGTTATTTCTGGCATAAGTGTTTTGTAAATATTGTTAAATTTAATTTATTCCCTTTTCTTAGCTGTTACGGCAGGTCAGGGTCGAAAAAGGCCTTAGTCATTTCCGACCATACCCGGATGTAATTTTTCTAGGGCGAGCGAGTAATCCTATCTGTTTATGTCTGTGAGCAGGTCGCGGCAGAGCTTTAACAAAAATAAGTTGTTTTGAAATAAATTTAAACGAATCCCAACATTCATTCCCTACTAAATAATTTTAGACTACCTTGTTCAACTTTGCCGCATTCCAGCTACCTCCAAGTAGCCCAAAACTTGTATAAAATTTAATCGTTTGGTTTCTTTGTTTAATGGAATACCAACCTTTGTGGGTTATTTAATACCAAAGACATCTTTCAAGTAGAACAGGAGTGGTACTATTTAACACATAGCTGTGAGGATAAGGGGGTTCATACCTTTCCTAAGGGTATTTGCCCGAAAATGAACGTGATAGTACGACTAGTGTTCGAACTCGTTCACTACGATTCCACTGTCCGTCGCTTTAACCATTACACCCCCTTTAAAATTTGATTTTAATTTCAAAATGTTTGTGCTGCGAGTAAGAAGAAAGATTGGAGAAAGTTTTTAAACTAAAATTATTTATTTCTGTCCACTAATTGATTTTTGAAAAGTTATTTACTTTGTATAAAACACGATAACTTGCATTAATAAAACAAATAAATAAATAGATTTAAAGATCTAACAAGAATCAGCTACTTATTTGATTTTATATAAAGTTTTAGTGTTTATTTTAATTTATTTAGGATTTTTAATATTTGATCATGAATTTTTATCTAAATTTTTATCTTTTTTATTTAATTTCAGGGGCAGATAACTGTTTCTTGTTCTGCAATTAAAAAAAGAAATTAAAATGGCTCGTAGCCCAGCAACTATAAAAAGTTTTTTCGAATTTTCGGCTAAAACTTTGGCTGGTGAAAATGTCGATTTTTCACGATATCGGGGTAAAGTAGTCCTCGTAGAGAATGTAGCTTCTATGTGAGGTACAACTACACGGGACTTCACCCAGATGAACGAGCTGGTCTCTAAGTTTGTAGATAAGCTTGTCGTTCTGGGCTTCCCGTGTAATCAATTTGGACATCAGGTAAGTTTTTTATTTTATTTTCAGCTTCCAAAAATACAAACTACTCGTGTTGTTTCATAGTTAAGTGTCTAGGCTGGATTAGCAGACTATTACTATCGAGTATGATTCTCACTGAGTGCTCCATATGTCTGACTTTTTGTCACAATCGTGCTATGCTGAATAAATGAAATCGATAAGATTCTGTTAAGTGAACCATTTTTCTGAATTAGTTTGAACTATTCTGTCTTTCATTTCTTTTAAAAAGTTTTCATTTTGGAAAAAAAAAAACAAAAAAAAAAACATGTAAATTTTAATTGTAAAACTGAACTTATTTGGTGTCATTTTGAGCCAAAATCAATCATCTGAGGGGTTTTTTTTCACTCTTCATTTTCTTTCAAATATTTTTCGAAAAGTCTTAAACATTAACTTAAAAGTATAAAGAACTTGGCAGTTTTTTTTGTTTTTTGTTGGTTTTTTTTTTTTTTTTGCATATACTTAAAAATAAGTAAGTAGGAAATAATTGTTAATTGGTTGTGCAAATAACGTTTTCATTTTAAAGCTTAAATATCATGGAAGGCGTTAAAAATGTTTCGTGAGATCCAACATTTGAAGAAAAATGAATAGCTCTTCTAATTCTGTTCACTCACAAAAAAATTAAAATGAAAAACCAAGTAAATTCAGACCTCACGGGAAGCTCGTTTGTATGACAGAAGGTCAGTTTAAAATGAAGAGCCAAGTTATACTGACCTTGCGTCACACCCTATTACTTTGATGGGGGTTGGTATATAAACTCTAGTAAAAAGAAGCCTTATAGGTGGGGCTTAGAATACACTAATTATGCAAAGGTGTAAGCCCCTCCTCCGAAAAAAAGGAGTGTCTTGGATATGACACTAAACTGCATCTGATGGTGAAGCTCCTGTTCTGAAGAGTGGGGACTACTCCTTCATTTACATTACTCCCTGTTCCATTCTGAAAGGATCCCATCTATGGGTCAAAAAGATATGTTAAAAAATCGTTGGGTTTTGATAGGATTATTTGGTTGGGTTTTATGGCATATCAACCATTGTTGGTTATTTAATACCAAATCCTCTTTATACATATATATCAAATATATATAATTTGGTTTAGTTACGTTTTATGGCATATCAACCATTGTTGTTTATTTAATGTCATAATCTTGTTTATTTTTATATATTAAATATAAATGATTTGGTTTGGTTGGGTTTTATGGCATATCAACCATTGTTGGTTATTTAATTTCATAATCCTTTTTATTCAGATATATTAAATATATGGTTAGGTTAGGTTTTATGGAATACCAACCACTGAAGTTTATTTAATGCTAAATTCTCTTTATATATTATTAGATATGATTTGGTTTGGTTGGGTTTTATGGCATATCAACCATTGTTGGTTATTTAATGCTAAATCCTAGTTTTATATATATATCAAATATATATAATTTGTAAACTCATTTTGTAGATAGATTTTTAAACAAGCATGTGCTCATCTTTCTATCTCCAGTTAACTGGTTTCAAGTATTTCTATCTAATACGAATAATTCTATTTACTATTAATCATTTGTTTGTACACAGATAAATGGTTTCCAGTATTGCTATGTAACAGTTATAATTTAACATCAGTCATTTGTTTGCACACATTTAAATATATATTCATGATATGTAAGCGATTAGTTTGTCAATAATTTCATTTTTAAATTTCCTTGCACACTAGTATTGCTATTGTTTCTACAAGGTCAAATGGTTTTAATTATTGTTATTTAACTCTTATATTTCAATCCAGTATTAATCATTTGTTTGCACACAGTGAAATGGTTACAAGTATTTCTATTTAACACTAATTATTCTATTCAACATTAATCATACATTTGCACACAGTTAAATGGTTTCAGGTATTGTTACATATCACTAACAATTCAATTAAGCATCAGTCATTTGTTTACACTCAGTTCTATTTGACCCATAGATAGGACCCGATCAGGTGCTACCACTCCGGGCCAGAGTGAACCAAGAACTAATGGCAATACAGGGTTACTCTGCATTTCCCAAAGCTCCAACATTACAAGAGCCTCACCATTAGATTATTTAGTGTCATATCTAGGACACTCATTGGGGTGGGGTCTTACCCCTTTGCAGAGATGCAGTTGGTGTAGTCTACAACCCTAGCTGACTGGGCTGAGAAATATTTGATACCACTGTAATTTATTTGTATTAAGGATAGTTACTTTAAGCAATTATTGTTTACTAAGGACTATAATAAGTTACTTGAAATCATATAACTGTTGGCAATAAATGACTATTATTAAGGGGGTGTCCTCGTGGTGTAATGGTTAAAGCGAAATCATAATACGCGAGTTCGTACTCCAGTTGAGCTATTACGTTCACTTTCGGGCAAATACCCTTGGGAAAGGTATGAACCCCCTTATCCTCCCAGCTATGGGTTAAATAGTACCACTACTGTTCTTCTAGGAGAAGGGCTTTGGCATTAAATAACCTAAAAAGAGTTGATATGCCATTAAACAAAGAAACCAAACCAACCATTATTAAACAGAAATAATTACTTGAAACCATATAATTATTAGTATTGAATAAGAATACTTGAAACTATACAACCATGTGTAAATCATTTGTATTAGATAGGAATACATGATATATAACTGTGAGCAAAAAAAACTTTAAAGAAACAACTGCACAAGAAATGAATATATCAATACACAATGAATGCAATTCTCTAATCTCTAGGCATGAAATAACCCTAGATGGGTTGACATGGCATTAAAATCAATCAATCTAGTTATAAAAATTTAAATGGGGTATTCAGTGGGAATTGAACTCTCTACTATTGTCACTAGTCCTGAGTACAACTAGCTTGCTACCATTGTTTAAAAATTTTTCTCTTTTGTTTTTTTCCCCTTCCTCTACCTATGACAGTGTTTTCTGTCCTGTTTTGTCATCTCCACTCCTTCTATGTCTTTCTTACCCCCACCCCACACACACACACACACAAAAGCCATGATGTTCTTATCTATATTTTACACAAGGTTATTCACTCCTCTTTTTCAGATAGCTAAAAAGAGGGCATGGACTCTAGTTGTTGTTGATAAACTTTCTTTTTATTTTTCAATCAACCACAAATGGTTTTGTCTTTATTCCATTTTAAATAAACTCGCTATTTAAGGGGGCAGAGATCTATGTATGATATTGATTTAACTCCCTATTTGGCCAAAATATGACAAAAGGTCAGTTTAGTACGGGGGATATTTTGCAGGTATCGAGACTCCTGCGGGTCGAGAATAATTACTGTTTAGTTCTGTTAATGTTCCCTTTCTGGGGCTCCTCAGGTGTCAGGCAATAAACCCAACTCTTACCTCTTTTAGGTGCTACCTTAGGAAGTAAGGCCCCTGAAACTAAGCAGATAACTTTATCTCACTCACCTAGCATGAATGCAAAGTAAATATGCAAGACTGTTGAGTGTATGTGCAAAGTCTGAACAAGTTTGTATTTTTTTTTTTTTTTTCAGGATTTTGACACCTAAGGGTTGAAAGAAAACAAACTTATCTAATTTTATCATCAAAATATTTGTGCTATTAATAAAGATTTGATTGATTTTAACAGCATGTCAACCTATCTTGGGTTATTTTATGCCTAGAGGTTAGGGAATTGCATTCATTGTATATTCATATTTACATTTCTTTTTATATTTGTTTCTTGGTTTGGTTTAATGGTACATCAACCTTCATAATAGGTTATTTAATACCAAAATCATCATTGTAGAACAGTGGTAGTGGAACTATTAAACTCACACCTGGGGGAATAAGGTCACTATTTTACTTACACCTGGGGGAATAAGGCTACTATTTTACTCACACCTGGGGGGATAAGGCTACTATTTTACTCACACCTGGGGGAATAAGGCCACTATTTTACTCACACCTGGGGGAATAAGGCTACTATTTTACTCACACCTGGGGGAATAAGGCTACTATTTTACTCACACCTGGGGGAATAAGGCTACTATTTTACTTACACCTGGGGGGATAAGGCCACTACTCATACCTGGAGGAATAAGGCGACATACTTAATAATAGCCTAATTTATTTATTTATTTATTTATTTGTTATTTGTTTAGTTTAAGGGCATACCAACCTTTGATGGTTATTTAATGCCAAATCCTGTTTCTACATATATATATGTATATATATGATTTGTAAGTGAATAGTTAGCAGATGATTTTATTTTTAAATGAGTTAAAGCTAATTTGTTTGCTATAAATAATTTCAAGTATTGCAATCAAGCACTAATAATTTTGTTTAATATTAATCATTTGTTTGCACACAGTTAAATGCTTTCAAGTATTCCTATCTAACACTAATAATTCTATTTAATATTAATCATTTGTTTGCACACAGTTAAACGGTTCCAAGTATTTCTATCCAATACCAATAATTCAATTTAACAAGTCATTTGTTTGCATGCAGTTGAATGATTTTAAGTATCAAAAAAGGATTAAATAGTTCTATTTGTCCTGCAGATAGGACCCGAACAGGTACTACCACTCTTAGTCAAAGTGGACCTGGGAGTAATGGCAATGAAGGAATACTCCCCATTCCCCAAAGCTCCAGGACTGGAGTCTCATCATCAGATGGTTTAGGGGAGGTCTTACCCCTTTGCTGAAATGCAATCAGCATATTCTACAGCCCCAGCTGACCAGGCTGGTGTGGTTGCAGATACTCCGATCTAATACTAATAATCATATGATTTCAAGTAATTATTTTGATAAGTCATTTGTTTGCACACAGTTGAATGATTTCAAGTAAGTAATACTAATCCTTACTAAGCAATTGTAAATTCAAGAAACTATTCCCAATAGAAATAATTTCCAGTTATACGAGGTGCATACGATAAATTAATAGACTTTTTTTCGTATGGGCATTTAAAATTGTCGTAGACTCTTAAAAATTCAGTATGTTATTGCTATACATCTCATGTGATGACTGACTAATTTTTAGGATTTCAAGTTCAAATGAACAGCTACAGCAGCAATTGGAATACACCCTACTGAAGCCTGATTGTCACAGCTGGTGAATTTCAAAAATGCAACCTGACACTTTAGAAGAACAATATGCAATAAAATTCTGTTTTAAACTTGGAAAAAATGCCACAGAAACGTATGGAATGGTTCAGACTGCTTTTCGGCCATCTTGCATGAATCGAGCATCAGTTTTTGAGTAGCATAAGAGATTCAAGGAAGGCAGGGAGTCTGTGAGGGATGATGAGAAGTGTGGGATGAGTAAGGAAGTCAATACACCAGAGTTGATTGGCCAAAAGGTTAGAGTTAGGGTTACTATTTTGAGGTTTTAAGGGAGTTCAGGAAGACATTCCGTCGGAAGAGGCCAGCACTCTTCAAATCGGGTCAGTGGCATTTCCACCAGGACAATACACCAGTCCACAACTCCATCCTTGTCACAGACTATTTGACCAAGACAGTTCCTCAGCCTCCCTCTAGTCCAGACCTTTCTCCCTGTGACTTTTGGTTATTCCCTAAGCTCAGAGGCTGTTATTATGAGACAATTGAGGAGATGTAAGAGGCTGTGATGAAGGTCATTGACACGCTCACACAAGAGGACTTCCATAGGGCCTTCCAGAACGGTACAACAAGTGCATTGCAGGCGGAGGAGATTACTTTGAAGGGGACTAGAGTTTCATGTGTGTACTATCAATAAAAGTGCCCATACGAAAAAAGTCTGAAAACTTATCGTATGTACTTATATCACATATAAAGTATTCCCAATAGAAATAATTTCCAGTTATAAAAATAAAGTATTCCTAATACAAATAATTTACATACAATTGTAGTCTCATTGGTTGCCCCATTCATATGGCCTTGTGCTGCATCTAAGCTAAAAGCTTAGTAAATTACTATTACATCCTGTTGTGTGGTTTCAAGTATTTTTATCTACTACTAATAATTATATGCTTTCAACTAATAATTATCTTTAGTACACAATTATAGCTTTGAGTAATTTTTCTTAATACAAATAATTTATAGTTTATATGTGTGTGAGTGCAAATGAATTAATCATTATAAAAACGTTTTTCTTAAATAAGTGCTCAAATACAGGAAAGTAGAACCAAAAAATAATTTATCTCACCTCATGTTGACTTTTAAAAAATGAAGGAAATGTCAGAAACTTACTCTTATCTTGATGGTCAATGGAAGTATTAGATTTCTATTGAATTTGGCATTTAATTATTCAGTAAATAAAAGGAAGTAAATGACTGAAATTTACTCTTGTTTAAATGGTGAATGTAAGTATTACATTTCTATACAATTTTTTTGTAAATAACTAAACAAATGTTCTAAAAAATCACCATGATTGATATCTAATGTTTGATTCATTTAAATTTGTTAATTTTTGGATGAAACTTTGTAATAATTACAAAAGCAACGAAAAACTTAATGTCAAAATTTTATTTTATCTAACCAGGAAAATGCTAATGGAACAGAAATTATCCAGTCTCTTTGTCATGTCCGTCCAGGGAATGGCTTTCAACCTAACTTTCCAATAATGGAGAAAGTGTCAGTCAACGGTGAACAGGCTCATCCAGTATTTGATTTTCTAAAGGAACGACTTCCTTCTCCCAGCGATGACCCTACCTCACTGATGACCAACCCCCAGTACCTTACTTGGTCTCCAGTGAAACGGAATGACATTGCCTGGAATTTTGAAAAGTTTTTAGTAGCTCCTGATGGCAAACCGTATATGAGATACAGTAAAAGTTTCCAAACAATTCATATTCAAAATGACATTCAAGAACTCCTCTCAAAATTTTCTTAATTGCCACACATTTTATCATAATAGGGATTCCATTTTTTTTTCTCTTTTTATAAGGGTACATTTTATGGGCTTTTTAGAATTGTACTAATCAAGAAATAGACTACAACAAAAGGGCATGATTCTTGGTAAATTCATTGCATTATATTAATTGCTTTTATGATATAGAGTTAGCCTAACCCTTTTTTTATAAGGATACACTTTATGGGTCTTTTAGAACTTTAATCTAGAAATAGACTACAACAAAAGGGCATGTTTCTTGGAAAATTCATTGCATAGTAAATTTATTGTATCATATTAATTGCTTTTATAATACAGGGTTATCCTAACCCTTCAGCTCTTTTTTATAAGTCCTTGCATTAGGTTTTCAATTTGAAAATTGATTGCTCAGTACTTAGTTGATACTGATAAACCCTAACTCTATGTTTTTGACACTTCAAAGGCCATCCTCTCCAAACAACATCTCCGATCACTGCATTAAAAGGGAAACTTCAGCCTCTTTCTCTGATGCCTAAGCTCTATAACCTGTTGTGAAAATTTCCGTTTTAAAAATGTATCCCGGTAAAAAAAAAAAAAAAATCTCGAACCAAAAGTGTTTTCTCAATTAACCCTTTAAATCTTACTCAAAGTAAAAACATATTTCTCTACATAACTTAACCCTGACCCACCTCCATAAATTAATAGTGACTTTTTTTCAGTGACTTTATTACCACCAAAGGTGCTAACAGTAAAAATTAGTAGTACCCAAGATTCACCACACAAGTAAAGAATTATCTGCTACCAAAAACCTGGTCTGTTTAAAAAATAAGAATGGGTTATTCCAAAAATTTCTGTCTATACCATTTTCTAAATTAACACTTCCGCATTCATTATTTAACACCCTCTGCTAACACAACTGAGCAATTTTTGCACCACTCACTCATTGGAGAGTTCCAATAAGTCATTATCTTATGTCATATCCTGCCAGGTGAAGAGGCTAATAAATCCCTACTTAGCTGATACAAATAACTCAAAATATCTTTATGCTTTTTCTTGATCTGTAGATAGAACAATTTAATATTCCAGATTTGGCTTATCTTCTCCCATCCAAATTTTTCCCCAGGGTGCAGACATCTTTGTTTTAAGCTGTCCCATAATTCCATTAAAAAAAAAAGAAAAAAAAAGGCTGTTAACATGTCTATATTAAGCTTAGAATCCAATGTGATCTTATTTTTTGTTTGAATTTCATAAGTTGAGCTGGTTTGATAGAACAATTATTATTCTTGTCAATGTTTACAACAACAGTCCTGAATACTTATATAATCCCAGCTTTTTTAAATTTTCACAGATAATGCAGTAAATTAATTTCCTTTTCTCTGATGTCCTGGAATGCAGAAAGTTTTAGCCAATAAAAATGATTTTCCTAACAAGTATCTCAGGGTACTTAGGAAGTGAAATCAGGGCCAGATTGAGTCTTGTAGAAGACCTAAGTACTTAGAAGATTATGGAGCATCCCTAAACATAAATTTTGGAGTTTTTTTTATTTTTTTGAGGAATGATATGAGCCTCCATAAGGCCAGTAAAGCAATTACCAGATGCTAATTTTGTTTTATTCCTAAGAGTAATGTATATCATTATCCTCTATCATTATTATTGTTACTTAAGGACACTTCGAGTAGTGTAATGGTTAGGAAGCTGGTTAAGTTGACCATTGTTAGTGAGTTCAATTTTTCACTGGGTGCCTTATGCTTCTGGCCTTGTCCCACATCTAAGCTAAGCTTAGTAAATAATTATAATCATTACTTAATAATAAAAATGATTCTGTAGCTTTTGCAGCAAAACCAAAACTGGCATTCAAAATCAATTTGGTTTTTGATTCCCATGAGGTCAATCTGTCATATACTACTGCTTAACTATAATCATTGTAGAATGAAAATATGATAATGCCATCGAAAGAGGCTCCATAAAACCACAAGTTTATTTCAATTTTAGGGATCCGATGTTGCCAGTTAGTCTACAGTTTGTTTGTTTTTTGTAGAGAGAGAGTTTTTTTGGAGTTTTTTTTTTTTTTTTTTTTTTAAATTAAAGCTTATCTTATTTATGTAATATTTAATCTAATTAAAAAAAAAGATAGAATAAAAATTCTTGCATATCATGTGACTGAGACTTAAATTTTATTTGAGGGTTACACCATACATAAGTTACAAACTCTAAGTAGGCCTAGTTAGGATCTCGTGTATAGTGCGACCCACTAATATTAGGCTAAAATTTTGGTCCTAGAAAGTTGCATAATAGCATGAGAATATACGATAACCAATCTCTTACATTAAACTATATATTTAGCTATCTTCATATTTAGCTCTATTTAAATTGAGGGTGAGTAACATACTATTAAGAATAACAAAATCGCTGTAGAAGAATATATCTGCTAAAACATTTTAAGTTAAAATGTCATCTCGAATCTCTCCACTAAAAACAAGGTAAATAAATTTCACTTCAATTTGTGTACAGTTACAATACTGGCCAAAAAAAAAAAAAAAAAAAAAAAAAATTTTTTTTTAAAAACTGAAAAGATGGAACCATTTTTGTTTTATTATTGTCACAAATTTCAACCCTTTCATAAGCAGATAAAAAAAAATTTAAGTCCATGCAAATAATTTTCAGAAAATTCACAAAATAGAGAGTATGTTCAAACAAGTCAATTAATCATATATAAAATAAAACAAATTGATCAACAATTGTGTCTTACTAGAATAGCATGGAAATAATAAAACACTTATTTTTAATGATGATATTTTACAAAATAATCTCACACCAAAGTGGGGCTCCTTAGCAGTGTCTCTATACACAACACTGAATTGATCAACAAGCAGCCAATAGGAAAATACCTGACATTGAGCTATCGTATATAAGAAAAATTTTGCTCTGCTTGTTCTGCCACAAAAATCTCATTCTGCTTGCAAGAGGGTTAATGAAACTTCAATGGCTTAGACACCTATAGGAAGTGATTATTTTCCTTAATTATTATTGCCAAAGTTCTTCTTGTTGTAGTGAACACATATTAGTGAAGGATTAATAACAAATTGAACCAAAGAAAAGTCTAAGAAATTTTCTATTTCTTGTTATTTCTAAGAATTACCTTTTTAGAAAATCGACTTTTTGCTGAAACGAAGGGATCTTTGACAACAATAATCAAGAAAAATAATCACTTCCTATGTGTGTCTAAACCATTGAAGTTTCATTACAATTTGTGGCAATAATAATAAAAAAAAATGGTGGGGGGAATTCATTATTGTATATTTTCCCCGCTTTAGCTTCTATTGACTTTGATATATGGTGTGTTGGGGGGGGGCATTAATACTACGTTTAAAATGGTTTAACATCCATTAGATTATCTAGAATGAAATCTTTGTTTAACAGTAACCACCTCCTGACAATTAATCAAACACAAATTCCCACCTCTGTAGAGATTTTAAAGACATTGTTGCTGGGGATCCATCTTCCAAGGAGTACCTCTCATTACATTAATAGGATAAGGTCAGGACACTATTTAGGCCAATGTAGAAAAATCAGAAGACAACTTATCCAAAATTTGAGTGTTACATATCATTTAAAGAACAGAAAAAAATTTTTTTTGAAATGTTTTGTCTGAAAGCAACAAAGACTGGTAACAATGAAAATTTATTATTTTGAAACAATGGCTACCCTATATGACAGTGTAGCTGTAAAATTTTCTCAACTCCACTTGATAAGTCTTGGGTTCATGCCTTTGTAGGTCATCAACTATTTTTGTTGTTGCCACTCTTGTACAACAACCACAATCTTGAAAAAAATAAAATTTATATAAAGTTAAATTTTCATTTATCCTTCTTTTTGTTTTTTTTAATTTCTTTTGTTTGTACAAAATGTTAACTTCAGAGATTTCTTTCAGCTGAATAATCTTTCATTCACACACACAACATATTTATTTAAGTAAGGTATGAGGTTTAATCCTACAAATATGTTGTATGAAGAAAACAGAAAGAAAAATACATATAATGAATGGAGAAAAATTTATTAATTAGTTCCACCAAGAAATAAAAGTTTCTTCTTTAAATTTTGAATATGGTTAGTTTATAAATATAATATCTTGTCTTAATTTTTCTGCAGTTTCGTATGACATGCATTTGTTTAAATGAAGGTATTGACCCAGAGTTCTTGGTGGAACTAATTAAGGTGGAATTAATTAATAAATCTTTTTCCATTCATTTATATCTATTTTTCTTTCCATTTTCTTTATATATATAACTTAAATCGCGAGTCGGAAATCTCCTACTAAAGTTTCACCTTAACAGATCATTAGGAAGTCTAAAACCAACCGAATCGGTTTTAGACTTCCTGATGATCCATTAAGGTGAAACTTTAGTAGGAGATTTCCGACTCGCGATTTAAGTTAATTTTATAATTGGCTCCATTCGTGTTGAGCCCTCTTGTAATTTGTAGCATTGCAGTGTTGACAGAGGGTTTTAGTTTTCTTTTGACCAACTGACTGCATATCTCTTGATTTTTTTCAAGTGGTGTGACAAGGTTGGCCTTTTCTTTCTTTTTGTCCTATAATATTTTTTCTTTTTTTCCCCGGGCGATGATTCGAGATATTTTATCTCTTGTTCCTGGCGGGGTTTTTTTTCTGGTAACCGTGAATGCTGGTAGATATTAGATTAGGAAATATATATATATATATATATATATATATATATATTTTAGTATATGTACTGCCGAAGTGAGTACATATATATGTATATTTAGGCAGCATTTCTTCGTTAATGCAAATTTCATTAAACATAATAGACATTTTATGCCTACATATTTTCTTTTGGATCCGTTTGAATTCCCGTATTACTTTTATCGTATTCTGGGGGAATTGATTTATGTATTGTCGATAGTTGCATGTATCCCTAGTACTTTCTGCCCGACTTTGGGCCATCATCAGGGGAGAATCTGTTACAAAAGTATAACTTTTGTTTTAGCAAATTACTACTGTGTAAGGACGTCTTTGCTGTTGGAGATTATGGCGTTTGCTTTTAAATGTAATTCTGTAAATAGTGCCAGTAGCTAAAGACATTTAAGTACATTAGCACTGGTTTGAAAATTAATTCTATTAAGTGCTGGTTGCAGGTTTCTAATATATAGTGCTTCGAGAATCTGAAGTTTTTGTTTATTATTTTGATGTTCGAGTATTGTTGTGTTGTCGGTGAGAATTTTTGGTAGTTGTGTTGTTGGGCATGAATGTTTTTTTAAATGCTGAGCTATTGAACTTGTGTCAGAAAGGTGCATTGTAAATCTCCTCGACAGGGTAGTTGAGGTTAAACCAATATTATATATATATTATATATTATAAGATGACTGACCAGGTTTTATGATTTCAGGTTCAAATCAACAGCTACAGCAGGAATTGGAATACACCCTACTAAAGCCTGATTGTCACAGCTGGTGAATTTCAAAAATACAATCTGACACTTTAGAAGAAGGATATGCAATAAAATTCTGTTTAAACTTGGAAAAAATGCCACAGAAACATATGGAATGCTTCAGACTGCTTTTCAACCATCTTGTATAAATCAAGCATCAGTTTTTGAGTGGCATAAGAAATTCAAGATAGGCAGGGAGTCTGTGAGGGATGATGAGAGGTGTGGGAGGAGCAAGGAAGTCAATAGACCAGAGTTGATTGGCCAAAAGGTTAGGGTTAGGGTTATTATGTTGAGGTTTTAAGGGAGTTCAGGAAGACATTCCATCGGAACAGACCAGCACTCTTCAAATCAGCTCAGTGGCATTTCCACAAGGACAATGCACCAGTCCACAACTCCATCCTTGTCACAAACTATTTGACCAAGATGAAATCAAGACAGTTCCTCACCCTCCCTCTAGTCCAGACCTTACTCTCTGTGACTCTTGGTTATTCCCTAAGCTCAGAGGCTGTCGTGATGAGACAATTGAGGAGATGAAAGAGCCTGTGACGAAGGTTATTGACACACTCACACAAGAGGACTTCCATGGGGCCTTCCAGAAGTTGTTGGAACAGTACAAGTGCATTGAAGCCGGAGGAGATTATTTCGAAGGAGACTAGAGTTTCATGTTTGTACTATCAATAAAAGTGCCCATACGAAAAAAGTCTGGAAACTTATCGTATGCATCTCGTACCAACTTTCTACCGCATGATGGTAAGCAGAAGAGTGCTACTGTGCAAATCTGAAAAGAAACTTCCCAGCATATTTCTGACCCTAATGGAAATAACACCGTCTATAACATCAGCTTTCAAGAATTAGATACAAGAAATCCTTGATTAACATCAAAACGTTTTTTTTTAATCTTAATTAAAATTAGAATGTTAGCTTCAATGAAATTAGACCTAAAGAAATTTGAACTTCAGACCCAATGAGGCATTACTGACTCAAATTATTATACAATGCAAATCTTAGTGAGCAACAAAAACAGTTTTAACAACATACCCACAGATGACGTACAGAACTATAAAAAAAATGTTCAGACCAGCTTTTTACTACTGCTAAAACACAAGAAAAAGATAAATGGAGTTAAAATGTTTTAACAAAATGGGACAAATTATTTGAAAAGGAAAAGACGTATCAAATTTAGGAAGCATATACAAAACTTGATTGTTTTTTTTTTTTGTTTTTTTTTTTTTAACTTTAATGTTGGGGTGCATTTGTCTAACCAATCCTGATCTACCATCCTCCATGTTGGCAGTAGCTCCCAAATCTTCATCTTGTGCCTTACTACTTTGATCTATACCCCTAAAAGGTACACCATTATTCTCAGTATCATTTCTTGTGACACCTATATTTTGTATCTTTGAAGAATCAATATTTCCTATCTTCATTGTCTTCATCTATGTTCTTGACATGCCCATTGGCATAATGGTTAGAGTATTTGCCAATGGTCTGAGAGACTAGGGTTCAATCCCAGGTCGAGTCATACCAAACACTCAAAAATGGTACTTGATGCCTCCTTGCTTAACACTCAGCATTATATGGTATGGATCAAAGGAAAGGAAGAGCATCCTCCTCTACACTGAGGTGTAGTAGCTATTGAAAAGGGAGCCTTCAGGTCACTCAACTATGGTCGGCCAACTTATATTGTTAGTGTATATGTGTTTGTTTAACAGGATATGCCCAATGTGTGTTAAGCCAGCTTTGTGTGTGCATTCACGTACAGAGTTTCTCAGTAATTAGTATCTGAAGATGATTCCCAGCCACATTCATGTAGCAGGTTTAAATTCAGACTTTTCTTTCTCCTAGACTGGTTGCCATACCAAGGTTTAAGAGCCCAATTTGTTCTCCTATTCACCCAAAGCTGAAGAAAGTTGGAAAATTGGATGCATACCTTTCTCAAGTGAATTATGTGAAATGCAAATAGCCAGGCATGAACTTAGATCATCAACATCCATTTACTACAACAATAACCATTATGCCATGAGCGCCTCCATAATAAAAAAAAAAAATGGAGTGTAGCTTTGTAAGCAAATAGCATCGGAGTGCAAATAAGTAAGATATCAAAAAATCCAACAGCCGAAATGAAAAAAGAGTTGACAGGGTTCAACATCTCAGTGTGTTACGTGTTATGCTTAATCCAACACCTAAGGCTGGTCAATGTCACCTACCCAAGACAGAAGTGGGGGGAAGGTATTCTGTGAACCTCAGTATATATCTCACGGATTTCTCTTTTAGTAGCTGCAGAGCTAGGAGAAATGTTCCCGCAAACAAAGTACAAAACAAAGATACAAGAAGAGTTGTCGAATGAAGAAGACAGCCGACACATGGCTTCTGTTGTACATTTCTTCCTGCTTTAACAAATTCAGAGATTGAACAGAGAGAATAAAGCAAATAAGGTTTTAATACACTTATATGATATCAGTCCATGCATATGTTAATATCACTTTCAGTAGATAAGATATTGCTACCAAGGTATGTGAACTTGTCTATTAGCATTAGAGGCCTGCTGCTTAGACATGAGATGGTGCCTTCTCATTTAAAATAGGTTTGTATTTTTTTTTCAACAAAATGAATACAGATATGATATGTGAATTTAGACAAAATTTCCCCTATTTTATTTTTACTTTTGATTAATTTCCTTTTTTCCGTTTTCCCTTTTGGTAAATTCTCATCTTTTCATTTTATTGTAGTTCATAAGTAAGTAAAGTTGTCTCCCTTGAGTCGAGGGTGACCCGAAGGCTCCCTTTTCAATAGCTACTACACTGAGGTGTAGGGGAGGGTGCTACTCCTTTCCCTGGATTGCTCCACTTTATCCTTGATCCTAACCTTATAATGCTGAGTGTTAAGCAAGATAGCATCAAGTACCATTTTTTGAGTCTTCGGTATGACTCGACCTGGGATTGAACCCAGATCTCCCGGGCTATTGGCCATTTAGTTCATAAGTAAATCACGATAATTTGTTCTATAAATATCATTAAAACAAAGAAAGCAAAAACAAAATTCAAACTTTTATCACATTTAAAGAAACAGCAGATATAAGTTTTCTTTATTTAACGATCTGTTTTCAGACATTTATGTTTTTCTATTTGTGTGTGTGTGTGTGTGTGTGTTACCTCAGGTATACCTTACCCATGCCAATATAAGTTGATATATCTATTTCTTCTTATGTTATAAAACAAAACAAATTTCCTTGTGTTCCATTGTGTGTGTTAGTTATCTATCGTCAAGTACACCCTCTATGTCAATACGAGTTGTCAAATCTACCCCTTCTCATGTCATGAAACAAAATATTCATGTTTTATTTTAGGAGTTCATTTTCTATCATCTCAGTCACTGCCCCATTTCAATACATCTTTGAAACAAGCTGATATAGATTTCACTAATGTAATTATTAAGAATTTGTTTTTTAATGTATATAAAATTGGATGATTTCTATTTTTCAGCTTAGGATCTTGAAATGAAAGCAACTTAAATATTAAAGAATATTCTACTCTTCTCTGGTCAAGGGTGAAGGAGAAATTACCAAGTTTTAGGAAAATATTAATCATGAAAATTGTTCTGCCATGTCTCATAGAAAAGTAGCTGGCGAGTCACAAGCTACTTAAGGTTAGTTGTGTTTTTACCTCCCCATTCAACAATTAGTTATCACCAACATTGTCGTAGTTGGTGACTAAGCTACAAGGGTTAAAAAATAATGACCAGATTTGAATTCATGAATGAAAAATGTGTATTATACACAAATGATCATAGTAGGTTATGTCATGTTTGTTAGCCACTTTTCTGCACATGTCAAAAAAAATGAAAAAGGGGAGAGCACTCTGTTTTTGTACAGGAAAAACACTAATACCCTGAGAATGTCTGCGATGTTCGGGACATTGCTAAAAAAAAAAAAAAATGATGGCAGGTAGATAATGAAGATGAAATTATATAACATGCATAATTTTCTCTAGTTAACGATGAAGATCAAGAATAATACTATCAATTATTTAATCAATTAAGATATTTTAAAACAAGTACAAATGAATGACAAAAGAGAGGGAAAATATTCATCAAAATCCCCTAAACAAAAAAAAAATGGTGGAGATGCAATTTGACTACATTATTTCACTTCTGAGAGTTGTAAAGAAAAAATGAATTAAAAAAAACTGGAGTAAGGTCCGAGGCTTTTTCACGACTCATTATTCATAACTGTCATTAAATGCCAATGAAAACATCATGTCATCTAGCTCCTGCCTCATAGGAAGAATCTTAATCAAGCTGATGTAAAAAGAACAAAAAAAATATAAATAAAAATAAAATATGAAAATAATGAAAATTCATCTTTCCATTTGATATTTGTTCCCAATGACTTGAAGAGTTTGATAATGTTATCAAAGGTTTTACAAAAAGTATTTGGAAAATAAAAAAATAGATTGTGTAAATGACCATGAAAGAAAAAATAATGGTTAACGCAATAAAAAAAATTAAAAAAAAAAAAGACAAAAATATTGATCAAATTTCAGCCTCATCAGCAGCAGCAGCAGCATCAAGCACAATATATTCCCGGTTTTCATATGTCCAGAAGTCATTAAGATCAATTAATATACTAAGAACAGTATCTCCTTTGCCACTGAAAAAGAAAACAGATAAAGGATTTTTTTTTAATCCATGCAAACAAAAATTTATTTTTCTTGTAAAATTATACAATAGGGAAAATCTTTTTTTTTTCTTAAAAGCAAAATATTTTTTTTTTCCTATGAACATAAACTCTATATTGTTTAGAATTCATTATTAGCAAAAATTATTTTAATCTTGCAGAAATGTTTGTTTTGAGGTTATTTAAAATGGTGGCAAATCAAACAGAATGCTCGAGGCTTGAACAGAGGTCTATCATCAAATTTTTTAAAGGCAGAGAAGTACAAACTATGTGAAATTTACTGATAAATATATGATGTTAATGGAGAAGCATGTTTTAGTCAAAAAATGTTTATATATAGATTAAACATAGGTTTAACACTACAAGCCTGAGTGGAAAAGACAGTGGAAATAAACAATTATGGAAGATATATCAATCAATTCCCACCGAATACTATAAAATCAATACAGCAATATGAAAGGATCAACAAGAAAATATGTAGACGGGAAATGTCTATTATATTCAACGAAATTTGTGTGTGTATATATATATATATATATATATATATATATACACACACACACTAATTAGAGGTTTGCAACCATGGTGTCAGTTTTAATATCCATACTTTCTACACTCTCAGATTCATAAAGGATTTTGGTTTTATTGTGTTTTGATCCTTCAGAGCTACTGCTTGCCAGTAGAGTCTTGTTTAACATTTGGTTTTTCATTAACTGATTTTTGGTGATTTTATTATTGATGTTGATGTATCTCTGAACTGAGATGAGGGGTTTGACATTTTCAGTCATTTTTGTTCAACTGTTGGTTGGACATGACTTATTTTGGATTGGGGGAAGGTTCAAGTTTGGTTGGAGTCATTAGAATGTGTTTTACTTTGGTGTTTGGTTCTGGATTTATTTTCAGAATCGGTTTGGCTTGGTTTTATGGCTCATCAACTATTGTAGGTTATTTAATGCCAAATCCAGTTTATACAAATATATTAGATATATATGATTTGTAAACATAAGTCCACAAAATTAAATAGTTGCAAGTATTCTTATGCATCACTAACAATTCAATTAAACATCAGTCATTTGTTTACACACAGTTAAATGATCAGTTCTATTTCAAACAATTCAATTTAGCCTAAGTCATTTGTTTGCACTCAGTTTAAATGTCAAACAGTTCTATTTGACCCATAGATAGGATCCGATCAAGTGCTACCACCCCAGACCAGAGTAGACCTGGGAGTGATGGCAATGAAGAGGTACTCAGCATTCCCCAAAGCTTCAGGTTTACGGGAGCCTCACCATCAGATTATTTAGTGTCATATCAGGACACTCGTTGGGTGGGAGGGGTCTTACTCCCTCTGCAGATATGAAGTTGGTGTATTCTACAGCCCCAGCCAACTGGGTTCTCCAGGTCGGAGTGAACCTGGGAGTAACAGCAAAGGAGGAGTGATTCCACCCCTCCCCACCCCCGAGCTCCAGAACTGTATATTCTAAGCCTTACCAACAGGGCTGTGTTCAGTTATGACATGAATTATCACTTAAAAGCACATATCATAAGAGACATGAAGCTGGTATAAAAATATTGACCACAATCAAGGGTAACCTGAAAGCTCCCTTTTCAATAGCTACTACACTGAAGTGTAGGGAAGGGCGCAACTCCTTCCCCTGGATTGCTCCACTTTACCCTTGATACATACCTTATAAAGCTGAGTGTTAAGCAAGGAGGCATCAAGTACCATTTTTCGAGTCTTTGGTATGACTCAACTTGGGAGTGAACCCAGGTCTCCCAGACCATTGGTGAACACTCTACTCATTAGTCCAATAAGTTAAGCAACAATGAGTCTGTTCATAAATGGATGAGCATTTAGTAACAACAGATACTGTAAATAAATTAAAGCCTGTATGCCAAAATAATAGGGCGAGTCAAAAGTTGTGCAATACTTTGGCACATGCTAGTTTGCAGCATGTATATTAGATGACTGAAGATGTTTAAGCCATAAAGTTTACACACTGTGGTCTGGTAGTATTGCAGTAGGTGATGTGCTTGCTGACACATTGTGATTTGAAAGCCTTACAAGTGAAACTCCAACATTTTCTAAGTCAGGTACATATGCTTTAGGAGTTTGAACAAGGCAAGAATGCCATGAATATAACCAAAAATATTTATTGAGCAAAAAGTGAAGATGCAGTTGATCATAGTATAGTAACTAGACGATTCAAGAATTTTGCTCAGGTTACAAAGTCATATACACCTAAAACAGTTGATTCTGAGGCCATGCACTAAGCCATAGAGGTTAATCTGGCGAGTAGCACTCAGAGAGTATCAGGCAAATAGGACATCTCACAGTCCAGTGTGGTTCATCACCTTCTTCACTTTGGTAAAAGCATCTGGAGCTGCCAAATTGTGCCTCACATTACTAATTTATTGCAAAACATTTGACTCACCTGAGTAACAAGATCTGGACAGAGAGGAAAAAAAAAACAACCTCTGCCTACTACTCACCTATAGATCAAATCTTGTAACGTTATCTTAAGTGGATTTTTTGGCTTAACCATATCAAAGATTTCATCTTTCACATCTTCAAAAGAAATTGGATCCTGGTTATGTCTTCTCATCTGTTCTTGTATTGCCTATAGAAAAAAAAGTCACATTGATAAATTCAATTATCCATATTTACCAATCCCTCCGTTCAGGCAGGATATGACACAAGGTCAATTTTTAAGCAGAGTTTAACAGGTTTGAATTTATCAGTTTCTAGGGAACATTCAAAAAATCATAAATCAATTCTCAGTGTTTAAATTTTATTATAATGGAGATTATATGTGTGTGTCTGTAACTGAAGCTACATCACCACCAACGTCACACTTCCCTTAGTTATTTACATTATCCTATTTACCAACCCCTCCGCTCGGGCAGGATATGACACAAGGTCAATTTTTAAGTGGAGTTTAACAGGTTTCAATTCAGAGTTTTCCTTCTCCTAGACTAGTTGCCTAACCAAGGCTGAAGAACCTAGTCTGTCCTACTATTTACCCATAGCTGGAGGGAGAATAATTGGATTCATACCTTTCCCAAGGGTATTAGTGCTATGTGAAATGCAATCAGTCTCGTCCAGGATTTGAACTCGTGTCGCCGTGTTCATTTCCTACGACGATAACAATTACACCCCGCCTTAATGATTATTAAAGAATCATTATTTAATCTTTATTAGCATCTTATTCATTAATGATGTCTCTAGTCTAGTTGAGCTAAATTTGCCTCAAAACAGCCCCATGTTATCATCATTGCATTTAAAAACCTGAAATAAGAAATAAAGATTTACATGGTATATGATGTGAATAATTTGCATACTGGTTTTCATAAAACTGGCTTTAAAAAATAATTACTTGGTACAACTAATTTCTAATTTTATCTTATTCTCAAACATATTAAAAGCAATTCTATGTATAATTTTTTATAAAAATCAATTACAATAAAATAAAAATAAGTTTAATCTTTTTATACGTTTTCTTAATTAGTTTCATTAGTCTTTCAAATTTAATATAATATTTTATCATATTAAAACTTGAATACGTGCACCTGAGGACGAATATTTTTGTGAGTAGAAATAACAACTTAAAACTACATAGCTGTGTATAAATTGTAATAGATAGGAATACTGTCAATTATATGTATTAAGAATAGTTACTTGATATTATTGTTGACTAAGGATAATGATTATTAGTTGAAACAAATAATTTACAGCAATACAGGATCAAGTATTCCTATCTAATACTAATAATTACATGGTTTCAAGTAATTATTTCTATTTATCAATAATCATGTTTGTATACAGTTATAAGTTTCAAGTAACTAATAAGAATTCTTAGTAAACAATTATAGCTTCAAGTAACTATTCTTAATACAAATAATTTTCAGTTAAAAATTAAGTATTTTTATTGTGTCATGATAAAGAATGCTACCAGCTATATTGAACAAGTCCTGGAAGTAACTCACCACAAAACAACAGCTATATGGCCACTTACCTCCCATCTTAAAACCATCCAAGAAAGACAAACAAGACACTGCTGAATACGCAAGGATAAACTCCTAAGTGACATTTTTCTAGGGAACCCTTCACATGGTTATACCAGTGTTGGGCAACCAGCAAGAAAATACCTACAATACCTCTGTGCTGACATAGGATGTAGTTTGGAAGACCTGCCCCGAGCAATGTGTGATAGGGATGGATGGAGAGAAAGAGAGATTCCAGGAAATTCATGCTAGCAGTACAACTTGATAATGATCATTTCTATTGAATACAAATAACTTTTAAACATATCTATTTGATCCACGTATAGGACCCTAACAGGGAATTGTATGCACATATTTCGGTTTTTGCGTTGTTTCTTAAGAAACAAAAAAAAAAAAAAAAAAGTCTTAGGTTTTTTTTCTTTCTTTACGCACAGTCCTATCAAATACAAATTTTTGAACAGATCTATTTGACCTATAGGTGAGAGCCTAACAGATGCTACTACTCTGGGTCACAGTTGACCTGGAAGTAATGGCAAAAAAGGAAGGGTAAATCTACACTCCCAAGATCTCCAGAATGGCAACCTCACCATCAGATGCAGTTGTGTCATATTCAGGACCCTCTTTTTTGGGGAGAGGGGAGTTAGCATATGCTAAGCCCAGGGCATGTTCCTTTTGCCATTCCTGGGTTATATGTTGTCCAACATTAGGGGTGGTGGTGGCAGCAGCCAAATAGTTTAACCAAAATTGTCTTATGTGCCAATGATCAAGAAAATATGAAAATGAAGTTTCAGTTGACTTAAAAGAAGAAAAGAAAAGTACATTACCCTGTAGAAATAATTCAATGAGAAGACATTAAGGAAGCCTTTTTGTTCGACATCCAGAATCCGGAAAAGGTACTGTAAAGCCTGTGGCTCTTTTCTGTTTTCTAGTGCCAATACAAAGTCAAGATAGGTTTTGTAATCCTGAAAATAGATATTAATGATAATTCAAAATTTGAATTTAGAATTGTCCAAAGAAAATATTTTCTATACTTGAATAATGAACAATATTTTAAAACCAATATTTCACTTCAAAATCAAGGGGTTGTTCATCACACAAAAATGTTTTTGAAACATGAAGCTTACCTTGTTTTTAGGTCTAAACTCACCATAAATTCCATCGAAGGTGTTCCTGCATAGCCTATACCTAAACAAAGACTCTTAATTAAGATAATGTTTTTACTTAACATTGTTTACTATTTATTCAACTGGACATTGGCCTAGCGGTTAGAGTGTTTGCCAATGGTCCGGGAGACCTGGGTTCAATCCCAGGTCGAGTCATACCAAAGACTCAAAAAATGGTACTTGATGCCTCCTTGCTTAACACTCAGCATTATAAGGTATGGATCAAGGGTAAAGTGGCGCAATCCTGGGAAAGGAGTAGCGCCCTTCCCTACACCTTGGTGTAGTAGCTATTGAAAAGGGAGCCTTAGGGTCACCCTCGACTATGGTCGCCAACTTTACTTACTTTTTACTTACTATTTATTGGTTGTTTGTTGGGGTTTTATGGCATATCAACCTTTGTAGGTTATTTAATGCCAAATCAATTTTTATGCAAATAATCAGTTCTATTTCAAAAAATTCAGTTTAACATGAGTACACAGTTTGTCAAAAACATTTCTATTTCAAGCTATTCAGTTTATTCAAACAGAGCTAATTCAGTTTAATATAAGTACAGATTTTGTTAACACAGTTAAATGTCAAAAATAGTTCTACATCAAACAATTCAGTTTAGCATAAGCATGCAGTTTAAATGTAAGTACAGTTTAATCGTCAAAAATATTTCTATTTCAAGCTATTCAGTTTAGTCAAACAGTTCTAACTCAAACAATTCAGTTTAGTATAAATATGCAGATAGTTCTATTTAACCCATAGATAGGGCCCTATCAGGTGCTACCATTCCGGGCCAGAGTGGACCTGGGAGCCATGGCAATGAAGGGGTGCTCCACATTCCCCAAAGCTCAAGCATTACTGGAGCCTCACCATCAGATCATTTAGTGTCATAACCAGGACACTCATGGGGGGAGATCTTACCCCTCTGCAGAGAAGCAGTCGGTGTATTCTACAGCACCAGCTGACAGGGCAATATAACACCTGGTTTGTTTGTTTGTTTGGTTTTATGGCATATCAACCTTTGTAGGTTATTTAACGCCAAATCCATTTTTATGTAAATAATCTCTTCTATTGAAAACAGTTCAGTTTAGCATAAGTACAGTTTAATTGTCAAAAACATTTCCATTTCAAACTATTCAAGCAGTTATATGTAATAATTCAGTTAAGTGTAAATACAGTTTTAATGTCGAAAAACAGTTCTATTTGAAATAATTCAGTTAAGCATAAGCACGCAGTTTAAGTGTAAGTACGGTTTAATTGTCAAAAACGTTTCTATTTCAAGCTATTCAGTTTACTCAATTCATTTTAGCATAAGTATGCTGTTAGTTCTATTTAACCCATAGATAGGGCCCTATCAGGTGCTACCACTCCGGGCCAGAGTGGACCTGGGAGCAATGGCAATGAAGGGGTACTCCGCATTCCCCAAAGCTCCAGCACTGCTGGAACCTCATCATCAGATTGTTTAGTGTCATATCCAGGACACTCGTTGGGGGTGGGGTCTTACCCCTCTGCAGAGGTGCAGTTGGTGTATTCTACAGCCCCAGCCGACTGGGCAATATAACACCTGGGTATATAACATGTACAAATATCATAAATAGTAAAGTTATAGAAAAACTTCATTATTTTAATGAAAAAGTCTTTGTTTAGGCATTAGGCTAAGTTACAAGGTCGACACTACATTGTTTATTTGCAATATTACAATGATTTTGATTGTAATGTCAATAGTTTTGGAAGTATAAATAAGGGTTTGAATGTTTTCTCTTTATGTCATTGTTTGGGTACCCAACCTGTAGACTCTAAAGAACTCTTCCTGTTGCTATTAATACTGGGAGAATATTCATCTCGGTGTGAAGTTCTCCCCTAGCCTAACACTTTGGCAGTCAGACTGACGTTCAACACCTTTTTTTACCAATGTTGTAATATACTTTGTTCCACATAAACCCGAATTCGCGTCTTTCTTCCAGACCCTTTACTGGTCCAAAACAGTCATTGGAAGAAATATTTTTGTAGGCTAGCATAGGCAAAAATTAGCAGTCATTCATTACATAGAATATATGATAAAAAAACACCTTTTCTGTGGCTAAAATTTAGGGGGTTGTTTGTTACTTGAGTATCTATGGTAATCTGTTGATATTACAGAAACAGCTCCTTGCTGCCTTAAAATATTATAGCACTGAAATATCACAAGACTTATCTATCCCAACAATATATATATATATATATATATATATATATAAAATGGCTAATAAAAAAATGAAAGGAGCAAATCTCCTATAATAAAATAGGGTATTATGAAAAAAGCATAAGCTCACAATGAAGGTAAGAATAGTTGCTGATTGTGTCATGAGGAAAAATTATAATCCGTGTACAAGCTAAAAACAAATTACTGAACAAAAGCAGCAAACAGATATCAACGTATAGACATTAATAAATTTCTTGTGTCATTTACCACAAGAATATTTCCATATTCATTCTTTTCTATTTGGACAGCCCTATGTGTGTATATGTATATGTATATATATATATATATATATATATGTAATATCAAAGAAATTTTTTTGGTATTACAAATATATTTGCTCAATATGAGAGTTTTTCTATATATATTCTTACAGATTAATAGCCATACATTAAGCACTGTTAGAATTACCTGAAATTTCTCATATCTTCTATATATAAATAATTCCAAACACATCTCCAAACATTTTATATATATCAGTAATATCCAGTAAACATCCGAAGACAATGTGGATAATTCGCATATAGAATATACAAGGAATTTCATATAAATCTATAGGAGTGCTCGATGTATGGCTATTGTTATATATTTCCCATCCAGGTTTATATAATAAAACTCACATACAAAGCATATGCAATGTAATTAGAAGAAAATTCAAACCCGGTTAAATTGTCATTATAAATTTATTTCGGCGATCAATATCAGTATACTCTTTGTCTCATCAGATGACTTCACACATTTAAGGTTGAAAAACAGCAAATACGGATTACAGTCTATATATATGTATGAAAGAAAAGAAAAAAAAAAAAGGAAGAAAGAAAAAACCTATATAAATCTGAATTCTCAGGCAAAAGTAAAAGGGGTCAAAACAATAAAGTACTAGAAAAATTAAGAAACCAGAAAAAAGGTGTTCCTGTAAATTAACTCATCCTAATTTGAACATATGCTAGATTTTTGTAGCAGGTGGAGTTTTATGAATAATGTAAGCTTGTAAACTAAATGATTATCTTCATATATTTTTCTGTTTTCTCCTTTTACATATGTTAAATCCCTCAGCTAATCGAGTCATCATGCACCTCTGAAAAAAAAAAAAAAAAAAAAATTTTCGACAGCCACCAGGTGCTTTTAATTAACCCTAAAAATGGTCAAAGGGAATTATATAGTCCAGAAAATAAAAACCCTAATTGTGAATTGATATCTGAAGTTCCAAGAATCTTTCTTTACATACATCCGTCATATAAACCTAATAATTACTGAAATGAATACTATTATTTCCAGTAAAAATCACCCAAAATCAATATCCTTGTTTTTATCTAGAGTAGGAGCCTAGAGTGAATAAATCCAAGAATATATACCAAGTTGGCCAATGTGAATATAAGCAAATTATTCTTCATAAGATCACAGAATCCTATAGAATAGACCATAGCAACACCCTCAAACTAATTAACAGAGATACAGCTAAATTTGTGAGCAAACTACAAACTGTAGATAGGTTAGGGAAACTAAAAGAAAAATGTGCTTGCATTTTATAATATTTTATAGCAAAACTTACAAGAAAGGAAACAGGCCAGACTGATTAACCCCTCCAAGACCAAACAAGGCTTAATATCTAAGGATTTAATGCAGAGAATTATGTTTAGGATACCAAGTAGCCCTAAATATAACCCGTGGAAAAACTCTCTAGGTTCTATCGATGGGTTTAAAAACATTAAGAATAAAAAGAGCTCTACATTCATTGAATTCGATATCATAGAGTTTTACCGGTCTATTACAAGAGAATTGTTACTAAAAAGCCTGAACCACGCTAGGAAATATATGGGCATCACTGATGAGGAAATGGAAATCTATTCTAGCAAATAATTTTAGAACTTGGATGAAAAGTCACGTGGACAACTTTGATGTACACATGGGCCCTTACAACTCAGCCCAGGTTGCTGATTTAATAGGGATTTATATCTTGGACATGTTGGGTCTTATTGTACTTAGAGCAGGAGGCGCTTTACCAGGATGATGGAATTATCTTCATCCTGGATAATAATGGCCACAAGACCTCTAAAACATAGAAGATTATGAGGGCATTTAAATTACTAGGTCTACGAATTGAAATAGCCTCAAACTTAAAAACAGTTGACTTTCTTGATGTCACACTTAATTTAAATAACAGCACCTTCAAACCTTTTAGTAAGAGCAATTCCACCCCCACCTACATAAATATTGATTCTAACCACCCAAGATTAATACTGAAGCAGTTTCCTAAAGCCATGAACCAGAGCATAAATAGACTATCCTCATGTAAAAAATATTTTCAGGAAATCAAAAGGATATATGATGAAGCCCTAAAAAGCAATGGATTCCAAGGTAGACTGAAATATGTGAACCCAATGAACTCTGGCTATAATGGAAGAAGTAATTGTAGTGGGACCTACACACTCATCAAGGTAGGTGACACCAATAATTATCACTCAAATAGACGAGGAAAAAATAGAAATAGAAAAGTAATCTGGTTTAACCTGCCATTCTGTAAACTTACCAACATTAACATCGGTAAATACTTCCTAAACCTCCTGGATGGGCACAAATCCATTAAGGGAAATTTTTAATTGGAACACAGTAAAAATTAGTTACTCTTGTACTAACGATATGCATAGTATCTTAAACAACCATAACTAGATAAATTAAACTGGAATAGTGGAGGACCAGATGAGGTATCTTGTAAATGTAGAAGAAAAGGGGAATGCTCTTTGAGCGGATGATGTAACTCGAAGAACATCATATACCAAGCGTGCATTTCCCCAAGGAACATAATGATGGGGATAGGGTCTATATAGGTATCTCCATTAAGAATTGGAAACAAAGACTGTATAACCACAGACATTCTTTCTCCAATCTGCGACTTTAAAACCAAACTGCTCTATCTAAATATTTTTGGAACCTTAAGGATCAGGAGCTAACTCCCCAGATAAAGTGGAAAATAGTGAGGTAGTCTTCAACTGTGAATAGCTTTATTGGAGAATGTAATTTGTGTATTGATGAAAAAATTAGCATGATTAATTTTAAAGATCGCAGACTATTGCTTAATAATTGTAACGAACTTGTGTTTAAATGTAGACATAAAAATAAATTTAAATTATACTGACTGGGAGCCACTGAAACTCCAACTCTAGATAAAAACAAGGATATTGATTTTGGATGATTTTTACTGGAAATAATAACATTTAATCCAATAATTACTAGTATTATATAACAAAGGGATTTATGTAGAGAAGGAGATTCTTGGAATTTCAGATATTAATTCACAATTAGGGTTTTAAATTTCTGGACTAATTAATTCCCTTTAACCATATTTTAGAGTTAATAAAAGGCACCTGGTGACTGTCAAAAGGTGCATGATGGCTCCATTAGCTGAGTGATTTTACATACGTAAAAGGAGTAAATAGAAAAATATACAAAGATAATAGTTTGGTTTACAAGCTTACATTATTCATAAAATGCCACCTGCAATGAAAATCTAGTATATGTTCAAATTAGGATAGGTTAATTTACAGGAACACCCTTTTCCTGGTTTCTTAATTTTTCTAGTACTTTCGCTAGAAAATTTTAATTTATATAGGTTTTTTTTTTCTTTCTTTCTTTTATATATATATATATATATATATAGACTGTAATCCATATATGCTGTTTTTCAACCTCAAATTAAACGTGAAGTCACCTGATGATACAAAGAGTATAATGATATTCTTCACCGAAATAAATTCATAATTTAACCAGGTTTGAGTTTTTTTCTTATTGCATTATATATATATATATTATCCAAATGCAGGACACTGCTTGAGAAGTAAGGACATACTTCAGTGGACCCCTTCACATGGACGAGCAAAGACAGAACAACCACCTAGAATCTATATACAACAGCTCTGTACCAATACAGGATGTAGCTTGAAAGATCCCCTGGGTGCAATGGACAATATAGATGAGTGGCGAGAGAGGTTCAGAGAGATCTGTGCTGGCAGCATGACATGATGATGATGATATTATCCAATGCCAAGTCAGCCGATGGTGGGAACGATTCTATTTTCAGATTTTCTTTCTACAATATCCATGTAATTCAAAATCCAAAAGAGAGCTTAATGTAAAATAATAAATTAAATTACAGAGTATATATATATATATATATATATATATATATATAAAACAGCCCATTGGCATAATGGTTAGAGTGTTTGTCAATGGCCCAGAAGACCAGGGTTCAATCCCACGTCAAGTCATACCAAACACTAAAAAAAAAAAAAAAAAAAAAAAAAAATAGAAGGTACTTGATGCCTCCTTGCTTAACATTCAGCATTATAAGGCAGGGAAAGAAATATCACTCTCCCTTACACCTCAGTGTAATAGCTATTAAAAAGGAAGCATTCAAGTCACCCATGAGTACAGTCAGCCAACTTATATAGATATGTGTGCATATATATATATATATTAAGAAAAAACAACAAACCGGTCACATTAGGATTATAAATTTATTTCCATCCTGTTTTTTTTATCCATAAGATCTGAAGAAGTCCTGTTAATTTTTTTTTGTGTTTTTTGATTTTTCAAAAACGCATAACAGGATGGAAATAAATTCATAATCCTAATGTGACCAGTTTGTTGTTTTTTCTAAAAGAAATTATTGCTCTGTAATGTCTGTTACATTGAGCTCTTTACCAGGAAAATTTAAATGTTCACTTTTGAATAGTTTTCTTGTCCTGATGGAATTACTCCCAACTCTGGTTTAACTGGATCAAAAAATACATTATATATATATATACACACACACTTTTGTATGTCTTTTTTGTATTAGTCTCCACATATGAGTGTCATGTGTACTTCCATCTCAAAATACAACTTTACATCATTATATAATTATGATTGGCCACTCTTATCTGATGATTGTACAAACCACATGAAACTTAAAGCAAGACTTCTTGTCTTCACAAGTTGATATATTTCTTTTAGCTCTACTGTTGTAGTAGTAGTAGTAGTAGTAGTAGTAGTAGTAAGCACTATTTCTTGCAAACTTTTCTCATTTCTATTTATCTCTCTCTCATATATGATGAAATGGTTATCATTGTAAGAAATGGACACAGCGATACAAGTTCAAATCCAGGACAAGACTGATTGCATTTCACATAGCACTAATACCCTTGGGAAAGGTATGAATCCAATTATTCTCCCTCCACCTATGGATAAATAGTAGGGCAGACTGTGTTCTTCAGCCCTGGTGAGGCAACTCGTCTAGAAGGAAAACTGAATTCAAACCTGTTAAACTCTGCTTAAAAATTGACCTTGCATCATATTCTGCCCAAGCGGAGGGGTTGGTAAATATATATATATATATATACACTAAGGTGAGACAAAAGTTTTGCAATATTTTGGGACATGCTAATTTATGACATGTATATGACATGACTGAACCAGTTCAAGTCATGGTAGGTACAGTGGTGGTTAATGTGCTGACATGCTGTGTATTACTTTATTTTGTGTGTGATTTGAAAAGCAAAGAGATGAATAAATAACATCATCTAATTTGGAAAATTATGCTTTACAAACTTGGCCATAATACCACAGAAGCAACCAAAAACATGTTATTTGAAAGATAAAAGGAGCAGCTGATTATAGAACAATAATCAGATGGTTTAAGCAATTTTGCTCGAGTCGCAAGAATTTTCCCAATCAGGCATGGCTAGGTCGGCCTAAAACCAAGGATTCCAAGGCCTTGCACCAAGCCATACGAGTAAATTGGGGTTTTTAGCACTCTGAGAGTATCAGGCGAGTTTGGCATCTCTTCGCCCAATGTGGTTCATCACCTTCACAACCTTGGCAAAAGCTGGCAAATTGTACCTCAAGTTACTAAAATATTACAAAACATTTGACTCACCCTAGTTAAAGCATACCAAAATACAAGTTAAAAACTTTTTCCTACTTTTAAACAACAAAGTCATGAATTACTAGGGTCAAGAGTTTCGCAATACTTGCATAAGTGACAGTTTCCAGAATAAAAGCCAGGCACTCGAGGGAATTAAACTGATACTATATCCAACTTACAGTCTGGGCCTAACTCCCTCAGATTATTACTTGTATCAATCTATGGCTCAATTCCAGTGCTCACAATACTTCGACAACCAAGAGAAGGTGGAGGCTTTATTGAAAGAGTTCTTTGTCTTAAAGGACAAGAACTGGGATCAGTGTGGGATTTAAAAACAGGCAGAAGAGTGGCTTTAGATGGTACATCACAATGGTCTCTACTTTGAATATTAGGTCGCTTTTGTTGCAACTTGAAGAATAAAGCAAATTAATTACCTAAATATTGCAAAACTTCTTATAAGTTCAGGGATTTTTTTTCTCTGACAATCAGTGAAACATGGTAAATCAAACAATGAAGTTAGAAATCAATCAAGGGAAATTTGATTTATAAAAAGACATGGATGAAAATAAAGTTATCAAATATTACTCACCATCTCGCCATCATACGTGAGGCATTCTTGGAAGACTCTGTCAAGAAACACATCTGTTAAGGTACCAGTACCATATCTTAAATAAACAGAAATATAACTTGAGCATTTTGAAATGGTAAAGTCAGTATTTAAAATAGAGTATACAGAATTTTCTTGACTTTTTGAGGTCTTTTTTTTTTGTGGTTCAATTGTTGGAGATTGTTTTGCTATTTTATGTGTGTGTGTGTGTATGACAGTACATTTCTGCCCTTTAATTATTAAAATCAGTCAGCATCAATTTGTATTAGAGCAGCAGTTCTCAAACTTATTTTGTTGTAGAACTCTTAGATGATTTTCCAAAAGAGTATGTGAACCCAGTGAAGTAATAGAGGTGGGACCCACACACTCATCAAGGTAGGTGACACCAATAATATTCACTCAAATAGACAAGGAAAAAAATAGAACTAAAAAAGAAATCTAGTTTAATCTGCCATTTTGTAAACTTACCAACATTAAAATAGGTAAATACTTCCTAAAACTCACAATACTCACAATTAAAAATTTTCCTTAATGGATTGTCCCTATTAAAGTACTTTAATAGGGACAATCCATTAAGGAAAATTTTTAATAGGAAGACAGTAAAAATTAGAAATTAGGTTACTCTTGTACAAACAATATGCATAGTATTTTAAATAACCATAACAGGAGGTAACTAGACGGATTAAATAGAAATAGTGGTGGACCAGATGTGGTGTCTTGTAAATGTAGAAGTAAAGGGGAATGCACCTTGGGCAGATGATGCAACTCGAAGAACGTCATATACCAAGCATGCATTTCCTCCATGGAACATAATAATGATGGGGACAGAGTCTATATAGGTATCTCTGCTGGGAATTGGAAACAAAGACTGTATAATCACAGATATTCTTTCTCCAATTTGTAACTTCAAAACCAAAACAATCTAGATATTTTTGGAGCCTTAAGGATCAGGGGCTAACCCCTTAAATAAAGTAGAAAATAGTCAGGCAGTCTTCAACCGTGAATAGCTTCAATGGTAGACGTAACTTGTGTATCAATGAAAAAATTAGCATAATTAATTTTAAAGATGGCAGACTACAGTTAAATGAATGGAACGAGCTTGTGTTTAAATGTAGACAAAAGTAAATCTAGATTATCCTGACTGGGGACCTACTCAAGACAATAGCAGGGATATTGATGCTGGATGATTTTTACTGGAATTAATAACATTTATTTCAGTAGTTGACAGTATTATACGATGGTGAGATTTATGTAGCGGATGAGATTCTTGGAAATTTAGATAGTAATTCAAAATTAGGGTTTTTAATTTCTGAAGTAGTTAATTCCCCTTGACCATTTTTAGGGTTAATTAAAGGCACCTGGTGGCTGCCAAAAGGGTTTTTAAATTTAAATTTTATTTTTTAAGGGAGAGTCTAAGACCACATTAGCTGAGGGAATTAACATATGTCTAAAAAGTAAATGAAAACTATATGAAGATAATCATTTAGTTTACAAGCTTATATTATTCAGAAGATTCCACCTGCAATGAAAAATCTAGCATATGTTCAAAGTTAGGATGGGTTAATTTACAGGAACACCCTTTTTCTGGTTTCTTGATTTTTCTAACACTTTATTGTCATGACCCCCTTTACTCTCACCTGAGAATTTGAAATTTATGTAGGTTTTTCTTTTCCTTTTTTCAAACACATACAGACTGTAATCCATATTTGTTGTTTTTCAACCTCAAGTTAAACATGTACACTTATATGATGAGACGGAGAGTATAATGATATCCTCCGGCGAAATAAATCTATAATGACAATTTAAACAGGTTTGAGTTTACTTCTAATTGTAATATATATATAATATATATATATATATATATATATATATATATATGAGAGAGAGAGGGGGGTGAGGGAGGGAGAGGGAGGGAAGAAGAGGGGGAGAGGGAGGTAGGGAGAGAGAGGGGGAGGGAGAGAGAGTGAGGGAGGGAGAGGGAGAATAACTGCAGAAATAAAGATTTTATTAAGATGCTAATATTTCTCAATATACTCAGTTTCAAGAAATGAATTAAAAATGACACAACACACAAATCCAAAAACTAGAAAAACTTAAAAATCACCAATTATCATTTACCTAGCTAATTCTTCCTTGCTCAGCATACCATTGTGGTCTCTGTCCAGGTTTAAATACTGGCCATACACACGCAGAGCTGAGGGCGCGGAGAACCAGTTGGATTCTTGCATTTCTCTGGAGAGTTCCTCATCTCGAAGCTGGGGAAAAAAATACAAAAAACATATAAGTTCTTGCAACACAAGACCAGTCAGCAACTGTCATACAAGTCAAATGTAAATATTAATTGTAATATACCAATTAAGTTCTACGATCTTGATCCAATATGGCTACCACTTGGTGTCTTTTATACTAGTCACACGTATTCCAATATGGCTGCCATCTTTGGGTTTTCACTAAAATCACAAGCTGATAATATCACCAAATAATATGTATTTACCCAACTCTTCTGCCATGAGCAAGATGTAACACAAGGTCAATTTTTAAACAGATTTAAGTGGGTTTGAATTCAGAGTTTTCCTTCTCCTAGATTGGTTGACTAACCAAAGCTAAAGAACCCAGTCTACCCTATAATTTATCCAATGGTAATGAAAAAAACAAATGGATTCACAACTTTCCTCCAAGGGCATTAGCGCAAAGTGAAATGCAAACAGTTTTCAATGATAATAACTGTTACACCCCAAATATCTTTTGTTTTAGTTTTTGCATTTCAGATCTGGTGCAGAATCTGCTGCACATATGCAATACAATATATAATTTTGCAAGTATAAATATCTTTTAACTCTTTCACAGCTGAATTTTCAGGTTTTCAGTACTTCCTAATATTACATCATCCGGGAGAAGAAAACAAATGTCACATTAACAAAAAAAAGTTACTTTAAATCACCATGAGATGTTATAATTTAAATTTTATGAAGAGATTTTCTCCTTATTGATCAGACTAATGTTTTTCACATCGATACTCACAATGCACTTCCATTCCATTTTTGATCTCACCATTCTTCTCCATATTGGCCTGAATCACTGAATGATTTCATCTTTCTATCATCATGGAGGTCTTTCAAGCAGCAATTCCCAGTCTCTCAGAGACCACTTGACAACTGCACTGTTCCACCTATTGTCTGTGACCCTTGCAACATATCCAGCCCAGAGAAAATTCTGCTTTTTATACTGTAATCATCTCCACTCCACATGTGCTCGGGCAACAATATTCCTAGCATGGATTTTTCCATAGCCCTCTGTGTCATAACCGGTCTCTGTTCTTCCTTCTTCATGGTAGACTACATTTCACTTAGGTTAGGGCAAAACAGTGCTATTGAAGTATTGGCACATAAGGTCTCGTCCAGCTTTTCCTTGAGTACATCTTTTATTGTGGTAAATGCCTAATGCCATGGTCACACACTTCACGGCATTAGTAATTCAGCCATGGTCATAAATGTCACAGTAGAAGGGATCATACCATAGTTGAACAAGTTATGGCGCTAAGAACTTGACCATAGTCATGCCCATCAAAACACAAGGAAATCTACTATATTTGTGCCTAGTCAATTTCCTAGTACTGTGCCACAAAGGACAATATCATTGCTGGTTTGAGTTTGAAGTTTTCCTTCTCCTAGAGAAGTCATCCCACCAAGGCGAAAGAGCCCAATCTTCGCAAAACATGAGTAACTTTATTCTAGCTAAATAAGTTTTTGGAATTCAACCAAAATCAGACTCGGCTTACCAATTGCTATTTACTATGAAGGAAAAGCCACTAGCTCAAATATTTTGTTTTATTTTTTGTTTTTTTTTTAAGTTTTCAATCTTTTTAACTTACTTCTAAAAGGTCATCAAGAAAACTGCAGGCAAGAATATCCAAGATTTTGATCTTGCCAGTTCGCATTGGGTCAAGAAAGAAGAAGAATTTCCTCACTGCTGTACAAACATAAAAGGAATAGAAAGATCTTTCCAAGACATTCAACTGAAAAAAGAAAAAGAAATTGCCAACTTAGCCTTAAATATGTGTTTCATATCAAAATAGAATTACAAGAATATACAGAAAGTAAAAAAAATATACAAATTTATTCAAGTCCCAATTTTAAATACACCCACAAAAGCTTAAAATATCAGATCAACCTGAAAATAATTCAACTATACGGATACATCAGTATGACAATACAAAATTCAGTACAAAAAATAGAGAAAAACATGTAATAAATCATTTAAGTTTAACAAAAAATGTTTTGGCATATTAGCATTTGGGGAAGACTAAGTACTTCACATATATGTGTAGACACACACACAAATATATATACACAAGGCTTCACACTAAAAAGACAAGAAGTAGACAATATCCCTATAGAAACTATAACAGACTGACTACACCAGGGGTTGGCAAGCTGTAGTCTGCTGCACTGTTCTGAGCACCCCAAGGGAGCCTCTAAAAAAATAAACAAACATAACCACTTGAATCAAGATTAATTTTTATTTTAAAAGATGTTGCCTTTTGATAATTCCTAACCCAGTGATGCAGCTCTCCCATCAAAAAGTTTACCCACCCCTGGACTACACTGATAATCTAAGAGCTCTTTGCAAATACATCATCCCAAGTAAAATCTCTACTGCATAGCACAGAGCTAGCAGCAGGATGCATTGGCCTCTACATGAGTGCAAATAAAACAAAGCTCATGAGCTTTAAACAAGAAGGAACCATCTCCCCTCTAAGTGTCTAGCTTCTAAAATTAGTGGACCAGTTCACATACCTTGGCAGCAATATCTCATCTACATAAAGGGATTTTAACATATGCATAGAAAAAGTGTGGAATGCTGTTGATAGGTTATAGATCATATGAAAATCTGATTTATCCAATAAAATAAAATGGGATTTTTTGCCAACTGTAGCTGTGTCCATACTACTATATGGATGCACTACATGGACATTAACAATTATGCATAGAGAAAAAGTTGGATGGAAACTACACTAAAGAGTTTTTAACTGTTTTGATTCCAAGGTTGTTTAAGAATTTTGTAATGTTTGTGGTTGAATTTGATTGTATAAAAAAATCCTTGGCACAATTTCAATATCCTAAATCCTTTAATCATGCTTCAATAAAAGCTCTCAAAATTCACAATGTTTTCAAAAAATTTCTCACAATTTTTCCAATAATAATCTATATATTATATATTATTTTACCCAATAATTCAGTTTTGTATTTTCACTCATTAAATGGGCAGATGCTAGTTTTCCTTCTCTTTCCTTGACAAAGTTAGTGCCAACTAGTGGTTTGGTTTGTTTTCTTTAATGGCATATCAACCTTCAAGGATTGTTTAATGCCAAATACATCCTTAAACAGGCTCATTGGCCTAGCAAATAGAGTGTTTGCCAACGGTCTGGGTGACCTAGGTTCAAATCCCAGGTCGTGTCATACCAAAGACTTTAAAAATGGTACTGATACCTCCTTGCTTAACACTCAGCAATATAAGGTACTTATCAAAGGTAAAACAGAGCAATTCAGGGAAAGGAGTAGTGCCCTCCCCTACACAACGTTATAGTAGCTATTGAAAAGGGAGCCTTCTGGTCACCCTCGACTAAAGGGGGACAACTTTACTTTTACTTACATCCTTATAGAAGAACCGAGGTGGCACAATTTAACCCATAACTGGAACCAACTACCATCACTCAACAATAATTATTGATAATACTTTAAAGAATTCTATTAGAATGAATAAAACATGATGCTTTCATGGAAATCTAAGAATACAGCTATATGACTAATTTGAAGCATTTCCAAGTGTAGCCTAATAGACAAAGCAATGTCAAATTAAGGTTTGTGAGTTCAAATATGACTAGAAAACTCATTCTTTCCCAAGAGTTTTCATAAAAAAGCGATCGGAATTAAATAAAAGAAATAGGGTTATTCTAAACAATTTTACCAAGAATCCATCTCAAAGGTCATCAATTATTTTTTTCAAAACTTCACCATTTGTTTGTGTTTATGTGTGAAGTAAACCCTGAAATTTGCAGCCCAATAGCTTTAATTGTTCTAATTTTATGACCATTTAAAGTTTTAGAGAATTTCTGAAAATTTCTGCTTTTTGAGTAATTTTCCAGTTTTGGAGGCTTGCATTTTGAAATTGGTTTTGTTACAAGGTTATTTTTCTAATTTCTATCCTAAGGTGTTTTAAAATCAGAACCAATTGTTTTAACTTAGATGCCTCTGAAAAATTGATCGTCTGGAGATCAATTTTCAGAAATTTAAAGTTCAAGCATGACTATGTTTAAATCCCTCTATCTACTCCATTTTGATAATAGGCTTGGAGTAGTTAACCACGTACCTTTAATAGAGGGCTTAAAAATGCAAAGAAATCAAGAATTTAATAGGTAAGAATTAATAACCCACTTTATAAGCTGCAAAATAAATTTAAAAAAATAAAAAATAAAAATAACTGGGGCGGGTAAAAGTTGTGCAATATTTTAGTAACTTATTTGTAACGTTACAACAGAAGCAACTTGACATCTAAAGTAGAGGCTGTCATGTTGCACCATCTGCTGCCTGTTCTTTGATCCTATCCTGATACCAATTCTTGTCTTTTGAGATAAAGAATTCCTTCCCTGAAGCTTCCACCTCCTCTTGCTTGTTGAAGCATTGCAAGCACAGGAAGTGGATCAATAATCCAAGGGACCTTGATCCAGATTATATGTTGCATGGAATGTGACATCAGTTCAATCCCCTCAAGTTCATTGCATTTATTCCTAGTCATTCAAACAGTATGAGGTCTTGTGTTCTTGCAGCAGAAGAGCTTGGTTTCTATTAGCCATTGCTGGGTATTCTTGTCGCACAATGGCCTATATCTACTCCAACTGTTTAGAGTACAGGTTGGTATTGATGGTTTGTCGAGAACAAAGTCATAGTGAGTTACCTCCTTATAATTCCATCAGATTCAGAGCATCACCTAATGTTTTTAAACATATGTTTGGTGACAGGTTCTGAAAGCTGACCCTTGCTTAACCACTGATTATCCTATTTACCAACCCCTCCACTCAGGATATGACACAAGGTCAATTTTTAAGCAGAGTTTAACAGGTTTCAATTCAGAGTTTTCCTTCTCCTACACTAGTTGCCTAACCAAGGCTGAAGAACCTAGTCTGTCCTACTATTTACCCATAGCTGGAGGGAGAATAATTGGATTCATACCTTTCCCAAGGGTATTAGTGCTATGTGAAATGCAATCAGTCTCGTCCAGGATTTGAACTCGTGTCGCCGTGTTCATTTTCTACGACGATAACAATTACACCACGGGCACCTCTTAACCACTGATTATGCACATTAGGATTGTTGGGAAATTATTCAATTTTCATTGCACATTATCCTCTTGAGGAAATGCAGATTACATGGGTTTGCATGGAGTTTCATGTAAACATCCATTTGCCTCTATACTAAAGATGGAGTTAAATTCATAAAGCACAATTTGGCCATGCTGAATGCTTTTGCCAAGGTCGTGAAGGTGACAAACCATACTAGACTGGGAGATACTAAGCTCACCGAATATTCAAGTGCTACTGGCTAGATTTGGCTGTATGGCATGGAGCACTGCCAAAGAAACCACAATTTAGAAATATTGCAAAACTTTTGAAACTATAATGTTAATCAAATGTGATTATAATAAGAATAATTCTTTGAGGATAACTAGCATATAAAAAATATTTTTTTTAAATTATCAAAAATGAAAACAATATACAAATTTATAAGAGAGATATGCATAAAGAAAAGGAAGATAGGGGTTACCATAGTTATAGTACGTTGATTACCTCCCTTGTTCTAGGTGTTACAAATTGCCTGACTGATTGATTTTAGCATGTCAACTTGTCTTGGGTTATTTTTGACCGATTTTAATGGCATGTCAACCAGTTTAGGGTTATTTTGTGCCAAGAGGTAAGGGAATTACATTCATATATACTTCTTTTTGTATAATTGTTTGTTGTTTTTTTTTTTTTGGCACACTGCTTTATTGAATACAAATAATTTTTAAACAAGAGAATCTAAATAAATGAGAATCTAAAGATACCACTCTGGTTAAGAGTGAATCTGGGAGTAATAGCAATGAACTGGTACTCCACACTTTTCAGATCTCCAGAACAGGAGACTCACCATCAGATACAGCATGAGTATTGCATTGTTTATAAAGTAATAAATATAATCAGTGATATTGTATGAGTCTCTGGCAGTAAACGACTAAGTCTATTTAACAATTACTTCAGAGTTAATCAGAATGAATAGTGAAAACTGACACCAATAGTTTGGTACAAGGCTGAAAGTGTTGAGTCTCTAATGAGGATTGTGTGTAAATGGTTATGGATGGGGATGGATTTCTCAAGATGAATTTTAATTATATTCCAATGCCTTTTATTGTATGCACCAGGAGTCTGCAGCTTGCAGGCCACATGTGACGCCCCACCCACTGAGGCTCATAATTGTGACCTTTCACCCAGTTCTCCCTATGACAATGCATTGCAACTTGCTAGACCCTGTCATGTTTTGGAGTGTGTTCCATCTTCAAGAGAATCGTCTCCTAGTCTGTGACTTGTGCTCACGTATCTCTCAACAGTTCTTCTCCAAAATTGAGCATGACAAGAGTACACTGCATTCGTAACTGTCAAACTCTTCATTTAACCCGGATATTAAATCTTTTTAGGACTGCAAATAACATCAGATGTTTCATAAATGAATTATGATTTATCTTGTGTATCTAGCTAGCATGGAAGGAGGACAAGGACTATACTCATAAGATCACAGATCCAGGCCCTCCTGAACAAAGCATTGTGGGCAAAAGAAATTAGATAACCCTAGTACAAACTATGTCAGTTGCAATGAACTCCCGGTATATGTGTTCAAATTCAATCCAGTCATAATAGCCTACAAGATTATAGGGCAGGTTTTCTGCAAGTACAGTAAATTTCACAAAGAAATTGTTAAAAGCTAATACAATATATTTGGAAATTAGTAAGAGATGTGTGAAGAAAAAGATGATTCATGTTAAATCAAAGTCTTTAAAATAGTCAATAAGAATGAATGGGGAAAATTGACCGTTATAGTCAGACACAAGGTCATAAGTGAGGAGGCTTTAGTGAGAAATCAATCAATATACAAGCAAGATTCACAGACTTTTATAAGTGTAGAGCAGAGGTCTCAAATTCAAGGATTCAAAAGAGCCAATACATCCTGGGGAAGAAGCACAGCAGGCTAAAAATGAGAAGAAATGGGGGTGGGGGTTGATTAAGATTACACATTTAGTTTGGTTTCTTCGTTTGATGGCATACCAAACTTTGTGAGTTATTAAATGCCAAATCCATCCTTGTAAGAGAATAGTGGTGATACTATTTAACCTATAGCTGGGAATATACATTTGATAGTAAGTGGGATTTGTGAATTATAGAGAGACAAATTTTAGATTTAACTCCATTTTCTACTTTTGGTAAATTCCCTTCTTTCTGCCATTCAGGGTTTTTGGACTATTGTCTTCATATTTACTGTTATATTCACAACATTTCGGCCAATATGTCCTTTAGCCTTCTTCAGGAGTTTGTCAAACTCAGGAGCCTACACGAACCATGAATATGAGCTCAGGTAAAAAAATCATACATAGTAGTAATAATCATAGTGATGTAAGAACAAAGTTTATAAGTCCCAAAAATTCACTCTGAATTGTCCAGCAGGACACATAGTGTAACAGTTATAGGCGTTGGTTCCCTTAACTTCTAAAGAGACAATCATCTGGAGGTTCCAGGTTCAATCCTGACTGCAGGCGAGTAACAATACAGGAATACTTAGCACTTATACCCGGTTATAGTTAACAGAATCAGAGCGAGTGGATTAAATGAAGGATGTAGTTCAAAGTTCCGTGTAGGCTCTCAAGTTCGACAAACACGTGAAGAAGGCCGGAGGACATATCGGCCAAAACGTTGTGAATATAAAGATGAAGACAATAGTCCAAAAAACTATGTGTGATAAAAATCATCAAGCTTTGTCTCAGAAATTCAGACAACTAATATCCCTTTTTTCTGTTTTCACTTGTGATAAATTTCTGTTTTTCCATTTTATTGTATTTCATGAATAAATTGTGATATAAATATTATTAAAACAGAAAATAAAAGCAAAATTCAAAGTTTTATCACATTTAAAAGAAATAGCAGATATAATTTCTCTTTATTAAACTATCTGCTCTCAAACATTTTCCATGACTTTCTATTTGTGTGTTTCTCATCTTAGGTACACCTTTCTCATGTTAATATGAATTGTCAAATCTATCCCATCTCACATTATGAAAAGAAAATCCTCATGTTTTATTGTTAAGAGTTAATTTTCTATAATTTTAGTCATCCCTCCACCACAAGAGGTCTTTGAAACAAGTCTATAGAGATTTCACTATTTTTCTTATTAGGAATGGGTTGTTTTTTTTTCTCTCTACTTTCCAGCTTTTAATCTTGAAGTGAAAGTGACTGAAATATTAAAGAATATTCAACCCTTCTCTTCGGGAGAAACATTACATAGTTTTAGGAAAATATTAGTAATGGAAATTGTTGTGCCACATATCAAAAGTAGTTGGTAGGATGCATGGAACCCACAGGCCACATGTTTGAGACTCCTAATTTAGTGCCACATGGACAACTTGCATTTAGACTGATAGGCTACCTTAGTTTCAGTAGTTTTTTGGACTATTGTATTCATCTTTATATTCACAACGTTTTGGCCGATATGTCCTCCGGCCTTCTTCACATGTTTGTCGAACTTGAGAGCCTACACAGAACTTTGAACTACATCCTTTATTTAATCCATTGACCAACTTCCAGTACTTTATAACAGTTGTAATTGCCTTTCCTTTAAATCAGGGGTGCCCACACTTTCTTGCCTGAGGAGTCAAAATGATCTGATATCAAAAAATAGTAAATATATATACCTACTCCTTCACATGAGCAGAATGCAACACAAGGTCAATTTTAAGCAGAATGAGAGGTTCAAATTCAGAGTTTTCCTTCTCCTAGACCAGTTGCCATACCAAGGTTAGAGATATGTCTGCTTAACTATTTAACCATAGCTGAAGGGAGAATAGGTGGATTCATGCCTTCCCCAAGGGTATTAGCACCATGTGAAATGCAAACAGTTTCAGCCAGGATTTGAACTCATATTGTAGAGTCCATTTTCTACAACAGCAACTATTATACTACAAAGGATTCTATCTGAATATACTATATACATACAATATATGCTCACCTACTTTGCATCCCTGCATGAACCCTTATGGCATAATACAATTGAATACATTTATGGTCACTACCTTACTCCAGACGCTCATTGGCCAAGTGGGTAGAGTGTTTGCCAATGGTCCAGGAGACCTGGGTTCAATCTGAGGTCGCGTCATACCAAAGACTTTAAAAATGGTACTTGATACCTTCTTGCTTAATACTCAGCAATATAAGGTACATATCAAAGGTAAAATGGAGCAATCCAGGGAAAGGAGTAGCGCCCTCCTCTACACCCTGGTGTAGTGGCTATTGAAATGGGAGCCTTCGGGTCGCCAACTTTACTTTTTTTACTTACCTTACTCGAACATCTAAAAAAAACTTTTTTCTTTGTGGCTTATTTAATGCCAAAGCTTTACTCATACAAGAACAGTAGTGGTACTATTTAACCCATAACTCATAGAAAAAGGAGGTAAATACTTTTTCCAAGAGTATCAATCTGAAATTGAATGAAATAGCATGACTGGACTTTGAACTTGCATACATATTAACAACTATGCCACAGGAACTATACCTTTTTTGAATGGTGTGCAATCTACCTGAACTATTTTTGTAATCTACCAGTCAATTGCAATGAATATATTGGGCACCTCTGCCTTTGATAATATTTGTAGCATAGAGAGGAGAGATTAGCCACATGGATAACTTGCATTCAGATTCAAGAACAAATCAATGGTGTCATAATACTAATGGCTAACATCTTTCCTTACAAAACAGAATCAAATAAACAAGCTTTTCACAATATGACAACATTTGGGATCTGAGCAATGGTTTTAAAAGAAAGAAGTAGAGAGGCTGGAAAAGGCAAATGAAATGATTAGAATTGTGTGGAAGAGAATAGTGGTAACTTGAGATTCTTTAAACAGAATCGAAAACTTACCGGAATAGAACGACTACCAGAAATCCAAGTTTGAATCTGTGAATTCTTGAAGCAGACAATGTATTTTAATTCTAAGAGTAGTAGCAGTTAGATTTTTACAAAATATTTTCTTTTTTCTCTTACCTAGAATTTTGATTTTTTTTTTTTTTTAAGTTCTAAATTTGAAAAATATCCTTGTTTGAAATAAAGTTTACAAAAAAACAAAAAAAAGAAGATATATAATAAAGTAGACAAATTATAAATCCATTGGGTTTTTATTATAACAAGTGCTTGAAGACATTGATGCTTCTATTTAGAAAGAAGTGAAGTATTTTAATTAGCATTTCATATGATGGATTTTAATAACTTATTTAGGATTATTCTATGCCAAAAGTATAGGGAATCACATTCATATTCACACTATTTTGTGTAGTTTCCTTAAGTGATTTTTGCACATAGTTGTTGGGATCCTAAGAGGTGCTAGCACTCCAACCTAGAGTGTACCTGGGAGCAATAATAATGAAGGAGTAATCTGCACAACAGGTTTTTGTTTGGGTCACAATTTCTAGACACTTCCTAGTTTTCAGGGTGAGTAGTGCAATATTGAAATATTGCCTTTTCATTCTATTGTTCTTGTTTTCCTGTATCTATTCAACTGACAATAAAATGATATTTTCTTTTCTTTTTAATTCAAAATAGAAAAATAGATCTTATAAAAAAAAAAAACAATTTTTTTCAACATATATTGCTAGTTGAAATTCTCTCAAGTAAAGATCATATGAATCTTGTAAAAAAAAACAAAACAAAAAAAAAAATTCTATAGAAAATCACAAGAAATTTTGCTTAGTAATTTATATCTAGAAAAAAAAAAAGAATTCTTTCTTACAAGGATGGGCTGAAAAGTTCAGAGAATGACTTCATATCTGCTGCTGATGACTTTTCTGACCAATGAGATCCAAACACTGCAACACTGATAGAAATGTGTGGACCTCAAGCAAGAGGAGGACTATATTGAAAAATAAACTTCATTTAGTCACATACAATAAGAGTATCTTGGTCAGCCTATGAACTTTTCAGCCAACCCTTATATTTAGATTTGGTTTGGTCTCTTTATTTAATGGCATATCAACCTTCATGGGTTATTTAATGTCAAAGCTGTTCTTGTAGAACAATAATAGTGGTACAATTTAACCTATATCTGGAGGGATAAGAGGATTCATACCGTTCCCAAAAGTGAACGTGCAACTGGAGTTTGAACTTACAACAACGTCACAGTCATGCACATTAGTCACAACACCACAGAAACTCTTTCCTCCTATTTAGTCACTAAAACAAAGAGAATGATCTGGAAAGTGTATACTTAGATAACTTTACAGTTTATTCAGAATAATTCTTTTCGAGATGACACAATTATTTGATTATTTCAACAGCAAATAAATCAAATACAAAATGACATTATTATTGCAGTCACAGTTGAAGAAGCCTAAATAAGGAAGATGAACAGTTTAACAAACTACAAGGCAGTAAAAACGTAATAAAATCTGGGTTGTTATTCAATACATCACTACTTCCTTATAGTCTAGATTTGTGTGAAGAATGCTCCCTATGTATGTGGATGACTAAATGACTGACTGATTTTAATGGCATGTCAACACATCCAGGGTTATCTTATACCTAGAGGTTAGGAAATAGTGTTCATTAGACATTTATATTTTTGTGTAGTTGTTTCGTAAGAGTCCAATATGATAGTAAAATTTTGTATTAAAAAAATATGAATACAAATGCACAATGAACACTATTATAACCTCAAAGCCTAAAATAACCCTAGACAGGTTGACTTGCTGTTAAAAAACCAATCAATCTTTCTTCAGTAGCATAAGATAAAAATAGTATCAGACATTCTGTTTGATATCACCTTTAAAGAAGATTAGGGAAAAAAGATTACATTTTATATAAGAACAATTTTTCAACACTAAGTGTATACTTATAAAACTTGACAGAATGATTCCTTTTGGTTTCAAAAGCAAATTAAATGTTGTTGTTGTTGTAGTAGTAGTATAATAATAGCAGCAGCTGTCACTGTACAACAAGCACAAACATGTATACTAACTCTTATTTAAATTATAATAATAATAAAAAAAGGTAATGTTAGTTCAAAGAGAGAGAGATAAACTTTGAAGCAAGAAAGTAAATAATTTACTACTTAGTTTATTAACTGATTGATCAAAAACAATTGACCATGAGTCAGTTTATTACAATTATTATCTAACTGTTGGGTTGTTTTATTTATATATATAATCAATCAAATAAGCCAAACAAATAGGAAATCTTGTATCAACTCTATATTGAAACGGTCATCAATATACGATCTCTAAAGACACAAGACAGGTCTTTCTCCAACATCCTCCCCCACCCAAAAAAAAGGTAAAAAAGAAAAAAAAAACTTGAATGTTTTTACATCATTGATTATTTGTTTAAATTACAGCCACCATAAAAAAAAAGTCAAAATGCAATAGACTTTCAAAGTGAAAAAAGAAAAAAAAAACTTACTCTTGGTAACGTTGGAATAAGTTCCAAGATATAGTTCTCCAGATCCTAGAAGAAAAAAAATAAAATTCTTTTAATTTTTTTTACTCAAAAACTAGTTTTCTTTTCACCTATGAAGACTATTCATGATTTAACTGCATTATGTCAAAAGTTTTGCAATATATTTTCCCCCCGTGTACTAATCTGCAATACATACATCACATGACCAAAACAAAACTTTTAATGTTAAAAAGGTACCCATTCTGATAGATACTATAGTGGTAGTTAGTGCACTGACATGTTGAGCATTGCTTCACTTCATGTGTGATTTGAAAGAGGAACTTATGCTTTATGAGTTCGAACTGAGCCATTACACTGCAGAAATAACAAAAAATATATGTTGTGCAAAAGGTAAAGTCGTTCACAGTAACTAGATGGATGTAAAAATTTGGCCACTAGGGTTGCAAGTCTCAACAAGGTCAGGTTGATCTTTAAAAAAAAAAAAAAAAAAAAAAAAGGGGATTTCTGAGGTCATGCTCAAAGCCATAGAGGCAAATCTGGCAAGTAGCACTTGGAGAGTATCAGGCAAGCTCGGCATCTCATATTTCAGATAAGTTAGTCACTTTCATAAGCTTGAAAAAAAAAAAGCAACCAAAGCTTAGAAATTGTGCCTTACATTTCCAAAATATTGCAAAACTTTTGACTCACCCTAGTATTAATATCATTATATATTAAAAAGGTGTATCAAAAATAGTTTCACTTTTATAAACCTTTATTCCAAAGCTTATTTCATGTGTTATATATTGACCCTCAACCAAGCCGTCAATCAAGAGATGCACCTGTGTAAATAAGCGGAAGAACAGCAGAAGCAGGTGGGCGTTAGAAAATAATATAACCAGGTGCCCGAGTGGTTTGAGTCAGTTGGAGACCGGATGCCGAAGTGAGAACCAGCTTGCAGATTGAGGGCTTTGGGCCCTTAGCGACCCCCGGTTGAGTAACCTAAGCCAACATGCAAAAGAAGTGCTGCTATGGTCGAGAGGAAGAACTTGGGTCAATATAGCAGTCCGTCCTTGTCTCCACTCATTTCTCACAAACAACAAACATCACCCTTTTGAAAATAAAGTGTGAGAGATTTATATTTTTATAAAGAAGTATATATTTATTCGTTATTGAATTTGTCATTATCAGTTGATTATGTTCCCGTGTATATTTGTATATGTATATGTGCAGTTGTATGTGGCTATAAAATACAAGAACATTACTAAAATTAATCTGTCTCCACAATATTCTTAATATTATCATATATTAAAGTTTATCCAAAGTGACATTTTTTTTTTAAAGACTCTTATTTTATGAGTACATCTAAATATCATTTCTCCACTACATATGTGCGTGTTTGATTTGGTTTGGTTTTATTGCATATCACCTATTGTCAGTTATTCAATGCCAAATCCAGTTTATACATATATATAAGATATATGATTTGTCAGTAACAATTCAATTAAACATCAGTCATTTGTTTACACAGTTCTATTTCTAACAATTCAATTTCGTATAAGTCATTTGTTTACACTCAGTTTAAATGTCAAACTGTTCTATTTGACCCACAGATAGGACCCTTTCAGGTGTTAAAACTTCAGGCCAATGTAGACCTGGGAGCAATGGCAATGAAGGCGTACTTTGCATTCCCCAAAGCTTCAGCATTGTAATATTATGGACGGGCGCCGTCATTGAATTTCGGCAGTCTCAAGGTTGGAGAACGCATGAGCACATCAGCTGTCATCGGTCGTTGGGTACTTGGGTCTGATGATCAAAAATGTCATGAACCTCACTCGTGCAGGCAGAATGACCTGTAGAGTTCAAGCGTGATTTTAATATAATCACGCGTGAACTTTCACATGCTACACTATTGGTGATCATCGAGCCTTCCAGAACCTTCGAATTGATCCATCAAATCGCTATATAAGAAATCAAGTAACAAGGTTTTGGCAATTCGAGGCAGGTTTCTAAACAGGTTCAACAGACGTCCATGACACCCCGACCCATGTCATACCTAGCCTGTCAGTAATTCGACTGATATGAAAGTATCAACAACCCAACGATAACGACGCCGCCGTCATCGCCAAGAGGAAAGTGAACCTTTCTATGTACACTAGCTGAAGTGCGCGGAGGGAAAGGAGACGTTTGATAGCGACAAAAAAAACGAGAAGGCAAGGAAGAACGCTATTGAACAGAGAAGGCGAGAAAGAACGCTATTGAACAGAGAAGGCGAGGAAGAACGCTATTGAACAGAGAAGGCGAGGAAGAACGCTATTGAACAGAGAAGGCGAGGAAGAACGCTATTGAACAGAGAAGGCGAGGAAGAACGCTATTGAACAGAGAAGGCGAGGAAGAACGCTACTGAACAAACTTCTTTTTAACTACAATTCGCTGTAGTCCCCAAGAATAAAAGCGACTACTATTTTCTTCCTTAAAATTCAAGTTTTGAGGGGTTCTTTTCTGCAAACTCCTTCCTTTCAGACACAACGTATTTTGGTCCTATGCTACAGTATTACTGGAACCTTTCTTACCACCAGATTGTTTAATGTCATACCCAGGACACTTGTTGAGGGAGGTGAGGCAGTTTACTTTTCTGCAGAGATGCAATTGGCATATTCTACAGTTTTTCTTTGGGTTTTATGGCATATCAACCTTTGTAGGTTATTTAATGCCAAATCCATTTTTATGAAAATAGTTCTATTTCAAACAATTCAGTTTAGCATAAGTATGCAGTTTAAATGTAAGTACAGTTTAATTGTGAAAAACATTTCTATTTCAAGCTATTCAGTTTAGTCAAGCAGAGCTAATTCAGTTTAGTATAAGTACAGATTTTCTTTACACACAGTTAAATGTCAGAACAGTTCTATATTAAACAATTCAGTTTAGTGTAAGTACAGTTTTAACGTCAAAAAACAATTCCATTTCAAATAATTCAGTTTAGCATAAGCACACAGTTTAAATGTAAGTACACAATTTATTTTTTAGTCAAACAGTTCTAATTCAGATGATTCAGTTTGGCATAAGTACAGGTTTTGTTTGCACATAGTTAAATGTCAAAACAGTTCTATATTAAACAAATCAGTTTAGTGTAAGTATATTTTCAATGTCAAAAACAGTTCCATTTCAAACAATTCAGTTTAGCATAAGCACGCAGTTTAAATGTAAGTATGGTTCAATTGTGAAAAACATTTCTATTTCAAGCAATTCAGTTTAGTCAAATAATTCATTTTAGCCTAAGTATGCCATTAGTTCTATCTAACCCATAGATAGGGCCCTATCAAGTGCTACCACGCCAGACCAGAGTGGACCTGGGAGCAATGGCAATGAAGGGGTGCTCTGCATTCCCTAAAGCCCCAGCATCACTGGAACCTCACCATCAGATTGTTTAGTGTCATATCTACGGCACTCATTGGTGGGGAAGTCTTACCCCCTCTGCAGAGTTGCAGTCAGTGTATTCTAAAGCGCCAGCTGACTGGGCAAGTGTATTCTACAGCCCCAGTCAACTAGGCCGATGTGTGTGTATGTGTGTATATATATATATATACACACACACACACACAGAGTATAAAAAGATAACTGCAAATGTGAAAAGTTTGCAAGAAAAAGTGCTAAATGCCACTAAATAACCAAGAAAAATATCAAATTATGAACATGAAGCAGACATTAGTTGTTTAAATTTGAGACGAAACTTGTTGATTTTTATCCTTAAGGGTTTTCGGACTATTGTCTTCATCTTTATTGTTATTTCCACAATGTTTCGGCCGATATGTCCTCCGGCCTTCTACAGGTGTTTGCTGAACTCAGGAACCTTCATGGAACTTCACGGAGTTGGATACAATATGGGAACCGATAATTAAGAAGGCTAGATGAGAGAGAAAAAAAAAATGCATAATAGTAGTAGTTCTAGTCAAGAACATTAAGTTTATAAGTCCCAAAAATTCACTCTGAATTGTCCAGCAGGACACATGGCGTAACGGTTATAGGCGTTGGTTCCCTAAGCTTCTAAGGAGATAATCATCTGGAGGTTGCAGATTCAATCTTCACAACACAAGTAACAATACAGGAATACTTAAAACTTGTACCCGGTATGGCTAATATACAGGCGACCTTTGTGGTTTCAATAAAGGATGTAGTTCGAAGTTCCGTGAAGGTTCCCAAGTTCAACAAATACCTGAAGAAGGCCAAAGGACATATTGGCTAAAACGATGGAAATAACAATAAAGATGAAGACAATAGTTCAAAAACCCTTAATGATAAAAAATGAAGCAGACAATTTTAAAATATTAAATGAAATGAAAATGTTAATAAAATGTTTAATAACCAAAATGACAGGTGCAGCTGGCAGGATAGAACTAGATGCCATTTGAAAGTTAATAGTTTAATTGGCAATGAAGTATTTAAAGTCAATGTCAAAAAGGAAGAAGATAACATTAATGATGAAAAGTCATACATTAGTGCTACTGAATAGAGTTGGAAAAAGAGATAGTATAACCAGAAACTTAGCAGGAACAACAGAAAATATGCCAATGATACATCATCAAAATATATATGCCTAAAAGAAAAAACAGTGGTGGGGGGATATTCTGGAAAAAAAAACATAAGCTAACAAAGGAGGAAACAACAGCTGCAGATTGTGTCTAGAGGAAAAATTATGCACGCTAGAACACGCTGAAAAAAAGAAACAAGTTGTTATCAAAGTATAGATACATCAATAAATCTATATTCCATTTACAACCTAATTCCATATAAATTCTCTATTTGGATAACCCTATTGTTATATATATATATATATATATATATATATATATATACACACACACACATTTACTAACTCCTTCCCATGAGCAGGATGTGATATTAAGTCATATTTTTAAGTAGAGTTTAACAAGATTGAAATCAGTTTTTGTTCTCCCAGATCAGTTACCATACCAAGATTAAAGAGCTCAGTCTACCCTACTATTTACCCATAGTTATAAGGAAAATAGCTGGATTCATACCTTTCCCAAGGTTATTTGTGCTATGTGAAGGGCAAACAGCCTCATCCAGGATTTGAATTCAGGTCACACAATCCACTTCCTACATAGATAATAATTACACCACAAGCATACCCATAATATATATGTATCTTGTATATTTTATATATATTTGTGTACATTTAGTTGGTTCCCCTTCCAATGTGTATGTTTGGTTTGTCTGGGTTTCATGGTATATCAGCCATTGTAGGTTATTTAATGCCAAGTCCTCTTTATACATATAAAATATATATTTGTAAACACATTTTGTAAATAACATTCTTAACCAAGCCTGAGCTCTTTTTTGCACACAGTTAAATGGGTTCAAGTACTGTGATATAACAGTCACAATCTGACAGCTGACATTTGCTTGCACACAGTTTGTTCTATTTGATCAATAGATAAAACCCTATCAAGTGCTACCACTCTGGGTCAAAGTGGACCTGGGAGTAATGGCAATGAAGGGGTACTTCACACTCTTCAAATCTCCAAGGCTAGAGCCTCACCATCAGATTGTTTAATTTCACATCTAGGATACTCGTTGGGCAATTCTAAACCCTTCTGCAGAGATGTCGCCAGTGTACTCTACAGCCCCAGCCAACTGAGCTGCCATGTATGTGTGTATGTCATGTATACTTCTATCTTTACCCATGACTTTACACTGCGATATAATTACAATAGATGGACCACTTTTCTCATTCTTCTGTCTGATAAAATGTGCACACCACATGAAACTTAAAGGACTTTGCATTCATAATTGTGTATATATATATACATATATATATATATATACACACACACACACACACACATACATACATACATGCATGCATGATTCCCGAGAAACCTAATTTTTTTATAATTTTACAACCCACATGTAATATGGGAAAGTACAGATTATCACTAATCTTCTATTCAGTAATTAAAAGTATTAGTGGTATGTGAAATACAAAGAGCCTCATTCTGTTTACATTTCTTGTGACAATAACCATTACTCCCTGAGCATCTCCATAAAACCTAACAGATAATGCTCTATAATTTATTATTATATATATATATATATATATATATATATATATATATATATATATAGTCTATTCTGAATTATTTTATCCATTAGATCTGAAGAAGTCCTGTTATTTTTGATTTATATCAAAATCCATAACAGGATGGAAATAAATTTATAATCCTAATGTGACCGGTTTTAGTTTTTTCTTAAAGAAACTATTGCTCTGTAATGTCAGTTACATTGAGCTCTTTACCAGGAAAATTTAAATGTTCACTGTTGAATGGTTTTTTTATCCTGATGGATTTACTCCCAACTCCGGTTTAACTGGACTGAATAATACTATATATATATATATATATATATATATTGTTAGTTGGAATATATAGGCAAGTACGTCAGTAGCAATATTAACAGCAAAGTTCATTGTTTATACTTGTACATCATCTCCAGGCAACTAATACTCTACTAATCAAGAAATACACTCTATTAAGAGTTCCAAAGTAGAAGTCACAAACAACAAGCAACAGAGCCAAGTTATTTTAAAGCTGATTAGTTGATGCATATATACACTATGTATTTGTTACTTGGTATGCAAATCTAACAAGTATTTGTGTGTGTGTATATAAGACTTACTATTTCCTTGAGATAACCAAGTCCAGTTACATCATATAATGACAAACCAATTCTTGTTTGATGTAACCAAACCTTCCGCATGACATAATTGAAGAACTGCATGATAGAGATTCTTCCATGTGGCTCCTTTTGATAGAGTTTAGCAAATACTGTGGCAGTGAAGAAAGATCTGCAAGTAGATAAGAAAAATATTTTCAATTACTGATAAAAAGATATCAAAGTAAATTAAAGGCTTTCAATATATTCCGCCGAAATAAATTTATTATGACGGCTTAACCGAGTTTGAGTCTCCATTTAATTGCACTATATATATATATATATATATATATATATATAGATAATATACATATATTTCATAGACTAAATAAGTTAGAAATACTTTGATAGAGACACTGGACAATAGTCTAGTGCAGTACTTCTCAAATTATCAGATGTAGAGTACTGGCAGGATATTTTCCAATGTGCCAAAGACAATACTGATGGGCTTGTTACTTTGTAGCAAACACTGCCGACAAACTTTTTTCCCCCCCATGTTCTCTAACGAACAAAAGCTTCTAGCCTAATGGCCCCCCCAACTAGGCCACTTTCAATGACAAGCAAAGCATAACACTAGACCTTCATGCCACTATGGACTCACATTGCATTTAGTGAGTTCATGTCCAGCAGGGTGACCTGGTTCACATTGCACCCAGTGAGCCTATGACCAGCATAGTTCAGCAGGACACGAGTTTCAGCTTGTTACTTTGTAGCAAACACTGCCAACAAACTTTTTTCCCCCCCATGTTCTCTAACGAACAAAAGCTTCTAGCCTAATGGCCCCCCCAACTAGGCCACTTTCAATGACAAGCAAAGCATAACACTAGACCTTCATGCCACTATGGACTCACATTGCATTTAGTGAGTTCATGTCCAGCAGGGTGACCTGGTTCACATTGCACCCAGTGAGCCTATGACCAGCATAGTTCAGCAGGACACGAGTTTCAGCTTGTTACTTTGTAGCAAACACTGCCAACAAACTTTTTCCCCCCCCCCATGTTCTCTAACGAACAAAAGCTTCTAGCCTAATGGCCCCCCAACTAGGCCACTTTCAATGATGAGCAAAGCATAACAAAGCCCAACCTTCTCCGCTAAACCCTAACTATAAAAAGGATCTACTGTCAAATCATGTCTGCTGGGAGGCACAGATAAATACCGCTTCTTCACAACAAAATCTCGTTCCTTTAGTAGCAATGTCCATTCATATTGGGAGAAAAAAAAAGCCTTTATACCATAAGACAACATAATTCAAAATGAGATTACATTGTTCACTTAACACTCAAGCTGATTTACAGGTCATTATTGATTTTAATGGCACGATTGGAATGAAGGGGTAATCCACACTGCCTAGATCTCCAGGACAGGACTCTCACCACGAGATGTAATTCAATGTCATATCCAGGACACCCCTTTTTGTAGATGTCTTACCCTTCTGCATGGGATATATTTGGCTTATTCTAAGTTCATCAACAAGGAGATTATGTTTGAAATATTTATTGGGTAAGACATTTTTTTCTGGTTCATCATTAGGCTGCAGACTTATTGATATACCTGTGTTATTTGGTTGGTCAGTTGATTTTACACAATATCAACCCTTGTTGGGTTATTCTATGCCAATGTCACTTATGCTCAATTACATACAGTACAAAAATGTATCATGTCAACCCTTGATGAGCTATTTTATGCCAAAATCAGTGTGACAATTATGGTCTTCCATTATATACAGTACAAAAATGTATCATGTCAACCCTTGTTGGGTTATTTTATGCCAAAATCAGTGTGACAATTATGGTACAAAAATGTATCTTTATAATAATTTGAAACAGGTAAATATTCCATTTGAAATAAACAATTCAAAGTTGAAAGATATCAAATTTTGAGATTCGTAAGAAAGGCAATCATGATGCAATGGTTATTGTCAAGAGAAGTGAACTTGGCAACCAGAGTTCAAATACTAGACAAGGCTGCTAGCATTTTACTTAACGTAAATTGGGAAAGATATGATGTAACATAATAAAAGAATACATAATACTTTTTTGTTTATTTTGTATGTACGCAATGTATGGAATGGAATGGCACTTTTGCTACATACACCCCAAATGGCATTTATGCAACATATGTCCTGAAGACCTCTAAGGCAACATACGCCCTGAATGGCACTTATACAACACATGCCTGGAATGGTACTTATGCAACATACACCTAGAATAGTACTAATACAACACATGTCCAGAATGGTAGCTACACAACATTTTCCTGGAATGGTAATAAAACATCAACAACCATTTAGTCAACTAGGTCTACAAAAGGTAAATAATTCACTGTTGCTAAAATGGAACAAATGGTCTGAGAGGGTAAACTTTTATATGGCAACCAGTCTAGAAGGAAAATTGAATTTAAATCAGTCATAGACCTACAGAGGGATGGACTCTACTTGCCTGAAACACACTACATGAGTAAAGGCCTCTATGACCAAATCAGGAAAAGGAACCAGTGATGATGACAACGAAACACTCCGTACTAAGTTGTAACTTCAATGTTTCTCTCAAACACAAAAAAAAAAAAAGAAAGAAAAAAACAATCATACTTGCACTTTGTCCCAGCTTGCGTGGCAACTTTAAGAAAGTCTGTATAATTAATCATCTGCTCATCAGCAATAATTGGAGGTGTGTGATGTTTGTCAAGTAGAAACCACAGGTGCTATATATAAAGAAAAAGAAAAAAAAAAAAAAAAAGAAGAAAATTTTCAATTCCCTTTTACAAAGCAAAGCCCTCTTTCAATCAACTGATTAAAAGTCTTCATAAATATTCTTAAAATTTGAATTACCATAATTATTCGAGTATAAAAAAAGATGATTTTTCCAGATTTTCCAGCCCAAAAGTTAAAGATGCATATTATACATGAGAACTATATAATTAACTCCCCCCACCCCACATGCCTCACTATATTCAGGATGGGAAGACCAAAAGTAAATTATATCTATAGTTCTAACTAATGTGTTTTATGTTATTACAGATATATCCATTGAAATGTGTTTATTTATATTTTTGTTTCTCCTAATGTGAGCTTATTTTCACTGCTTGAAGCATTTTTGTGTTGTTATGCTGCCACGTGCCCAGCGGGCTTTCAGAGTGCTGTTTGTTCCCACCAAGTCCACCAGTTAATGCCGGGCACTGACATTGGCTGTGGTTTGCTGAATGCTATTTAGTGTCACAGATATCACCAACTCCCAAGTGGAATCACATTTTAAAGCTACTAGGCATGTTCTAGGTGAATTATTAAAAGTCAACACAGCTAACTGGCTAGCTTTCCCCCTCAAATACAAGGTCTTCAACAAACACAATTCTTCCACAAGAAAATAAGGACTCTGAACTGCCATGTTTGAATTAACAGGATTAATAACAATATTCTTTTATTGAATAAAAGAAAGAAACAAAGACAAAAAAAACAATCCAGGTAAAAGTCAGGAGCAACAAAGTCTTTCTGTATCTCAGAGGAGCCACCACTAAAATATCTGTATCGCGGGCTAAACCCACATAAAATGTCTTTGAATATACTTAAATAGTGTGTTACTTATTTGGGAGTCAGTGGAGTTTATTCTTTTCTCTTTCGTTATTGGGTTTCTATAACACGTTAGTGGAAGGATACAAGTCTTATTTCTGATAAGACCAGGATTAATTATTGTTCCTTTCCTCGTGGACAAGTCTTTCCTTTGGGTATTCGTTTAACAAGACTTACCATGTCTCGGAGTGCTGGTTCATTCAAAAGATAAGTTCTTTCTTTTCTCTTAGGGTTCTCTGCGCAGCATTATTTTGGAATTTGGGTTTCTTCATATCCCAAATTATGTTCTTGGTTTTTCAACAAACAAAGGCAACTCCTTATGTGTCTTCATCCCTCGAGGAATAAACGGCAACTAACTTATTTTCCGTAGTTTGAAAATTCATGTGTTGATTTTTGGCGGGCTCTTCCTCGGTACCAAATATGGTCAAGGGTTTAATTCTCTGCTGACGCACACATGGCTAATAGAGAGTGAGGTCCTTCCATTCCTATCTCACCTTGTAATAATAGAGAGGGAAGGAGAGAGAGACAGCCTCTCTCCCTGCCACTATCCTGTAATTCTTGCTTACTACTATCTGCTGATGGTCAAATGTATTAGGATGTCATATTTCCCCGTCACAGTGTGAACATGCTCATGTGTTAGCTTTAAATACTGTGTAACTTTTGTGTTTTAAGATGATGTAAATTATAGGAATTCTTATTTTCAGTCAGTATGAACAGATAAAAAGCTGAACAAATGCTAAATTTATGTTAAATTTAGCAGCTACAAATTCTAAATAGTTTTATTATCATTGGAAAGAAAAAAATCTTTTTACAATGAAATCCAGAAAGAGTACCAACCAGAATTTTACAGAGAGATTTAACAGTTACCAGATAGATCTCAGTCAGTCAACTTTGGAAAAAGTTGTGAAGGCTCAATTGGTGGCAAGAAGTTTTTAGGAAAATCATCTTGGTGACTTCATAGAAAAAAAAACTTGGCAACATATTGGAAAGATAACTTGAGATCGTCTCACAATTTTAGCTTCAAGATACTGGAGAATCAAATCAATGGATGTTAAATCTGCATTTTCACAAAGTAAAGAAATTAAAAGAGAGCATTGATAAATAATACCTCCTATTGAGGCTGACACTGAAAAGCTCTAGTTGCTAAATAAACCAAATAACAAAACTGACTGACCAAGATTCACCAGGCAACTTAACTTTTCCCGAGAAATTCTGGTAGGTACTCTTATAACAGAGTGCTGCCTTGGTATCTAGGAGGAGTGACTGCATGCTGGTGCATGAATGTTGAGAGTGGAGTGTTAAAATCAAAAAATGATTTTAAAAATCTGACCACCAGCAAGTTGGGAGGAAAATTGACCACCAAATAGCAATCATTGAATTAGACATGAAAAGGGAAAAAATTAACATCCCAAGATTAAAGAGTGATTGGCATTGAATTGTCTGGTTTGAAAAGTTATGTCCAGATTTAAAGAATAGCTAGCATCAGATAAAAATTAAAGGAAAGTGATGTCTTTCATTGGTTGGTTGGGTTTTATGAAATATCAACCCTAGTAGGTTATTTAATACAATCCTCTTTATACATTTAGTGTTTTAAATGGTTAGTTTCCATAACACTATAAATTATTTAACACAAATAAATAACAAAACTTCTTTTGAAACACAACAACGAAAGGTTTATTATTTTAGCAGAAGTAAAAGAGTCAGAGTGAGAAAAGGTTTCTTTTGGCATCGCTGGTTAGTATATAGGAAGTGTGTGTCACTGCAGCAAATAGCTCGTTTGACTGACAACAAGGCTGGTTCTTCTGTGTGTGAAGCTAGTAGCAGCGTGTTCTTCAGGGAAGGCGTTCCATGTGGAATGTCCTTAGTAGAGGACGCAAGAGAGGTCTGTCTTGGCTGCTAACTAGGTGCTCTCTGACCATCGGTCGACTACCAAAAAGGACTAGAAAAAATATTTCTAGAGAGGAAGAAGGAATCAATGCGCTCTGTCCTTGATTGGTCAGTGTATAGCTGAATCGCTTGGCGGGGGCATTGATTTGTGAAAGGAAATAGATCTGTGACTGCTACATATATATATATATATATATATACTAAATATATGTGATTTGTAAACATTTTGTTGATGACATTTTTGAATGAGCCTGAGCTCATTTGTTTTCAAACAGTTAAATGGTATCAAATATTTTTATCTAACATGAATAATTCTATTTACTATTAATCATTTGTTTGCACACAGTGAAGTGGTTACAAGTATTGCTATTTAACACTAATTATTCAATTGAACACAGACAAATGGTTCCAAGTATTGCTATGTTAAACCAATATTTCAATTTAGACACAGTTAAAGGGTTTCAAGTATTGTTACTTAACACTAATAATTCTAGTCAACACTACTCATTCATTTGCCTACAGTTAAATGGTTCCAAATATTGCTATGTATCACTAAAACTTCAATCAAACATCACTCATTTGTTTACACTCAGTTAAATAATCAAACAGTTCTATTTCTAACAATTCAATTCAGCATAAGTCATTTGTTTGTCCACAGTTTAAATGTCAAACAGTTTTTTGACCCATAGATAGGACCCTATCAGGTACTACCACTCCAGATCAGAGTGGACCTGAGAGCAATGCTAATGAAGAGATACCCCCACATTCTCCAAAGTTCCAAGACTAGAGCCTCACCATCAGATTGTTTAATGTCATATCCAGGACACACATTGGCAGGGTCTTACCCCTCAGCAGAGATCCAGTTGATGTATTCTACAGTCCCAGCCAACTGGGCTACAGATGGTTTAGTGTCATATCCAAGATGCTCATTGGGGAGGAAGCGTCTTACTCCTGCAGAGATGTAGTCAGTGTATTCTTCAGCCCCAGTCGACTAGGCTTTTGTGTTTTTCCTCCCTATCCAATGATTAGCCATCACCAACATAGCAGACATCAGTGACTATACTACATCTTTAATAATTTTTTTGGAAACTTATACTAGCTGAAATCCTACACCACAGGCAGGACTTTAAGCTAGTTTATGTGGAAACTAAATAGGGTATTTAACCAATAAGAGATGAATTTGATTGATTTTAACAGCATGTCAACTCATCTAGGGTTACTATATATCTAGAGGTTAAGGAATCTCATTCATTGTACATTGATATTTACATTTTTTTGTGTAATTGTTTCTTGAGAGTTGTATTTTGTACAAGATCCTATCAAATGCAAATAACTTGCATAGGATCCTATCAAATGTAAATAATTTTTAAACACGGATGGATAACAGATACTACCACTCCGAGTCAGAGTGGACCTGGGAGTAAAGACAATGAAGGAGTATCTACACACCATAGATCTCAAAACTAACATCCCTTTTAGGGAAGGTTCTTATCCCTCTGCAAGAGATATAACCAACATATTCTAAGTCCTAACAACAGGGCATTATGAATTTGAATTGTAGCTTAGAAAATCAGCATTGGCCTAATGAGTGGAGTGTTTGCCAATGGTCCAGGAGATCGGGGGTTCAATACCAGGTTGAGTCATACCAAAGACTCAAAAAAATGGTACTTGATGCCTCCTTGCTTAACACTCAGTAATATAAGGTAGGGAGCAAGGGTAAAGTGGAGCAATCTAGGGAAAAGAGTAGTGCCTTCCCCTACACCACGGTGTTGTAGCTATCAAAAAGGGAGCCTTTGGATCACCCTCAACTAAGGTTGCCACCTTTACTTTTTTACTTTTACAGAGATCATAAAATAAAAAATTCTTATCTCTTTCCATATAGAATGTATATGCAAAGATGGCTATAGAATGGATCACCAAAAATAAAATTTAAAAAAAAAATCTTTCAGATGATTCAATGAGAATTCCTCATATGGTAAATTTATTGCAGATAAATTTATTGTATCAGATTAATTTCTCTTATAGATATCTTAAACTTTTAACTCGTTTTATTAAATTCTAAATTTAACCATGAATAATCTACCTGCAATAAATTTACCACAAAATGAATATACTGAACACAATTTTGGGAATAATGGTAGTTATTTACCTGTAATTCTTCATTGCCCAATAAGTCTCTACTCCTACGTTGTAAAAAAAGAGCTCTGGAAAAAAAAAAAAAAAAAGATTCAGTTATTTTATATTGCATAAAGAAAATGCCTAATTAGATAATCACCTTTAACACTCGTAAATCAGCTTTTTTGCATCAGTAACTATCAATTAACCCTGCGTTAGTCTGCCGTGTTTTTTACACATAGCTGCATCTCAATGCAAAAATGCATATAATTTTAGTATTGTGCAAAATATACTGCTGCTTCAATATAACTTTGCAGTCACTGATGAACAGATTGATTGCCTTGTAGTTCATTGTTAATCATTTAGTACAATAAAATGAATTAGAAAAAAAAAAATTTTTTAAAAATAGAGACACAGATGACATTCATTTGGAAAATACCCATAGGATACTCCATTATATGATTTTTTTTTGTTTGATAATCAATACAAGAAAATAACATAAGATTCAATCTCTGTTACAATATGATATAAATCAAGCCTTGAACTGAAATAATAATTACTATTAATTTGTTACATAAACCTATGTTTTATATTTTATGTAATGCACACCAAAAAAAAAAAAAAAAAAAAAAAAAAAAATGGCATCTATATTTCACTGCAGCTCTATGCCGTCACTTAATCAGGAGAGTACTAGGAAGAAGAGAAATAACACTGGTCAATACAATTTTTGGTGACAAGAAACGAAACATTATTTAGCTAAGTTGATTGTGCTGATTCCGAAAATCACTTTAGTTTTTCAGGATTGGCTACCATTTAAGCTGTGTTGTAATTGCTCATTTTTTTTGGGAAAAAAAATCAATTTATGATCTTAGCTGATTTCAAAATTTAGTTAAAGATTGTAGAAACCCATCAATTTTCAGGTAGGCTGAGCAGTTTATGTCAGCCACCTGAAATAAACTATTTTTATAAGAAAAAAAAAAAAAAGATGTTTTCAAGTCAAAAAATTTTAAATAGGAGTACCAAATTTTTCCAATTTATCACCAAAATTCAAATCAACTGATAAACTTTATCAATAATACTCTTTAGTAAACCTGGTAATTAAGGTAACATAAAAAAATGAAACCCTAAAATCTTGTTTGACATTCATCCCATCATTTTTGTTTCTTCACAACAGAAGGAAACGAAGCACATTAAGAGCTTTTGTTTTCCCAGTTGGTAAAAGACTCCAGCTAAAAACATCCATACATTGCACACAGGGCTTGCCGGATTTTCTGGTTATGGCAAATCAATTTATAATATATAATTCTTCTATTTAAAAAAAAATGTATGTTAAAACATTGGTTTCTTTTTTCTTTGTTTTAATGGCATATCAATCTTTGATGGTTATTTAATGCCAAAACCATCCTTGTAGAAGAACAACAGTAATACTATTTAACCCATCGCTGGCGGAATAAAAAGGTTCATACTTTCCCAAGGTATTAATCCCAAATTGAACACAGTAGCATGACTGGAGTTTGATTTTGCTTACTTAAAAGGTTACAGTCTCACACTTTAACCTTTAAGTCATGGGGACTTCTCCTTAAATATGCTAAATCAAGATGATGGATGGCTGCTAGATAACATACACTGAAGTAGAGGATTTTCTAGCAAAAATACCCAAAGTTTATCAATTAATTTTAAATCAAATAAAGCATTCTGATTGTTTGGAAAAAGTTAGAGTTAGAATTAGTAAAATAAGAATTAAATCATTCAAAATAAAAAAAAAATATTCAGCATTATATGGTAAGAATCAAGGGTAAAGTGGAGTAATCCAGGGAATGGAGTAGCACCCTTCCCTACACCTTGGTGTAGTTGCTATTGAAAAGGAAGCCTTCGGATCACTCTCGATTGTGGTCGTCAACTTTATTATTCAAATATAAGCAAATGATTTACCTTGCTTCTTCACGGACTTTCTGCAAAAGAATTTCATCTTCAGATGGAAGCTGCAAATAAAACAATAAAGAAAATAAAATCAGAAAATTATATACATACAAACACAGACCTCATAAAAAAAAATGACACGACAAATAGATGTTGGTTGGTTGCTTGATTTTATGGCATGTCAATACTTGTTGGGTTATTTAAAGCCAAAATTAGTCTTTATGGTTTCAAGTAACCAATGCTAATAATCCTTTGTAAACAATTATAACTTCAAGTAAATATAAAATAATTTGCAAAGTTATTCTAGGTTTCATTGTTTAATGACATATCAACCTTTATGGGTTATTTAATCCCAAAGCAATCTTTGTAGAGCAGCAATAATACTACTTAACCCATAACTGAGGGAGATAAGGAGTTTAATACCTTTCCCAAGGGTATGATTCTGAAGGTGAACATAATATGGGAACTGGAGCTCAAAATCTCTTTGAATGAAGCCATAGTCTAGCACTTTAACCATTATGCTGTACGGACACCCTACCTCACATAGTTATTCAAGTATCCCTGTAAAAGTAAAGTTGGTGACCTTAGTTGAGAATGATCCAAAGGCTCTCTTTTCAATAGCAACTACACCAAGGTGTAGGGAAGGGTGCTACTCAATTCCCTGGATTGCTCAACTTTACCCTTGATCCTTACCATATAATGCTGAATGTTAAGCAAGGCGGCATCAAGTACCATTTCTTGAGTCTTTGGTATGACTCAACCTGGGATTGAACCCCAGTCTCCCAGACCATTGGTGAACACTACTCATTAAGCCAATGGCCCTGTATTCCTATCAAATAATTTACAACCAATATAGCTTAAAGTGACGATTCTTATTTAATGATAATTTGTTTGCTTACAGTAATATGGTTTCAAGTATTCCTATCTAATACAAATAATTTTCAAACAATTCCATTTGACCCAGGGATGGGACCCTAGCAGGTACTACCACTCTAGGTCAGAGTGGACCACAGGACACTCAAATGGTAAAACACTGTTGTATGATACATTTTTCAAGAGGAACCATGCAAATAGCCATCATTTGTCCAGAGTAAGCACACAAATAGCCATCAGTTGTGTTGTCAATCTTTATTACATTGCAAGCAGCTATATATTCAAATAGAAGAATATTATTGTTGTATTCAAATACAAATCTCCATAGCAGTTGATAAGCTAGAGGCTAAATATGCCCAAACCTTGAAGAGATAACTACTAAAGAAATAGCAGTGAATACTTTAAACTAATTAACAAAATTCTAGTCACAACTATTTTGAAGAAACTATTAACACACTACAGAGTGTTCGCCAATGGCCCAGGAGACTGGGGATCAATCCCAGGCCAAGTCATACCAGACTCAAAAAAGGTACTTGATACCTTCTTGCTTAACACTCAACATTATAAAATATGTATCAAGGATAAAGTAGAACAATCCACGGAAAGTAGTAGCACCCTCATCTACACTTTGGTGTAGTAGCTATCGAAAACTTATGTTAGATATGTACTTGCAACCAGAACTCAACAGGTCAGAGAAACTTTGAATCAATATTTCCAAGCATTGCAGTTTTTTATGAAGGTAGTAAATTCAAAGATGTTACCACTCCAGTATATAAAGAGGAAGCTATTAGAGATGCCTTTCTTTCTGGTTTATCAGCAGAGATTTCTTGAAAACAAAATGCTCACTTTCATAGAAGCTGGAAATTAAGTGCAACATGTGGAAAGGGATATCCTTAATTCTGAAGCCCATTCTGTTGATACCCAAACAAGTTATCAAACGGCATCTGTGTCAGAACCCCAGACAAATGCTTTAACTTCTCAGCAAGAGGAAAATCAAAATCAGGCAGGTCCCATTTTAAAGGGAATAATTTTTCTGCAGAGGCAACCAACAAATAAGTGTCCAGCTTGAGAAACAAATTGCAACAATTGCAAGAAGGAAGGTAATTTTGCTAAGGTCTGTTTGAAAACTAATTAGTTTTCAACTGCATTACCCATCATAGCCACAGTAACAACTGAGCTCTAGTGACTTTCAAAAGCCACAGTAAAATGCCTCATAAACAAAAAAAAAACAAAAAATAGATTCTTGAAGTTGTCATAGTTTTATCAACACCAATATAGTTCAGTTTATGGGGTTAGACATTAAACCTCCAAACTCTACCATCAGTATGGCTTCTTCTGACTTATTATTGAAAACAGTAAGAAAATATAAAGTGAATCTTACCGTGAGCACAAAAACTTACAAAAGATTTATTTTATCTCTAATCAATTATTTATGAACTGATGTGATCCTTGGACAAAATTTTCGGTCGGCACAAAGAAAATAGAAATTCTATATGAGAACAACTGACCAGCTCTAAAATTGTGCGGACTGGTTAGCATGAGAATTTCACCTCTTTTGTTTAAAAATCTATTGCCTAACTGTAGACACACATCTGTGAAATTCCAAAAGATTCTCTCAAGAAGAAGAAGAAGAAGCATTTATAAGAAAGGAAATAAAAAGCTTCTTGGATGTCACATCATAACAAAGACTTTAAAAATGGTACTTGATACCTCCTTGCTTAACACTCAACAATATAAGGTATGTATCAAGGGTAAAGTGCAGCAATCCAGGGAAAGGAGTAGCGCCCTCCCCTACACCTCAGTGTAGTAGCTATTGAAAAGGGAGCTTACTGGTCGCCCTCAACTATGGTCGCCAACTTTTAAGATCGCCACAGAGAGTGCAAATTGTAGTAGCTAAAGACGGGCAAAAAGAAAAATATTGATTATTCACAGATGATAAATGATTTTATCTCAAACGTTGTCTATCCTCTGCTTCAATAATGGTTTCAGAAATAGCGAAGTATAATTTATACTCTAAACTAGACCTAAAAAGTACATGTCATAAGGTTCCCCTACATAAAGCAGACTGCCCATGCATGGCTTTTGAAACTGATCGTAAATTGTATAATTTTCAAAAGACAACATTCGGGATCACTAACGGTTTCAAAGAATTTTGGATAAAATACTCAAAAAGAAAAACCTAAAAGGTAACATTCATCTATATAGATGAATGTGACCATTTGTGGCATTAATGAAATGGAACATGACACTAACTTGGCAAGAAGTGGCTGAAAAGTACGGTCTCACCTTAAACGAGAGTATGTGTGTCTACAGAGTAATGAAAATAGAACTTCTAGGTTATGAAGTTGAGACTGTTAGAGCAAACCTATAAAGGTTGAGACTTCTGTGAGAATTCCCTCCACCTGACAATATCAAAGCTCAGAAGAGAATTGTGGGGGGGGGGTGTTCACCTACCACAGTTGTTGGATCCTAAACTATTCAGTAAAAATTCACAAGCTAAACTACAACACTATATTCCCCTTACCTGCAAGAATAAAGGATTCCTTTGAATATTTGAAAAAAAAAAATTAGAAAAAGCTGTAGTACACACTATAGATGAAGAAAAAAAACCCTTGAAATTGATGCTAGCTACATGATACTAAATCAAGGAAGTAAGCCAGTTGAATTCTGGTTCAGAACTCAAAACCCCTTTGAACAGTGGGGAAAAAAAACTGAGGTGATCAAAGAATGGAATCATTACCAGAAAAGTAAATACGTTATGCTTGTCGCAGACCAAAATACCAGAAAGGTAAACACTTTATGCTTGTCACGGACCAAAATACTAGAAAAGTAAATACTTTTGCAACATATTGACCTTCGACCCAGCCGTCAATCAAGGAACAGGTGCACCCGGTCAAAGACATCAAGATATAGCCTTGACCTGTGGATGGGTTGAATTCGGTGCAGATGCAACACCCACAAGAAGCAGGTAGGTGTCAAACAATTATATAACCCAGTGCCACAGACAGTTTGAGTTAGTTGGAGTCAGTTGCAGTTGAAGTTCAAGTTGCAGTTTGAGGCAGTGAGAACCAGCTCCTAGCAGAGGGCTTGGGCCCTCAGGACCCTCGGTTGAGCAGCCCAGCAGAATGAGAAAAGAAGTGCTGCTATAGTCAGAGGAACTGGGGGTCAATATGATGCAGTCTGTTCAGTCTCCAACTCACCTCTCACACACAACCCTTTCGAATAAAGTGTGAGAGGTATATTTTTCTAAAGTGTGTTCGTTTGTCATTATTGTTGATTTTGTTTCCACATTTATATGTATACATATAGTTGTATCACGGCTATATGACACTTTATGCTTTTCACAGACCAAAAGGCTCTATCCAACATTTTTGATTAGCATAAAGCTTTGAAACTAAAAATGAAAAAAAATCATCATTGGTGAATTGAACTCTCCACTTTCAAATATCGTATCAAATATCAACCACACATCAAAAACGCATGCCCAGATACATTAACTAAAGTTCATTATTCTTCTGTTATGAATCTAGATCTTTGAAAAATTCGATGATAAACCATATCATGTTAGAGTATCAAGAAAGATGCACTTTTATCAGGTCAAGAAATTTGCCCTACTCAACAGAGGAAGTAAAAAGAATAGCTGAAAAACGTAACATTTGTGCCGCAGAAAAGTTAAGATTTGAAAGAGGAGAAGGTAAATTAATCAAAGTCATTCAACCCTAGGAAAGACTGAAAATAGATTTTAAGTAACTTCAAATCAAGCAGGAAACACTTATTCACTATCATTGTGAATATAGTCACTTTGCCTTTGCATGTAATGATACATTAACCAAAACTGTTTTAGTTTCTTCCGTTTTTTTGTTAAGCAGCATATCAATTTTTGTGGACTTTTTAAGACAAAGCCATCTTTGCAGAAGAACAGCAGTGATATTATTTAATGGTTGGTTGGTTGGGTTTTATGGTATATCAACCTTTGTAGGTTATTTAATGCCAAATCCATTTTTATGTAAATAATCAGTTCTATTTCAAACTATTCTGTTTATTCAAACAGTTGTAATTCAGTTAATTAAGTTTAGCATAAGTACAGATTTTGTTTACACAGTAAAATGTCAAAACAGTTCTATATATAACAATTCAGTTTTGTGTAAGTACAGTTTTAATGTCAAAAACAGTTCAATTTCAAACAATTGAGCTCGCAGTTTAAATGTAAGTACAGTTTAATAGTGAAAAACATTTCTATTTCTAGCTATTCAGTTTAGTCAAGCAGTTCTAATTCAGCTAATTCAGTTTAGTATAAGTACAGATTTTGTTTACACACAGTTAAATGTCAAAACAGTTCCATGTTAAACAATTCAGTTTAGTGTAAACAGTTTTAAAGTCAAAAACAGTTCTCTTTCAAACAATTCAGTTTAGCATAAGCATACAGTTTAAATGTAAGTACTGTTTGTCAAAAATATTTCTATTTCAAGCTATTCAGTTTAATCAAACAATTCAGTTTAGCATAAGTATTCCATTAGTTCTATTTAACCCATAAATAGGGCCCTATCAGGTGCTACCACTCCGGGCCAGAGTGGACCTGAGAGCGATGACAATAAAGGGGTACTCCCCATTCCCCAAAGCTCCAGCATTACTGAAACCTCACCATCAGATTGTTTAGTGTCATATCCAGGACACTTGTTGGGGGGTCCTTACCCCTCTGCTGAGAAGCAGTCGGTATATTCTACAGCCCCAGCCGACTGGGCAAGATATTATTTAACTCATAGCCGGGAGGATAAGGGGTTTCATACCTTTCCCAAAGGTATTAGTCTGAAAGTGAATGTAATAGCATAACTGGAGTTCCAGCTTGCTTACTTCAAAGCCACAGTCCAGCCTTGAACCCATAAAGTCACAAGGACTCCTCCTGCAACATTCAGTATTGACATGCTTAAGTAAATTATTTTGCATATTAGGTATGCCTAGTTACATACACTCTGATAAAGGACCTAGTTTTATGTTGGAGGAGTTGAGAAGATTTTTTTCAAGAAGTGAGTCTACTGCATACAATCCACAGTCAAATGGAGAGGTTCAATAGAATGCTGTGGAGAACTATCAACTTAGCCATAAAATTGAGAGATTTACCTCTGCATCAATGAGAAATTGTACTATCTGATGCTCTCCACTTGATTTGTTCCTTACTGTGTATAGCCACAAATTGTACTCTCCATGAATGGATGCTTTCTTATATGGAAAAATCTACCTGTTCATTTGTATTTGACAACACCTGGAAAAGTGTTTATAAGAAACTATGTTCAGAACAACAAATATGAGCCTATACAGGTGGGGGAAGGATAAAATTGTCGTCCTAAAGAAAACAACACTACAGCTTTATTTTAAAACTTTTATTGAAAAAATCAATTCAGGTAACTCGATTATGTAGTAGAGCTGACATCTATTCAATGTAGCCGCCTTCAGCCTCAATCACCGCCTCAATACGGATCCGGAACTGGGAGCATGCCTTTACAACAAGCGCCGACGGGAGCCTGGTGAATACTCAGCGGATGGCGGCGATCAGGCTGGCTTTGGTGTTGTGGGAGGTCATGTTGGTAATGTTCTTGATGTATGACCAAACGAAGTAGTCCAGTGGGTTCAGGTCAGGGGAGGTGGGGGGCAGTGAGAAAAGGGTACAAAGTCGTACCACTCCTTCTGAAGCAAAGCCTGGGTCTTTTTGGACTTGTGGGCTGGAGCAGAGTCCTGCTGCCAAACCCAGGGTCTCCCACTGGCCATCTGATTGCACCAGGGAATCACCACACTCTTCAGCACATCCAGGTACACTTTGGTGTTGACTTTCAAGCCGACTTCGAAGATGTGAGGTGGCATAATGTGGCCCTCACTTGAAACCACACCAAAGATCATAACCATAGCCGGAAACTGTTTCCATCCCCCTGGGCAAGTCTCTGTTATTCGTGGCAATCCAGATTTGCATTGTGAGGGTGCTGGCAATGGTCCTGTTGTCATAACTTGGATCGGTAGAGAGCATGAGTTGTACAGCGGCGCATCTCCGATCTCGCTTGTTGAACATTGTGTCACTTCCAGACATAATAGAAGGCTCCTATCGCTCTTGGGATTTGTACACAACTGGCCAACTAGTAGATGGTCTGCAACAAAAGAAAACCGGTTTTCATTAAACGGAAATGGAATCATGTCGTCTTTTCTAGGGTGACAATTTTATCGTTCCACCCAGTAGTAGAAGAGTTTGAACTGGTTCAAGAAAATCCTGATTATGCTTTTGTTAGGTTACCAAATGGAAAAGAAAGTATTGTTTCTCTGTTACTTTGTTCCTGCAGAGGAAGGAATGATAATTTCCAAACCTGAATCAGAATAGTCTCAAATAGCCCCAAATTTAGTACAGGGCTATTTGAGATTCTGATTTGAATCAGAATGTACTGTACTTCACCAGTGTCCAGTGATTTAACTAAAGAAGCTGAACCTGGAACCGTTAACTCTCCCAGCCAAAACCTTATAAAAGCGTCCTGCTACCAAACAAATCCAATTAGGTGCTCTAAATATATCACCAAAGAATCAAAACAAGTTGAGATCAACCACTAAAAAAAAAAAAAAAAAAAAAAAATAGTAAAAATCAATTTGGTAAAAATTATTTTGGAAAATAGATTCCTTTTCTTCTTTTGTTGAAATAAAGTATATCCAATTTACATTGATAAAAACAAAAATGATACTCATATTTTCTTATTAAAAAAAGTGGGTGGAGAGAATGTTGCATTCATATGCAAATCTCTCTTTTATAAATAAAAATTGACAAACTGGACGCTGAACAATCCAAACATTGAAGAGAAAACTACTAGAGAGAAAGTAGTGAATACTGTTAACTAATTGTATTTTACAACAATTATAAGTAATTTATTTCACTTTAATATAAATAGATGAAATATAAAAGTTTGTTCTGAGCACAGTCCTTCAGTTAAATGCCGATGTTTATGACAAAGTATAATTTAATGTAAAATGTATTACAATATTTAAACTATTGTTTATATCAATTGAAAAGGAAGACGATGTGTATTAATTGAATGATTTGAAATAGAACTTTTTGATCATTTAACTGTTTGTACACAAATGACTATGTTTAATTGAATTCTGACTGAGAAAATGAAGCGCAGTTTCTTCCAAGCAGCAGTCGTGTCAATACTGCTTCATGGATGCACTACATGGACACTAACTAAATGTATGGAGAAAAAGCTTGACGGCAACTACACAAGAATGCTGTGAGCAATATTGCGCAAGTCCTGGAGGCAGCACCCTACAAAGCAGCAGCTGTACGGCCACCATCATGAAAACTATCCAAGTTAGAACCAGACATGCAGGACACTGCTGGAGAAGTAGGGACAAGCTCATAAGTGATGTACTCCTGTGGACCTCTTCACATGGACAAGCAAAGGCAGGTCGACCAGCTCGAACCTACATACAGCAGCTCTGTGACAATACAGGATGTAGCCCTGAAAACCTGTCAGAAGCAATGGACGATAGGGAGGGGTGGCGAGAGAGGGTCAAGTATATCCGTGCTGCTAGCACAACATGATGATGATGATGAGTGATACATAGCAACACTTTGAACCATTTAACTTTGTTATGTTTATAAATCATATATATCTAATATACATATAAACCAGATTTGGCATTAAATAACCAACAATGGTTGATATGCCACCAAACTAAACCAAACATAACAGATAGCTTGTGGTCTGTCAAAAGTAACAATGAGTAAAGCAGCCGTTTTGCTGATATTATCGGAGTCAGTAATTAGAATAGAGTAGATAAAATGTCTTGATTTAGTCACTAAAACAACCAGCATACCAACCTTGACACCAAAGTCAAAATGACAATTTAACACTGTAGAGAGAGAATTGGATTCATGACTTTCTCAAATGCATTTTGAGAAATGATGATAATGTAATAAATACAAGAATTGAAAGAGGTAGTTAAACCAGATAAGTTATCTGTCTGCGTCAAAATCTTATTTCAGAGTAAATTATCTTGGCTGGGGTCTTTTTTTCTGATGTACTTGTCCAAACATATCCCTGCTTTGAATAATGACAATTACCCCACACAGAGACAAGTTTTTAATGCAAGGATTCAATTTTTAATGACCAGCAAAGCCATAAAACAAATAGAAATATTTCTTTATCCTCTTTATTGTTTGTACAAGAAAACTGCACATTATAAAAATATAGGAGACAACAGAAATACCTCCCACCTGTGTGGTGCAAATAAACTTAATCATCAAGGAGCAATTGTAGCTCCATCTTGCTAATGTCTTACAATGTTTCAGTCAATTAGAAAATCCGAAAGTTTTCAAGTAAATAAAGTTTTTTCATGCAATTGCACTTGGTTTAATATTTTAAGTATGCATATATTACTAATACTGATGCTTTGATTTGGTTGGCTTTTATGGCATATCAACCACTATAGGTTATTTTATGCCAAATCCTCTTTATGCACATATATCAAATATACTTATGATTTGTAAATACATTTTGTAGATAACTGTCTTAAATGAGTCTGGGCTCTTTTTAAAACAAAGTTAAATGGTTTCATGTATTACTATATAACAATCACAGTTTAACATCAGTCATTTGCTTGAACACAGTTTGTTCTATTTGACCCTAGCAGGTGCTACTGTTATATATTGGCTCCCAGCCGAGCTGTCAAATAAGAAATGCACCTGTGTAAATAACAGGTAAATCTGGTCAAAGATATCAAGATATAACCTTGACCATGGATGGGTTGAATTTGGTGGAATTGGGACGCCACATGAAGCAGGTGGGTATCAAACAATTATATGACCCAGTGCCACAGACAGGTTCAGTTAGTTGGAGTCAGTTATAGTTGGAGATAAGATGCTGTAGAGAAAACCAACACCCAGCAGAGGGCTATGGGCCTTCAGGACCCCCGATTGAGCAGCCCAGCAGAACGAGAAAGAAGTGCTGCTAAAGACAAAGGAACTGGAGGGTCAATATGTTGCAGTTTATTCAGTCTCCAACTCACCTCTCACACATAACCTTTCACAACCCTTTCCAATGATTTCAAATAAAGTGTGAGAGGTATATTTTTCTAAAGAAGTGTGTTCGTTCATCATTATTGTGTTGGCTATGTTTCCACATGTATATGTATAGTTGGTTGTGACTATACAACATAACCACATCAGGTCAGAGTGGACATGGAAGCAATGGCAATGAAGAGCTACCCAGCATTCCCCAAATCTCCAAAGCTGGATCCTCGCTATCAGACTAGTTAATGTCATATCCAGGACACTTGTTGGGAGGGGAGGTCTTACCCCTCTGCAGAAATGCAGTCAGTGTATTCTACAGCCCCAGCTGACTGATGGTTTCAAGTACAGTTATCTAATACTGATAATTCTATATACTGTTAATTATTCATTTGCATACAGAAAAAATGGTTCCAAGTATTGCTTTGTATCGTTAACAATTAAACATCAGTTATTTATTTACACACAGTTAAATGGTCAAATAGTTCTATTGCGAACAATTCAATTTAGCATAAGTCATTTGTTTGTATTCAATCTATATGTCAAACAGTTCTTTTGACCTATGGATAGGACCCAATTAGGTGCTGCTACTCTGGGCCAGAGTGGACCTGGGAGCAATGACAATGAAGGGGTACTCCACATTCCCCGAGCTCCAGCATTACAGGAGCCTCACCCTTAGATAGTTTAATGTCATATCTAGGACACTCGTTTGGGGGGAGGTCTTACCCCTCTGCAGAGATACAGTTGATGTGTATCCTATAGCCCCAAGGGGGTTGAATTGCACTTGGTTTAATATTTTAAATATTCATATATTACAAACACAGATGGTTTGCTTTGATTTGGTTTAGTTAACAGCATATCAACTCTTTTGGGTTATTTAATGCCAAAATTTGATTCATTAGTAAATATTTGATTATAAACGTAACAATATTTTCAACATTCTTTTGCAATTTTTTATCTGTCTAATAATCACTTGTTTTTGCTCAGTCAGCTGGGGCTGTAGAATACACCAACTGCACTTCTGTAGAGGGGTACGACCCCTACCTCAACAAGTGTCCAGGATATGACACTAAACAATCTGATGGTGAGGTTCCAGTGATGCTGGAGCTTGGGGAATGCAGAGCACCCTTCATTGCCATTGCTCCCAGCTCCACTCTGGCCGGGAACGGTAACACCTGATAGGGCCCTATCTTTAGGTTAGATAGAACTAAACTGCATACTTATGATAAGAACTGTTTGACTAAACTGAATAGCTTGAAATAGAAATGTTTTTAACATTGAAATTGTACTTGCGCTAAGCTGAATTGTTTAATATAGAACTGTTTTGATATTTAACTGTGTGTAAACAAAATCTTTACTTATAAACTAAATTGGCTGAATTAGAACTGTTTGACTAAACTGAATAGCTTGAAATAGAAATGTTTTTGACAATTAAACTGAGTACTTATGCTAAACTGAATTGTTTGAAACAGAACTGATTATTTGTATAAAAATAGATTTGGCATTAAATAACCTACAAAGGTTGATATGCTGTGAAACCCAAACAACCAACCTGATAGGGTCCTATCTATGGGTCGAATAGAACTTAACTGTATACTCATGGCAAACTGAATTGTTTGAAATAGAACTGATTATTTATATAAAAATGGATTTGGCATTAAATAACCTACAAAGGCTGATATGCAGTTCTATTTCTAACAATTCAATTTAGCATATGTCAACAAAGTTAAATGGTTCCAAGTATTACTATGTATCACTAACATTTCAATTAAACATCAGTCATTTGTTTACACACAGATGATAAAACAGTTCTATTTCTAACAATTCAATTCAGCATAAGTCATTTGTTTGCGCACAGTTTAAATGTCAAACAGTTCTATTCGACCCATAAATCGGACCTTATCAGGTGCTACCACTCTGGCACAGAGTGGACCTGGGAGCAATAGCAGTGAAAGAGTAATCTACATTTCCCAAAGCTACAGCATTACTGGAGCCAGACCATCAAATGGTTTAATGTCATATCCAGAACACTCATTAGCAGGGGTAGGAGATCTTACTCCTCTACAGCCCTTGCTGACTGGAGTACAGTAGTGAGTATTTACCCAACCAAACCCCATCACAAGCAGGACATACCACAAGGTCAATTTTTAAGCTAAGTACAGCTGGTTTGAATTCATAATTTTCCTTCTCTTAAACTGGTTGCCTTACCAAGGCTACAGAGCCTAGTCTGTCCAACTATTCACCTAGAGCTAGACAACAGAGGGATTCATGCCTTTCTCAAGAGCATTAGCATGAAGTAAAATGTAATCAGCTATGTCCAAAATTTGAACTTGGGTTACCAATTCTCTTTCCTATGAGGATAACCATGTAGTGAGTTCAATCCTCATTGGGTACCTCACTATAGTACCAAACAAAGCTTAGCTTAATAAAATACTCCTGCCTGAGGTAGTTCCGTATTTCCTACTGGTGCCAATGGTCAGTATTCAAAACCAGGTAAAGTCAAGATTTCAATAGCTGATTTTCATGGCAGGTACACACGGTACACTTGAAAGATTGAGGCAACACAAACTTCTAATCCCCCCATTTAGCCTTGTGCCATACTAAGTGAAACATAGTAAATATCAAGAAGATTTACCTTGTGATAAAATTTTGGAATGATACGATAGGTGCCAGTGTTATAATGATTATCTTCTCCTTTCCACAAGTGATAGTATGTAGAAAACAATCGGGTTTCTTCAGCCTCTTTTTCCCCTTCAGAGATTATGGGTTGGTCTAGAGATATAAAGAGAAAACAAAAACAATTGTAAATAAACTTATTTTAATAAAAAAAAAATAAATGTCATTTTCTTAAAAAAAAAAGAAAAAAAAAAAAAAAAAAGAGAAGGGCCATCAGAGCTAGGATTAGCACCCAACCCTCTGCAGTTGGCTGAATTGTTAGTTTTGTGGATTGAACATTACAAACTTATCAAAAAATATGATAAACCATACAATGGTTTCATGTTTGTGGGTTAGAATTTTACTAGAAATCCATTTATGACCTCTAAATTGCCCAATGTTGGAAAGAATTTAATATCTATTAGACTTTTGACACACACCTAAAAGTGTAAAAAAACTTAGAATAATACAGAACAAGGTTAATTGGCAATATATATCACACATTATTCACTTTCAAAATGTAATATAGACCAAAACCCAGAGACAGGGGATTCTTTCATCCTATTTAATAATTAAAAGACAACTCATGTTGATATTAAGCTGTTAAGAAACTGCCATGTACCTGGCAGTCACAGTGTCTTTGATCTATTACTACTCCTCTTTTGCTGAAGTAGAGAAAGCTTATCGGGTGGAGTGGTTGCTAACTCTAGTTGAAGAGTTCATTGAAACTCACTGATAAACTTGCAGTAACTCAACTTTCAAATTTTCACATTTTGTTTTTGATAAATTTTTTTTTTCTTTCCATTTTCAGAATTTTTTTTTAATAAAACAATTCCTGACAATCTTTATATGTGCACAGTGGACATGGGTTATTTTTTAAAATTGTTAACGTAACAGGACACATGTATATTCTTAATCTTGAATATTTAGGGTTTTTTGTTGAAAAGTTACAGGGTTTTGAAGTTGACAATTTAATTGAAAAATTAATGATAAAATTTATGCATGCCAATTTATGATTGAAATTGTGATCCAATCTTTATAATGTTTTTCTAGCTCAGGTATATTCAAAATTAAGACAAAATACTCCTTTGGTTTAGAGAAATGTTATCTTTTGAACTGAAAAGTTCAGTAATATATTTTTTGGATTATTTCAGTGAAATTTACTTTTTATCATATTTATCAACCCCTCCACTCAGGCAGGATATGACATAAGGTCAATTTTTTTTAAGCGGAGTTTAACAGGTTTGAATTCAGAGTTTTCATTCTCCTAGACTAGTTGCCTCACCAAGGCTGAAGAACTCAGTCTGTCCTACTATTTTACCCATAGCTGGAGGGAGAATAATTGGATTCATACCTTTCCCAAGGGTATTAGTGCTATGTGAAATGCAATCAGTCTCGTCCAGGATTTAAACTTGTATCACCTTGTCCATTTCCTACGACGATAACCATTACACCATGTGCACCTCCAAAAATTTACTTTTTATACCCAAATCTGAAAGTAAGTTGTAAAGAGGGCAACCAGAAGGCCCCCTTTTCAATAGTTAGGTGTAGGAGAGGGCACCACTCCTTTTCCTGGAGTGCTCCACTTTACCCTTGATACGTACCTTATATTGCCGAGTTAAGCAAGGAGGTATCAAATACCATCTTTAAAGTCTTTGGTATGACATGACCTGGGATTGAACCCAGGTCTCCCAGACCATTGGTGAAAACATCCCTCAAATATGCCTATTTAGGCAGTAAAAAAAAAAAAAAAAAAAAAAAAAATCACCAAAATATTTTCTGCGTATCTGGAAATATGAAAATGCTAAAGTAAAACATACGACTCATATATTCTAAAATAAGGACCTAGATGCTATCCCTCTTAAATGATTTTATTCAGTTCAGTCTCAGTAAACATCCAGGATCAAATTTTAGGGTTTTTCTTCACATTTGTTTCAAAATGAAATTAGTCCGCAGCTATAGAATTCAAATCTGACGTTTCTTTGTATGCTTATTTTTGCCTCAACAAAATCAATATGGATTACATTCCTGTATTTGAACTAGCATAGTAGTGGAAACTCTAAGGAATTGGTTAATTTGAAAAATTGAAAACTTTGATTCCCTATTTTTCAATGTATCTATAAAAATATGATCATGAGAAATTATTAAAAATAATTGTTAAATGGGATGAAAGAATCTTTTATCTCTGGGTTTTGGTCTATACTAAATGTTAAAAGTGAGTGATGTGTCGTATATATTACCAATTGATATTGAGCTGTAATTTTTCATAACTTAATATGTCAAGAGTCTAATGAATATTAAATTCTTCTTTCCAACAAGCTCATTCTTTTGAATACTGTTAAATGGTTCCAAGTATTGCTATGTGGAACTACTGGACATTGGCCTAATGGTTAGAGAGTATTCACCAATGGCCCGGGAGACCTGGGTTCAATCCCAGGTCAAGTCATACCAAAGACTAAAAAAAATGGTACTTGATGCCTCCTTGCTTAGCACTCAGCATCATAAGGTATGGATCAAGGGTAAAGTGGGGCAATCCTGGGAAAGGAGTAGCGTCCTCCCCTACATCTTTGTATAGTAGCTATCGAAAAGGGAACCTTCGGGTCACCCTTGACGACAGTTGCCAACTTTACTTACTTTATTGCTATGTATCACTACACAGTTAAATGATCAAACAGTTCTATTTCAAACAATTCATTTCAACATAAGTCATTTGTTTGCACTCAGTTTAAATGTCAAACAGTTCTATTTGACCAAGAGATAGGATCCTATCAAGTGCTACCACCCCAGACCAGAGTGGACCTGGTGTTGTATACTCATATGCAGATGCATGCAGAATCATAACGACACACAAAGACGACGCGACACAGTTCTTAGAAAAATATACCTCTCACTTTATTTGAAAGGGTTGTGTATGAGAGGGAGTTGGAGACCGAACAGAACTGCAACATATTGACCCCCACTCTTATGGCCATCAGCGTTGTGTCTTTCTCATCCTCCAGGGTTGCTCAACCGGAGGCCCGGGAACCCTCTTTGCTGGGTGCTGGCTTTCTCTACCGCATCTTGTCACCAACGGGTCTGGTCTCCAAACTAACTGACTTCCTATCTTCACCGAGTTATATAATAGTTCAATCGCCCACTCAATATCTCCCCCTGACTGGCCATCGGAATGTGTCACTTCCACCGTCTTTGGAATGGCATGTTTGATCATCATCAAGTGGAAATATGTCATGCAGTTCACAGGTCACTCTTTTCCGGTGTATCAGTCTGTGAGTGTACCGTGGGATTTTAACCCTGTCCCATATTGTCAGCCAGACTCGCCCATGCCAATGGAATATTCACTTCCGCCGTCTTTGGAATGGCATGTTTGGCGGGGTCGAAGGTCAATATACTACACTGGGAGTGATGGCAATCAAGGGATACTCCACGTTTTCCAAAGCTCCAGCATTACTAAAGCCTCAGATTGTTTAGTGTCATATTCAGGACACTTGTTGGTGGGAGGAAGGTCCTTTTACAAAGAAAAAAAAAATTTAAATCATACTTTTTTTTTAAAACTTAGTCTTATTTATCATACTAAACAAGACAAAAACTATTTTCCCCTTGAATTTTTTATGTAACTGAAATTGCTAAAAACAACCATTATTTTTGCAGTTATTAGGACATTATTGTTTACATGTTAAAAAAAGAAAAGAAAAAGTTGTTAAAACAACAAAACTTTAGTTTTTTAGTTTCTAACGTACAATTGTCCATCAGTGACACCATGAATCTTTAATTTTTCTTTTCTAAATTGGAGTCAAAAAATATTTTATATTTAATTCTTTATCAAAAAAAAAAAAAATAAATAAATTAGCTTATATTTTAGGAAAAAACAAATTTTTGTAATTATCAAAACATGCTGACAACATAGATTCCTTTGAAACTCTCTCACCATCAATCCTTATAAAGCCATCACACTTGGTGAGTCCTCTTGACAGCACCCAGTGTCCAAACAAAGCTGATGAATCTAAGTTTTCACTTGTCGGCCAACACTGGTATGTCCATGTGTAGGAGTCTATAGGATGACATCACTTAAGAGTTTTTCCTTAGTTCTCCAACAATGCCCAGCATGTCCTACTTGTACTTGGATGGTATGCAAAGAAGTAAGTTGCTATACAGCTGCATTTTTGTAGGGTGCTGGTTGAAGGGTTTGTTTAAAAACAACACACAACATTCATATGTATGTATTTATCCAACCCCCACTGCCACACACAAGATGTAACACAAGGTCAATTTTTAAGTGGAGTACAACTGGTTTGAACTCAGAGTTTTTCTTCTCCAAGACTGAATACCAAACCATGGCTATTCTGCTATTTGCTTATAGCTGGAGAGAGAACAGATGGCTTCATACCTTCACCAAGGGTATTAGCACAAAGGGAAATGCAAATAGCCTTGTCCATACAATAGAACTGACACAGCAACAGCTTGGAAGAATCCTCATTTCATCAGAGAGATCAGCTTTCCATGTGGTCATTAACCAGTCAATTGCAGTCCATGCTTTACTTATGCAAAGGCTGACATCATTTTCAGTAGATGAGATATTGTTACCAAGATACATGAACTGGTCTCCTAATTTCAGAGTCTTAGATGAAACATTATTATTCATTAACCAGTCAATAGCTCCAAGCTTTACCTATGCATAGGTTGACATCACTTTCAGTAGATGAGATATTGCTACCTAACCATAGATTGTCATTGCTTTCAGTACAAATGTACAAGTCTGTAGATTCCAAAAATATAAGCAGTTTATTTTAATGCTTTTTACAAATGGAAAATTAAATATTGAATTCAAATGCTACTCAATGTACTGCAAACCACTAACTTTAGGTAATTGTATAGATTACCCCCCCCATTGAAATTTATATTTTAAATTTTTAATTATATTTTAATTAAGTAGTATGGGGTTCAATCCCAGGTTGAGTCATACCAAAGACTCAAAAAAATGGTGATTGATGCCGCCTTGCTTAATACTCAGCATTATGAAGAAAGGATCAAGGGTAAAGTGGAGCAATCCAGAGAAAGGAATAGCACTCTCCCCCACACTTTGGTGTAGTAGCTATTCAAAAGGGAGCCTTCGGGCCACCCTCAACTAAGGTCGCCATCTTTACTTACTAATATATACAAGTGTAATGATTATGGCTTTCATCATAGAAAATGGAATCATTGACAAGAGTTCAAATCCTGAATGAGACAGTTTGCATTTCATTTCTCAGTTATGCTTTGAGAAAGGCATGAATCCATCTGTCCCTCCCCAGATATAGATAAACAGTAGAGCAGACAGGTCTTTAGCTTTAGGTGAACAATCATTGACAGCACAGGGTCATCAGGCTCATATTGCACCCAGTAAGCCCATGACCAACATAGTCCAGCAGGACACGAGTGAAAGCTGGTGCCCAACCTCCCTTTCCTTAAAACCTCCACAATAAAAAAGACTGTGTCAAATCCTGTCTCATAGGAGCCAGCAGTAAATTTTCAGTCTAGGAGAAGGAAAACTCCGAATTCTAAACAAGCTCTAAGTTCAATTAAAAGTTGACCTTGTGTCACACACTGCCTATGCCAGAGGTGGGGGAGGGGGTAAATACATACATCTACAGTCCAGAAGTTTAATTTTCAGTCATTTGCTATATTTCATTTTTTATACTAAACAGTTAAGTTCCAAAATTATGTCTTTAGCTGCAACTTGGCCATCAGCCATATTTCCTTCAAATCTTTTCCTCCCTCATTCACTAAAAAAATTTCAGTATGTCTTGTTGAATGACCAATTTGTAATTTTCGGACTTAACTGTAATTGTTCCATAAAAAAATGAAACAAATAACTGAAAATTAATGTTACCTCAGCTGGATTATAGTGAGTGTAATTATTACTTTCTAGGTAACATTAACATATATATTTTAATAGGCAGGGGATATTCTATACAAGCAAATAGCTAAATAATATTCTAAGTATTGGGCACCCAGGGAAAATCATAGTGATTAGCAACAATAGCTAGTTTGTAGACCCTAGATAGGAAACCATTACAACAGACAGAAAAGTAAAACTTAAAAGATTAATTTAATTCTTAAGGTAAGACAACAAACATTTGTTTATTTATGAGCTGGCGCCCTCTGTTCTAAAATGAGCCTCTGAGAATAACAATGAGGTCATCAGGTTCATTTCTAAAACAAAAGTCAAGTGTGGTGGACTTGGTCAGCAGAACTGGGTTATGGTTTTTATTGATTATCCTTGGGATGATTTTGACAGGACAAGGAACCCAACCCTCTATAAAAAAAAATAAAAAAATATGGTAAGGTTGTTTTACCTGAAGAGACAGACGTCTCCTCTGTACACACCAGCTAACGGTACCTGCCTTAAGCTGCAACGTTATATTATATATATATATAAATATATATATATATATATATATATATATATTTTTTAGGTGGTGGGAGAAATATTCTAGTCAGAATTAACGTGATTGAATTAGTTTGACACCAGAAAGAAAATTGAGGCAAAATTTAATTTAAAAAAAAAAAAAAAAAATACAAGTAAATTATCGAATTTATTCTGACATTATCGCCAAAATATACTTATTGGACTCCCTCCCCAACAAGGGCAAAATATGACACAGGTCGGTTTAACGAGGAGTGTCCATCGGGAAGCGAACCTCCTGCAGAGCGGTTTTAAAGATTGCTTAGATTCCTTCCTTGAGGAACGCTTCAAGCACTGGCAGAGAAACCTAGCCTTTACCTCTTTTAGACGAGGTAGGTGTTGCTTGGGTGGGGAAAGGCCCCTGGAAGAAGTTCTTATGGGTTCACGACCCGCCAGGAAAATCAGACAAGCTGAGAATTATACATTGGTCAAGTAACGGTCGTTTTCGGAGAAATTTCTTTTTGTACCTATTGTGTTTTTGCAAACTCCCTTCCTATTCTGACCTGGTTGGTTCAAGTGTTGCTGAATTTAGGTTAGAACCCCTAGAGGTTGAACGTCTGTTTCAAAGAGTTTCCTCTTTCTATTTTTTTTTGGGGGGGGGCAAAGCATTTTTTTATCTTTCGGCTGCGATTTTGAATCAGAAATCACTGCTCCACAACTTTTTTTTAATTGCGTCATTATTTTATAAAATAAAATAAGATGAATTTAAATAACAGCAATAAAACTAGTTACATGTAACATAAGTTTTTCAAATGCTTCATGTAAGCGAAAAAACAAGTCAGTATGTTATGTTTGTTGGTTATATTCAATAAGTTTTGTTGTTGCGACACATGGCCGTATTTATGAAGCACCCAGTGAGAAACTAACTTATTAGTTCCCACTTACATTTGTGGATATTTATACCTTAAAATCCATTACCAGTTTTTGTTTGCTGTCCGTAAAAAAATTTAAAATAAAGGCAATTGTTTGTTTTTTGTTTAATACGTAAACTTCATTCCTTAATCTTAAGTGTATAAAATGAAAAAAGTTTTTTGCTTGTTTAATTACAATAAAAAAAAAGTTTATATTTCTTCAATTTGATTTTTTTTAAAAGAATTTTACGACCGACTATCTGATAAAAGAAAAAAAAAATCAAAAAAATTGTAATTAAGATAAAAGGTAAAATATCACCAAAAATTACCAAAACAAAAACTTTATTCTTAAATCATGTTTTTAAAAATTCAAGTTAAAAACGTTTCCAAATTGATACTTAAAAAATCTGATTAAATAGATAAAAAAAAAACATTTAAAAAGTTTTCACAAAAACTAAAATCAGAAATATTAAAAATATTGTTTATCAAAGTAATTTCAAAGTATATTTAATATATATATATATATAACTAAATTGAAATAAAATCAATTTATTAAAGTATAAACTAAATTACATTGAAATAGTATCAATATTAATTTATGAAAGTGTAAATTAAATTAAAATATACATATAAGCTAAACTTCATTTATTTAATAAATATTATTTAATAGTTATTTATTTGGCAAGTAAACAATATTTAAGTATTTGATTCACTATGGATCGAATAAACAAAACAAAAGTTTTAAAAAAGATAAATAAATAAACTTGAAAAATTCCCAAATAAAAATGTTAAGTGTTTAACTGGGATGGGAGTTTCATTAATTTATAAACGGTTTTACTTTTACCAAAAGAAAATAAACTTGTAAACACTTCTTAACTAATCACAAAATTTCGTAACAACGGTGACAATGAAAATATAGCAAAAATAAAGATCAATTAATTATCTAATAAGTCAATAAATTTACCTGTTCTTTTTTTGTTCGACTCTATACATCTTCTCAATTTATTTCGGAAGTCCATTACCCCAACATCGTCCGGCGATGATTCCTCTTTCAATTGACGACCAGTAAGAGTCATGGTTAAAACATATTAATATTATTAATAAATAAAAAAATGATGATAATAATAATAATAAGTAACGTTAACAACTGAAATAGAAATAAGCCCCTTCTAAAGCTCCGTTTAACTACTACTACTACTAATCAGGGGAGAATTCCTGACGTCTACCCGTCCAGGAAGGAACGGCCGTGGCAACAAGAGGGACAAATTTCATGTCATAAGAAAACAAAAACAAGGACAGTGACAACAACAACAGGCAGTTGCCATCTTTGAATTTCGTTTCCTCTAAGCTTAAATTTGATTGGTTGATTCCGGGGTAAAGGATTAAAAAAATAATAATAAAAAGGATGTAGGTGGCGCCGCCTTGCTGGACAATGATGCAAACTAACAGGGGAGGCCACTCAAAGTTACTTATTTAACACCTAGTATGCTCAGCCTACCTAAAAAACGATGATGGTGTTTTCTTCTTGGCAGTTGTTTATGTCAGTTTCCTCTGCTGTGAGGTTGAGTAGCGAAGACCAACTTTTTTTTTATTCTTCAAAATCTTGCTGATCCGTTTATTTACACATCATTTACTTTTGTGTGCATGTTCTGAGTGAACACACGTAAAGAAAACGATACAGTGCGTCAACTATTTCCCCAATATAATGTAACAAAAAAAAAACAATTTTGCTATTATCACTCACATTTGCTAAGATTAAAGATGGGTATAAAAATTATCTTGTACCTACACGACTAATTATTTTATATTAGGCATCTTGAGAAAAAAAATCCACTTTTGGAAAATTGGTGCTATATAATATTTTTTCCTTTGATTTTATGTCATAGGAAGCAAAATTAAATATTTTTCAAAAATTGTCTTGTTCTGGAAAATAAAGAAGTAAAGACGATCCGAAGAAAACGTAACTAAAACACGAACATATATAATTTAAAACTTCTTAAAACCAATTTGCAAAAAAAAAAAAAATGAACGTTTTCATCAAATAACAGAAGGTTGTTATTTTACGACTTGGTGAGTGTTTTTTAACTCGTGTTTGAAATTTTATTTTCTCGAAAGCCTATTTTTACGGGTTTTTTTTTTCATATATATTCGTTGAGTGAATCAGTGCTTGTAAAAAAGAAAAGGGAAAAAAACTGAACCAGTGAACGCAAATATCACAACAACAACAAAAAATAAATAAAAGATCGCAATTTTGATTTTAAAGAATTACTTAGTAGAAAAATTGAAAAAAAAGTTAGCTGATGAATACAAATATAAAAGATAGGGGGAAAAATCTAAAAATTTGCATATTGGATTTTAAAGAATTAATTAAAACTGGATTTGAAAAAAATACTTAAGTAAAGAAAGCAAAGGAAAAATATGGAAAGAAAAGATGTGAGTAGAACAACAAAAGCAAACAACAAAACAAACGACAATTCTCCTGACTCTGGAGTAAAGAAAAAAGAAGCAAACATGGAATTTGGTGGTGTCTTGGGGACTGCCTTTAATCTTGTCGCATTGCCAGCTGTTGTCCTTTTTTTAAACCTTATGTGCAACGAACAGTCTTGTAAATTTGGTCAATTCCCTATCTTTTATGATGGCTGGGCTTATTTTTTTGATTGGGATGCTGTTTTTATGTTCTTTGCTTGGCTGTCTTTCCAGGCATTTTTGGCCCTTCTTCCTGTTGGCAAAATTCACTACGGACTCCCATTAAAAGATGGAACCCGACTGAAATACCGATGTAATGGCTTCATCTGCCTGTGCCTCTCAGTGGCGGCTTTTATGGGTGCTATACACCATGACCTACCGATAGAGCTCATTTACAACAAGTTATTTCAGATTATGATAACAGCGTTGATTTTCAGTTATCTGATGAGCATGCTTCTCTACATTAAAGCACTTAATATGCCCCCGTCAAAGTTGGCACCTGGTGGCAACACTGGTTACATGATCTACGATTTTTTCATGGGCCACGAACTTAACCCTAAAATCGGAAATTTGGATTTAAAGTTCTTTTGTGAGATGCGCCCCGGGCTTATTGGTTGGTTGATAATAAACCTCTGCATGGTTGTCAAATCTTTTAAAGACAATGTTGGCCCTTCTCCAGCCCACCTCCTCGTGACCATATTCCAAGGACTTTATGTTTTTGATGCTCTGTGGTTTGAGGAGGCTATTCTCACGACAATGGACATCACCCATGATGGATTCGGTTTCATGCTGTGTTTTGGGGATCTCGTTTGGGTCCCATTCCTGTACACTCTTCAAGGGAAATACCTGATGAACTACGTTCACGATACTCCACTGTTGATACTTCTTGGCATTTCAATTGTCAACTGCATTGGTTATTTAATCTTCAGACTTTCAAATTCACAGAAGAACCAGTTCCGATTAGATCCAAAGCATCCATCAGTTGCCCACCTGGAAAGTATTGCGACACCAGGTAAAAACCGTTTACTGGTGTCTGGATGGTGGGGAATGTGTCGAAAACCTAATTATCTCGGTGATATCATTATGTCCATTTGCTGGTCACTAACCTGTGGTTTTGGAAGCATCATTCCTTATTTTTATCCAATTTATTTTATTGTTCTTCTTGTGCACCGTGAACAAAGAGACTCCATGCATTGCCAGAAAAAATATGGATCCAGTTGGCAGAGATACTGTGAAAAAGTAAAATACAAAATATTCCCTTACATCTATTAACTTAAAGGTCTCTTTCTCCACCTGCCCTTTAACAAAGCAGCTAACTGTCATTTTTTTAACTGTCCTCATATTTTAAATTGGCTTTTCCCAAGACTTTTAATGACATTTAATTATACTTTTTGTAAATATGACCACATGCTTGTCAAAAAAAAATGGAGAACGATTTAATCAATTTTTATAAAATCTATACCAATTTTATTTTTACTCCTTTAAAATACAAGGATAAGTCAAAAGTTTTTCAATATTTTGGTGACATAAGGCAGAATTCAGCTACTACAGATGCTTTTTTGTGAAGGTGACGAACTACGTAGGACTGTGAGATGCCAAACTTGGCTGATACTCTTCTAGTACTACTCATCAGATTTGCCTGTATGACTTTGAGTATGTCATCATAATCTCTGGTTTTAGGTCTACCTGATCTTGCCTGATCATCAAGGTTCGTGAAATTTCTTGAACCATCTGATTATTTCACTGTGATCAATTAGACCTTTACCTTTCACTCAAAAAATGTTTTTGGTTGCTTCTGTGGTTGAATGGCCCAATTTGAACTTGTAAAGCATAATAAGTTCCCAAATTAGTTGCATTACATGTTCATCCATGTGGATTTTACACAGGAAGTGAAGCAATATACAAAATGTCAGCACACCAACTGCACTGATATCACACACCATAACTTCAACTGCTTCAATCACGTAATATACACACTGCAAATTAGCATGTGCCAAAATATTGCAAAACTTTTGATTCAACCTAGTAACTGCCACTTCAGCTCTATGCATGGTATCCCTGCTGATTTATTTCTTTTGTGGAAAAAATACAAAAAAAAACAAAGTTTGAAATATTTTTTTCTGGAGTTCTCACTATTACAATTTTTAAAACAATTTTAAAAAAGTTCCTTAAAATGGCATTCTTGAAAATATTGTCATTTGCTGCTTTGAAGGGGTGGTCATTTTAAAAATGGTAAAAATGACAATTACCAATTTTACTCAGGTGCTTAAAAGGTTCTGCAATATTTTGGTAACTTATTTGCTTGATTCTTCAAGTTACAAAAAAGCAGACTCACATTCAAAGTAAAGGGGATCATGTTGCATCAGCTGAAGCCACCTTTCTACCTGTTCTTTGATCCCACGCTGAAACCATTTGTTGTCCTTAGAGCCAAAGAACTTTTTCACTGAAGCTTCCACCTCTTCTTGGTTGTTGAAGCATTGCAAATGCAGTGAGTCATGGATTAAAACAAGTAACAACCTAAGGGAGCTTGGTCTGGACTATATATTGGGTGAAGTTACTTTTCTGCCTGTTCTTTGATCCCACTCTGATATCAGTTCTTGCCCTTCAGGGTGAAGAACTCCTTCACTGAAGCTTCCACCTTCTCTTGTTTGTTGAAGCATCTCAAAAGAGTGTCAGAACAAGTAATAATCCAAAGTAGCTAGGTCTAGACTATATACTGGGTGTGATATCAGTTCAGTCCCCTCAAATTGGTTGCTCGATTGGTTGTGTTTCACGGCATCTAAACCCTTGTAGATTATTTAATGCTGAATACTCTTCATATATATATATATGATATTATTATATGTATATATCATTTGTAAAAAAATAATCGATACCAATTTTTAAATGAGCCAGAGCTCATTTGTTTGTATGAAGTTGTTTCAACTATTGCTACCTAACCCTAATAATTCAATTTAACATCAGTCATTTGTTTGCATACAGTTAAATGGTTTCAAATATAACAAATGGTTAAGCATTTCTATTTGACCCCTAAATGAGACCCTAACAGGTACTACCACTCCAAGTCAGAGTAGACCCGGGAGTAATGGCAATGGAGGGATGTACTAGGGTCACACCATTTGATGGTTTAATGACATATCCAGGACACTCAGAAGGGAGGGATCTTACCCTTCTGCAGAGATGCAGTCAGTGTATTCTTTTGCCCCAGCTGAGTGGGCTGATTATTCCTGGAGTTTATTCCAGAAACTAACATGTATGCAAATATTGTAAAACTTTTGAATTACCCTAGTTTATCAAAAAAAAAAGAACAGGAGGATAATCTGATGAGAAAAATATTTTCTTACATTTTATAGAAAAAGATGTATTTCATTTTGAAAAGCATGTTAACTTTCTTTTTTTTTTTTTTAAATCAGTTGGAATATTTTTCAGTGCTAAATACACTTGTATTTTAAAAATCTACCAAAAATCAATTAATTAATTAAATTTTTATGAAACTTTCAGTAAATATTCATGAAATACTGAATTTATTTGTAAAAGAAATAAAATTAGAAGAAATATTTTTTACATAGATAAACCCACTCTTATTTTATTTTCTGACTTCTCAATTTCTCCCTGCCATGCACGATGTATGAGAACCCAACAGTCCAATTAAATATGTCGATCATAAAATTGCTTACACAGGTGATTTGTTTATAGGGGTGAAGGCTTGTGTTGGAACAACCACACTTTTATGATGAGTTGATAACAGAAGAATGGTGCACCTGTGTCCCACAGATTCTTTGAACAAAACTCCTCAGGTATTGGATTAAGAAAATTTCTTTCTCCTAGACTAGTTGCCCTACTAAGTCTAGCAAGCCCAAGCTATCCATATATTTTCCCATAGCTGAAATAGAAGAGATGGATTTCTGCTTTTCTTATACATACAAAAAGCAGAAATCCATCTGTTATATTCATTTATATATGTATATATATATATATGAAGAAAGGTAAAAATCCATCATTTATATTTATATATATATATATACACACCTGCCCATTGGCATAATAGTTAGAGTGTTTGCCAATGGTTCTGGAGACCTGGGTTCAATCCCAGGTCAAGTCATACCAAAGACTAAAAAAAATGGTACTTGATGCCTCCTTGGTTAGCAATCAGCATTATATGATACATATCAAGGGTAAGTGAAGCAATCCAGGAAAAAGTGGAGCACCCTCCCCTACACTTTGGTGTAGTAGCTATTGAAAAGCAAGTCTTTGGATCACCCTCAACTATGATCAGCCAACTTATATATATAATTTGAGATTTCAGACAATTTTTAAACTACCTTAATCCACAAATGTGATATCTCACACACCAACCAGAAGGGGCCAATAAAAAAACTCAACTCCAAATCCTTGTCTGTCACCTTTAATAAAATATGCCTACAAGAAAATCTGCTGTCTAAATACATACATACATATATATATATATATATATACATACATATATATATATATATATATATATATATATATATATATATATAATGTGTGTGTGTAAATCTGCTGTGTCTGTCTATTTGGATTTTACATAAAATTGCATCACTGAAACTGCTGCTGCTTCTCAACTTAAAGAAGTTTGTAAGCAACCTACTATATAACTTGACAAAAGTTGCAGTGTTTTTTTTCCTAATATGGTCACTAATTTGCATATTTTACTATTAAAAGTTACTTATAAAAAAAGAAAATAGCTGAAAAGAAAATCAGTAAATATTTTATCATACATTTTTTTTTTTTGTTTTTTAAAAGCAAGACATTAAGAACCAACTGTCCATCACACAAGCATCCACTCTCCCATTTAGCTCAAATAAATCCAGTTTAAAATGAGAGCTGCTAAACTGCTTACCCAACTGATTTGTTTGTGTAGAATCAGTTGTACTTTTTGGATGAGATGACATTTGTATGCTACAAATTCTTTCTTTTTTTTTAATTCTGAGATTTTTACTTCTAGACTGGTAGCATTACCAAGGCTAGAGAGCCCAATCTGTTGTAACTTGAATGTCTAGAAAGACAAGAAATAATTGTCTTCCCTTGGATGTGAGCATGTCTTAATAGATCATATGTACTTTGATCGCATGAGATACAAGAGCTATTTCCCTTATTCATGTGGTTCCTGTTCTTTTAACAATTAAGACCTCTTTTCATGTCCCACTCTTGGAACAAAGTGGATATGCTTTTCATTGAACAGAAAAGAGACTATCTCCAATTCCTGTGAGGTACTTTATTTTACTTTGCCATTGAAATGAAAACCACTGAGGACAAATAAGACTTTCACCAATCTGGTATGCCTTCTTTATGCACTGCTTGTACATGGAACACAGTGCATATTTCATCTGTTTGGGGCACGTTTGTGTATTTGTTATGTTGTAATACTTGTTATATGTTTTTATATATGTGTGTATTAAATGTCATGGGTTCATGTGAGTTTATCTCGTCTTTTATTTCCGTTTATTCAGCATTAGTGCATTGATAGATACCTTAATGCTAATATTGGAATTTGGTGAGTAGGAGCACTAGCACCAAATATCACCAATATTTGGTGATAATTCAGATAAATCTTAAACATATTTAAAAGGTAAATCTCAAAAGAATTTTATATAATCAAAGAAAATAATTTTGTGTCATTTTTCACTAATTCTTCTTTTAATTATATGTATGAGAACCATTCAATAAATAAGTAGTTTTTTTGGGTTTTTTAGTGAGGAGGATCCGATTACATATACAAGGTCACTCAATAAATAAGAATTTTTTTGACTGTGGAGATATCTATTACTATAAAAGGGTCATTCAATAAATAAGGATAATTCTTTTGACTGATGAGAGACCAAATAACATACCTATAACATACCTGGATCATTCAATGAATAAGGATAATTTTTTTCACTGAGGAGAGACCTAATACCTATAAAAGGGATATTCAATAAATAAGGGTAATTTTTTTGACTGATGAGAAACCTAATACCTATAAAAGGGATATTCAATAAATAAGGGTAATTTTTTTTGACTGAGGAGGAACCTATAACATACCAGATCATTCAATAAATAAGGATAATTTTTTTCACTGATGAGAGACCTAATACCTATAAAAAGGCTATTCAATAAATAAGGGTAATTTTTTTTTGACTGAGGAGGAACCTATAACATACCAAGATCATTCAATGAATAACGATAATTTTTTTTGACTGATGATAGACCTATTATATATATGAGTATTATTCAATTAGGTGAATTTTTTTTACTGAGGAGTGACCTATTACATATATGAGTGTCATTAAAAATATTAGGGGAATTTTTCTGACCTAGAAGGGACCGATTATATATATATGAGGGCTATTCAGAAAATAAGAGGTGTCTTTGTTTGAGAAAGGACCTGTTATATATGTAAAGACCATTCAGTAAATAAGGTGAATTTTTTGAAAAAAATCAAAATACTTTTTTTTATAAATGTAAACTCTGCATTGTTTAAAACTGTTTTATAGTGAAAATTATTTTGTTTTGAGTTTATTCAAAATGGCAGCAAATTATACAGGTCTCCAGGCTTAAACAGAGATTTGTCATCAAATTTTTGGTGGCTGAGGAGTACAAACCATGTGAAATTTATATAAGAATATGTTGTGTATAGAGAAGCATATTCTAATCAAAAAATATTTACAAATAGGTTTGCTACTACATGAGAGTGTATATATATTGTGGAACTGGAACCGAACGGTTGGGCAAGGCAACACCTGCCTGCAAGTCCTCTAACTAAACGAACCCGATTTGAAAGCCAACACCGACGGAAATGTACACCAACACCAACATGAACACAATCTAGTGGCAATCTCGGTAGTTGCTGAGTTAGCAAAGCACCCACTGAAGATTGGAGCCTGGTAAAAGTAACACTTGGCACGTACCATTATGAATGTTGGTAGAGTTCATTGTATGCACCGTGATTGGCTGTAACTTATATAAAAATACAGCTTGTGTGGTGTATATCTCAGGGTTCGTATATCTTATGGCCCAGCTTATTTTTATCTGCCAGCTGGGTGTGAGTTGGATAGTCTGGCCAATCCAGTGAGTGCCTTTTTGATATCATTCTTTAGTGTCGTCTTCAAATGTGTGCCTGGCTGAAGCACACACACACAGTTCTTGGGCGCTTCCATGCATGCCCGTTACACTACAAGCCAGTATTGAAGAGACATTCTATGGAGAGGAAACACACTGACTCTCCAGTAAATAAAAAGTTCTGGGTGCAGTGGTCAGTAAAGAATATCATGCTGACAGTATTCTGGCACATGAAAAGACCCATCATTCTTGATTTCCTTGTAAAAGGTGCAATTCTAAACAGTATTTCCTATTGATAACTCATTAGGCAAAACTAACCTTATTTATTGAATGACATTTGTATTTTATTTTTTAATTAAACAGTCAACACTAATGGTGAGCTATTAACTCACCTCCAATTCACAGATAATATTGTACTCACCACCAAAACAGCTAATCAGTTACAGGGAATGCTGATTGAGCTGAACAAAGTTTGACCATCGGCTTAAACATAGACCACATAAAAACTCAATTCATGTATTCTGAAAATGTACAACAGTGTGAAGCAATGAAATTGAGCAGAAAGAGTACATCTACTTGGAACAGATGATGAATATGAGCTGAGATGTGGATACTGGAATCTCATGAAGAATAAGATCAGAGTAGAAGGTATTTGCCATGCATACAAGATGTGCTCAGGGTGAAGTTCGAAAAGACTTTACATGCTACTAATTCAATAGTCCTGTTTTGCCTGAGATATTTTATGTACAGAGACTGGTTATCACAGATACCTTCCACTCTGATCTTAAGGAGATAAGGTTGGATGGCATTTACCATGATGAAAGATGTGCTCAGGCAAAGTTGGAAAAGACTCAATATGCCAATAGTTCAATAGTACTGTGATTGATTATGACACAGGGCTCTGGAAATATCTAGGGTAGAAATATTGTTGCAGGAAGACATCTAAAGCTAGGTAATTCGGAAGTGGAGCAGAGTGAAGGACATGATCACTGAGTATTGAAAGCAGACGTTCTGCTAGGCCTGACTTGTCACAAGGTTCACAGAAAATCTTTGGTTCGTTAACTGAATAACCAAATCACATCTTTTTTTGTTGTTTTTGGTCTTATATGAACTTGAAAAACCAAGACAATGTTTTTATGTTGTTTTATAACATGTTTGTTGTTTCCATTCAGTAAGGGGAACAAGTGGCAACATCTTTGTCTCCTCTGCCTTTCTTTAACCACCTTCAAGTTTCTGTAATGTTATACGGGATATACTGGGTTATATTTCTTCTGATTGGCCAGTGCAGTTGGCAAGTAGTATCCAAGAGACCTGAAATAACCTCTTTAAAGACCTCCACAATGATGAGAAAAAAAAAACAAGTGATTTAAGCCAACGAGGTGAAGAACAAGATCAAAAACAAAATGAAAGTGCATTGCGTCTAGCAATGTAGAAAACATCAAACAACCTGGCTAATAAATAGAAAAAGAGATTCTTCTTTTTAAAATTCTTAAATAAAATTCTGAGATAAAATATCAATGAATTGTTCAGGCTTGTATCTTTACACTTTCATTAACTTCATTGTTTCAACTAATGAGTTCCTTATGTCATATGTCTCACCTGAGTATAAGAATGGATATCCTCTAATCTATCTATCTATCTATCTACCTCTCTCTCTATATATATATATTTAATTGATGGAATTAAGACTTTGACCACTGAGTTTCGTGGAGTTTTTTTACAAAACAACAATCATCAGGCAGTTAAGAAAATGAAATGCATTTCATTTTCTTAACTGCCTGATGATTGTTTTTTGCAAAAAAACTCCATGAAACCCAGTGGTCGTAGTCTAAATTCCATCAATTAAATATATATATATATATATATATATATATATATATATATATATATATTATTATTATTATTATTATCATTATTATTATATAATAGCAATATCCTAGATATTGAGCACTCTCCATATTATATTGTTTTTTGCAAAAATACTCCATGAAACTCAGGGGTTGTAGTCTAAATTCCATCAATTATATATATATATATATATATATATATATATATATATATATATATTATTATTATTATTATTATAGCACTATCCTAAATATTGAGCACTCTCCATATTATATTGCACTTGATTTGACACAAACCAACAAAGTGATTCAGTGACAACCAACACTGTTATATATATATATATATATATATATATATATATATATGTGTGTGTGTGTGTGTGTGTATTAAGCAGTTTGAACAAGTTAAAAATTTGAGAAAATCACTGAGAGAATTCTTCGAATCTTAACTGTAATCACTTTTTTGATTGATTGAGGAAGCAGATTGAGGCCAGTGATGTAAAAACATCAGACAACCTGGCTAATTGAAGTGTTTGGGAATTAAGAGTTTTTATCAGCAAGATAATTTTATACTGACAAGATGAGTCAAAAGTTTTGTAATATTTTGGTAATGTGATGTAGAATTTAGCAGCTCTAGATGCTTTTACCAAGCTTTGTTCTGTTCAAGTCTTCTTACCCAGGTGAGTCAAAAGTTTTGCAATATTTTGGTAATGTGAGACAGAATTTAGCAGTTCCAAATGTATTTACCAAGCTTTTTTCTGTCCAAGTCTTCTTACCCAAGTGAGTCAAAAGTTTTGTAATATTTTGGTAATGTGATGTAGAATTTAGCTGATCCAGATGTATTTACCAAGCTTTTTTCTCTTCGATTCTTTTTACCCTGGTGAGTCAAAAGTTTTGCAATATTTTGGTAATGTGATGTAGAATTTAGCAGCTCTAGATGCTTTTACCAAGCTTTGTTCTGTTCAAGTCTTCTTACCCAGGTGAGTCAAAAGTTTTGCAATATTTTGGTAATGTGATGCAGAATTTAGCAGCTCTAGATGCTTTTACCAAGCTTTATTCTGTTCAAGTCTTCTTACCCAGGTGAGTCAAAAGTTTTGCAATATTTTGGTAATTTGGGGCACAGTTTGGCAGCTCCAGAAATTTTGTTATTCTGGTGAGTCAAAAGTTTTACAATCCTTAGTAAATGATAAACAGTTCAATTTGAACAAAAGATGGGACCCAAACAGATACTACCAATTTGGGTCAAAGTAGACCTGGTAGTAATGGCAATGAAGGGCTACTCAACATTCCTCAAAGCTCCAGATACAATATATCATTATACCAAGGATACTTTTGTTTATAAGCTGTTGCCCTCCCATTCTTACTCAAATTTACTCTTGGTCCCAGTGGACTAGAATTTGTAACAGTCCCTAACCCCAAATCTAAAAATATAAAAAGACTAATGTGTGTCATAGTTTCCAAGAATAAATGTTTCCTATTTTCGTACCAATAAGCTTATGAGAATAAATAGAGCAAAATCCCCAGCACTACAGTAGCAGTCCAGCAGTTGTCAGAAGCAAATTAACTAAAAGTAATCATGACATAAGGGTAAGTTTTATTTTCTTAGGAATTTTATGACTGATAAGCAAATAAGCTTTTTAAAAAGAATACTGAAACCTCTATGTATGCTATATAAAGATTAATACTCATACAAGAAGATTTGTAAGTTGTTGCTCACTGCCACAAATAATATATGAAAAGACAATGGCTATTTCAACTCAAATTCCTGTTGTTTGTTTAGTATGTGTGCTTGTTTTACAGGGTGTCTAAAAATAGATGCAACCCATTAATATGAAAATGATTTATTACCAATGGTGGTCATTTGGAACACGTCCAGTAAAAAATGCATCCTTTGAACTAGAGGCATCCAATCCATGTTTTTTTTTTCACTGTTATTATATCAGCTTTCAGGACATGCAATCTTTTTTTTTGTTTCTTGTCTCAATGATAAATTATTATCATATTAATGGGTTGCATCTATTTTGAGGCAGTTTAGAATGATTTTGTCTCCAAATAAGTGACGTAAAATATTTTTTCCTCTTTTGTCAAAGGCATTGTGATGGAGGATTAATAGTTGTAATATTTGGAGACGAAATAATATATATGAATATAGGGTGTCTCAATATACATGGGACCCATGTGACTGCTAATAACTCTACTAATAATAATGTTGTGTTCTTTTTTGTTTCAGATTTGAAAATATAAAAGAACACAACATTATAATTAGTAGAGTTATTAGCAGTCTCATGGGTCCCATGTATATTGAGACACCCTATATTATTATTAGTAGAGTTATTAGCAGTCACATGGGTCCCATGTATATTGAGACACCCTATATTATTATTAGTAGAGTTATTAGCAGTCACATGGGTCCCATGTATATTGAGACGCCCTATATTATTATTAGTAGAGTTATTAGCAGTCACATGGGTCCCATGTATATTGAGACACCCTATATTATTATTAGTAGAGTTATTAGCAGTCACATGGATCCTATGTATATTGAGACACCCTATATTCTTATTAGTAGAGTTATTAGCAGTCACATGGGTCCCATGTATATTAAGACGCCCTATATTATTATTAGTAGAGTTATTAGCAGTCACATGGGTCCCATGTATATTGAGACACCCTATATTATTATTAGTAGAGTTATTAGCAGTTACATGGGTCCCATGTATATTGAGACACCCTATATTTATAATTAATTTCAGTATAAACCTTTTCAACACAACATCCAGAAAACTTCTAAATTATTAAGCAGCATTTCTTTACAAACTCGATAAGCATAAATCACTACAACATTCATGCTATATTTATACTTCTTTAAGTCCCACTTGTTCCCAGGCTTGCTTTGGCAGCAATGAACTTTGTCTTAGTGGGATTATCTCTGTTGACTGTCAAAAAATTTCTGCAAGTGACTGCTGGATGACGTTGTCAAGGCAGTATATAGGAAGAGTACATGAAAGTCTCATTCTCTTTTTACTTGAAGCATGCTTTGAAACAAACCTGATTTTAGTCCTCCAGAGCAGAGACATTTTTGACCTCAAGAAAACTTTGTGTCATCTTGAACATGTCACAACAGAACAGTATATGGAGGACATTTCTCTTTATACAACCTTTTTGTTGCTTACTTCATCTGGTATTTCTTTCCATTAAGTTTGCTCAGGCAATAAAATGTTTTTAATTGAATATTTGTTCTTGAATTTATTCTATCATATGGAAATCAGACCTGACCGATAAAATGAAATACAGTTTCTTCCAGGCAGCAGTCGTGTCAATACTGCTGTATGATTGCACCACTTAGACACTAACAAAATGGCTAGAGAAGAAGCTAGACGGCAATTACACAAGAATGTTGTGAGTAATATTGAATATGTCCTGGTGGCAACACCCCACAATACACCAACTATACGGCCACCTGCCTCCCATCATGAAAACTATCCAAGTTAGACAAACCAGACGCGCAGGACACTGCTGGAGAAGCAGAGACGAGCTCATAAGTGATGTACTCCTATGAACTCCCACATATGCCCGAGCAAAAGCAGGACGACCAGCTCGAACATACATACAGCAGCTATGTGAGGATACGGGATGTAACCCTGAAGACCTGCCAGAGGTGATGAACGATAGGGAAAAGTGGTGAGAGAGGGTCAGAGATATCCGTGCTAGCGGCACGACATGATGATGACATTTATTCTGTATGAGTAAACAATATTAAATCAAAGACAACACTAATATAAATGGATCACATCTAGATCTTATTACCTATTGCCGCGACCTGCCGATAAACATAAATGGATCAAGTTGCACGCCCGCTGCAGGACAATTATATCCGGGTATGGCCGGAACTGACAAAGCCCTTTTTCTTTCTAACGACCTTGACACCTCGTGACAGCTAAAAGAAAAGGATGAATTAAAATTAACAATATTTACAAAGCACTTCGGCCAAAAATAACGTGATAAAACTGGAACTAATAGTCATTGCCAGCTTATAGTAGGTAAAGAAAATACTTAATGGCTACACTCATTTTTTATCAAAGAACTTTATATTCACGCGGCTGGAGCTGCGTGTCACAGCACTTTCATCATATCAACAGGCCCTTTTTCAACGCTCGCCGGCTAGCTCTTCACGAAGCTCATTTAAGGAGGAATCCTGCATTTTGTGCGGTTGCATTCACCTTACCTTCCGGCATTGATCCCACTTCTCGTGGTAGATCTGCCTTTCTTCCACCTACATAGGTATGCACAAAGGTCCTTTTTAGGACCATAAGAGGTCTCTGTCTGCGGGTCAGAGCATCTCTGGTGGTCAGTAATGACCAGTCGAAGTAGACGGCCAGGTGGCAAACACAAAGACAGATTCTAAGACCAACCGGTCTTACTCTCGCTCGGTTCCGATTGTCCGATAAGCTGCACAGCGCTAATGGCACGGTCCAGCCTTTACCTACCGCTTCGCTATCTGCGCAGCGCTAAGATAATGCCCATCTTAGCCTCGGCCTCCTGGCCTGTCCGCTCGTCCGCACGGCTTTGACACAACAAAGCCTTCGCTCCCGTCCGATTCGTCCGCACGGCTTTGACCCGACAAAGCCTTCGCTCCTGTCCGCTCGCCTGCACGGCTTTGACACGACAAAGCCTTCGCTCCTGTCCGCTCGTCTTTGACACGACAAAGCCTTTGCTCCTGTCCGCTCATCCGCACGGCTGTGGCGCGAACCTAGCCATAGCCATCGTCCGCACGGCTTTGATACGGCAAAGCTTTCGCTCCCGTCCGATACGTCCGCACAGCTAGGGGGCCCAGCAAAGCCCTAGCCTTTCCTCGACCTCAACGCTCTTGCAAGGTACCACGCAGTCCACGTAACGACTCGCTATTACGGACTGTCCTACCGCTGCAACACCTGACTCACGTACGACCCGCCGTACGAGCCAGCAACCAGATCGACACCCCCCCGGTTAACCCAATGTACTGTCAAAACCGGGATATCGATCTACCGACCACGATGCTCCTGCAATGCAGTCCACGTAACGACTCGCTGTTACAGACTACACTAGCATTGCAACAACTAGCTCACGTAACGACTCGCTGTTACGAGCTAACCTCCACGACTCGACCATACCAACCTCGACTGACCTCAGCTGCCCGCGACGACTGTCCAACTGTACTCAACGACTCAACCAATCTCACCTTACCAGCATCAAACATCCAGCTGTACCTCCACGACTCGACCTACGCCAGCTACCCTCATCGAACGTCCGGCTGCGAACATCTACAACGCGACTATACCAGCTAACGACATAACCCATCCTAGCTGAAGACTACATACAACCGCCACAGACATTTACATACACGCTTGTAAAATACAACAAATAAATTGTCTCTTGTAATAATTGTTATCTCGCCTTTGTTCCTTCATATTGCTTTGGCTGTTCTCATTCACATAACTCATTTGCAGGGTCGACATACTTATCGGCTCTGCAACACTATTATTAAATTATAGATTGGCTGAATCTTTTATTTGGCATAAAGTGTAGATTATATAAAAAGAATTAAACCATTGTACTCAGAGAGAAATTATGATGTCAAGTTGAAGTCAACTAAGTTTGATTGATATGTCATAACCCGAGGTAAGTTGAGAGATTGGCTTTCATTGAAGGATTATAAAGTTATAGGACTATGAATTTGGAAGTTGGAATTAGATTTTAATGTACTAGTTGGTCTGAAGTAACTGAGACTCACAGACCAGTAAAAGATTGTGAGGTCAGTATTTTCCATCAATGTTCAAAAGACTAGTACCTGTAGTGAAGAAGATGTCTAAAGTTAAATAAAGGAATGTGTGCACACCAGAAGATGTCTTTGAGGTTATTCATCCCAGTGAAGAAGAAAACAAGTATACAACATTGTCAGCGACACATCTGCCTGCTAAAGTGCCAAAAGTGGTGAGGGTTGTTACATCACAAGAGAATGAAAAAAAAAAAAACACCAGACAATTTTGATATAGTACAATTCAGTTTTAATTTATTTAAACAATAAATCATACTCAAAATATTCTACATGAAAACAAGAAAAGACAATGTAAAAAATACAGACATAGAGATATCAATATGTAAATAATAAAACAATTTTTTTAAACAAAACAATAAAAAATAAGACTGTTTATTTGTAGATGTTTTCAAAACAAAGTGTTGAAATGAACAAAAATTAACAATAAAATAAAATCCAGCTTAAAAGCAGGATAAGAGTAACCATCCTTTTAACCTGGACGAGTAATCTTAGCAAATCATCATCATTTACTTTCAGTTTGGTATGTATAGCCTGTGGGTAACTTTTTCTCTCTCTTTTTCTTTTTTTTTTTTTTTCTCTTTCTTTAGGAATAAAAAGAAAACTTGTATGACCTTGTATACAAATATACAAAAAGGGTTATTATTGAAATTTTTACCATTTTGAAATACTTTATACAGGCATGTATATGTGTGAAAATGAGAAAAATAATTATATGAAGATTTGCAAGCAAAAGAAAAAAAATGTCTGAAAAAATAAAGCTATTTCCTATTCTATTAAAATGGGATATCAAAGATTGTCAATGTATTTTAGTTTCCTGGTAAAACTTGGAGTAATTTATATCTGAAAGAAGTACTACAATGAGACAAAAATTTTGCAACATTTTAGTACATGCTTGTTTGTGGCAGTTATATCATGTGACTGAAGCAGTCCAAACCATGGAAAGTACCCACTGTAGTTGGTGCACTGCATGTGTGATTTGAAAGCTACACAGACGAACATGCAACAGTTTAATTTGAAAACTTATGCTTAATGAGTTCAAACTGAGTCGTAACATCACGGGAGCAACCAAAAACATTTGTTGTGCAAAACATAAAGGCACTGTTGATCACAGTACAGTAACCAGAGGGTTCCAGGAATTTCACTTAGGTTGCAAGAACCGCAACAATCAGGCAAGATCAGATAGACCTAAAACTGTGAATTCCAAGGCTGTGCTCTAAGCTATAGAGGCAAACCCAATAAGTAGCACCCAGAGATTATCCAGCAAGCTTGGTATCTCACAGTCTAGTGTCATTTATCACCTTTACAATTTCAGAAAAAAAAATCCCAAGCTGCAGAATTGTGCCTCATGTTACTAAAATATTACAAAATTTTTGACTCACCCTAGTTTCAAATTTTCCCAGTTATTTTAAAGGACCAATATATTTTACTTTTATTTTCCTAAGATACTAGTTACTTATTCAGATATCCAATGGATATACTGTTAAAAAGAAAGAATTTAAAAAAAAACATTAAAACAAAAGGTATCAAAATATGCATTTTTTTAAAAATAAAAATGTTATATATTTATGACAGTTTGTGAATGTGTGTGAAAAGATCATATTTTTCCTTTTTTTATTGTAAATATTAAAAAGAACACAAAATGAGAGCCATGACCAATGGTGGCAGTGGTTAAATTCTCTGAGATGAAACAATATATATATATATATATATATATATATATGCTCCCCTACCCCTGTAGGGTTGAGCTCTCTAGCGAATGAAGTAATTGTGTTGCCATTAGCGTATATGCAAGGCTCTTTATATGAATTGAGCTCTCGGTAGCCATTAAGCGGATATATGTAAACAATAACAATTGTGATTCATAACCGTTTAAATTTCCTTTGCTTGCGCTGGTTTCCTCATGGCTGAGTGGTAGAATCTTGGATTGGTGTTTGAGTCAACCGGGTTTCGATCCCAGCTTCAGGAATCTAGCCTGTCTAGCCACACTGATGAGTTCTGATAGAATGAAATAAATCTGTCTGTGGATGACATATATATATATATATATATATATATATATATATATATATCAAATGTTAAATGCGCAAAAAAATTTCTACTTCTAAAGTTTCATCGATCTTAATCCACTGGATCAATATTAATTAAAATTTAGTAGTTTTGGCAATGGTCTGGAAGACTGGGGTTCAATCCCAGGTCGAGTCATATCAAAGACTCAAAAAATGGTACTTGATGCCTCCTTGCTTAACACTCAACATTATAAGAAATGGATCAAGGGTAAGTGAACCAATCCAGGGAAAAGAGTAACATCCTCCCCTACACCTTGATGTAGTAGTAATTTACTAAGCTTTTTGCTTAGAAGCAGCACAAGGCTGTACGAATGGGGCACTCAGTGAGATTCAAACTCACTCAGGTTTGCCAATCTAGCTTGCTAACCATTACACAACCTGAGGTACTCTATACCTCAATGTAGTAGCTATTGATAAAAGAAGCCTTTGGGCCACTGTCATCTACAATTGGCTAACTTACTAACTTATAGAGTATGAACACTCTTTTTAGTTTTTATTTTGCAATTTAATTATTCAGGAAATTATTTAATCTATTTTTAATACTTCTTCCTAATTTTTCATACCACAATATTTCAGTCAAACTTTTCTACTATCTATTTTATGAATATAATTCATATGAGAAGAATAGTGATCATTTTTTTTAAATGCAAAATCAATAAATGCTACAAAAAAAAAATGGTAGCAAATATGGTAGTTGGGCAATTTATTACAAATGAATTAATCACTGGTCAGTCAGTTGATTGACAAAGGATTTGACATAAAAATCATTGAAATGATAGGACATATCTTTACTGCTAAATTTATCAACAAGACAAGAGTATGCAGCCTTTTTTTTTTAATTTCCTCTCTTTCATGATTGCTAGAATTAATAGGACATTTTTTGAAATGCTGAATCAATTTAGAAGTAAAACAAAAAAGTTGTTTTCCTGGACCTCTCACGCCTATTGGGGATGCCAGAACCTTGAATCAAGAACCACTGATTTAGAACATCAATCACTTCTATTAGTTTTTACTTTGAAATTTCAAAACATAAGGAAAAGGTCAAAACAAGTGTTTATTAAACAGTCTCAGTAGCACACATATATATCACATAGTTAGTCTCTCTTTCTCATATTAATTTTATCAGATAGAAACAAAGACAAAATATAATAATTCCTGCTAAATGTGCAGAATATGCATACCAATTTATCGTAAATACTTTTTTGCTTTGCCTGCCTTTAAACGTTAGACAAAAACAAATTACAGCTAAATTTTCAAATTAAAAGCAAAAAATTAAATCTGAAATTTATAAGAAAATTACAAGTTATCCTCTAGACAGCTGTGTACCCAGGTCAATCCTATATAGTACAAATAATTTTCAAAAAGATCTATTTGACCTATAGATAGGACCCTAATAGGTACTACCACTTCAGGTCAAAGACGACCTGGGAGTAATGGCAATGGAGTGACTTGATACTCTCAAGAGCTCCAGGACTGGAGCCTTACCACCAGATGCAGTGTGATACCCAGGAAACTTTAAAGTAGTAATTTACAAAGCCTTTTACTTAGATGTGGTGCAAGGCCTATGAATGGAGCACCCAATGAGACTCAAACTCACTTGTGAAGGTTTGCTAGTCTAGCTTGCTAACCATTACACTACTGAAGGTGCCCAGGACACTTTAAAGTATAAGGTTCAGTTTATAATGTGATTGTAATAGAATAGGAACCTTTATTTTCTGTCCATCATAGAAAAGAAACTTTGAAATATTTAGTGTCATCATTATTATTATTGGGTCGAGGATGGTGTTAAAGGTAAGGTTAAGGATGAAAAAGCAAAGTTGGCGACTGTAGTTGAAGGTGACCCGAAGGCTCCCTTTTCAGTAGCTACTACACCATGGTGTAGCGGAGGGTGCTACTCCTTTCCCAGGATTGACCCACTTTATCCTTGATCCGTACCTTATAATGCTAATCAAGGAGACATCAAGTACCATTTTTTGAGTCTTTGGTATGAATCAACCTGGGATAGAAACCAGGTCTCCCAGACAATTGGCAAACACTCTAACCAGTATGCCAAAGTATTTTTTAATCTTTAAAATGTATTTATCCTCAAAAATTCAAAAGATGAGAAATTGGTAAAAAAAATATTGAAATACACATAAGAAAAGAATAATTGCCAAAAGTGAATTTTAATTATACAAGCAAAATATCATAAGATGGACAAAAAGTGAGGGTTTATTTTACCATAGTAGTTACATTATAAACTGAACACCCCACTTAGAACCTAAAAAAATATTTTTCAAAGAATATGAAGGTCTTATCAATTAAAAGCATCAAAAATGACTATAAAAATTTTTTCTATGGAAAAGAGAAACTGAATCTTTGAATTGTCCTTAGTCTAATACAAAGGCTTTAAATTACCTGCTGTTGCTAAATGGTTACCCATCTCAATACTGAGCAAGTTCATCACTGCTTAACTTTGGTAATCTTGATTGTGTTGTTCAATAATTATTTTTGTCAGACATTTTCAGTTCTTATTTTGAAAATTCATATTTATTTTTTAATGCTTGTATTATTTGATTCTGAAAAAAAATGTTACTGAAATAATTTGAAAATATATTGTAAGAATATTAAGCCAGGTAAATTTTATTTTTTATGTATCGTTTTTTTTTTATACATATATATCAGAAATAAAAGAAAAAAATGTTAAGACATTTACATTTAATACAACACTGAGTTTATCATAGATAATTATTTTTAAAAACTCCAATGGAAATTTAAAATAGAAAAGTTAAGCTGATCCCTAGAGGACGGAGGAAGCATACAGCTAGGGTAGGGTCAGGGGAATAGATTGAAAAATGGGTTTTGATCACTAAGGAAGGGGTTTTATATATATATATATATATATATATATATATATAAAATGTAAGTCAGTGATTAAAAGTATTGAAAAAATAAAAACAGTATTTTGTTGATCAGTGTTGTGTCAAATATCTCAAATAAGAAATTAAAATATGGATCATATATATATATATATATATATATATATATATAAATTTCAATATGTTATTAATCAAAGCAGACATTCAAGAAACTAGATCTTTTTCAAAGTACACATCTGATTTCAAAGTCAAATATTCAAGAAAACATAAGATAATCTTATTGAGTGCCTTGTTACTTCTGTCCCACTTTGTATTTAGTATTTAAGGTCAGGTATTTTTAGTTATAGTCATGTTAAGTTAGGTTCAGTAAATTTCCTAGAACTGTAAAATATTAGTAATTTATTAATTATTACAAGGCCAATATACATGTGAATTCTGCATTTGGTATGTTTCTAGAAATATCTGCTTTTATTGATAGTGACTTATGTGACTTCATGCACAATTTTTCTCATTTTTTTTTTCAATTTTCAATTATCTCCCAAAAATTATATTTTTTTTTAAATATGCAAGAAAGTATCTCGAGGTTTGAAAAGGAAACAAAGTGAAAAATGTGATAAATATACCAATAGGCCAAATGGTTCTCAACCTTTTTTTTTTTGACAATGCACCCTTCTGACCATATTTCAGAAACTTCTAAGATTGTCAGACTCATACATCATATAATTATAGTTTGTACAAAGATCAATATTTCAACAGTCTGAATCTGCCAATCTGAGATCCAAAAATTCCACTAGGTTGAGAACAATTGACTTATTGTCATGAAGTTTTATTTTATCAATAAAACAGTTGCTGATCTACATTTTCCTTTTTAAGTAGAGGAATTATATTGTGAATTAAATTACCATGACTAGAAAATCCGGCAAACACTTACACACGACATACAGAAACACTGGACAGCTGTTTCGACCTTATTAGGTCTCATCAGCAGTGTATACTGTGATCTCCACCACTGGAGATCGAACCAGTAACCACAGATTGCAGTGCCGAAAACCTTACAACTGAGCCACTAGTTCATATCATACACAAGTGACACCAAATCACCAGTGTTTCCGTTTGTTGCGCATAAGTGTTTGCTAGATTTTCTGGTCATGGTAATTCAATTCACAAAATAGTTGCTATCTAACACTGGATAAGTGTTAATAATAATAGGCAGTTCTTATTTGCTGATAGGTGGATATTGTAATTTCAAGAAATAGAAATTTATTTTTGACTACAACAGACTTGCATTGTTCAAATATACACACCATTTGGATTGTATTTCTGAAAACTTGCTTTTGCCTTGGATCGAATTTATTTCTTTGAAGAAGTCAATCTGGCCATTAAGAGTTTGAACTATGAATTCAATACTGCAACCACTTGAAGGCATAATAAATCACAATACAGTCACCAGATGATGCAAGAAATTTTGCCCAGGTTGCAAGAACTTCAATGATTAGGCAAGGTTAGGTAAGCCTAAGGCTGTGCTCTAAGGCATAGAGCCAAATCTGGTGAGTAGCACTTGGAGAGTATCAAACGAGCTTGGAATCTCACAGTCCAGTGTGGTTTATCACCTTCACAACCTCAACACAAACATCAGGATCTGGCAAATTGTGTCTTACTTTACCAAAAAATATTGCAAAAAGTTTTATTCATTCTCATGCAATCACTTGCAGACTGTTAAAAGTCAGAAAATAAAACAAAATTGACTTACTCAAAGAAATCCATATTTTGTTTAATACAGCCAATTGTATGCAAATTTGATCAACAAAATTAAAAAAAAAAACAGCTTAAAAAAAAACTTTTGATAACATTTTAAAAGTTCATAACATTCTTTTTTTTTGTTTCAATTGTACAAATAAGAGTTGATTATTTAGTTCCTCTGTGATTAATATTCTTATTATAATTTTAAGATTCAGTGAGTTTCTTCTTTTCAGATATAGAAAAGTCATTCACTAGAAAAGGAAAGGTGTTTAAACATTGAATTTTGAGAAGTTTGTTCACATGCTGTTAAAATTTTAAATCATTTGAACGAGAATTGGTCAAGCCATTAGATTATGAAATGAGATCAATTTTTCTGAAACATCATGTACATATCAAATAAGATGACAAATTTTGAAACACCATGTGTGTGAATAAATATATATACATATATAAACGCAAACTTAACCCAGTTGGTGCCATTATCCCATTTGACATTTTCTAAAATTGCTATATTTATATCCTACCAATGTCCCATAAATGTGATGGATTTTTTATCTATAATAAAGATTCATACAAATCTTAAACTGTGTAGACATTAATTTTATGGAAGGTCTCTTATGTTAATTATTAAAGAAAAGTTTTAAAAGTTTCCATTTAGTAATTACAGTAGATATTGGAAAATATAGTTAACCAACCTTAAAAATTCTCTTCTGGTTTTTTTTTTTTTTTTTGTTTTTTTTATTTATTTTAATAAAAAAAAGTTTAAAACTAATTATCTTATCTCATTTATACTTTGTCAAGAGTAATTATTTTAGAGCTTGGAAGTGATCAACTCCAGCTCAGGTCACCTGGTTCAAGTGGCCCAGCTTTTGAAAGATCCAAATCTCAGATTGAACTCAGGAATATCATGGACATTTGTCTTTAAGACCATATCTTTCGTATTTAAAATTTTGAAAGAGCCAAATCTCAGATTGAACTCAGGAACATCATGGACATTTGTCTTTAAGACCATATCTTTCGTATTTAAAATTTTGAAAAGCGCCAAATCTCAGATTGAACTCAGGAACATCACGGACATTTGTCTTTAAGACCATATCTTTCGTATTTAAAATATCTTTTCTTAAATGTTATCAAAAGTTTTTTTTCCATAATATTAGGTTGTTTGAAGGTTTACAAAAAAAAAAGAAGACAAATTGGATGTCAAAAAAGTTTTACAATAAATCCATATATTTTTTTAAGAAAAAAGTTTTCTCCACATGGAATGAAATTCAAAAAGGAATATTGAGTTGAAAAAAAAAAAGAAAAAAAAATAGTTTTTTTTTTTTTTTTACATTTCAAAGCACATTTGAATGAAATTTACTCTTTTCTAATATCATGTTGAGGAAGTTGGAAGAATGTAGGCAAGTCCAATATGACCGCACTTTGCCAAAAACTACATGGGTGAGTCAAAAGTTTAGCAGTATTTTGGTACTTTGGGTTGTCTACATCATGTGACTGGTAAGTAGCCATTATGGTAAGTAGTATCATGGTAGTTAGTGCACTGACACATTGCGCATTGCTTCACTCTGTGAGTAATTTGAAAACTGCACTGATGAGCATGCAACATGGTCTAATTCAGTAAATTATATTTTACAAGTTCAAACTGGGTCATAATGCTGCAAAAGCAACCATAAACATTGGTTGTGCAAAAAGTGAAGAACAGTCACCAGATGATTCAAGAAATTTTTCTCAGGTTTGCAAGAACCATGACAATCAGACAAAGTCAGATAGGCCTAAAATCGTGGATTCTGAGGTTGTGCTCCAAGGCATAGAACAAACTTGGTAAGTAGTACTTGGAGAGTATCAGGCAAGCTCGGCATCTCACAATTCAATGTGGTTTGTCACATTCACAATCTCAGTCTTCTGGAGCTACCAAATTGTGCCTCACATTACCAAAATATTGAAAAACTTTTGTCTCACTTGAAGATTAATATAAATTAAAATACACAAGGAAGTCTCACAGTAAGATCCTCCTACTAATGCCCCCCCCAAAGAAAAAATATGTACAATTAATTTTAAATTATAATACAAGCCCCTTCATCAGTGTAAAAGGAGTGTAAGATTAAGAATTGGATTCTACATGAATTTTGAAGATTTTATATTTGATCATTTTTTATTCACACACCAAAGATAATTTTTTTCTGGATTTCAGAAATCCAATAGAATTATACGTATCTGCAGTTGTCCACTCAGTTACATGGATAACCATTACTGAACTAAAATCTACATATCTGCCGTTGCTATCTGCTTGTGGCACAGGGGATAGGACCAGACATTGGCTAATTTCGAAGAGTGTTATCGTAACAGGGTAAATGAATATTCTTAATCTTAAATTTTAGGGTAAACAGGTTTTTTCTTAATTTTGTTTTAATTATTTTTTGGTTGAAAAGTTAGTGTTTTGATTGGTTTGGTTTGTTTTCTTTTGTTTAATGGCATATCAACCTTTGTAGATTATTTAATGCCAAAGCCATCCTTCTAGAAGAACAGTAGTGGTAATATTTAACCCATAGGTGGGAGGATAAGGGAGTTCATACCTTTCCCAAGGGTATATGTCCGAAAGTGAACGTAATAGCGTGACTGGAGTTTGAACTCGCTTACTACGATTCCACAGTCCATTGCTTTAACCATTACATCACGAGGACACACCCTAGTGTTTTGAAGTTGACAGTTTTATCATTTATCTATTTAATGGATTGCTTAACAAATTAATTGATCAATTTGCATGCACTAATTTTACCATTAATTTTTTAATGGTAAAATAAGTGTATGTAAATTTATCAATTAATTTGTTAAGCAATCCATTAAATAGTTTTCTAGCTCAGGTATATGCTAATTTAAGACAAAATACCTCTATGGTTTCCAAAAAAGTTCTGATTTCTTGGACTTTCAACCTGTATACAAGTATATACAATATATCTAATGTAGCATGGCAGGTCCTTACAATAGGAAAGTCTCAAAGCAGAAAGGTAGAAGAGATGAAGATGATGTCACATGTTCTGCTTGTAAGAAGAAAATGACAAACGCATTATAAAAATACTCTCTCACATTTACTTTTCGTTGTTGTAAGTTTATATGAGACTAATTCCATAAAAATTCATGACACCAATTTCATTAAAAATTTATGAGACCGATTCCATGAAAATTCATGAGAACGATTCCATTAAAAATTCATTTGAGACCAATTCCACAAACCAAGCAATAGTGGAAAAGAAGGTTCCCTGAGCCCTTAAATATGTGACTTAACTCTTCAACAATTGCTAACTTTTCATTCTGACCCAAAGTGGTAGTACCTGTTAGGGTCCCATCTATGGGTCAAATAGATTTGATTAAAAATTATTCATATTCTATAGAACAAAAAAAAAAAAAACTTAAAAAAACAACCACACAAAATATGTAAATATGAACATATAATGAATAACCTTGATATGTAATTTAAATATGAACATATAATGAATAACCTTGATATGTAATTTAAATTAATCAATCACTAACTTAATCTGATTAAAAATCTCACTGAAAATATGTGACTGTCACAGCTAATGAAAGGAGTACTCTTGCTTAGGATTGAACCATTACCTGTCTATCATGCCTACACATTTCCATAGGATTAGTGGTTATGGGGGTGAGGCTATTGTATAACAATTGAACCTCTTCTTTATATTTTTGATGTTATTAACATAATGATTCAGCCAATCCATTTTTCAGCCCTTTGGCTGTGTCAGTACTACTGTATGGTTGTACTACTTGGAGTTTAACAAAACACTTTGAAAAAAAAAACTAGATGGGAACTATACAAGAATGCTGTTTTAAACAAATCCTGGAAGCACTGCCTTACAAAACAGCAGTTGTACAGCCATTTACGTCCCATCTTGCAAACCATCAAAGTAAGATATACAAGATGTGCTGAGTACTACGGGAGAAGAAAGGTCAAACTCAAAAGCGACATTATCTTATGGACACACCAGTGATGGCTGACCAGTAAAACTTATATTCATCAGCTTTGTACAGATACTGGATGCCATATAGAGGACTTACTAAGACTGATGGCCGATAGGGATGGATGGAGAGAGAATCAAAGAAATCCATGCTGTCAATATGCCTTGGTGATGATGATGAGATAATAAAACATGAAAAAACAATTTTTTTTCTTGTATTATGTACCTGATGAGGATTGAAGAATAAGTTGGCTAAGATGTGTTAATAATATCAAGTATATTTTCTCAAAGTTAAAGATTGTGTGTGTGTGTAAAGTAGGCAGAATATCAAGTATATGTTCTAAAAGTTAAAAATTGTGTGTGTGTGTGTGTATGTGTGTGTGTGTGTGTAAAGTAGGCAGAATAATCCAAAATCTTCAAAACATTTACAGTCTCAACCCTCATTTTATCTTGAACATACAGCTTCAGTTCATATATTAATAGAGTAAAGAGCTGATGTGTCATATAAGTCAAATATTTATAGGAATAAATGCAAATTTCTGTGTGAATTTCTTCACCCACGCTAACATCAAAATGGCCTACATTATGTTAAATTATTAGAACGCATGATCAATGTGCAATATATACTAACAAATGATATTTATCACAGTCATGGGATATCTAATATGTATAATGATTTTAAAAATAAGGTTTTAATAATAACTTATATGTGTTAATTATTTGAAATTTTATTTTATTTTCATAAATAAGCGATTGTTTTATGTATAACTTTTTAAGAAAGCCATTAAAAAAGAAATAAACTTTTAAAATAAGAAATTAGGAACAAATTGTTTCATGATGAAAATAAAAACATATACACATTCACATACGTGGTAATTCTCCTCATTTTCATTAAGAATAACTCAGGTTCTGGACAAGGGGTGTATTTGTATACAAAATTCTGAAAATAAAATCAATCTGGTTCAGTTTTTTTTTTTTTGTCTTTTTTTGTTGGGGATGGCATGATTGCAAATGGAAAACCTACCTTAGGGAAAAAAAAAAAAAGGTCCCAGCAAAGCATAGGTACTACAGCAAATAGTTCATACAATAGAATCTGAAGAAAACTGATTTAGATAAATTTAAAAACAAAAAAACATCAAAGATTCTTTTTAAAATTGAAAATCTTTATAAGCTCATTCAATTAGATGCACAAACACCAAGACTTTATTAACTTTTACACTCCATTACTACCAAGTTGTGAGTTTAATCATAATTAGGTGCTTCTTACGGCTAACCTTGTGCTAAATTTTAGCTATGCCTTGGTTTTTTTTCCAAGAAGTCCATGCTGTAACAGTTATCCTATTTACCAACCCCTTTGCTCGGGCAGGATATGACACAAGGTCAATTTTTAAGCAGAGTTTAACAGGTTTTAATTCAGAGTTTTCTTCTCCTACACTAGTTGCCTAACCAAGGCTGAAGAACCTAGTCTGTCCTACTATTTACCCATAGCTGGAGGGAGAATAATTGGATTCATACCTTTCCCAAGGGTATTAGTGCTATGTGAAATGCAATCAGTCTCGTCCAGGATTTGAACTCGTGTCACCGTGTTCATTTCCTACGACGATAACAATTACACCACAGGCACCTCCGTAACAGTTATTATCACAGGAAATGATCTCAGCAACTCAAGTTCAAATCCTGAAGGAGGCTGTTGGCATTTTACATTGCACTAATGTCCTTGAATCCATCTGTTCTTTCCCAGGTAAATAGTAGGATAGACTAAGCTCTTTAGCCTTGGTAGGAAAACCTGTCAAGAAGGAAAGCACTGAATTCAAACTCGTTGTACTCTATGCTTCTATTTTCTTGGTATAAGCCATAAACTACTCCTTATTTGAAATAAATAATCATTGATGCTATATTCTGGGAAAAATGGATCTTCTAATTACTAAAAAATACCTAACTCATATAAGCTATTTAATATAATGTCTCCTGCATCTTGCCAATGTTGGATTCACTATTCAGATTTACCTTTTTGGAATTTTTACCTTTTCTGAGTTTAATGCTGAACTGGATTGTGTAATTTTTATTCCCTTGGGACTAGAGGTCAATCATTTGAATTAACTGGAACTATAACCCTTTTCACCAGTTTAACATCTGTATTACCATTTGTATACATCACACCTTCCAACAAGCTACTTAAAAATTAACTTTGTGTTGAATGCTGCTTGTGACTGAAGAATTGGGAAAATACATTCACATTGGAACCTCAGTTATCGAATTACTCTCAAGTCAAAAAATTCAAAGTTCAACCAAAAAATTTGAGTAAAAAATGTCTCAGTAATCAAACAAATGCTCAAATTTCGAACACACAAGTCAAAATGAATGCCAAGGTAAACCAAACAGAGCTGAACTGCTGGATGAGTTTATCCAAGCAACATCAGTCAGCGTTGTTTTAGTCTTCAAACAAATTGGTAGTTAAACATAATTTTGGAACAAATTATGTTCAACAACTGAGGTTCCACAGTAATGTTATTAAGTTTCTTTTAAAAAAAATCTCATAGAATTTCAAATATGTACATGAATAAATTAGTTATATGTTTTGAGATATCAAGTGTATAATCTTTTAAAAAAGTAATAATAAATCCTCTAAGTACATCTGCATTAAGCTCCCAATCACTTATACTTAAGTAAATTATATTTAGTTAATCTTAATTGATACATTTACTTTAGATGTAAAACTGTAGCAGATCAGGGATCAGCAAAGATTTTTGTAGGCTGGTTGTAGTTTTAGGGTGGATGATCTCCCTGAGTGTTGAACCCGGGATTGAACCAGGAATCTTTAGATTTCAGTCTAAAGTGCTTGCTACACCACTTCCCTCTTTGCATTCCTCCTCCACTTTCTTCCTTCTCTTCCTCACTCTCCTTTTCTCTCTCTCTCTGTGCTTCTTCTTTCGTTCCTCTTCCACCTTCTTTCCTGCTTCTGCTTCTCGCCGAGAAAAACTGACGACAAAAAAACGAGTCGATTTTTATTCACGTCACTCTACCCATAATCCATTTCCTTAGCCTATAAAAATTCCGGTCGGGGGCTTCCTCTCTTTTTTCCTTTAGAATGGGCTGAAGGTGGATTATTGAAACAGCGGTGAGTATTTTTCTTTTCTTTCACCCCATAATGGCGGTGTTTCTTCCTTCGTATCAGATTACTGCCCTGCACGCCAGACACAAACGAACCCTCTTTTGTCGAGAGCTACCGTTAGTCTCACTTTCATGTCCACACAGGTCAGATTAGAAAAGGTTTTAGGCCTTCCTAAAGAAAAAAAAAAAGAAGGAAAACATATTCAAAGAAGAAAGATTCTGTCACATATTTAAATGAGACTTTGTACCATAGTTTGCCAATCCCTACTCTAGATCAGAGATTTTCGGCCAGGGCTGTACGAAATATTACAGGCATATGAAATTGAATTAGGGAGTAGCTATAATCTTTATATTTTGAAATAAATATATATGCATGTGTGTGTGTGCACACATAGGCATATCATATCATGTCAGTAGACTAACTGAACAGTTTTGGATGGTTTTAGCTTGGGAGAATTTTATATATATATACATACACACATATATAACTTCTGATGAAGTCAATTAATTTAGGTTTAGTCACCGGATATTGGCATGATGGTTAGAGTGTTCACCAATGGCCCAGGAGACCGGTGGTTCAAGCCCAGGTCAAGTCATACCAAAGACTCAAAAGGTGGTACTTGATACCTCCTTGCTTATCACTCAGCCTTATAAGGTACGGATCAAGGGTAAAGTGGAGCAATCCAGGGAAAGGAGTTGTGCCCTCCCCTACACTTTGGTGTAGTAGCTATCAAATGGTCGCCAACTTTACTTACTTATATATCAAAACTAAAATCAAGTAACATGATACAAAATACTGAAGTTTATTGCTTTGTGTTATTTTTCTAGTTTTGATTCCCCCTCCCTCCTCTTTTGGGGGATTTGTAATTCTTGTTTCTTGGAGGAGTAGGATGGAATAGTACATTATAAGTCAACATCACAATCTTCTTAAAGTGCTTAAATTTTCTATTTTATTTATAGTTAATAAAGATTCTTTTCTTTCTTTCTCTTTCTTGTGTGTGTGTGTGTGTGTGTGTGTGTGTATGGGGGGGGGGCAAGTATGTTGAAAAGTCCATACACACATTCTTAAAAGATTCTGGATTACTTTCTGATCTATATTTAGCCACTAGGAAAACCTTGCAGGATCTTGGACGCCATTTTGCTTAAAGTGTGCATATTGATTTATTGATCAACTAAGAACAACGCCAGTAATTACTCAAGGATGAATGAGAGAACAAGCGTACAGAAAAAAATAGCATGACAAACACAAAGAAATATTCAGATATTTTTATCGGATTCAAAATTAGAATAATGGCTCAAAAATGTTAAAGTTGGTTTGGTTTGGTTTTATGGCATATAAACCATTACTTACAGCCAAATCCTGTTTTTACATATATATTAAATATATGATTTATAAACACATTTTGTAGATACACACATTTAAAGGATCCAACAGTTCCATTTCTAACAATTTATTTTACCATAAGTCAATAAAGTTAAATGGTTTCAAATATTGCTATGTATCAATAACAATTCAATTAAATATCAGTTGTTTGTTTACACAGTTAAATGATCAAACAGTTCTATTTCAAACAATTCAATTTAGCATAAGTCATTTGTTTGCATTCATCTTAAATCTCAAACAGTTCTATTTGACCTATAGATAGGACCCTATCAGGTGCTACCACTCCAGGCCAGAGTGGACCTGGGAGCAAAGGCAATGAAGAGGTACTCCGCATTCCCCAAAGCTCCAGCATTACTGCAGCCACACCATCAAATTGTTTAGTGTCATATGCAGGACACTTGTTGAGGGAAGGGTCTTACTCCTCTGCAGAGATGCAGTCAGTGTTTTCTACAGCCCCAGCCCACTGGGCAATACATAAGTGAGAAACTGACTGTCAAAAGCAACATTGACTCAGTGTCTATACAACTGCATCTATAATAAAAAAAAAAAAAATGGATACTGAAGCACATTTTGTTAAGTAAAAATAATCAGGATTTCTTAAAAATGTTCTCTAAATTGGTTGGTTGTTTGGGTTTTATGGTATATCAACCTTTGTGGGTTATTTAATGCCAAATCCATTTTTATACAAATAAACAATTCAGTTTAGCATGAATACTCAGTTTAATTGTCAAAAACATTTCTATTTCAAGCTATTCAGTTTTGTCAAACAGTTCTAATTCAAACAATTCAGTTTAGTATAAGAACAATTTCGATGTCAAAAACACTTCTATTTCAAGCAGTTCAGTTTTGCATAAGTACGCAGTTTAAATATTAAAACCGTTCTATTTCAAGTTATTCAGTTTAACATAAGTACGCAATTTAGTTCTATTTGACCCATAGATAGGACCCTATCAGGTGCTACCACTCTGGGTAAGAGTGGACCTGGGAGCAATGGTGATGAAGGGGTGCTTCACATTCCCCAAAGTTCCAGCATTACTGGAACCTCACCATCAGATTATTTAGTGTCTTATCCAGGACACTTGTTGCGGAGAGTTTTATCCCTCTGCAGAGATGCAGTTGATGTATTCTACAGCCTCAACTGACAGAGCAATGTGCTCTAGGCTATATCTGACTTTGCACAAAGTCATTTTAATGTTAGGAGCTACATACAAATCGAGACTTGTATGTGGGCATCACAAAAATGCTTGATCCCTTCAGCCTTCCCCTTTAGGGGCAGCAATCTCAGCATTCCTACGCAGGTATTACCTGGGGATAAGGCCACACCTCTCTGGGACCAAGTGATCAATTCAATAACCCCTACCTAGTATAAAAACTGGAGGGTGGTAACCCGTATTATTATTAGGAATAAACCGTATTTATTTATTTCAAAAATCTCCCAGTCTTCTGCTGGTGTGTGGTGGAAGATATACATGGAAATTCTATTTCCTTTTTGGACTAATATATATATATATATTCCCATAGCAAGATCTACAAGCCCTGATGAAAACTTCTAATTGAATCGAAATTTATCTATCATAATTATTTCTCATACTAAAATAATTATGATAAAACATTTTTGCATAAAAAAAGATTGAAGTCGAAACACGTTGGCAAATGAACAAACCATCAAACATATTTTTCTTCTGTTTTACCTTTTCTTTGTACATTTTGTCAGATTCAACTCATTTCTTCCTACATGTGTGTGTGTGTGTGTGTGTGTAAGAGAAACATTTTACTTATATATATATATATATATATATATATATATATATATATCAATGATATAGTTTGCAATATTTATAAATAAAGAGTGCTTAATACTGGACATAGAGCATATGTTAATCTAAGTTAGAATAGTCTAAATACAGAGTCAATGATGCTTGGTGACTGTTTCTCTCTTATCATTAGACTAATTCTATTTTATATATTTCCAACCCTTTAATTCTGATGATCGTAGAGGCAAGAAACAGAATTACCAAGCACCATTAACGCTGTCAATATTATCTTAATATTTATACACAGAATAAAATACATTTATAAATGTTTTTTTTGGTATCTTTGTTTAATGGTATATTTACCTTTGTGGATAATTTAATGCCAAAGCCATCCTTGTAGAAGAACAGCAGTGATACTATTTAATCCATAGCTGGGGGATAAGGAGGCTTATACCTTTCCTAAAGGTATTAGTCCAAAAGTGAATGTAATAGAGTGACTGGAGTTTGAACTTGCTTACTTCAAGGCTACAGTCCAGCATGTAAAACATTATGCCATAGGGTCTCCCCCATATTTATAATGGTTAGAATATATATACGCTCCCCCATGGGGGTGGAGCACTCTGGCGAAGGAGTTTTCAGCTGCCGCTTGCATAATGCAAAGCTCTTCGAAAGAATTGAGCAATCTGGTAGCTGATAGGGTATAAAAATGTAAACAAACGTGCACTGCTGCTGTTGCTACATAATACCTTATAATTCCTTAACCAATGTGGTATGCTTGTTGGCCGAGCGGTCTGATACCAAGTCTAACGTAAAGTTGGGCGGGTTTTGATCCCAGCTTCAAACATTCTACATGTCTAGCCACTCTAGAGAGTTGTGATATAACGAAACAGTCTGTCTGTGGATGACAATATATATATATATATATATTTATATGCGTTATTTTTCATTTTTTTTATCATGTAATTTTTACATTGTTCAGTATGGCATAAAACTATTATCAATATATTTCCCTCCCCTGAAAACCATGAGATATTGTCAACACCCCTCACACACATACAACTCAAAAAGGTAAATGCAAAGCCAACAGTAATAAAAACAGTGAGTCAAAAAAAATTTAAATTAGTATATATATATATATATATATATAATATATATACTTATAAATAAAATTTATCATATATATATATATATATATATATATATATATATATATATATATATAAAGGAATAAACATACACACAAATATAAGTATTATTCGGTCCAGTTAAACCAGAGTTGGGAGTAATTCCATCAGGACAAGAAAACCATTCAAAACTGAACATTTAAATTTCCCTGGTAAAGAATTTTGGTTTACATCAGAAACACATAACAAGATGGAAATAAATTTATAATCCTAATGTGACCGGTTTTGGTTTTTCTTAAAGAAATATATATATATATATATATATATATATATATATATATATATATAAATAAATAAAAATGTATGTATATTTATTGAAATGAATATATAAGTAAATGTATTCACCTATTACTAGTGGGGGAAGAGATGGATCCATGCCTTTCCCAAGGCTATTATCACAAAATAAAATGTGAACAACCTCATCTAAGATTTGAACTCAGATTGTCTATTCCATTTCCTATGATGATAACCATTACAAAACAAAGTAATCTATACCTGTGTCTGCCATGATAAGATTTCTTTTCATTAATTTGTGTTTATTATAGATACAGGCAATGAATGAAATCTAGCCCTGAGAGCCAAACAAAAAGTTTGGTTCAAAGTTTCCAGAAGGTTACCAACATACCAGCCATTGGTGACTATGTTACAATTATAAGGAATGGGAAGTCTGCTCTTTCAGTAGAGGAATTGAAAATGAAAAGAAAGAAATGAAGATTCTGATTTGGTTTGGTTTTTTTTGTTTAATATCATATCAACCTTCCTGGGTTATTTACTACCAAAGCCATTCCTTGTGATACTATTTAACCAATAACTGGGAGAATAAGGCATCTTATATCTTTCTCAAGGTTATTTGTTCAAAAGTTAACGTAATAGTGAAAACTTGCTTACTACAATGTGGCAATCCAGCTTATTAGCCACTACATGATAGAGATTCCCATCATTATGCTACAGAGACCCTTGCTGACGATTCTAGAATGATCAAAACTAGAAGAGGTAAAAAAATAAATAAGTTAAGAATTTTACATTTAATTGGAACAGGTTATTTCAGTAGCATTTCATATTTTCCAAATATTGTTCTAAGAACTTCTTTTTCAGTATACTTGATATTATTAATATTATTAATAATACTTTGGCTGATTCATTCTTCACAAGATGAATATTTCCAAGGAATTTTTCTTCTACCTTACTTTTGAAAAAAAATTTATTTTTGAATAGATTATGTAGACTTTCAGTTCAGCTTCAATTTTCTCAATCCAATATGGCTGCCACCATCCAGTCCAACTGGTGTCTTTTACATTGGATTCATTGTGCGTTCTTCATACATTTCAAAATGGCTGCCACTAAGTAGTTTTTGCTGAAATAACTCTAGCTGATATTATTATACCAAACAATGTATAAATACTGCTTGCTGTCTTTTAATATATTATGTTAAATATAGCCTCTTAATTCTCTTCCATTCCATTGACAACACACAAATATATAACTGTGGGCAGTGTTAAATATAATCTTTCAGTTTAACTCTATTCCAACTATCAATCCAATATAGCTGCCACTTTCATGGCCACCTGATGTTTTTTTTTGTTTCTTTTTACACTAGAACCAGAGTTTCTAGTTAGACTCTACCTAGAAGTGCTGAGTTCAATCCCTAGGCCCAAATTTAGTAGAAAGAAAAGTGATAATACAAGGGGAAAATAACTAAGGTGAATTAACTGATACAAGGTATTCCAAGATAGTGGAATCAGAAAAGTCTAATCCTGTGGATTGAATAAAGGGCCTAGCTCAAAATTTCCTGAAGGTTACCAATTATGACAAAAGACACCTGAAGAAGTCTGGAGAGTACAGCAGCCGAAATGAAATAACATAAGATATTCCAAGACATGGACAATTGAATCTAAACAGTCCACATCAATGAATTGAATTAAGGGTTTGGTCTAGAATCCCTTAAATGACAAGACACTTGAAGAAGGTCAAAGAGTACATCATCCCAAATGTTGTGAATATAACAACAAAAATAAGGACAATAATCCAGATCTTATAAATAATGTAAATAATTCCTCATCTCAGAAATTTAGATGGATGCTTTGAATTATGAATAATATGATCAAGGTAGGAGTTATCTAATTGTGGGCCAACAGCCAAACCCATCAGTGGCCTTCATAGCACGCTGGTTGAAGACCAAGGTGGGCCTATACTTGTTGCATAGCCAGATATGAATATGTGAGATGTACATAGAATGTTCATAACGCATATAGGAAACACAAAACACAAAAATACTTATGACTTCTTAGTTCAAGTACGAAACTTTTTATTACCTTTGAGTTAAAAGGTTTTTCGACATGAGGAAGAGAGAGACACAGTCTTTCTATGCTGACTTTTCCATCTGCCCCCCATCATATGTGCACCTGCCACAAGGCCTCGGTGAGCTCCGAAAGTCAACCGTCTTCTTCGGACGCTAAAACTCAACTCCATAACTTTTCTCAAATCCCCAAAATCCTCCGCACACGCTTCCAGTGCATGACGTCATTCACATCCCACGGTCACATTTTCTATCTGGGATTTTTATTTTGACATCTCTGAATGACACGTGAACACCTGCGCTCATGTTGCACCTAACTAACCCATGCGCTAAGCGAAAGGCTATCAGCCTAACTAAACCGAAAGGCAAGATATATAAAATGAAATCCCTCGGCCATTATATTACATACTTATTGTATTATCCTAATGGTTTTGAATATATGATATAATGAAATACTCGAGGTTCACTTGAAACAAAGTTATAATCAGACACACTGCATGACAAATTAGTTTCAGTGGGGCCTTCAGATAACTGTGAGCCTACTCTACCAATTGGTAAATCCAGCCCTGAATACAATGATCGTTTCAATAAAGATAGATACAACTGAACTTTTAGAGAAAATTTTTCACCAATTTTTGAAAACAAATATAACTGGAACTAACAGATAAGAAGGTACCATAATTATTTATGTATAGTATGCACTTATGTACAATATGTACCCCTAACTTTGAACTATGAAATTCTAGAAAGAAAATATCTGTTATCTATAATCAACACTGTATTTTTGTTCAATTTTTAATCCTGTTTGTATCAACTAAAAGTAAGAATTTATATAGTTTACATTATGTTTTGAAGCACATAATCTACACAGTATTTTGATGGTTTGGTTTCTTAGTTTAATGGCATATCAACCTTTGTAGGTTACTTAATGCCAAAGCCATTCTCCTAGAAGAACAGTAGTGGTACTATTTGACCCATATCTGGGAGGATAAGGGGGTTCATACCTTTCTCAAGGGCATTTGTCCGAAAGTGAATGTAATGGCACAACTGGAGTTCGGACTCGCTTAGTATGATTTCTCTTTGACGGATTGCTCTACCAATAGTAAAAAGGTTTAGTCTTCTCTGCTATTTCCCAAGGGTATTGTTTCCAAAAGTGAATGTAATAGCACGACTGGAGTTTGAACTTGCTTACTATGATTTCACAGTCTATCACTTTAACCATTACACCACAAGGACATCCCCAGGGTATTTTGAGTACACAGACATGAGTAGTGCTCCCATGACCCAACCAAGTTACAGGATCAGTAAAGTGAAGAATACATACTACTAACTTTTAGGTTTAAAAATCTGTGAAAAAAAGTGTGTATTAGACACAAATAATTATAGAAAATATTGACAGATTCTTACATACAAGCAGAACATGTGGAAATTCCACAGAACAAAAAAAAATTTCGAGAAGCTATTTAAGCAAGAAAGGACAATTTAAAATTTTATTACATATAAATCCTATTGTTGCCTTTGCAATAAATGATACAAAAATATACAATAACAATCTATATAATACTTAATACACATATTTGTGAGGATTTCATTCTACCAAAACTACAAGATCAATATATGATTGCATATCCTATTCTGCGAATAATGGTATTACTGGTACTGAGGAATCTTTGGTACTCTTTTCCTTTTTCTCTCAAACTTTGATAGGAAGTTGTAGAAGCTTATCAGAACTTCAGAGTGCATCAAATCCTCAGCAAACCAATATACAATAATTTGTGTTTACTACACTGAGGATAGATGAAGTTAGAAAATGGCAAATTTTATTTGAGTTGAACACAGTGTTTGATTTGAAGAAACAACATTTATGGTAGAAGAATATCCCAATTGACTGAGGAGAAGAGTAGAATATCCCACTTAACTATGGGGAGGAAATGTAATAGGATATCTGACTTGGTTGAGGAGGAAGGTGGAAGAATATCCCACTTGGCTGTGGAGAGGAGATGTAAAAGGATATCTGACTTGGTTGAGGAGGAAGGTGGAAGAATATCCCACTTGGCTGTGGGGAGGAGATGTAAAAGAATATCTGACTTGCTTGAGGAAGAAGGTGGAAGAATATCCCACTTGGCTGTGGGGAGGATATATAAAAGAATATCTGATGTGGTCAAGGAGGAAGGTGGAAGAATACTCCATTTGGCTGTAGGAATGAACATACGAATAAGTAAAATTATAGTACAGATTTGTTTTCTCTAACAAGACAAGGATTAAAATCACGATTATCTATACTGTACTTGGGGAGGAAAGGCCAAATACATTAGTTGTTGCCCCAGATCAAAAAATTATTTACACCTTACTGAATCAGGCTTTGTGACTAAAGGACCCTCTAGTGTTTTATGCAAGTTTACGCAACATATAACCAGTGAGTGCAGCACCTTCTCAATAAATGGAAGGCCAACTCTGTATAACTGCTTAAATAACTCAAGTAGTTTCTCTTTGTTTTATGTTATCTCCCCTTGGGTTGGGAATTCTTTTGGGTGAGATTTAAGAAAGAAGCATAAAAGGGTTTTGTTCTTTTTTGCAGCGACAGCTGCAACAACTTTTCACACTTGATAAATCAATAAAATAGAAGAAAATAACTTGTGTTTGTCTGTGATAGCAAACAGTATATTACATTATGTAATAAAGTGGTTAGTAAAATATATTCTTTTGTCAACCCTCATCCCATTCCAGAGAAGTTGTAGCAAATGGCCATGAAAAGATAATGATGATAACTATTTTTAAAAAATATCTAAAAATAAAAAAAATAAAAAATAAATAAAAAAACACACTTGTGATAATGTATAGCCTAACTAATCAAAAATACTTATTTCATATTTGTTTTTAGCAAACTTAAAAAGACTAAAATGAAAATATCTTTTTACTATAAGGAATTAGCTGAAAGAATTTTTAAAAAGTTCAATCTATTTGATAATTATGAAATCCTAAAGTTTATTTTAACCCTTCCACTTCCACTGAAACACCAGTGTCCTAGTTGAATTTCGTTTTCATTTTAACCCTAAAAATATTGTACTCAAGGTATAATTTTGCACGTACAAAATTGTAAAAAAAAAAAAAACTTTATAGAGAAAGGGTTAAAGATGGTGCTTATTTATAAAAGACTAGCAGCAAAAGGATTTTTTTTTTCAAATAAATTATTTCTAAACAATTCAATCTAACTCAGTAATGAGAGACTTAAAAGAGGATGTTTGCAATATGAAGTCATGTAAAAAAAAAAAAATATTGCTAATATTTTTATGTATTTTTGTTATTTATAATTTTTTCACCAAAGATTTTATCCCAAAATCATTTGCAATAATGATACCCTGATGAATTGAAATATACTTATTACATGTTTGTTTCTGAGAAACTTAAAAAATTGAAAAAAAAATTGAAATTAATTTTTTTTTCTATCAAGCATTAGAAGCAAGAATTTGAAAATATACAGGGTGTCCCCAAAAAATGTATACACATTACAAAACCTGCAACAGTCGCTATTTTTACACTTTTGAAATAATAAAATTCTAATTAAACACTACGTTTACAATTATTTTTAATGTGTATACATTTTTGTGGGGACACCCTGTAGATTTAGATAGGTTTGATAATTGGATTTAATCATTTTGAAAAGCCAAAATTTATTTTAAAAGAGGATACCCCCACAAAAAAAAACATTGCTATACTTACATTTATTTTATTATTCTTAATTATCTTATCAAAATCTTATTGAAAAATGTTTGCAATATTGTCTGAAGAATTTAACAAACAGAAAAAGACTAAAATAAAAAAGAATTTTTAAAAAATATATTTAATCCAGGTTTAAAGCACAGTAAGAGTAACCGAAACCCAAACTTTTTTCCAACCTTATTTTTCAAATGCAAGTATCATTGGGGAACAAGAAAAGTTAACCTGGTTTCATTTGAATCAATTTGATGACTGCATTTAAAAACCTTGAAAAGTTAAAAAAATTTTAAAGAAAATGCTTATAATATGAGGTTATCTAAAAAAAACATTCTCAATATTTTTATATATTTTTTGTTATTTTTAATCATTTTATCAAAATTTTTCCCAATCCATCTCCATTCACTTTCCTTTGAAGGAATTTTTCTGAATTTGTATAGTGTAGATGAATTTTTTATAAGTTATAAAACAGGTTAGCTTACAAATATGAAGAAGTATATATAAATTTGTTTAAAAATGTGTGAAAATCTTTTAAAATTTTCCATTGAAAAAATGTTATTTGATCAAGTTGAAATCAATGATGTTTTAAATTCTAAGTCATTCCTAAATTTAAAAAAATAAATTTTTGAATATGTCTCATGTGAACATTCATTTTAAAAAAAATTTTTTTTGTTTCTTTTTGTAAACATATACTTACAAAAGATCAGGTTTTAAATTAATATATCATTATAAAAACAAAAAAATATGTACCTGTGATATAAAAATGTACGTAGCAATCCGCAAACAGGATGAGAGCAAATTTGCCATTTTCATAATTTGCATAAGACTTTTAATACAAAAGAAAAAAAAAAGGAGTGACACAGTATCACAGTTTATCTTTTATGCTCAATTTTCTCAGTGTATTGTCACTTTTTTCTTACTCAGTTGCTTGTTCTTAAAATCAGTGATTTTTGTGTGTAGCATATATTTACTGTGTTAAAGGTTACCAATTTTTTGATTTGGTTGTGTTTTATGGCATATTACTTCATGCTAGATCCTTTTGATACATATACATATATTATATATGATTTGTAAACGATTAATTTGTAGGTAACATTTTTATATGAGTCAGAGCTTATTTGTTAACACTAATAATTCTATTTGATATTAGTTTGTTTTCATACTGATTAATTATTTGTTTGCACACAGTTAAATGGTTTCAAGTATTGCTATTTAACACTAATAATTCTATTCAACATTACTCATTCATTTGCACACAGTTAAATGGTTTCAAGAATTGCTAAGTAGCACTGATAATTCTATTTGATATAAATCATTTGTTTGCACACAGTTAAATTGCTAAACAGTTCTATTTGACCAATAGATGAGGCCCTAATAGGTACTACCACTCTGAGTCAGACAGGGCCTGGAAGTAATGGTAAAGAAGGGCTACTCTACATTTCCCAAAGCTCCAGAACTGGAGCCTCACCATCAGATGCAGTTTAGTGCAATATTCAGGATACTCATTGGAGTGGGGGGGGTTCTCACTCCTCTGTAGAGATGCAGTTAGTGTATTCTACAGACCCAGCTGTCAGAGCTGCTCCAACTTTTGGAACTTCTATCCAACAAAGTAAAATGAAGTTGACGGATTTTAGAATCAAACATAGCAACAACTACAAACAAAAGATAATGCAAAGGCAAAATTAAACATGAAAGACAAACCCCAAGACTGTGAGTTTCATTTTTTTTTCTCTAATTAAAAGTCTAATGCAAATTAAGAAAATAGCAAGTTGTTACCATTTGTGGTGATACTTGTGAGAGAAAGATAGTGAGTTTGCATCTAACCTGTGTGCTGGTTGCTACATGTACTTACATCCACCTATCTAGGATGGAAAAAAAAATCTCATTTTTTTCCCTTTTTTTTATACAAGCCAAATACCCGTACTATGGATAGAGAAAATTAAGTTCTCTCAACTCTGCAAGATTTCTGAATACACAATATTTTCTAAGTTTCTAATTGTCATTATGCTCAATTAAATAAAAAGATATTTTTGTTCATTTTTATAATTATAAAAACTAATAAAAATATTTATAAAATGTTAATCTATGCTATCACAATGGGGCTTAGAATACATTGACTATATCAGCAGAGGTATAAGATCCCCCCCACCGCAAAAAAAAGAAGGGGTGTCCTGTGTATGATACTAAACTGAATCTGATGGTGAGGCTCCAGGAGTAGTAGCACCAGCGGATAAGGTCAAAATTCACGTTTATTTATATACTGATGATAATTCTAATCGAATTTATTCTAGTTTAGATTACTGTAACATTTATATACTATGAATGACATCATAGGAATTTTTGTTTTGGTTTCATTTGGTTTCTTTGTTTAATGGCATATCAACCTTTGTAGGTTATTTAATGCCAAAGCCATTCTCCTAGAAGAACAGTAGTGGTACTATTTAACCCATAGCTGGGAGGATAAGGGGGTTCAAACCTATCCTAAGGGTATTTGCCTGAAAGTGAACGTAATAGCATGACTAGAGTATGAACTCGCTTACTACGATTCCGCATTCCATCGCCTAAATCATTACACCATGAGGACACCCCCCAGGAATTTTTGTGTTTAAAGACCAGGCTAGTATGAGGCAGGTGCAAGGACCTAAGATTTTGAGGGAATCGAAGTAGAGTAAAGAATAGTGATACTAAAGTGGTTCATTGGGATTCTTCAGTACATCTGTGTATACACATATAGAAATCAGTGTTTAGGGATGTGAAGAAATGTACACAAAAAAGTACAATTCCTCACAATAAAGTGTACAATATGAAGACTATTTTAGGATTTAAATGAAATAAAAAGAATAGTTTGGTTAGGTTCAGTTTTATGGCATATCAACCACTGTTGGTTATCTAATGCTAAGTCCTATTCTTACATATATATTAAATATATGATTTGTGATCATATCTTATAGATAACATTTTTAAACGAGCCTGAGCTCATTTCTTTTGCATTCAGTTAAATGGTTTCAAGTATTGCAATCTAATAAAAATAATTCTATTTATTATTAATCATTTCTTTGCACACAGTTAAATGGTCTCATGTAACAATCTAATATCACACATTTAAATGGATATACATATAATTTGTAATTGGATAGTTTGTTGGTATCTTAATTTTTAAATGAGTTACAAATAATTTGTTTGCACACTTGTATTACTATTCATTCTACACAGTTAAATGGTTTCAGTTATTGTTATGTCATTTGTTTGCACACACTGAGGTGGTTACAAGTATTATGTAGGGAATAGAAAAATAAAAAAAATTGAATTAAATTAAAAATGATTATGCAGAAACTCCCAGAAGCCCCAGATAGGAAGAAAGGTGATGCATACGCAAAGAAAAGGAACCGTCCCGACAAAAGAAAGAATCTTGTTCTCTTTCAGCAGTGACCAGTGGAGTGACAACACCTAAATCTTTCTTGCTAGTGGTGGAAGGCGCCATGCGTCTGTCTCTAGATGACGTGTTGGCTAACCTTTCTACTAGTAGCAGCTGCCTCTTTTACTAACGACCCACAACTAAAAACACTGAATAATGAACTCGTCAGAGTCACAATTAAGACATCATACAATGGACTTAATGACTTCAACTGAAAACACTGGATTTAGACATATCTCCCAAAAGCGTCTAACACATTAACGCTTTAAATACCAAATTTGAACATATATACCCAAGAATGACTAACACATTTTATCACCTCGACTGGGAGATTCAACCATTTCATTTGTATTCAGGAAGAATTTCCTCACCCGCTGAATGGTTGTTAAACCCAGAAATAAAGGCAAAAATATAAAAGATATCTTTGTCTCCTATCTTTTACTACCTTCTTCTTTCATATAATTCCTTTACAGCCTTCATATCCAAGAAGTTAAACCAGTAAGATAACGTGGGGTAAGAATAGAATAACCCAGAATGGAGTCAGATAGCAAACAATGTCATAAATTACCTTTGAAACCCCATAATTGCCATCAAATACTAATTATTCTATTCAGCACAATTCATTCATTTGTACACAGTCAAATAAAGTAAGTAAGTAAAGTTGTCTCCCTTTGGTCGAGGGTGACCCGAAGGCTCCCTTTTCGAGTGCTACTACAAGGTGTAGGGGAGGGCACTACTCCTTTCTCTGGATTGCTCCACTTTACCCTTGATCCTTACTTTATAATGCTAAGTGTTAACCAAGGAGGGATCAAGTACCATGTTTCAGTCCTTGGTATGACTCGACCTGGGATTGAACCCAGGTCTCCTGGGCCATTGGTGAACACTCTAACCATTATACCAATGTTCAGTAACAATCACACAGTCAAATAGTTACAAATATTTCAATTTAAGTCCATAGTTCAAGAGTTTCAAGTATTTCTATTTAATACAAATAATTCTATTCAACATTACTTAATCATTAGCACACAGCTAAATTATTCCAAGTATTGCTATGTATCAGTACAAAATCAGTAAAACAATCACTTGCTTACACAGTTAAATGTAAAAACAGTTCTTTTTCTAATAATTCGATTTCACACAAGTCATTTGTTTGCCCACAGATTAAATGTTAAACAGTTCAATGTAACCCATAGACGGGACCCTATCACTCCGGGCCAGATAGTTTAATGTCATATACAGGACACTCATTGGAGAGGGGGTCAGACCCCTCTGCAGATATGCAGTCAGTGTATTCTATAGCTGTAGCTAACGAGACTGAAAATGATTGAATATTTCTATTTGACCCATTGATAGGATCCTAACAGGGTCAGAGTGGACCTAGGAATAGTGGCAATAAAGAGATACGCCACATTCCTTAAAGTTCTAAGACTGGAGTTTAACCAAAAGATGCAGTATATTGTCCTACTCAGGACACTTGTTGGGGTGAGGAGAGATGCAGTCAGTGTATTCTACAGCCCCTACTCCTAGCTAACAGAGCTGTATTTACGAGGTGCATACAATAAGTTTCCAGACTTTTTTCATATTGGTATTTTTATTGATAGTACACACATGAACCTCTAGTCTCCTTCAAAGTAATCTCCTCCAGCTGCAATGCACTTGTTGTACCGTTCCAACAACTCCTGGATGGCCCCATTGAAGTCCTCTTGTGTGAGCATGTCAATGACCTTTGTCACAGCCTCTTTCATCTCCTCAATTGTCTCAGAACGACAGCCTCTGAGCAAGGTCTTGACTATAGGGAGGCTAACAAACTGTCTTAATGCCCATCTTGGTCAAATAGTCTGTGACAAGGATGGAGCTGTGGACTGGTGTATTGTCCTGGTGGAAATGCCACTGAGCCGATTTGAAGAGTGCTCACCTCTTCCAACGGAATCTCTTGCTGAAATCCCTTAAAACTTCAACATAGTAACCCTAACCCTTTGGCCAATCAACTCTGGTCTATTGACTTCCTTACTTCTCCCACACCTCTCATCATCCCTCAAAGACTCCCTGCCTTCCTTGAATCTCTTATGCCACTCAAAAACTGATGCTCAATCCATGCAAGATAGTCAAAAAGTAGTCTGAAGCATTCCATACGTTTCTGTGGCATTTTTTCCAAGTTCAAAACAGAATTTTATTGCATATCGTTCTTCTAAAGTGTCAGATTGCATTTTTGAAATTCACCAGCAGTGACAATCAGGCTTTAGTAGGGTGTATTCCAATTGCTGCTGTAGCTGTTCATTTGAACGTGAAATCATAAAAATTGGTCAGTCATCTCATAAGATGTAAAGCAATAACATACTGAATTGTCAAGAGTCTACGACAATTCTAAATGCCCATACGAAAAAAGTCTGGAAACTTATCGTATGCCCCTCATAAGTTGTAACTTGAGCAGTATTCCATATTGTATATAATCCTGTGCTTTATTATACTTTGACATGCCTATTTCTTAGCATTCCTGAGCAGACCTCAATTCTTACCAAAATAATTAATGAACAGTTTATAAAAGGGATTATGTTTTCCATTTGGACTGAGCCTACTAACAGCTTTACAAAGGACTGTTAAGAAGCTCAGCTTAACTTGAAACCCTTGGTTGTACACCTTATATATTTGGCACATTTCTTTGTTTTTTGGGGATTTTTTTTTTTTTTTTTGCTTTTTTAGTCTCTCATGCTAGCACTCTGGACATTTATTTCTATTGCATTTCTTTTAAAACAAAAGAAAAGAAGAAAACACCTAGTGCTCCATCTATTTGGACATAGTGTTTTATTTATCTTATTAAGCAGAAAATATATATATTAAAACCAAAGAGATTATTATCTTTATTTATTTTTGTTACTTTTTTATTTATTATTACCTTGTTATAACTTTAAATTTAAAGTCAGTATTTTTCACAAAAAATTATATCGTTCCAAGTATCTACGATTAATAATCCTTTATAAACCATTTTAACTTCAAATAAATATTCTTAATACAAATAATTTGCACATAGCTATATGGTCTTTAAGTATTCCTATCTAATACCAAATAATTTGCATGTAATTATATAATTTTGAGTAACTACATCAATAATCATAATTTACCATATTTACCAGCCCCTCCGCTCGGGCAGGATATGACACATGGTCAATTTTTAAGCGGAGTTTAACAGGTTTGAATTCAGAGTTTTCCTTCTCCTAGACTAGTTGCCTAACCAAGGCCGGAGAACCCAGTCTGCCCAACTATTTTACCCATAGCTGGAGGGAGACTAATTGGATTCATACCTTTCCCAAGGGTATTAGTGCTATGTGAAATGCAATCAGTCTTGTCCAGGATTTGAACTCATAATAATCATAATTTACAAACAGCTGTATGATGGTTGGTTGGTTGGTTGGTTTTAAAATATGGGTTATGTTATGCTGAAATCAATTTCACAATCATGGTCACCATTATATACAGGACAAAAAATGTATCTTTACAATCATTTTAGATATTTAGTTGCAATATAGATGTTTTAAGAGCCAACGTAGTTCAAAATCATTTTAAAAATTTTCTCAAACAGATCTATTTGACTCATAGATAGGACGCTACCAGGTATTAACACTATGGGTCAGAGTGGACATAGGAGTAATAGCAACAAAGGGTAAGTTCACATTCCCCAGAACTGGAGCCTCACCATCTTATGTGTTTATATAAGTGTGTATGTGTGTGTGTCAGTATGAGAGAGAGAGGACTGAGTAATGGGAGTAATAGCAACAAAGGGTAAGTTCACATTCGCCAGAACTGGAGCCTCACCATCTGATGTGTTTATATAAGAGTGTGTGTGTGTGTGTGTGTGTGTGTGTGTGTGTGTGTGTGTGTCAGTGTGTGAGAGAGAGAGAGAAAACAAGAGAAAGATTGTGTGTCCTCATTTTATTAGCTATGAAAAATTTTAATTTTTTTAAGGGTTTTGTAGATACCTTATATATTTAATAGTATATAAATACATTTATTTATAAAATTCTGACTATTTATGTACTAAAGCAAGAGGGGGGCGGAAATGTAATCTTAAGGCTTCCTAAACCATCAAGTAGAGCCTTGTTAAAAGGCCTGTTAAAATTGAACAGTCCCTTTTAGAACCTGATATCCCAATACTTTCTTTCAAAAATCAATTTTTTCTTTTAGTTTCTTTTTTAGCACATCATCCTTCTTGGATTATTTAATGTCATTCTTGGAGAAGAACAGTAGTGGTACTATTTTACCCATAGTCGGGGGTGGGGACAAGGAGGTTCAAAATGAAACTTTTTATACTTGTCTTTAATTGGAATCATTTTGAGATGAGGCTTCTTAATCTGAGAATTAATTTTTATTTACTGCGGACTTTTTGTCCTCATCTTGGTAGTTTTTGTGTTGTTTCTTCTTTCACTACGTTTCAGCCAAATTTCCCCTCAGGCCTTCTTCAGGTGATTTACATAGTGAAAGAAGAAACAACACAAAAACTACCAAGATGAGGACAAAAAGTCTGCAATAACTAAAAATTAATTCTCTGAAACTTTTTAGTTAACCCTTTTGCAAGCAGAACAACATTTTTGCTACCAACAGTACACAGAGTGACATTTTCATTGTTTTTGCCTTTTCCTATTGGCTGCTCATTGACAAATTCACTGTTCATGTATAGAAACATTGCTAGGAGGCCTCAATGTGGTGTAGGATTGTATAAAGGTTGTTTTATAAAATATAATCATTAAAAGTGAATGTTTTATTGTTTTCATGTTATTGTACTATGATGGACAATAGCGGATGAGATTATCATTTTTTCTTTGTTTTTTCATATATGATTAATTGACTTGTGTGAATATACCCTATATTTTGCAAATTTTCTGAGAATAATTCACCCACTCTACAAAGATTTAAAAAATCTACTGCCTGCAAAAGGGTTAAGTCCTTCTATTCAAATTTACATAGATGCAAGAAAGCATACTTATTTGGTATCTTATGAAATATAAAGTCTGGTACAAGACAAAAAAAAAAAACAAACAAAGAAAATATACTTATCAAATGAGCTGATAAATAATGAACAATTGAAATATGAGTCATCAAGTACTAGGGTGAGTCTCAAGTTTTGCACTATTTTGGTAAGTGCTAGCTTGCAGCGCAAATAACACATGACCAAAGTAGTTCAAGCTGTGGAAGGTACCCGCAATGTTTGGTAGTATAGTGGTAGGTGGTGCACTAACATATTGTGCATTGCTTCATTCCCTGTTTGATTTGAAAGCTGCACAGATAAATATGCAACATAATCTAATTCAGCAACTTATGCTTTACAAGTTCAAACTAAGACATATTGTTGCAGAAACAACCAAAAACTTTTGTCGTGTACAAGCCAAAGTGCAGTTGATCGCAGTACAGTCACCAGATGTTTCAAGAAATTTTGTTTGGGTTGCAAGAATCTTGACAATCAGACAAGATCTGTTAGGTCTAAAACAATAGATTCTGAGATTGTGTTCTAAGCCACAGAAGCAAATCCGGCAAGTAATATGCAGAGAGTATCAGGTGTGCTAGGCATCTTACAGTCCAGTGTGGTTAATCACCTTCGTGACCTCGGGGAAAAGCACCCAAAGCTGCTGAATTGTATCTCACATTACCAAAATACTGCAAAACTTTTGATACCCTAGTAACTGGCTGTTGTCTAATGCCTATTAAATTTAACACTTGAAAAAGCATATTGAAACTAAGTATTCAAATGATCGAATGAAGAAATAGATGAACAAGCTGTAAAAAAAACAGTGAATAATAGACCCTGAAGCCTATTCCCTGTAACACATCCCGATAAACGAACCAAAGGGTGCTAGCTGTCAGAATTCCAGACCTACTTCCATTTCCAAGTTGTAGCCGTAGAAGTCTTCATCATATTCATAATCGTTATTATCAGATTCCTGTTCTTCGTCATTTGAGGTCCCACTTTCTTCAGTGTCACACTCGGACACTTGACTGTTCACCTGCAAAGCACTTGCGTATGTTTCATCATATTTGTCATAACTTTCCAACATACTCAAAATGCTTGATGAAAGTAGTCCAGAAGTGACCATTGAAATGTGGTCGATGGGGGGTGGCGTGTGGGCTAGAGCCATAGGAAGGGTCTCAGAGACTTCGTAAACTGTAGTGGTGTAAGGAGCCTCATTGTTCAGAACAAAAATGCTATGGCTCGTGGATACTTGTAGCTGGTAGCCATACAGCTGTGCATTGTGGTCAGAGAATGAGCCTGGAACGGGAATTCTCCGAAGAGACGTTATCCATTTGCAGCGAGTTTCATCAAGAACAAGTGCAGGCTTGCCTGGAAGGTAGACGAATACTGTTTCCTCTCTGATACACATGATATAAGGACGTGCAAAGTCATCGTAGCTGATGTCAGGGGGTGGAATATCCCAGCTAGAAAACTGTTTGGTTTTTGCATCAAACATTGCAAATCCGACAGACTTCTTGATGCAAAACTCCTCTGAGGGACCAGTACGATGGCGGTACCAGAGAAAGATATATTGGTTATTTTTAACCACTGCTCTTGCTAAGCTTATGATTCTGGATCCTGGAATATGATAACAGGTGTAAAGGTGTGTTTGAAGGTTGCATAAGAACAGATGACCTGTACCTTCTTTATTCCCAATTACAAAGAAATTGTTATTACAGTACACAATGGCAGGGGGTACAGTCCGATAGTTCGTCAAAGTTGTTCTGTAACTCGGATTATAATAATCCACTGTTCTAAAAGAATACAGAGAAGTTTTCTGTGTTTGAAGGTCTACAGCAAGAACGTTTATTTTGAGCATATCAGTTGGATAGGGAAAACTAGAACACATGTATATATACAAAAAATTATTGTTTGCAAGCACATTGCACAATGTCTGACGTGGGGGAATCAGTTGAAGAAGTCGCTCTTTTGCAATAGGCATGAAATACCATTTTTGCTCAGAGATATTATATACCAATAATTTAAAGAATTTCATGCCTTGATTCCATACAACGGTGAGTAGAACTTGTTGGGTGAGATCAAAACTGTGTGAGGAATTTTCTGTACAGATAGCACTCGCTTCCATAAGCTTGTTGTTGCCTTGAATTTCTTCTATCGATCCGTGGTAAGAATGCCACAAACTAGCCATTCCCGCTCGGGCAAGATCCCGCCCGAGATAGGAGGCCTCGTTTGTGAAATCACAAACCCAGACTTTTATACACATATTTAATTCATCATAAAACTGTTTTCGACTGTCCGAATCAAATTCTACCCACCTGTGAATTAATTTCTTTAAGTCTTTGTGTCGTGTGTGTTGTACAACGGCAGGGTTTTCTAACAAAACCAGTAAACAAGGTACAGAAAGTTCCAAAATATCGTCGTGAAAGATTAAATAATCATGAAATCGAGCCTCTATAATTTTTTGGCAGTATTCCTTAACTTCGTACAGGCAGTGATCTTCAGCCAGGAACCGGACCCGAAGACAGTTGTTTAAATCAAGGTTGCCGAGGTCCAGGTAAAACTGTCGGCAAAAGTCTTTTACATCGTCCAATAAAAGAAAATCTGCAATGCGGAGAACATCCTCGACGTTTTCCAGGGTTAAAGCAATCGTCCCTGTGTAAATATAGTCGAGGACACTGGCGAAAACTCCATCATTCTGCAAAGTGAGAGATTCGGAAAGATCTACCTCTCTCGTAGTTTTTTCTTTCATGTCGCAGGTAAACATGGACAA